>CADWAE010000131.1:11334908-12002363 GCA_902982915.1 Phalloptychus januarius
AGAACAGAAGCAGCAGATGTTGCATCGCTTGTGTTAGGTCATTCTTGAACCAGAAACAATTGCAGAAGTTTCCTTAGAAGTAAAAGGACTGGATTATGACTCTGGGGAATACATTTCTCTTTTCAAGTGAAAGTAAATGTTGGATTTTTTTTTGAAAATCAAGGTACTAGAAGTTGGAGAAACAGGGAAGAAGCACATAATCCAGGTCAGTCGAAATCCAGTGTGAGGTTTCCACAGCCAGTGATGATTTTGGGAACCATGTCAATTACTGGTGTTGGCCCTCTGTGCTTTCTCAAGTCCAAAGTCAGCCCAGCTGTCTACCAGTAAATCCGAGAGTGCTTCATGTCTTCAGCTGTCTTCATGCTTGCTGATGATGCTGACTTCATTTCCCAGCAGGTTTTGGCACCTGCTGATACTGCCAACAGTATCCACACCTGCTTTAATGGTCATGGTATATGTGTGCTTGCCTGACCATCAAACTCTCTGATCTAAACCCCTAACTGGGAAATATCAAGTATTGTTCAAACTCCCGATAAACCAAGCTGGGCTTCTTTAACACATGCTGGCCATCTGTATGCAATGCAGCACAGATGCAGTAATTTATGGAAAAGGAGCCCAAGCCAAGTATTTAGTCTATTTGCTGTAAAGTACATGGTTATTAGTTGAGTAACTTTTTTTTGTTGTTTTGTTTTTTTGTTGCATTCATGTGACCCTAGAATTTTCTGAAAAATTAAATTCTAGGTTTTGATTAGCTGCGAACCATAATCAACATCTACAACATGACCGTGCATCCGCATCAAAGAGGACTTCCAAGAAATGAAAGAATATTAATGTAACTGCTGTGTATCTGCAGGGAGTGTCTTGGTTTACAAGACTATTTACAAAATCTATCAACTATTTTGTGTTTCAGCAGCATTAGAGCTCTATATAAGTGTCCGTAGTGGATTAGAGGTAACCCACACTCATTAAAAGAAATCTCCGTGACACTTTTCTTTCTTCCATCAACAGGGTGTGTGCATCATGACAACTGCCTTCCTGCACTTCTTCTTCCTCGCGTCTTTCTGCTGGGTCCTTACAGAAGCCTGGCAGTCCTACATGGCGGTGACAGGGAAGGTTCGCACCAGGCTCATCCGGAAGCGTTTCCTGTGTCTTGGCTGGGGTGAGTGAGAGGCTCATTTCACCAAACTCCTCACGTCACTTCTTATAGCTGCCGTTTTCTCGCAGCAGCTTTCAGCGAGGTGTCTTTCCACAGCAAACTATGCGTCCTTTCAGAGTACTGCTCTCGTCGTCTCTGTAGGGCGGCTGGATCTTCATTCTGTCAGGCTCTTTGTTGTGATTCCTTTGTGCTTCAGTCAAGCTCTCAGAGGACTGGATAAATAGACCGGCCTTGAGCAGAGAGTGTATGTGTATGTGAGAAGAGATCGGGGTGGGGGAGTGTTGGTGCAGCTCTCCTGTACTGTAGCAGGTTGCAATGACCTTATGTCTGATAGAGAGGATGGGAGCCTGGCATCTACAGTACATTGCAGCAGAATACAGTTTGGCGTTTAAACATCTACAATTTTGAAAAATTACATACTCAAGCAGTATTTAGTATAAGGAAGTTTAAAATCTATTTTTTATGTTTGGTAAAGTCTCATAGTCAATTTAGTTTTATATTCCGTGAAAGAAATGCAGTTGGTTGTAATCAAACGGCATAACATAATCTGTACATACCAGATTCGATTAAATAAAAAATAAAAAAAACACTGTCAAGATATTAGCACATATAAGCACATCTGGTAATAAACCCTGACAGGCAAATTATCTGTATCAAAATTCAAAGATTTCTCCTTCATGCGATAAATGTCAGTCTGAATCTCCTGTCCAAATAGCTCCTTATTTCAGACTACAGGAGAAATCTCTACTTTAAAAAAAAATCAATCTGATTATGAAAGAGCCCACTCTCATTCTTCTTGTTACCTAGCAACAAACAAGGCTCTCTTAGTCATTGCAGTGCCACTGCTTGCTGCAAAACATGGACAAAGGCTGTTTTACTATCACTTGGCCTGCTTAAAAAAAGCCTAAGCAGGAATTTTGGTGAAAGACAAACCTCAGAGAAGTAACATTTAAGAAAAGATTGAAAAAAATTACATGAAAAAACAAAGGCATGCATGCACAAAGCCTGGAAAAAACATTTAGTTATTTTGACATGTAACCAAACAGGGGACACTGACACGATCAAAGATCATCTGTGAAGCAACATATGGCCCAAAGAATACCGTTCGTGTCTTAATTTAGCATGCCTCAGTTCAGCACCCACACCGCGCTGTTGCTGCGCTCTGATTTATGGCGTGCTTGTGAGCACTCAGCACACTTTACCTCTTCAGCACTGCAGAGAGGCACAGGATGGCCACGGGGTCTTTGGCTCGTGCCTCCAGGAAACTGATTACATCAATTGCACCTGCCCGCACCACTTGGAGAGGAAACACTTTAATATTCTGAGCACACAATAGTGAAGACTGAATCAATTACACTGATCCATAATGAGGAGCCACATAGCAAAAGAAAGAAAAAAAAACTGTATTCCTATTGCAAGGGAAAGGGGAGGGGGTTGAAGAGTGGTGAAATTTCTCACAATACAGAGATGAAACCTAGCTGCATGGCTTCCTGTGTGTGATGCCCTACTGCCATTTTGTTAAAGCACCATGCAGTCTTTTTTCCGTCACCTCTTAATGGGATTTTTACAATATAATGAGTGAAATGGTGAAATATATATGGCTGATCATGTACTCTCAGATGTCTGCATAGCCTCATGCTGTGGTCTCTAATGGAATCTCTTTAGCTGCACTTTGTTTAATGACTGGAAGGTACATTGCCTTGCTTCTTTTTTGGGTGGACTGAAGTACATTTATGTTTTTGTGAGTTAAACTTCTCAAGTAACTATTTAATGTTCTGTTTTTTTTAAAGGATTGCCAGCTTTAGTTGTTGCCATTTCAATGGGATTCACTAAAACAAAAGGCTACGGGACACCCTTATAGTAAGTTTTTGCTCCTTTTCTTATTTTACTCCTCTCTTTAATATTCTACACACAGACATGTTGGGTTCATGGCAACACTTAAGAATAATGATCAAATCCTTCTGCAGTGGCTTACTTATTCTAAATAGAGCCATAAACAAAGTCCCATGAACCCAATCAAATTTCAAAATAGCACAGCAAGACCCCAATTTCATGTGAGCTGCCTCTCTGCAGGAAACCAAATGCATAAACACTGCTTAAAATCTCCTTAGCATTTTATTGCACTGTGAAACTTTGGGTGTAGAGTAGCAACATATGGCACCTCTCCGCTGACAATTGAGCAAAATAACAATGGTGTGCTGGAGTGCACCATTAACGTGGAAGTTAATGCTGTAGTGGGAGTTAATTGTTTTTTCCTTGTCTCCCCCGCAGCTGTTGGCTCTCCTTGGAGGGTGGGCTCCTGTATGCCTTCGTTGGACCCGCAGCAGCTGTTGTTTTGGTACGTCTTGGTTACCGATGTCTGCTTTTTTATCCCACTTTCCTTGTTTATATAATACAATCTACTTAAAAATATGAATGTATTTGTCACTTCATCAATTATTTTATTAGCAATGAAACATATTTTAACTAACGATAATGTTCATTTGTTTTAGTCATGATTCAATATGATTGCCGTTTAACTGTGATGTGATTTCCAAGTCACAGTAATGAGCATTCAATCAGGCGCTGTGTTCAAATAATCCCTTTTTATTCGCCATATAATAGCCTCCCATGCAGCAATGGGGTTATTAAGTATTTATGATTTAGATTTGTCCAGCGTCTCGTATAGAAGGCTAATTTAATTGCCCAATATTTACATAGTTGTAATTAGAAAATGACCCACAGACTCTTCATTATCCAGATTGCTAAATTACTCAGACAGCAGAAACATAACGCTATTTTTCACTGTCGAGTTTCTGTACTTTGGTAGTATTTCATTTGAGTGAAGAAAAAAAAAACACTTTTTAAGCCTTTCTTGGATGTAGTTTTCTTTTGTGATGGACTTCAGAGGATCACAAGCTCCCGTCTTACCATATGCAGTGATAATGTCATACCACAGAGTTATGAAGTTGTAGTTGTACTGATACTTTACCTCGACTGCTCCTTAAAGCAACCTAATACCACCGTCCTGTTGAGAGAACATTTCAATAGGTTATTTTACATTTTAATGTTTTTTTATGGGCTACATCAACACAAATTGGAATATAATTGTTTTTTTGAAGGTACAAGCTGAAGTATGATGGGTGTATTTCTGTTCCCTCTAGTTATTTTGGGTCAGGGTCGGGACTTTTTTCCTATTCTTCTGAAGTTCAGTCAAATTAGATGGAGAGGGTTTGGAAACATAAATACTCAAATATTGTTAAATAATCTCAGATGGATCTTAACTTTGACTTTGCTATTCTCACTGCCAAATATGCTTTGATCTAAATAGTCAGTGCAACTCTGCTATATTTAGAGCAGCTCTGTTACTGAAAGGTCAATTTTTGCCCCCTACCTTAAATCTGTTGCATTTAATCTAAGCCATTCTCCTCTCAGCTCTTACCTTTCGGTGAGAGAGACTGAGCTCAATAAACCCTATACCAAGATGCTGCCACCTCCATGCTTCAGCTTTGCATTGATGTGTCTGCTTTACCTGTCACTTTAGGTGAATAGCCATCTCTTTCTGGGTTTGTAATTAAGGCATACTCTATTTTTTTTTTAATCAAGCAGTTAATATTTCTTCATGACTTAGTTAGAGCCCAGGATTTTGTTTTATAACCCAGTCATGTGTCTGTTCCCTATCTTCCTCTTTATTTTGCTCTAACCCATACAATTCCCGGAAAATGAACTGAAGTTTGTGAGTGTGATGTAGTTAATCTGACAGGCAGATTTTTTTCTTCAGGGTACTGGGATGGGATGAGTGTGCAAGCCATGTCTCATCCATTGCCTGAAATGTCATAGAGAAGAGCAAACAACAGAAGCTAGAGGTCAAAGCTCTTTGCAGAATAATGACATCAGTCGTCTGAGTCTGCATATTCTGCTTTCCTCTCGTCTTAACAGGTCAACATGGTGATTGGTATCTTGGTATTCAATAAGTTAGTGTCCAGAGATGGAATCCTGGACAAGAAGCTGAAGCATCGTGCAGGGTATGACAGCACATCCTTGTTAGTACCAGTTTTTCTTCTTCATTTTTGAATATTAATATTTTTCAAATTACAGTCATATTCAATAAATTAGAACAGTTACTCCACTGAAGCTTGTTTGCCAGAATGAAAGTAACCTTTGAAAAATAAGAACCTTTAAGAATGCATTAAACATAATTTGTAAACATGTGTTTATTGGTCAGATGTAGTATTCTAATCTTAAATATCATGTAAGCACAAAATTAGAATACAACAGCAGAAAGAAAGGGTTGAATACATCAGACTGTGTTTAACTAATACATATTATGTGTTTCACCGAGTGGAGTTACTGAAATAATTTCTAATTACTTGAATATTACTGTGTAACTACTGCATGCTTTGATTATTTGCATATATGGAGATCTGCACCTAGTGTTTTATTTTATGTTGTAAAAAAAAATTAGAGGCGTAAAGAGGTTAGTTCCCTCTTGGGATTGACACGGCTTTGTATTTCTCTGGCAGAATGAGTCCAAGATGAAAATGACTTCAACACCCACAGACTCACCAGCCATACTGTTGTTATAGCATGACGGAGGAAAAGAGAAGTCAGGTTGATGTCAGAGTTGTTTGTCATGATGTTGTCCCAATGTCTCTTGTGTCCCACAGACAGATGAGTGAGCCGCATACAGGATTAACTCTCAAGTGTGCCAAATGCGGTGTTGTATCAACAACTGCTTTATCAGCAACAACAGCAAGCAATGCAATGTAAGTGCCTGTCAGTGTCTGTGAATCAATAAAACGATGCTGCGGGGAGTTTCTTTATGTGCAGGGTGTCCACTGCAGGGTGCGCTAAATTCAGTTTCCAGATGCACCCACAGTACCTCAGAACTACAGTGTGGAGGAGCTTCTGAAATGAGCTTACATAAACATCAGTATGCAGAGCAAAGCCCTACCATCATTCTGGAGGAAAGAGGTCGTCATGGAGATTTAACTCAAATCTCCAGACCTTATCTTGTTTATCTCCCACGCAAAATCCTTCCTCTCTTCTTCCAGGGCGTCGTTGTGGAGCTCCTGTGTCGTCCTACCTCTGCTGGCTCTGACCTGGATGTCCGCCGTGCTCGCCATGACGGACAAGCGTTCCATTCTCTTCCAGATCCTCTTTGCCGTCTTTGACTCCTTGCAGGGTTTTGTCATTGTGATGGTGCACTGCATCCTACGGAGAGAGGTAGAATCAATCCGCCGTGTTATTTCTTTACTACTGACATGGGAATTAAAACAAATGTTCTGATGGAACAAACAAATCTGTCGATGTTTGGGTAAGTAAATTTATGCACACTGAAATTCCTCTCGTGTTTAGGTGCAAGACGCTTTCAGATGTCGGCTCAGAAATTGTCAAGATCCAATCAGTGGTGATGCAACAGGAACCTTCCCTAATGGGCATGCTCAGATAATGGTAGGCACAGTCACCCTGTTATCTGCAGTCACTAGAGAGACTGATATTTGACCCAATGTTTCACCACTTTCACCACTCTTTTTGTTCTTTACCGACCTTGATTAAACTTATTTGCTTTTTGTATTTCTATTGTCTTATTTTTGTTCATATTTTTAGTTTTCAACAACTAGCAAGTAACCTTATTTTTCTTAAATTTAAAAAAGAAATACCACAAATGTGCCACAACGTGCAAGGTAAAACTTCTGGCCATAATAAAAGGCATTAGTTTTGTTTTCCTTTCAAAGTCCCCAGATCTAATTGTTTCTTTCTGCTTGATTAAAGTTACTATCCCTCGCATTTTTTGTTGTCCTCTTATAGGATAGCAGACGACTGCTATCCTCCCTGACCTTTGAAACAGGACAACAGCACTTTGATGTTGCACAGTCCCGATCATTGCTGGCAACTCAAAGCAATGATTTGCCATTAAGATTCTCATGGCCATTTGAGTGGTACAGTTTTCACACATTAGCAGAATGGTGTCAAGGCTGCTGACATACAGTCTGTTAGCAGTGAGCACAAAAGCTTTGCAACTGCTGCATTTAATTAATATTGTTTTTGCTACTTGGAAATAATAATAATAATAACAATAATAAATAATAATAATAAATGTTTTATATAGATTTTTATAGCTAGCTATGATTGAGTTGCCGCTTTATTTTCTTGC
This sequence comes from Phalloptychus januarius, assembly GCA_902982915.1. Lineage (NCBI taxonomy): Eukaryota > Metazoa > Chordata > Actinopteri > Cyprinodontiformes > Poeciliidae > Phalloptychus > Phalloptychus januarius. The sequence goes on from CADWAE010000131.1 coordinate 11,342,201, forward strand.
ACAGCATGTAGCAACCATCACATTTATTGGCAGATCCTGGTTAAAGACATATAAGTAAAACTTTTAAGTACCATAATACTATTGCTGCAGTAACAATGAAGTGTTTGTACCTTTGTCACATAAAATGTGAGAGTTTGACCATATATACCTATTATTGCAGGTGGTGGAAAGCTAGAGGGTTAATTTTGACTACCGAAACAATAAAAAATGAAATCCTGTGTGCTTAGCTGAGCACTTTAGATATGAGTACTGCTTAACTATGCCAATCTGGTTTTGTATGCCAGTTTGTTTGCTTGAAAAAGAGAGAGCGAAAAAAGAAAACACAGTGAGGCTACCAGCTATTACTCTGCTGCTGTGAAGAAGTAAAATATTAATCCACCCTGTTTGAAGTTCTCTTCATGAATGTGTTAAACTGTTAACACTATATATCTGTTGAGTCATTGCAGGAGAAGCAACTGATATTATTGTGTGTAAATTTTTCCATACATGTTTATTGTTTTATTTGTTATATATTTTATGTCAAACTGTTGAAAAGAACTGAAAGGCCACCTTTTTGCGCCTTTTTTTGATATAGCCTTATAACCCTTTAGACAGAGGTTAAAATGGCTCCCTCTGTTGTTTCTTGTGGGCATTGGAATCATCTCAGATCCAGAGTTAAAAACATTTTGACTATAGATTTCAACAAGTTTATTGAATAACTATTTTCTTGGAGTCTTTTCCAAATTCATGAAGACACCCTAAACCTTGAAAAACATGTGCTCTTGTTTTTCTCATTTTGAAGAATATATAAGAGAAATAGGCACCTGTATCATGCCATATTTATACCTAAAAGGAAAAAAAAACATGTAATGTCACTCCTATTGACTTCAGGAAAGCATGTCTTAAAAATGCTTCAGTGTGATATGTCCTGTAGGTCAGATGTAACTCCCAGTGATGTTTAAAGACGATAGATTTCTTAACATGAATGTTTTTTTTTTCACTTAACTCCAGTTTCAGGTCACATTTTTCAAAATTCTTTTCAGTTGTACTTGATCCGATTGCAAAAAAAAAAAAAAAAATTAAAGCATTTAAAATCATGTTACCCAGCTGTGCACATAACGTGGAAGGCACTGTTCAGAATAAAATGTATAATATATGAGGTGAAACTTACCGCCGACTGTTCTCTTTCTACAGACAGACTTTGAGAAAGATGTGGACATCGCCTGCCGATCAGGTACAGAACATATGGTCTCTTACTAACAAGATTCCCCTAGCTCTGGTTGAAAAAGGTGTAAACAGTAAGAAAACAGTCCAGGTTATATAACAACCAACACAGCCCCACAGGAACTTTTCGCAGTTCTGAAACACCCAACTTTATTATGAGAACAAAACATCAGAAACAAAACAAGACTACTACTGGTATTTTTTATAGCTGATGTTCATTATTATGTTTCTCTTATTTACATGTTAATGTCATGGAAAAGTGATAGGATTAATCACTAGAAACATTAAAAAATGAAAACTATCAACAAAAAAATATATAAGCTTCCCCCAATATAAATGGGAGTAGCAACTTGCAGTAGAGTAGCAACTCTCATCATCTATCTCCAGTCTCTTCTAAACCAGTGAAGAGCACATCCTAAATGGAGCTTAAAGGAATTACTATGCTGACCATTATTCAGAGCTCAGCGAGATACTGAAGCTAAAGCGGTTGTCTGCCATGCTTGACTTACATGGTGCTGTCTCGCGAGCTAAAGTGGATGTGCTGTACCCTGGTAGCAGGAGGCTGAGCTGACAGGTGTCATTTATAAATCATGACCAAATTTGAGACCAAATAAAAACTGTCCAGAGGTACGTTGCTCAGATAATTCTGTCAGTCTGCAGTTTTTATGTTTATTATGACAGCAAAAGAAAACAGTTGTTTTTTTAAGAATACAATACCCTGCAAAAGTATTCATAGAGTGCTTCTAAAAAATATTCAAACCCTCAGATGTTACTCTTTTTTGATCCGTTGCCCTGACTTACCTCTTCAATAACCTCATGTCTAATTTGCTCGGTGTTTGATGTTGTCTTCATGCTGTAATGGCAGCCAGGAACACTGATTACACAGTGGAGTGACCTTCCACAAACAGGTTTCTATAATACAATCACTTAAGACACGGTCACTGCACTCAGGTGTTCTCCATTCCACTCATTATGAGTCTTCTAGCTCCAACTTGCTGGCTTTGCTCAGTTAGGTCATTCAGTTTAAAGGGTGTGAATAGTTATGCAGTCACATGTTTTATGTAAAATATTTTATGCAAAGGTTATTATTTTGTAATTAAATAGGGTTTTCTTTGTCAAAAAAGGCACATTTTGATTTTCATGATTGCTTCGCAAACATGATAAAAAGGGTAAAACATCCAAAGGAATGGATACTTTTTATAGGCACTGTACCCATTTGAATTTTTAATTTCGTCATGACAATCATTTAAATTGGATTTAATGCAGCACATGATTGTGAAGTGGATGAGAAAGGACAACATTGTCTTTTCTTATGTATGTGTTAAAATGAAAACTATTGGTCACAATATGAACTTTGTAAAAGAGTGAAAAGAAAAATAGAATATTCCTTCCACTTTACAAGTATGCAGTATTTTGTGTTATTTTGTCATGTAATATCACAATGAAATACATTAAGGTTCTGGGTTGCAATGTGACACAATATGAAAATGAATCAATATTTTTGAAAATCACTGTATGTGGTGGTTTATCAGATCATCACCAGACACTAACCTAGCATTAGTAAATCTGAGGGGATTTCAAGGAGAGAATTAAACTGTATTTTCTTATTTACAGCAACATTCTCTTGAGACTTCAGAGTGTGTTGTTGGGTCTTTTTGTAGTTAGTGTAATATCACACTCAGAGCATTTTCATAGTTACTCATTCTATGATTGCAGTTTTCCCTTGACACTACCACCTCCCTTAAGGATCACTAATATTGATCATTCTGCAAAGTTTAAGACATTAAAGTTCCTTTGATTAGGCAAACAAAACTAATATCTGTGTTGCCCTGCCCTCCAGCGCTCCACAAGGACATGGGCTCGTGTCGTGCCGCCACCATAACAGGCACGCTCTCCCGCATTTCCCTCAACGATGAGGAGGATGAGAAAGCGCCTGAGGGCCTCAACTACTCCACGTTGCCAGGCAACATCATCTCCAAAGTGATAATCCAGCAGCCTTCAGCTTTGCACATGCCAGTAGGAATTGGCGACCTGAAAGACCAGTGTATGTCTGACAGCAATGCCGACATGCGCCGCACAGTCTACCTGTGCACCGATGACGGCATGCGCCAGAGTGACCATGACATGGGCGGTCACGACATGGAGGGCCGTCCGGCGCAGGGCCAAATGATGGAGACGGACTACATAGTGATGCCTCGCGCCTCAGTGGGTATAGTATCGGGGTCGGCCACCCTGCCCACCCTTATTAAAGAGGAACCCAAGATGACTGCTGCCATGGATACGCTGCCCCATGAGAGGCTAAAGCATTACAAGATAAGCCCAGATTTCAATATCAACCCGTCAGGCATGGACCACATGAATGTGAACCTGGAGCACCAGTATCCTAGTGCTCCAGAGCAGATGCAAACCCTGCCCTTTGAACCTCGCACAGCTGTTAAGAACTTCCTTGCAGAAATGGAGGAAACTGGGGGCCTATCTCGGAGTGACACTGGCTCCACAATATCAATGAGCTCCTTGGAGGTACATATTGTCATGCGGATTAAACACAAGCAACACCAAATTCCACCTTGCCAAATATTGATCTTATTGTTGAAGTGTTCTGATGACTTACTAAGATGACTCCTTTTATTTTTGTCCTAACAGAGAAGAAAGTCAAGATATTCCGATCTAGACTTTGAGGTACGTAAGAAAGATCAATCTTCCTGAAGTTGAGTTTAGTTATTTATGTATAAAAGGCTGTTTTGCGGTTGTGCTAGCCATTTGATTTAGTAGTGTCTGTTGTGCCTCTTAAGCTTATTGCTGTAGCATAAGCCTTGACTCATCAGGATTTATAGACTTACTGTGTAGTTAAGGTAAAAGCAAGGCTGTCAGCTGACAAACAGGGCAGTAGCTCTCATCAACATTTTATCCTCCTCCATCTCCTTCATCCATTAGCTATATGTTGATTTTCAAACTGTATGCTTTTAAAGTCATTTGCACATTTCACATCTGATTTTATCACTGGTCAGCAATAAAAATATTGGTTTGCAAATACATAATCAAACCCCCTTTGGCAGATTTTTAGTATTTCTTTTTGCATTGTCAAAGCTTTACTGCATATATATTTTGTAATCTCTGTCAAAACACAGGAAACATGTTGCCTTTGTCAGCTACTTTGGCTCTGGTTGCGATTTTAGCTTAGATGAACACAAACACTCCAAATGGAAGATTTGTGCCAAGGTTTGTCAAAAGAATTTCCTTTACACCAACAAAACCCTAAATAAGGAGGTTTATCACAAAACAATTATGTTTAGGCGTTAGGTGTCCCATAAGCCTATCTAAGTTATCTGTGTTTCCTTTATTTTGGCAGTCATTCTTGTATATGCAAAGGAAAGTAAATTTGTTTCAGACCTGGCCTCTAAGTAAACTACCATGACACTAACAAATTGATCAAAGGTGGAGGGGGTGGAGAGGAAGATGCATTTCCATTATTGGCTGTCAATACCAAAGCAAAAACCCTTGCCATTGCAGAAAGTCATGCACACCAGGAAAAGACACATGGAGCTGTTCCAGGAACTGAATCAGAAATTTCAAACCCTGGACCGATTTCGAGACATACCAAATATGGGCAGCATGGTGAGTAACAGGAAACCCAGGGGGGTGGCTGTCAGCTAAATAAAGAACTCCAAATGATCTATTTAGATATTTGGTGCAGGACACATTTATGTGTGATTGTGCAAATGAGTGGTTATGTAGCAAAAGTGTGCCTTTCTACATCTAATGTGCCTGCAATCAGCAGAGGGGCTGCCTCTTAAAAGCCTTGAAGAAGAAGGCAAGTCTAAAGAAAAAAATTAAATAAATAAAAAAACACAATCTTTGACAATTTTGCTACAGTGGAGTGCATCCATTCCAATGCAAGTCCATAAATGCACTTTTCTTTACATGCACATTTATCTACTTAGCAAACCCATCATTTTTTTATTCATTAATGCATGGCAGATTGTTTATTATATCAGCATTACATAAGTATTAGCCTAATAAGGGGAGTCTTTCTCTGCAACTGTGTGGGAGGTGGGAGTTGACTCCCTAAGAAGTGGGGCTAATTATGCAATATCTCATGACCTTGCTGCAAACCAAAAGGCTCGCCATCTGTCTACACACCTGACTGGATGTGTAGACAATGGGGACATCAGACTTAATCCATCTGTTTGAGATGAGCCAAGCTTTTTTTTTTTCAAACACTTTAGCAGATATCAGATACAACACTGTGAAGATAAAGTACTTGTGTTTTTGCTCTTTGCCTCACCTATACATTTCAAATAAAGTTGATACCAATGATAACCTGAGTAAATACAAAAATCATTTTTTTAAATTATTGAATTTACAAAAGAAAAGAAAGTCATCCAACATAATCTGACCTTGTTTGAAAAAGAAATCACCCCTCTTGTTAAATAGTAAAACAACGGGGGCTAACCACATTTTCTTGGGAGATTTGTGCTCAGTTTTATTATCTATGACAAGGTTTGATTGCTATGAGACATGTAGAAGCCATTTATAAGCTCTTGGGATGCCAATGAACCACAATGAAAGTTGCTATCCATCAATGGGAAAGACATGTAACAATGAAGACCCTCCCCACAAGACTGCATCAACAGCTTATCCAGTTGGTCACAAAAGATGACAAAACAAAATCTAAAGCCCTTCTGGCCATTCTTGTTTCAGCTTAGGTTAGTATTCATAATTCAACAAAGAGAGACTTGTTAAAGATATTGTGCATAGGATGGGTCCAAGGTCGAAACAATATTCTGTAGAGAGAAAATATAAATGTGAATGCTTTGGGGAGATGGTCCTCTAATTTACTCTGTTGTAAAACTGGAACAGCGATGCCAAGAAGTGCAAAGTACTGTTATTGTAGCAGCAGTGTGATGGTATTTGACTGCAGTGCTACTTCAGGGCCTATACTACTTCTCATAACTGCTGCAGCCATACATTCTGCTCTCTTCCAGAAAATCCCAAACCATTAGCTTGTGACATTAGGTTTGAGCAAACTGAAGTTAGACAATAACCTGAAGTTCTCTCGCTAGTCCACCTCAAGAAGCAACAGTACAAAAAAGATTAGCATGCTGTTAATGCTTGAAAACCGCCCATTGTGACTGAATTTTAAAAGTTCTGCAAAAAAAAAGGCCACAGTTGCTCCATAGCAATGTAAAGAATTCAGATGACAAACACTTGTTTTCACCTGCTAACTACCAAGAGTGGAACAACCAGTTTTTGGGTTTGCGGGCAATTTATGTTTTCACATAAGATCCATTTAATTTGGACTGCTATTTTTTCATAAGAAACTAAATCATTATTTCAAAACTGCATCTTGCTTTTGATAAGAGGAATGTACCTAATGATATGAAACATCGAGGCATGACAGAAGAGCAAAAACAGGGAAATATTTTTTAAAACTACTTTACATCACTATAATAGCCTTTTGACTTCATACTACCACCCTCCCAGTTTTAGTCACCGCTGCAGTACAATGCAGCTTCAGGAGCGTTGCCTAGTTACAGTGCAAGTACCTTTTTTTAGTAGAAAATGATAACTACTTACTTCCCTATTTTCCTTTTTTCCCCCCCAAATGAATCTATTGCAAAGCTGGCAGCAAACATTAGTATCCATTTTATATTCCCTGATGGGGAGCTGCTTCTTTCCCTTATTTGCACTAATGTCTTTGGGACTGTCAGTGAGAGCACATTCAGACAAATGAATTGCTCACACATGCAACACATCCAGTGCTCCAGTTTCAGAGCTGAGGAAAGCAGAGATCAGCTCCATGTTAATAGTACGCATGTTCCCATTTAATACACTGCCATTATCTTTTTGTTATTTGATGCTTCTCCCAGCATTAATTCATTACTTTCAATTAGCAATGCTAGGAACTCATATAATGCCCTTCTGAATAAACTGACCTCACTGGAAAAAAGTACATTTTTGAGAGACAAGAAACAGTTAAGCTGCTGAGGATGTCATGCCACTAACATCACCTGCTGTTGGCCGTGTTCGCAGGACAAGGCAATGCCAAAACAGAATCCATGGGAGAGCTACAATCCAGCCTGTGAGTACCAGAACTACGCCACTATGAATGTACTAGAATCCGACCCCAAGGACTCACTGGAGATGACGGCTGCAGAGTGGGAAAAGTGTGTCAACCTACCCTTAGATGTCCAGGAAGGAGACTTCCAGACAGAAGTGTAAGGAAGATGGAGGGGAAAAAATGCAAACTTGGAAAGGAGGAGAAGGGGATGTATTTTGCACTGATTAAAGCAACAGACTTTTCTAACAGCCTTGGCAAACATATCTGGATCTTACGAGTGTGGCAGGGACATAATGTGCCAATACAATATAAGGACTGGGGAGAGAGGGAAAAAAAAAAAAAAAGAAAAATGAAAAGGGATACAAACATCAGTGTTACTTTTTGTATTTTCACTAGTGTACTTAGTGTGGGGCAGCCTGGTGTACAATATTTACCATCCTGTGTTACCAATTATCTGTGGCGGAATTGGCTGGAAAAAAAAACTCTTAATGAAACCTCACAAAGCAAATGACATGCCATGTCGTCCCAGCTTCATCGGGTCTAGTTTTGATTTCCTAAAACTGGACCTGGGAGCACAATGTATATATTTATGCAGTTTTTAAAAAGTTTATAACAGTCCGTTTGGCCATTACTACACTTTTTACTTTATAATATAAAAACATGGGAGGCAAAGAGGATTTTTTCCTGTCATATTAAAATGAATGTTTGTCAAGCTACATTCTTCATTGCTTTAAATGCAATAAAGATAATACTCACTTTTATATAAATAATATATTTCACAACTTTAATACTGCAGAATCTGCTTGAAGGATCCCAGCAAGCTCTCTCATCTGCAGCTCTGTATAAAATATTTAAAAACAAAAATGTTGTATGGTGTAAATAAACTTTTGTCTACATATGTTTTACTTGTGCCAATTTATTTTAATGAGGAAAAAAAAATGCCAACTTGATCAGAAGTTATAGCGAAAAATGTTAACATTTGAAAAGGAATGTAAATAAAAGAGGAAATATGTTCGTACTGCTTCAGAGGTCGTGTCAAGTTTATGTTGTGTGTTGATTGTCAAATGCATCACTCACCTTGAATGAGACATTATGTGAAACAAATGAGTATCACTGAAGTAAACATGACTTAGGTTAGTTACCCACATGCTAATGGATATTTGAATGTGAAATGAAATGAGGTTGCTGTGGACCACGTATGATCTTCCTGGATGAAATGTGCTAAAACTGGAACATCTGAAACATTTGTGGTCAGAGCGACTGTCTCTTGTAAAATCAAAGTGATACAAAAAAGTATAAACATAATAGCAGTCTAAATGAACACATTTTTACATTATGTTGCTTTTCTGTTATATAAATAATAGACTGGAAATGATTCATAGGGTTGAATATTTTTGCTTGTAAAGCCAATACAAAATGGATCTCAATGCACCACCAATAATCCAATAAATTAAAGTTACAGGAGCAGTAAGGACTGATTAGATACTATTTGATTAGGACTCAACCACAACTCAGCTTAATTAAATTATTTTCATTGAACTAAAACACAATATGATGAACTATTACAGTAAAATGGGCTGCTTATTAAAGCCTATCTAGAGATAAGGGTTGCAAATTAGCTCATGGTGTAAGCACCATCCTTGACAAAATCTGTAATGCAAGTCAGTCATTAAAAGTAAGCATAAAATTGATTTTCTGGATTATGAACATTAAATAATAGGGTGAAATTACAACTAGATTGTATATTTATAAATGTAAACTTGGTGACATTAACATGGTCAAAAAAATAGTCTCATTGTTAAAATAATCAATGGTAAAATTTTTAAAGCAATGACCAAAATAATGCAAAAGCAATAGCGGAACACCTTGTGGCGAATCTAAATAATACATATAAACTCAGACTTTGGTCCACACTGTATTCAACACATATGCCATGCAGCATGTTGTTTCTTCAAGAATAATAGTTAATTCATGTGATGGGGATGGGGGAAAAAAAGCTGTGCTGGTCTCTTGAGTTTATGAAAAACAATGTTTATTTTTGGAGCACTCCCTGCAGTTCTCTTCCCAAATACTGGAGAGAAAATAATATAATTCCACAGCAGGAATGTTGCCACTAAAAGAGACTTAAACTAAGTAAAAGAAAAGAAAAGATCCAATACTTGCAAACATTTGAAATAAAAAAAAATCTGTCTTATCATGACTGTTTTACTGAACCGATACAGTTCAATTAATCTTACCACCCTTAATTTACAATTTCCACTCTTAGGTTGTGTTTTATTGAGGAATATGATAGGTGTTACACATTCTCCTTTGTCTGTTTCCTGTATACATAATCATCAGCTTCTTTGTAAATAACTATCCAGTGCAAATGTGATGATGCTTTAAAAGATTGTGTTAACATGATAAAAGCATACTTTGGTCGTGGCCACTGACCAAAGTATGTCACAGTGCAGGCTAACAACTGCACTGTTGTTGAGGCTAACAATGCAGTTGTTAGCCTCATCCTTACTAATCTGAATTAATAAGTACTTATAACCTATTACCAGAATCTTGCTTCAAAAACATAGAAATATCCCTATGAGAAAATTTATGATCAAAATACACCACTGCTCCACCATCTCCATCCATCCATTTTCTATACACCCTTGTCCCTACTGGTGTCAGGAGGTGCTGGTGCCTATCTCCAGCTAACGTTCGGGCGAGAGGCGGCGTCACCCTGGACAGGTGCACCCCGCCCTGTCGGTCGCAGGGCCACACAGAGACAGACAACCATGCACACATACAGTCACACCTAGGAAGAATTTAGAGTGACCAATTGACCTAACAGTCATGTTTTTGGACTGTGGGAGGAAGCTGGAGTACCTGAAGAGAACCCACGCATGCACAGGGAGAACATGCAAACTCCATGCAAAAAGACCCCGGGCCGGGAATCGAACCCAGAACCTGCTGGCTGCAAGGCAACAGTGCTACCAACTGCGCCAGTGTGCTCTAAAACCTCATTCTTTAAAAACTAAACTAAACTAGATTCTGTTTAAATTTGGACAGGTGGGACAATTCAAAAGGTCCTCAAGAGTGTCCTATAAGGCATCTGCTATATTGACTTTTATCTACGGTTGAATCAATGTCTTAAAACTTCCAATTACAGTTTAAGATTTGCTCTGTGCTGTTTTCTGCCTCTTCTCTTCAATCCACCAACTATATTCAATTTCCAAATTTGGCTGGGAAACATTTAAACCCCTAATACATTCATGTGCCTCCTGAGGGTTCTGCTGATAAGATCAGCTTCCTCAGACAGACAGGTCCACACAAAGCTCTAATGGGAGGAAGCTGCCAGAGCTGAGGGAAAATCTTGTTTGTTCTGTCTGCTGGTCTGTGCAGTATGGCAATGAGAGCGGCAAGCATGTGCTCCCTTCTCCATCTGGGATGTGGGGGTCCACCGAACAGGAGAAGAGGAAGTGCCTGGAGAAGTGCAAGGAGGAAGAGGAGGCATGACTTCATTTTCAGTGAAGAACAAGGACAAGTGAGAAAAGATGAAGAAACAGTGAGTGATCCCTGGTGGACTGGAATGAGGACTCTGGAGTCCTCTAACGTTGTCTGCACACAAATTAAAGTGATGAAATACGGAATTCATTCAGCACAATAACGTCAGAATTTACAGTGCCTTGCAATTTAGACTACAAGACATAATTGGGTTAATTATATCCACTACTGTTATTGGCTTTGTTAGAGTGTTTTTTTTTCTTTTCTCTTTTATTATGCCAATATCCTACAGCACATGTCAAACTCAAGGCATGGGGGACAAATTTGTTTCATACCATAAAGCTACTTTAAACGTATCCACTAGTTTATCCTTATGATAGGTTCTTCTCCGATGGTTGTGATGCTGCTTGCTGCCCAATGTTTTCTTTCAAACGACGTAGGCCTTCACATAACTGTATTTAAACTGTATTTATGTAAAAAATACTTTTATGTTTGGTGTTCATGAATCTACACAAAACTTTTATCAGATTCATATATTTGCTGAGTGCAGACCTCAATACCCCAAGGTAGAAAATTATTGAATATGTTGTGTTGTCCCCCTCAGTATCACTACTTCAAGGTTGCATCCAACTATCTCCTATTTCCTGCAGATATGAAAGTAGTTTTTACTTTGCTTTTGGCATTTATTGCAAATTTGCTCCAAAAATTGAAGGTTCCACATGTAAAGTTTTTTTTTTTTCATATTGATAACATTTTGGGTATAAAGGTTGTTGTAGACCATCTTAATCAGAAAAAAAGGTTTCACAAGAATTTTATTAGAGACATTTATTCAGCAAATTGATTGTCCTCCAAGTATTGTTTCATATGCAGAAAAATATAGGGGATAAAAATTATTCATATTTCTTCTGCATGAGCTGCAGTAGCTACATTGTATCACAATTTATTTTTCTTCGCAGAAAAATAAATTGATTACCTTAAGGGTAAACAGTACAAATACTGACTTATTAACCTGATGACTATGGATATGCTGGTTACCGACATAAAGGGGGTGTTTATTTGTTCATGTCAAAATTTAAATGACAAAGCCCCCCCCAAAAGGAAACCATTGATTTACCTTTAGGTATGATTGTGCACATGCACGTTGTCTGTCCTGTATGTCTGTCTCTATTGTGCCTTGTGTTGGACTGGTGACTTGTCCTTTACTCACTCTCACTGAGTAATGCTGAAGACAAGGAGAAGCAGGTAGAGAAGATGGATGGATGCATGATGCAAAAAAAAAACATTTTTTTACTCAAAATTATCATACTCTGGGAAGCCTAATTGTGATATTTATAGATTTAATCTTTTTCACTTTCATGTTCTTTACCGTATGCCACTTTTTATTGAGCAAACTACTTTGGCCCTACCGGCTTGTTTATGTAAAAGCAGCAAGCTCTGTTTAGCTCTTTGTAATGGACATGCTAACAAGCCTGCTGGACATGTTTTCGTTGAGTGGGAAGTGGCATGTCCCACAGGCTCATAAGAGCAAAGAGGTGAAGCTGTTTTGTGCCTCTAAACACTGAATCAACATAATCACATTGATCCTGAATCACTTGTGTTCCCTGAGGCCTGACTGAGAGGTGAGGCAGGCGGCTCCTTTGTCATCGAGCTATCTGAGGACTTCAAGCACAGAATGAACTGATTCGCTTATTTTTTTTTTATTTTTACTTGCAGATGCAAAGCTCACATTTCAATACAATTTAGCAAAAACTAATGAAGATAGAAAAATGTGTAAATTAAAAAAAATGTTTGTTTTTTTCTACACCACAACTGTGTTAGAATAGAAGTAAAAGTTTCAGACTATTGATAGAGCGTCATCACTAGAAGAGTACCCAGAAGGTATTTGGTATGCAGCATACAATGAATTTCAGTCCCCTTTCCCGGAGAACAGTAAGATGGATGATAGCAACAGAAGGCCAGGAAAATAGTGACAGTAGTCTGTAATTCCTCTAGGTATCTATTTTATTCTCTATAGTATTACAGAAAATCATATTTTGCCTTTATACAAAATCAATTTCACCCATCTCTCTAGACAAATGACCAAAAAGTGGCCGCTTTGATCTTGTTAAAGTTTGTTTGCAACCTGAGTTTTAATTGCATTGCAAGGTTTGATATTGAGCAAACCGTCTTTATAAGATGGACCTTCTCCAGCTTTCATATCCTGATCAGAGTTTTTGACAAAGTGAACTATCAAATAAATTCATCCTTATGCGTTCTGATTGTAAAGGGAGGCTGTGAAGAAAAGTTTGACACTTTTACCACTTGCTAAATTTGTGTGGTGCATTTTGTACATTTTACCTGATGTTTCTGTTTCCACCATAAAGTTTGGTTTCATGTGTGTCTAATAAATAATGATATAATCAAATGTGAGGTGTGTTGCCTTGTTAGATTTTAGATTTTAATAATTGCATAATCTGGTAATTCTTAGCAAAACATTGGAATTTACCGATGGCAGTGTGTTCCGTGTTTTAACCATCATTGCAACAAGCTGCTAAAAATGGCAATTTGGTGAAACAATTATTGTCCATGATGATGGGTCCAAATTAATCTTAGTTTAAGTTTATTAAGTAGTTCTGTACAATTGTTCTCTCAGCTTGTAGCTTGAACAAGCCTTGCATCCAGACCTCTCTGAGACATCAACATATTTTATCACAAAACCACTTAAACGGATCGATTCCCAGAAGTTCAACTTAAAATTCCAGGTTTATCTCATAAATGTTATAACATCAATAATAATTCAGAGTAAGACTTAAACACTCAAGGCTCCCTATGAAAGGCATTCCTTCAAACATAAATATGCACAACCACCAACCAACATCAGCAAACACAAACATCTGCTCAAAATGCAGTCAATTTGTGTCTCTTGATCAGCACTAGATAACACAATCAGGGAGCAGAGTGCAGCCTTGGTACTGCTCCAGGAAAATCAAAACCACTGCAATCTCCACCAAGGGAGTCAGTTGGAGTCTCCAATCAGAGAGAATGTGTTTTACAGAAAAGCAACCGCAGAGTTTGGAAAACAGAAAGCGCCTGTGTCAAGGTGACCCTGGTTATTGACATGTTCTTATAGTGAACTAAACACAAATAAGTGTGTTTAACAGTTTCATGGGTGATAAAGCAGAGACCTTTAGAAGTTTATTTGAATCTAATCTACAATAATAATTAATGTTTAATTTAAGGAAGTCTCTGTATGTTCAGAAAAACATTAAAACAAAAATCTAAAAACTATACAGAATCATTTATTAGTTGAATTGATTTACTTTCAGTGTGGCTTTGACTCAAGTTTCTGTTTTAACTGGTGCCAGGGCCAGATGTGTGTAGAGATAAAACACCTGACCTAACTGCACTGATAAATTATTACTTTCCAAGTGAATGCTTGTAGACTGGTAGAGGTACAAATTGATTAAAAAAAAGGGAAACGGAAGTCTGCTGATCTGTTATGGATGGCCAATAGACACAATAATCCCTGATAAAGCCGGGTTATTTCATTTATTCAGACATTATTTTACTAAATTATATTCACATTTCTCCTTGCAAGAGTTGCAACATTTCTTGAAGGAGCAAAAGAAGACATTTAGACAGACGGCTTTTAAATATAAGGTCTGACGAGTAAAGTAGCTCTCTGAACAGCCAGAATCTCTGATGTGATCATAAAATCCTCCCTGTTAAACATATAAAACTCATGTTTTTGGCACAAGTATTCTTTGCTTCATTGGTAAATGCATGGGTGGAAGTAAACACCGTGGCTTAACTCAAATTACAAGGTAGGCATACCTCAAACCCTAATTGGACATAAAAATCATATGCAAATCCATTTAAAGCAGGCAGTGAGTAGTATGTGTGTAAGCTAATCCAGGGATGGGTGTATTTAACTGTCAGCCCACAAGCATTAATGACTCAAAAAGGTTTCATGTTTTTACACTTTTTTATGTCAAAGCCCAAGCTTTGGGCTGATGGCAATTTTGTATTTAGCATCTGAATAGTGTGAAAGTGGGATTTTAAATTGTAGCTCCATCACCAATTTGACCGGGACAAATATTAAAAAGAAATCCCATACAGAGTATGATGGACAAAAAATTGAAAAGGAATCTAGGAGGGGCTTTGATAACAGGGTCAGACGTGTAATGATGGATGATTGGGAAAGTGGGCAATTTTCACTCAACCTGCAGCAACTTCCAGGTTTTTTTCTTCAAATATGAGCCAAATAGGAGGTTTTGAAATAATATTCAAACTACAGACCTGTTTACTCTAAAAGTTTTTGAACCAAATGATAATACACTGATGCTCTCTCTAATACTTCATGCACATACATAACAAAGAAACCATTTCCATTATGTTCCTCTGTAAAAATGTATATATTACATAGCAGGACTATAGGCCAGGCATTTTGGTTCATTCTTCATCTGCTCACCTTTTCAAAGCAGATTGAAATTTACATCTTGCACTTTAATACATGTGGCTAATCTCCTTCATATTATTTTTGTGTATATTCAGTGCCCACCAGAAACAAAGGTGCATAGCAGCACCACAGCTTCAACATCATGTTTTTTTCATGTGGAATTAAACATATTTATGGAGTTCTTCATTTTTTTTTTTATCTTTAAAACATTATGACCCAAAGATTCTGACTTTGGGTCACAGTCAAAGTCATATTGATAATACTAATTATCAGAATTTGTCTTACTAAAAATAATAATTAGCATACAACTTTATAAACATTCTGAAGTACAGCTCAGAAAAATTAAAACATTATGTCGGAGTTCAGTATTTTTGTCAGTACTATATAGAAACTACTTTATTGCAAAAGAATAGCTGAACCGACACACAGAACATAACAGGTTATTAGGAAAAACATATTTTAGCAATACTTTGAGTAAGACTAACTGCTTTACAAATAATCTTCAATGTAAAATAATGCAGGCTGAATATTAGATTTTGAACAAGAAATTCTAAATTACACCCCAGATTCCTTAAAAAAATCTAGGTTGCTCTGTTCAAATAAAAACACCTCACTGAAAACTGATTAAATAAACTTTAATAGACAAAGAATGTTTTAAATTGTTTTATTTTTTCAAATACAACTGTAATTGAATAATAGCACAGCTTCCCCAAAATCATTATGTAACCGTCTCTAAAGATGACCAGGTCATTTCAAAACTGGAAACTTTTCTAAATTGAGTTCTGAAAGCTTGGACAAATAAAGGTGCATGTGCCCATTGTAGTAGTTTGCATTCATGAGGCACAAACAATTGTGCTTAAAAATTATTTGGTCTTAATTTGAGATTTGAACATAGAGAAATAAATCTGTATATGGCTAAAAGGTGCCATTAAAAGCTATTTCACAAGGCTGAATGATTAATTCCAAAGTGAAACCTAAAATGACACAAACCCTTTATTAAAAAAAAACACATCATATGTAACCGGTTACTTTCACCTCTCAGTTTTTCTTTTCCCCCAATTCCACCGAAAAATCCACATAGAAGCTGCAGAAACAAACAAAAAAAACCTGAAAACGCAACAGATGCAACTGGTTCTTTACATTTCACACATCAAGCAGGTTCGCAGGCGCAGGTACTCTTCATTATATAACAGCAGATGGAAGAAAATACAGCATATCCTCTTGAACTTTATGCAACTTAAAGCAAGCCTTTCACAGTGTCACAAATGGTAACTCTTAGAAATCACTGTTTTTATAACAACCAGCTATTAAGTATAACTATTGATAGGTTTCAAATGGGTACCAAAGAAGGTGTAGATGTAGTTATAAATAAATAATTTAAGGGGACTAGAAAGAGTACCTTAAGGATCTAAAAAATAATAAACTAAAAATCTACTGTGCAATGGAAGAAGATTAAACACTGAGTTTTGGAACAGTAAATATTTCATGTCAGTGTTTCTCCTAAAGAATTACTAATTTGAGTCAGGCTGTCGAAATGTGAATCCTGTGAGTAGGATTGAGTTGGAGGACACTCCCAGAATCCCCGAGCCATCAATAAAATTGAGTGAGGAGGACACTACAATCAGTCTGAGCTGCCTCATTAAAAGGGAGGAATGAGTGAACTCAACCAAGCCTGGGATCCAGGAAAAGAAATCCAGAATAATACATTTAATTAGTTCACTCATTTATTTGTTAAAGAAAACATACTTTTTAGTCCCTTTAAATTACGACTGCATTATCTGCAAGTGAAAGGTTGTTTTTTCTTTTCAGTGCACATATTCATCATCGCTCAAGTCTGAGTCATCGGCCTCCACCTCTCCTTCGATCACAGATTTCTTTCCTCTGCAGCATGACACCACCAAGCCAATAAGGAAAGCCTGAAATAATAAGAAAAACAAACATTATTTTACTTCTAGAAGTTGAATCACGCACCTTTCTGCCACTCTTCTCTGGAAAAAAAAACATTTTCCAGGAATACTCTTGAAATATGTTTAATCCTTCTGATCTGTTGCGGTAACTAAGCAGCATTTCTGAATCCTGTCTCACAATATTATAAATCCAGGACGTCACATTGCGAAATGTTCTGTTCCAGAATGCCTCATTCCAGCTCCCTCCCGCTGCATCTAAAGATGAAGAGATTTCTCAACGTTTTGTAACTTACCCCAATAAAAGCCCAGTTCCCAAAGTAGTAGATGGTGCTAAAGAACCAGAACTTGTGTAGGAAGAGATAGGTTCTCGTCACAGTGCACTGATCTGAAAAAGAGAGGCAGAAACTTAAAACAAAAAAATTGCAGCAGTAGAAAATGACAACATGCAAGGAATATTTTACACTTTTAAAGTGCTGCTTTCTCCTATTTCTTGAGCTAATTTGATGTAAATTAGCCTATTTTTTAAAGGCCTGATTAATGATCTGCAGGTCAAATACTGAAGAATTTCAAGTTTCCAATTATTAAATAGATAAAAAGTAGAAAATCTACCTTCGGTCTATAAACACATCAAAGTGTTCTGAAATGTACTTTGAAAAAAGGCCAAAACAAGTATGATTGGTATATCACTGTTTTTTTAGACACAGCCCCGCCCCCTACATTTTTCCTGCCTGCTGGTGCATATAGCTTCTATGTGCTGTTACGGAACGGAGAGAAAAAAACCCCATCAGGAATCAAATAAAATGTGACACATCCATTGCTACATGGTGCATGATATGTCTGAGTTATAAAGGTGTCTGAACTCACTTAAGAGCTAAAAACAGGCAGCCATTACAAAATGGAGCAGTGCCTCAGGCAATTTTGTTATTCTAACCATAAAAGACAACCAGCAGTTGGAGGAGAGGATAGTTGTGTCACTGTCGATGTGAATCTGGCAGAACCAATGAATAAAACTAGAATGATGTAACACTTAATGGTGCCTCGCCTCAAACATATTGAGTTTCACTTGCGGAAAAGCCAAAAGGTGAAAAGCTTGAAGCAGACATCAACAAATCATAAAGACTGTGCACCCGTGCTTACAGGGTATACATACAGACAGCCGCAGAACACGCAGATTATAAAGTGTTTCAAATACCTGCAGCCAAAGAGCTGCACAGCTACAGGTTCAGAAAAATATCTTCAATCTTACACAGTCCTTTTTGTGGTTCGGTGAAAACGATGAATGATAATGAACTCATTATCAAAATTGAAAAGAACTAAGAGGGTCATCCACATGACCTCAGTCACAAGACTGGAAGGAAATTACAATAAAAGCACAAACACACATGAGAAACTGTGTCAAGTCCCGTTTTCAACATTCCTGAATGTGCAAGTTTATGGCTTCACTTTTAGATCTAACATCCAGGGTACAAAACTACCAACCACAGACAATCCAAATACCGGGAAAATGTAGAAAACATAAAATCCTGCGAATTAAAGGGGAAGTACCCTCTCTCAACTGTTCTACAAAACCTTGTAGCATGCCACTACATCCCTACTGTTAACTAAAAACTCTGTGCTTTTGCCATAGGTATGTTTATAGTTATTTTTAAACTAATTTATATTAAAATCTTTTAATATAACTCATTATTTTCTAAATTTGTGCAAGTGGCTGTTATCTATGAGTAGATTTCCAAGAAGAAGGGCAGAGGAAGAAGTAAAGGACATGCAGTGAATGAGTAGCTTCACAGGACATTTACTGCATGTCCTTCCATTCCATATTCTGAAAAATATGGTCAGCTCATATATGTATGGTTATATTGAAACCAAGAAGGCAAACATACTGTAGGAGTTTCAACAATATTTTTATGTGATACAAAAAGAGGAAAAAAGTGTTAAAACGTCTAAACTGCCACAAAGAGTTGGTTATGAATAATTATTTACTCTTAAAATAGCAGCTGACATTTAACAATTTACATTTTTTTTTAAACATTAACAATTTAAATCATACCCTTCTCACAGGTAATATTTATTTTAATTCAGAAACTAGCACAGATTGACTTCTGGCCACTGGTCTGTGGAGTCCACCTGCATTCATTTAAAGGCAAGACA
The DNA here is from genome assembly GCA_902982915.1 of Phalloptychus januarius. Taxonomy (NCBI): domain Eukaryota; kingdom Metazoa; phylum Chordata; class Actinopteri; order Cyprinodontiformes; family Poeciliidae; genus Phalloptychus; species Phalloptychus januarius. The sequence goes on from CADWAE010000131.1 coordinate 11,361,438, forward strand.
AGTTTCACTGGTTTTCATTCTGTCAACAGAACAACAGTGTGATGTTCAAAAACATGCCTGTTTAAGAATCTGTGAAGTGCACAGCTGATTGCTGATAAGAAAAAAAAACAAAAAAAAACGCTACATATCGGTAGATTTATCAGCTCACTGACAAAATCAGCCTAACTCTACTTGAAGCACTGAATGATTAGCCACTTACTCAGCTGCAGCTCATTTACTGAACCAATAAACACTTCTTCTGTATTAGGCTTTTTAATTCCCTAGCAGCCCGGGCAGACAAAAGCAAAACCAACGTCTTTAGCATTTCTCAAAAGTGATCATGAAAACAAAAATAAATTGGAATCAACCCTACATTACAGTAATGCTCATATTCTACGTTATAAATAATTTCTCAATCTGCTAAACAAACCTGGATTTCCTCATGATGGCAGTTTTTAAGTCTCCTTAAGCTGATACATGTATTGGTCTGACAGATTCAGACGAGAAAGGACAACCAGCGTTCCAAAGCTGAGTCACTAAGTGAATGAATATTAGAAGGGGTGACGTCTGAAAGTGTTTGTACTCTGCAGTTTGATTCTTAATATAGAGAAATGGTGAAAAAAAAATCCCCACCAAGATCTCATTTCTTAATGAGCTGCCATATAAAGACACTAGAAAGAACGTTATGTAAATATATTCCTTATTAAAACTTATGTCAACAGGATAAAGGGACAGAAAGTCCAAAAACGACAGAGTTGCCTAAAATGCTCTGTCTGGCTTTATTAGAGAGTCATCTGGAGCATTAACACTGACCCTGCTGTGCTGCTCCTGCCATGCTGTTTCTAACACAGCTCTTCGCACTGACTCGAACTCCATAAACAGTGCAGACACACTTATATGAAGCTACAGGACATCAAAATCCAAAGCCACAACAGGTCATGGCTGAGGTTCTAAACTGATGCATTAAAACCGAATAATCAAGGCTTATCCAGACAGAAAGCCGGAATTCAAGAAAAGTATTCACCTCTGCTCTGTTCCACTTATTACAGAGGTGGAAGAAAGGCATTTAAATCCCAGGATCAAGAGATGAGAAGAAGATGATGAAGAGGAGGAAGCAGCAGAGTCTTTCCTGAGTCCCATGATTCCCCTCCTTCTCACAACCATCTGCAGCTCTACAGCTGCTTCAATGAACCACTGAGGTCTGAGAGGGACCTACTGATGGTTCACAACAGTGGTCTGCCTAAATACATTATCATGAACAACACCGACCGGCTTCACCTTGAAATCATTACTGGTGTTTCATAAGAGCATGGGGCCGGCGTGTGGGTGCAGGTAATTTCACCTTGACTTGTGATCCTCAGGTGAGTGCTGCCCTGTGTACCATGACGATGAATAATGTATGTCTTTCATCTCCACAGTCAAACGCATGCAGAAAGCCCAGTTCACACATGCAGGCACTCCGTGTTCTTTTGAAGGTTCTCTTATAAGCAAGTACTCTTGGAAGCATCACTGTGCACTTATGCTTTTTTTTTCTCCCCCTCTCAATCTGAAATGCAATGGAGCATTTTTGTTCAAGTGTCCTCTGAGGATGCTGATGTTCCTTCAGTAAAATTATTTTTAAGACACACTTCTTCTCAAAGAAACACAGGCCATGAAAATTCGCAGAAAGCCTCTTTCACGGTAGAAAAATTATTTGCGGCATCTACAAGAACTCTCGAAGCAGACACACAAAACATCTTAAGACTAAAGCGATCCATCATCACTTGACCTCATCAAGGCATCTGGACATAACACGAGTCAAAGAAGGAGAAGAAAGACACAGGTGTCTAAAATGTAGGTCCTGTTTTTCATTACTGTGGGTTATACAACATCAGGTAACGCGTTGTCATGGTGCAGGTTTTTCGGAATCTGATGTCTTATGTATAGGTTTAGAGTGAGGGGGAAGCAATGAAAACATGCTTTGGTACATTTCTCGGTTTTTGAGTCATGGCTTTGCACCGCAAAACACCAAAAAGACACACATACCAAAAGCTTGGTTTCATTTTAAAAATATATTTAAATAGAAAGTAACTCTCAGATAAACAAGAAAATAAAATAAAAAAAGACATATCAAAAAAGTTTATCCTGTTTAAAGACGCGTGATAACATTTGATTGTGATGCCACTACTGGAAATTGCAATAACATCGATTAGAATTCTTCCTAACACCTTTTTTCTTGATTAACACTTTCTCTGTATCTCAGGCACAGAGGATAAACCTGAAGGAGTAAAACCCATATTGGCCAAATAAATGATCAAGAATTATCCAGATTATGAAACTGGGAAGTTCAAAGTTCTAAAATATAAAGAAAACATTCATTATTTTACTGTATTTTAATATTTATAAGAGATTGAATTCTAACCATTAAACATGATAATACCAGCTAAGAAGGACCTCTGAATGTTTCTGCAAAAGGTAATGGCGGTCTGTTGGCAACAAGATGGAGAATTTTCTTTCAGGAAGATAGTTTGAGAGACACATTCCATTGTAATGCAAATTGATAATGATCCCCCTGCAGCAAAGAAAATTACTATTAATTTGTGTTGGTGTTGTGAAAGGCTGCTGTTGAAAATTGCTCAGGCACCTGAGATCTCAGAGGCAACATAAATTGTGACCATCGTTTTCCTGAAGCTCTTTAAAAACTATGCTATGGAAACTGGCAAGTTGCTAGGAAACAGACAGGAGTCTAGTGTAAAAAAAACAAAACATTTCTGTTTATTAAAAATTTTCCTCGCTGAGTCAATATGTCTTGTTGGGTGAAAAGCGCCCATATGATTGCGGCTATAATACAACTTATATTGACAACCAAACAATCTCACATACTGTGAAACTAACTGACAAAAAGACAATGATTAGAGGGAAAATGGGCCAAAGTCCATGAGATTTTGATTGGAAAATTGATCTGCAGGGTCCAAAGCAAAACTTGTGGCTAGACTGTTAGATATAAAGTATGAAATAGACACATTTCCTGCAAAAAGCTATTCTGCAGAGCAATAATTTAGAGAAAACAGCTTTCTTTGATGCACAGCCTTCTGAGTTTCATTCAAGTCTTTGTAATGAAGTAAAACCACTTGGAAATTTTTGTACTATAAGAATTTAAGTTTGTATAAGTTGCCTGATCAATACCAGGGTTAATAGAATAAAAATATTAAAATAAATGTGCCATCACTGACCTGGAGAACGTGTAATTTCTGACCATTTATTTCCACTATGCTGAGTAAATGAGTGATGATATGGCTGTGACCTTAGAGGAGATAATGGATATTTTTGCACAGAGCACCTGCTTGCCAAGATGTTTGTGTCATTAACGCATTGTGTCCAGCTGGCCACTCAGTCACAAGCTTGACTTCTACCCCTGTTTGCCTCTGTGTAAAACCAGCAATTATTACAAAAGAATGCCCCTCGAGAGCAAATGTGTGAACTGAGGGAACTTTTAACCAAAGAATGCCTATCTTTCTGTTCATCTGAGATAGGCTTATGAGAAGTAAAAGGTGTTCAGTTCTCAGATAGATGGTCAGAGACAAGCTTGCAGAAACCAAACCAAGACCAAAGAACATGGCACGAGTTGAAAAGTCATGACTGGGGGGCAAAAATGATCTGACAGCAGGTTTTTCAAAGGTTTTATGGAGTGATGAAATACGAGGAACTCTTTATGAACCAGATGGGGCTGTGGTTCGATCAGTACCAGCCATAAAGCTCCACTTAACTCAGATGATAGTGAAGTGAAAGAATGGTACTTGTATAGGCTGGTATTTTACTAATACATGAGCTAGTTGGACATTTTCAGATCAAGGAAGGACGCAAAATCAACTCCCAAGCTTACCATCTGTTTTTAGAAGTAACCTTCAAGCAGTAGTACAGAAAAAGTTCTGCATCTTTCAAGATGACCATGGTTTTTATGCAGGGCAATGTTTCATCACTTGCACTGAAGTACTGCTCTTTAAGGCTTGCAGTAAAAGTCTTAAATGTTAAATAATAATGACATGGCTCCCTTCTTCATCTGATCTAAAGTCTACTGAGAACCTGTGGAGGATCCTTAAACAGGAGTTTTACAAGAAAAGAGAACAGTCCTGCTATGTTAACAGCATCTGCTAGGCTGTGGTTGCTGCCGCCCAAAAAGTTGAAGGTCAAAAAGATGTCAAGCTTCAAGAATGGAAGGGTCATGCTGGTAATTGAAAAAAAGGAGCGACTAAACTGGTCAGGTTTTTTTTAAATGTCAGAAGTGTGTTTTGCAAACTTTTAAATATTTTTGTTATTCTATCTTTAATACATACGAATAAAGATGTGGAATGGAAAAATCTTCATTTATAATTAAGCTGCAAAATAATTATGCTCAGTAATAGTTGTACACAAATATTCTCCTTGGAAAGCTAAAAGCCCACTTCTACTTTCTGAAAGTTTCATATTTTTGCCATCACAGTAATCGTTCAATAATTAAATTTATCCTATAAATACAATTTGCCTAATAAAGTAATACACATTTGGTCCCACAGTGTAACAGAGAAGTGTTTCTGTGAATATCATTTAACTCAGCAAGTGACCACACAAAGTTAATCTTCAATTAAAGTAAATGGCAAGAGGTACATTTCTATTTTAACAGCTACTCTATTAGAAAATAATAAAACACCAGCAGAATAAAAAAAAAACCCTGAATTTCCAATGCAGTGCTTTACAGACAAACAGCATAAAAAACTGTTAAACATATTAACCGCTTAATGTCTAACAGGGTTGTGAGAATGGATAATAGAAGGCACAAATGGTAGTGAACATCTTGGATCAATCTCAAAAAGCAACTTTAAACAGATTAAGATGCAAATTCCAAAGAATTTAAATCTAATCCTACATGCTTTTACAAATTAATTGTAGGAGATCATGATGACGATCAGACAGCTGGAGTGTTTCAGCTGTGAGAGGATCAACCCTATACGTTTCAGCTTAGGTTTGACTGAATCATCATCAGTCCCTGTACCTTTGTTATCATCCATCATATGAATGGTTGCAATTATGCTGCTTCAGTGACTACTTCAAGTCAAAATTGATTATTGACACAACCTATACAGTATTCTCTCAAACCATTGCTTTATCCTTACAGAATACGAGTGAAGTTGATTTGTTTTAATGGTATATTATATCCAGTTAAATACCAATTTACAACAAAATACAAAACAAGCAGAAACGTTGACTGAGGTATTTTGTCTCAAAAAGAATGGACTATGTGCTACCTCAGTATGATTAGTTGGGTTTAAGATTATATTAATTCAGTGAGAAAACAAAGTACTGAAGTTATAACCAAAGGCAGAGTTTCAAGCTATCTGCATGGAAGAGAAAAGGCATATATGCAAGAAGAGGAAAAATATATATAACAAAAATATACATTACAAAAATCTCTATATTATGTCAGTAGATAAAATACCAGTGGAACAAAATATGCTCTAATTTATTCAACCCAGATAACAATTGTGAAAATGTGAAGTTCTCTGCGACTTTTCTGTGCAGATCCTTAAATCTGTTGGAAGCTGTCTTGACGGTAGCTTTTAATTCTCGCCCCTGTTGCCACCTTCCTGCTCTCGTCAGCTTTACAAAGAAGGCACAGTTCTTTTTGAACAAGACTGTATCAATTACAGAGTGAGAGCTGATCAACTGAGTGACTTCTTCCTGACACGCCGTTCCAACTTCCTGAAGCCAGAGGAACCATTACCCTCTTGTCTGCATTAACTCTAAATTGTCGTCTTCTCCATTTTTCCATTTTACTAGGAATGTTTTACACTTCTGTCTTCACTCTGTCATTGTTGCACATGAAATGAGGCAAAGTAATCTACTACGTATAAAGAAAAAGGCTTTATAGTAAGAATGAAAAACCTGATTTATGTCAAAAAATGTGCTCTTAATAAAAACATATGCAATGTGTTCTCTTAACACCTGAATACTGCATGCATCTAGCTATTTGGCTGTCGAACATTCTGCCATTATTTCCTCTAAACGTCTCGGCAAACATTTCAGTTACAAAAGAAAAACATTTTTCAGAGTAAGAGTAAACACTCTCTCCCTCTTTGTAAAGGAGTTAGATAAAGATTTTTTTAAAAAGTTCAGGTCTAATTCTTTGTTTTCCAATCATATAAAAACTTTCACCTGTATCCACAGAATCTGCTGATTAGTGAATGTATTCCCTCTCAGTCGCATGCATCGTTCAGCTTGACACATCCTCCTACTCATGGAAGATAGTATCGTGGTTCTGAAGGCAGAAGCTGTTTAAAGATACCCAAAACCAAGAAAAATCTAAAAATGTTTTGGTCAAATGACTGATTTCTCAGACTCTCAACACCTTCATTATATCGTGATGCTATAATTCTCCGTATATAATGAGCATATATTTACAGTTTTAAACACAATGAAGCAGTGAAGAACTATAGCTCAATCTTCTTTAACTAAATGTAAGACTAGTGGGTCTGAAAAATATATATATTTCTAATAAAGGGAAATAATTCCAAGTTATTTCAACAAGTTTGTCTTAGTCATTGCAGATGATGTGGCTCTGATGGCTTCTTCAAGCCATGACCTCCAGCACTGAATAGTTGTATTGCTTATAGGTGGCTCAAGGTGAGAGTCATTTCTTTTATGCATAAGCCCACGGTTCTGGACTGGAAAAAGGTGAATTACCCCCTAGTGGTTAGGGGTCTGTCACTGCTTCAAGTGGACGAGTTTAAGATTCATGGGGTCTTGTTCAAGAGTGATGGCAAGATGAAGCAGAAGACGGAGAGAGATGGATTGGAGCTGCACCTTCAAAAATGCACTTTTTCAGTCTTTTGTGATAGAGATAGAGCAGAGTTCCAGATTTCACAACCATAATCAGGCTATAAAAAAATAGCTCTGCTTTCTCTTCTTGTTTTGTCTTAGAAAAATGACAACCCGCGGTTGGTCATGCAGTACATGGCATAGGATGCCTGGAGGTGGGATTCAATACCACCGACCACCAGGAGGTGTTGCCCTGCTACAGACCTAGCATGGTCAATGGAAACTGACCTGGCTAGGTTAGTTTCACTTCGGAGTGGAACGAGTAGAGTAGAGTAGAGTGAGGCTACCGAAGTAGAACCAGCAAGAAAAGGGGCACATGTTCCAACCCTCACTCACTGTATAGTCATGAGATATGGATCATGAGCAAAAGAATAAGATCCTGGATACAAGAGGCTGAGCTGAACTTCCTCGTGAGGGTGGCTAGACTTAGGCTTAGAGACAGGGTGGGGAGCTCGGTCGTCCAAGGGGAGCTCAGCTCAGTCTTCTTCATATCAAAAGGAATCAGTTGAGGAATCAGGTGGTTCTGATGAAGATGCCCCTGGGCTTCTCCCTCGGGAGATTTTCCAAACACGTCCCACCAAAAGAAAACTCTGGGGTAGACCCATAATTACATGGAGGACTTATGTATCCTGCCTGGCCTCAGATCGCATGATTTATGCCTAAGTTCATATATTTTTGAACTTATTTTTGACTTATTGGGGACATGGGGATCCCTAATAATGAGCTGGAGGACGCTGCTCAAGCACTTTCTGGTCCCGTTGCTCCTGTGACCTGATCCCAGATAAGCAGAAGACAGACGGACCAACGGAACAGAACCCTGAACATTGCTGGTGAATGTCATACAGACAGTGACATGTCGTGGTTTTTCTTGAGTGTAGGGACTTGAACAGGTTATGGTTATTTAATTAATATGCTTAATATAATTAAATATCCCAATTAAATACTTATTTATATACCACATGACGAAATGTGAAGACGTTCGAGGGAAATAATACTTTTGCAAGACAACTGGTTGCACCAATCACACCTTTCTTTTTGACTCATTGACTCTTATGTGACAATACTACAAACTCTTACAAAATAAATATTTGTTTCACACTCTGTGAAACAATTTCTGTTATGCAGTATCCTATTAATTACATGTTTTTTTAACTTAATTTAATTAGTTTTGATTCCTGCCTCTTATGTTACACCCACATTGTACTTAATACACAGATAGCCAGCACATAAACTATACTGTGTTTAATTAGGATTTAGCAGAAACTAAATAAAGGGTAATGCTTCCAACAAGGTAATGAGTAAAGGAAGAAACCCATTAACTTTTGGAGCGGATCAGGACCTCTTTCATTAAAACTGCAAAACAGAGCCCTTGTCTAAATGGAAGTTACACCGAGTGTTCTTGTTTTGTTTATGTACTGAGAAGCAGAATAATTTGTAAAAGATAAGATAATGTTATACAATCAACGTTGGCCACTATCTTTCCATTAGTCATATCTCGATCTCTTTCAGTCAATCCCTTCTCATTAATCTCTGCAGACTCACCTGCTGCATTTTAGTATGGTTGAAGGAAAATCAAGACATCAATAAATTTGCTTTAATATCCCTGCTATATGTAGCCATATCAATTATTTTTCTGGCTTTGATTCAGATTTTAATGATTCTCTTAAGAATATCTTTAAAAGTAATTCAAAAACAAAATTATATGCACAATATGTAGTGACATTACAGCGTTATAAACAAATTCACATTATTTAAAACAATTTTTAATTTTCATTTATTCAAAAAGAGGATTTTTTAGTATTTACTTTATCTCTGTTTTTTCATCCAATATATGGTCTATCAATATACATCACATACTTCCTGAAAACAAGAGTGAACAGTGTGTTTGTGGGAACAATCAACTCCTACTTCACTTTTAAGATCTGAACTTCCTTCCGAGCTTTATTATACACTTGTCATTTTAACTCATCATATCTCATTAGCAACTCTGATTGCATTCCAGTTCTGTGAATTGTCATTTGGGAAAGCATTGAGGCACTATTTGAGTCATTAACTTTTCACTGCACTAATAATTTTCTGATAACAACAAGCAATAACATGTACAGAAAGCCAATTCTTTCAAAAGGTGAAAGACAAACTACTTTGTACAGGTGACTTCCTCTTGTCAGAGGTCTGAGTATTTCAAATGAAAAGGAACACCAATCAGTGACAATAATTATGCACAGTGAAGTGCATAACTGATTGTATTAGTAATATGAAATGCCAGGCGAAGAATGTTTGGGTTTCAATGCTTTAGTAAGTTTAGACTTTATATATCATTTTGTATTACTTATCACTCGGCCTGTGTGAAAGTTTTTCTTAAGGTAGAAAAACCCAACACCAATCCATCCTATAAATTTCCAATATTAAAATCCAAAAATGTACCTCTCCAACACACATACCAGGAGGGCCCAAAGAATCTGCTGCTCACATTCCTTTGGCAGATTCTACTAGACCCCACAGAGATTCCTTGTCAATTCCCCAACAAGTCTCAGCAGTCAGCATTAGTGGAAGATATACAATGCTAGCCTGGTGGCTCTAAATCTAGAGTAGGCCGTAATGTCTCGGCCTGGATGGGCAACAAATCCATAATAACCTTTCAGCATGCTATAATTTAAGTGGTCTGAGAGGAAACCAGGCTTTGGCACCTCCTTTTGACACTGGTTCAGGCTTTGGGAAATTTAGAACCATGCACGACTGGTCACTGGTCATTTATGCCCACAAGGTGCTACCAAATTACCTGCATGAGTTAGTGCCCACTGTTACGACAGAGCAGTCACTCACGCAGACTCGTTTCAGAAAGCACAAATTTCACTCTGTGCAATGTAAATGCAGAAAGCTGTGGCTTGAATACCGCACAAAGTTTGGCTTATTATAATAAATATATGAAAGTTGTAAAGCAGATTGTAAACATTTCTTGATGAAATAGTGAAAGGACATGCCTAGTTGTTAAGTTTGAAAGAGTTAAATCTGATTGTATTTAACAAAATTTCTTGTAATTGCGGAATGAGACACTCATACAGATAATTCAGCAATTTAGCATAAATAACTTGGTTAAAAAGTGCATTTGAAACCCATCTTTGTAATGCAGCGCTCCCTTCACTACCTATCACAACTTGGCCATTAATCAGATGAATAAATGACCATAATAAAGCTCACTGGTGTGATGTAAATTTACACATTTATGTTTTCATGGCTGATGTACTGTAATTAGCATTTGGCATGGGCACAAGTACATGCTGTTTCTTGCATGAGTTGATGTTTGTTCTTTGTATAATTTGCTCTTATTGATAATAAATGATAATCAAAACTAGAAAACAATGTCCTGCATTAAGAAGCTGAGTTGTACCAGTCCTTTAATGTTTGTAATGGCAGAATAAACCTGTGAGGAGGACATCTTTGATGGTGTGAGTGTAGTGACCTGGACTGTGAAAAGAAGCAGTGAGAAACTTACCCTCAGGTGCGTCTGCATCACATATCTTTGTAATGCTAACAGTAGCATTTCCAGGCACTGGATCAGTTGAGGGTGTCTGACTCGAACAGAAAAAAAAAATGTGTTGGTGAAAAACATAGCAACTACTTCATGCAGAATAACAAAAGTATTTTTGTCAAGACAATTAGACAAGTCTTACAACACTGAAAAAGAAAAATCCAGATTACTCTTATCTAAACAGAGGAATACTGACTATGCTGCCTGTTGGGTGTAATCTGGATCTTATTTGCATAGTAGATGCAACTTATTACTAACCAGTTTGCTTCCAAAAAACAGAGGGATTTACTAATTGACATACTAAGTGATCAGGCAAAATATAAATTTCAATAAAAGCTAATAATGACTTCATCTTCACTTTATGCTTTTCAATAGTCTGCAAATTGAGCTTGTACAGAAAATTACATTTAATGCAGCTACCAACAAGCTCTACAATGTCACCATTTTGAATTTGGATTGGTGAGAAATTGTCACTCCTAACACAGGCATTTTTTTTCAGTTGAAAACTAAAAATGTTAACTTTTGAGTGGCCTTCAATCAGTCATACAGTGCCAATAAATATTTTCCTTCTGTCTTTTTTCTTTTTGACACAAAAGCCATATTCTGGTCTTAAATCTGTTTGCTGAGGCTACTTTACTTTTACTGTGTCCAAATAAAGTTATGGTAACTCAGGGTAGCATAAATACAACTTAGCCTTGGGAATTGTTGCTTAGACTCAGAGTCCTGGCACAGCAAAGAAAGAAATTAATTAGAAGTCCAGCAGTAAAAACAAATAAACAGGTAGGAATAAAATATGTTCGACCTGTGAAACTAGTTTTAAATTCATTCTCGTCTTTCAGTAGGGGAGATAATGCTTTAGCAAAACAATGCCATGGTTTATTTAAATTATGCTGCTTAAAGGATGTTTTTAGAAAGAACACACACATAGCTCTGCATTAAATCCAAATGTAAACACCCACACAAAAACAGCAGAGCTGCAACACACAAAGGGTATACTGTCAAACAACAAATCCGCACAGCAAAAGCTACATTGTCAGACAGATAGAAAGAATTTAAAAAGAACAAGAGTATAAAAGGCTGGCTGTTGGCCTATAGAGACCAAATTGATGCCTACTCAGAGCTGGACCATAGTGGTTTAAACCCACTGGTACTGACACTGTTAGAAACCCACAGTAGGAGTTAGATCTCATCAGGGAGACCAAAAAACATAGCAAGACATGGGAAATAACATGAATTGTTTTTCCTCACCTGCACAAGATATTTCTGGCTCCCATACATGACATACTGTGGGGCCAGACTGTAGATCATGTAGCTGGTGTGGAGAACAATCAACAGCAGAATCATGCAGAGGAAGAGAAGAGCCTGGGGACGTGTTCTCTTTGGTCTTATTTTGTACAGCTACGAAGAAAAACACAGGAATGTGCTGTTCACTGTTTATTATGGCGGATGCAGTTATACCAGAATTCCTAACTTAGGACTGATACCTTGGAAAAAACACTCTATACTCTAGAAACAGGAGGGAGGAAATTACAATTTATAAGTATCAACATTGCTTTTATCTAACAAACATTTTACTCTATTAACAATGTTGAAACCTGAAAATAGAGTACTGATTAAAAGAAGCATCAGCTTCACAAAAACCTTTTTTTTAAACTAGTCTGGAACAGTAATGCATTTATTATATTTGTAAAACAGACATTTTTAAATTTACATGGAAACGTAAATTAGAGGGTAAAACCTCAGTTGAGTTACTATTATTAAAAAAGAAAAGCAAAACAAATTAAAGAACTCAAAAAGGAAGCTTTTAATATTAATGTATTCTATAAGGCCCAATTAATTGATTTCTGCTATTAAAATGCCAAAGGCAGAGGTGCTGCAGCCCCAGCAGTATAACTGTCCTGGGACAGTTCGTCTCCCAGTGTCCTTGCACTCCACTACTTGCAAAGTCAGCAACCTAATTTTAAATACAGTTGAAACCCGATATTTACAAAGTATGTCCCAGTGAGTATCATTTGTCAGAATAAAACTAAACTTTTGAAAACAACCTTTAAAGATATATTAAGCATACTTCTCATTGACATTTCATCCTAATTTTAAATATTATGTTCTCATTAACTGTAAGTGAAAAATCATCATAAATAACAGAAATAAAGATTTTCAGATATGCATCTGTGTGTATTTATTAATTTTATTTTTTACACTGGATCTGCTCAGAAAGCCTTGCATCGACTCTGCTCCTCAAATATGAAATAAGGAATACATATATGTTAAAAGTTGTGTCCTAGCTCTTATAGAAAAAAATGCTGATAACATCTAATTAGGCAATGTGAAGCAAGACTGTTAGTGTCAGAGGAGGCTCCTAATGCTTATTTTATTCAGACTCACACAATACACATGAACTCCTTGAGTCTTAGTTCACATAATTGTGAAATGTAGTGTCCAAAACAAGATGCAAAAAGCCGAAGTTCTCTCTGGAGGTAGCTTTATTCTGATGATAACATCCATTGCAGTTCAGCTGTTAGTTAGGACAGGAAAATCTGGTGTGGCATTCTTAACGAAGCTATGTAGAAATTATGACATGACATAACTGCTGGTATTGCTGTCACAAGAGGGTATTTATGGAGAAATCTCTTGAGATTGGCTTAGTATTCATCAGAGATCTTTAAAACAACACTGCCATATTTGTTAAGGTAACACAGAAAAGTATCTTTAGCTTACCCTTATCCAGAAGAACCAGATGCCCATGTTACGAATGCCAGCCATGGATGTCAGCACAAAGTACATTGTAATGACTGTAATTAGGATGTAATCCAATGGAAAAACCTGTAATTCCAGGAACAGAGATCAGCTACATGTACAAAATAAACCAAAACTAACAATATTAATAGAATTATACCATCAATAATGTTTATGTAACTCTAATAATAATAATAAAAACACATCCATGCTGCACATTGCACTTCATTAAAACCACTGAATAGCAATTACAAAGTTGGGCAACTGTAAATGTTCAGACTTAACCTACAACCTGACCGCTACATATTTAACAACCCACTCTTGTTGTGGAGCACTTAATATCTTAAACACCATAGTCATACTAAGCACTCGTCTTAGACATTTAATCAATGCCGCTATCTGCGAAGCAATTCTTTATTGGCCTGAGCTGTCTGTCATTTTTTTTCCTGAGAAACCTGCAGTAGAATACTAATTACAGCAGGAATGTTTTCTATTGCATGCTTATGTCCACTGACTAAAACCTAAAGGAAAGAAGAGAAGACAGTGATTTGATTTCCTATCAATCTAACTCTTCAAGCAAGTATTATTTACTATGCAAGACTTTTGACCTTTACACTCACAAACACACGCAAAACAAACAAAATCAGATGATGATCAAAATAAGATGATTTCTAGCTTAGCTGGACAAGATCAATAACTGCCTGACTGGAATCTCCAAAATGTTTTTTTTATCTTTTCGTATTATTGAACAGACTATACTAAGTCTGCTAGATCCACCTGGTCAACCCATCCAAAACTCTTAGGATGCGTTGCTGCTACTGAGGGAAGATGATACGATGATACCTGTTGTTAATTTTATGGAGGAGATGTAAGAAGCTACTTAGCAAGAAACTAGTGTCTAGGTCTAGGTCACGCTGGGATGTGTCTGTCAGCAAAATAAAGCAAAACTCTTAGAAGAATAACAGGTAGGCTGCATAGCAAATGCACTTTGTTTTTGCTTTTAAACTGGGATGAAAGATGATGGATTAGGAAATGCTGAAAAGCTTTGGAAGCTTCTCAAGTTATGTAAGGACATTATCTAGATTATACAGAGTGTGACCGCTGGTTTTATAATGAGAGCCACCCTAATCAACCATATTGCTAAAGACAGATTAAAATGTTAATTTTGTGGCAAGTTTTTTCTTTCTTTTAAAAATTGCTCTAATATACACAGTAAATATAAGGAAGGGATAAGGAATAAATGATTTGTAATGCAGTTTTGTACATTTCCTGATCATATAGTTTATAAAGAAAAATAGCAATCAATAAAATAGTGTTACTCAGCTCAAACTTTTACAAAACTGGAGATCGCAGATCGGCCCCAAAATTGATCGATGCACTGATAGCACTGACTTGTTTCTCATTATTTGATCTACTTGTTGCTTTTTACAGTCTCAGTTTGCAGAAAAATAATCTGACTGAATAGATTTACATTAGATATATATTAGATTCGCTTTGTAGAAATGCTGGTCATATTTTAATAACATGCTATCCTTTATCCTGAACAGCCCAAACTTTGCTCAATCTAATAACTGAGAAAACAGGAATAGAAGAGTCTAAAGATACATTCCTGTAAAATGGACTTTGTTTTATTTCCACAGCTAAAATGTTACTTTTCATGTGCCCCTCTCTTGCTGCAACATTCTGACATAATTTAAAAAAAAATAAAATAAAAAACAAGAAATATAGGCTTTGAGCCCATCTTAATTGAGGACAATCATCTGTAGGACATAAAACTTGAAAGAATACTTACAGGTTGTAAAGCCAGCAGAAGTTCATTGAGAGGATTGGTTAGGTTGGTGCCAAAGATTATGAACCCATAGCTGATGCCAGCAGAGTGAAGTGCTTTGTCCAGACTGAACACACAGCAAAATATGGGATTTCATTTTTGAAATGATTTGTAAAAAATACAACAAGAATTATTTAGCCCCTTTTTCATGGCTCATCTCTATTTTATAATGTAGCTACAATGTAAAGAATCAGATTTTGTAAAACAATTACTTACTTTGAAATAAACAGGGAAATAGTGAAGAGCAGTGCAACCAGGATGAAGAAAACCCCAAGTATTATCTGCAAAGAAATGACAGTCAACATGTTTAATAAATAACCAAGGGAAAATGAGCACTCATTCAGACCCTTTGTGAACCTTGGTAAAAGAAAAACAACTATTGTGTACACTCGTGCCAGGTCAAAGAGAGACCATATGGCATGTAGAGCCTCAGATTGGCACTGGTGCCCATGGCAACAGTGGGGAAATTTTGGCACAGCTATTTCAAAGGATTGGTCAGGTAGAAAGGTTGCAACCACAGAGGGAAAAGGTTGGTAAAAGTCAAATATATAGTAAATTCTCCAAACTGACAA
This sequence comes from Phalloptychus januarius, assembly GCA_902982915.1. Classification (NCBI taxonomy): domain Eukaryota; kingdom Metazoa; phylum Chordata; class Actinopteri; order Cyprinodontiformes; family Poeciliidae; genus Phalloptychus; species Phalloptychus januarius. Next base: position 11,376,913 of record CADWAE010000131.1, read on the forward strand.
TTTGAGTTCTTAATGTATTATAATAAGGATGTTCATTTTCAATAAATGATAAAATTATACAAAAAAGGCCATATGAAATGTAATGCAGGAGCTTCATTAATATGTTTATTAATCTGCTATTCATCTACAAATCATCTAAATTGCTGAAATTGCTGACATTTCCATTACATGTTCACTCAACATGTAATGAAAAAAATAGTAGGTAATATTTGTGGCTTAACATATAAAGCTATCTGTTTTCTCACTCAACTATGTCATGTGATTCACAAGTGACTATGTCAGGTGATGTTATTCACCAGATTCAAAAGGGGAGAAAAAATATATAGAAATAAAATATAATATAATGACATCTCTGATAGTTTAACTGTAATGGCGTAATGTAGTGGTCAGGTAATGAGAGCACAATATTTGTGAGGATCCACTTCTGTACTCACATGAACAGAAATAAAAGCTGTGTTGGCACTCAACTCTCTAGAAAAACTATAAACTGGAAAAACAAATACTGCTTGGCTATCAAATCTGAAATCAAACTAACAGACAATTTGGCTTGTGTTAAACAAAACTGTAGTGAATAAAAAGAGAGGAATGTGTATACTCAATCTGACAAATTGCAGCGTTTTAGCGGAGACACTTTTAGGTGAAGCCTTTTTTATTTTCTTGTCTCAGACAAGAAGAAGAATGGCTCAGTGTTGAAATTAATTACTTTACATAAAACTATAGAAAAGTGGCATTATTTATTTAGTCATAAAAAAGAGCAAGTTTTATTCAATTTTAGTGCATGATCATCTGATAAATACCTCATAGTATATCCCAAAACACTAAAGGAGATAAATAAAGCCTCAGATAAACAACAGAAGCCATTCTATACTATGCAATTATTTATCCAACAGACCACGCATAATGAATTAGTGTAAGGGAAATTAAAAACACACATTAAATAGCTTGTAGAACCAATGGTACATTGCTAATTATCTGATGCACAACTTCATGCAGTGTCTCTCTGTTGCAGAAGAATGTTGTTTTGCAGAATTCCACTTTAACCCTCAATGATAAGTGAGTTTGAAAATATCTACTGGTTATTGCAGCACTTTTATTACATTTTCAAGAATTTTGATATGGATTTACCACTGAGCTTGGGCTGATTGTGGTATTGGGACAAGTTTCAGTCGTCACACTAGATAGACTCAGATTTTATTTTAGAAGACAATGCGAGACTGCAAGTTTACCAGGAGCCCAAAAGGCAAATCAAACTCAGATCATCATCCTCCCATCAAGGTGTTTGTGGGACAGTATGAAACAAATAGCATTTTACTTCCAATTGTCTTTTTATGAAGGACAACTTACACTATAGGAATACATTTTGTTTTATCTCAACAATTTGTTAATTGCATACAAAAAATGTGACAGGTTTGTGTACAGAGATTGGAGTTTTGAAGTCTAATCAGAAATAAAGGGATGTCAAGACGATCCCAGTCTTTTCCAATAAAGCATCCCTAAAGTTTGTCTTTTTATAAAACTAAAAGCATAGATGGAAGCAAAGAGAGTCTTTTGGTGATTTCCAGTTTTGATACATTTAATTAACTGGGGAAAATTACTTTTCAATTTCTGCCTGATTGACTGGCAGGATCTGTAGTCTTCTGGTTTGTTCGCCTTCAGTTTAGTAATCTAGACTGTGCTGCTCTGTACTTTTTAGAGAAATGAGCCGTCCTCTGGCTACCCTTCCAAAAAAGCTGTACTTATTTATTTATTTTTTTCTAATTATATTGTCATAAAGTTTGACATTTAATATGTGAACTGGGGTATTTGCAGTTTGAGATGTAAATCTTGTAATTGGCAGACCAACCTCCTACAACGTCCGGTGCTGACAAGACCAGCAGCTATCTTGTATTCATTTGAGAATAACCTTTCTAACCACAGGAAGGTGGACTACAATTTGAAAATGCCTAATAATTCTTTCCAGACAGATGGGTAGGAACAACCACATCTCTAACAAACATTGCGCCTCATGTGGCATAGTGTATGCAGTAGAGGTGCCCCAACCAGGCAGGCTCTTTCTCACTGACAAAGATTTCTGTTTTTTTGTTTTTTCTTTTAGATGACCTGCCAATTAGGATTTTAATGATTGCATGTTTTCCTCAAAAGAGGGACTATAATGCACTACAACAATTTAAATAAAAAAAAATAATGGTTGTCTGAATGTCTTAATGTATACATATATATCAAGTCACAAACCTTTTGAGAAATTTGAAGGTATCAGAGTGGCATTTCATGATGCCAAAGTGTCGCTTTCTTAATCAAAAACTGTATGCATGTAAAATGCTTGAAGATCAAAAATAGCTGCATCAATGACTGGACTAGATTCTTTATATCAATACCAACCACCAGTGGCAGTGAGAATATTTTCAGGGTTTGCAGCAATTTCTGTTTAAATACAATCAAAAATCTGAGATAACCATTTTAAATGGCAAAGCCATTGATTGATTGAAAATAATTAGGAACTTTTAGGTCACTAAAACATATTTATTTTCAAATGTGGAGTTTTTTCTCTCTTAATACAAAAGGGCATGACATTTTAATCTGCAATTTGTAACTAAGGATTGATTTTTTTAAATTGTATTCCAATCTATGATCACAGCCAAACGCTGAGAATTATGTGAGGCTTTTTCAGGCTTTTTCAGCTGGGAATATTCCACATGTTCAGTAGCTCAGCTCACCATTGCTGTTACTATAAAAACATGAGTCGGTGCCTGGCAAACAGTGGTCCCGCTGAAATCACAATTGTTTTGCTTATCACTCTGCACCAGGATTCTAGCATATAGTGAATTAATCTCCCTACATACTGCTGCTCAAATTTGAGTCTGGGGACTGTCATTAGCCACAATCCCCTTTGGTCAAAGACAGACTGCTACAGACACTGGTTTAAAATGTTTGTGCTAGCCTGGAACAAACTCAAATAGCAGCAAACAAACAGTGGGGACAGTACCGTGAACTAACATGAAGATGCAAATAAAAATAGAATGAACTATTCAATCTGTGTGCTGCCTTGGATGAGTCATCCATGGTATATCAAGCTTACATGCCACTTTGTATCCATTATCAAGTAAGCTGAATATGCAGGTATGCACACCTACATAGAGGAGCATGAAGGTAGCGTGAAGTGAGATATGAATACCTAGATGTGGAAAACATTGTAATGCCCATCAAACACCTTATTTCAGATGCTTCCCTATGTAAGCGGAATGTGGTGAAACTAATGTGGAGTTATTTTAATCGCTATCGAGCACAAAGTGTTAAATGCAGTCGGATTGAGACGTTAATACTGTGTAAGGTACGCCATTTTTTTGTTCACAGAAGGATATGACTTGAGTAATTCTGTCACACCAGCTGAATAATATGTCTGTGGCCTGGTTTGTCTGTTTAACCTCACAGCCGTTTTTCAGGCTTCTAACACTATTGGATCCAAATTGTCAATTCAACAGATTAGAGTTGTGACTTTCGTTAATAAGCTGAATATATTGAACCTGTTGTTAAAGCAAGTGATGGGACATTCTGTTCTTTTCCCGTTGTCGTCTAGTCCGGGGCCTTAGAAGGGTAAATGACAAGGCAAGGTAATTTATTTGTGGAGCACATTTTCAGCAACAGGGCAATACATTTTATAGTCCTCGAAAGTGTAGGAGACACCAGACAAGATCATCATTAATGAAAAAAGAACCGCATGGCAGACATATTTTTAAAGGTCTAATATATTAACCTTTTCTAAAAGATTACCTAGTTTGAGGGGAAAAAAGTTACTGATTTCTTCCACTCAAAAAGACCAAATGACAAGCTTGAGCCCAAGAACCCTAGCACCATGTTCTTGATGCACTATTTTAATGACAAGAACTAAAGAAAGAAAGGTGTAATATATTCAGGAGAAAAATCTAATTGAACTATCTGTCCAAAAAACAATTTGCATCCTTCCAGTGCTTTCTTCAGGGACAGAATGTTGTAATGCAAGCCATCTTCTCAAATATATCTTAAAGTGCTTTTTTAAAGTAACATTTATATTTTAGATTTATTTCTATTCTTTGTTTATGTTTAAAATCATTATTTGTCATTGTTCTGATAAGTTGTAGAGATCATCATGCACCAAAAAAATCTGATCGAAAATGATAAATGTGTGATCCTCTTAAAAGTACAGCGACAGTTCAGGACAGTACTATGCAGAGTTGAGCTCCTGGCTGAGTGGACCAAAAAGGAGTAAATGACACAGGTTTACAGTTGATTTGGTACACCTCATGGGAACTATGAGATCCTGTCTGAGAAATACAAGTCTCCCTTAGAGACTTCAGAGTAAATTAGGTGAAGAGACTACCCGTGGGACTCATGTAAATATGCTGTGCTGTAAAGTAGAACTGAAAGTAAATCTAGAGCAGTTTAAATGAGAGCTACAACATTAGGATTCTCTTCGGTAAAAGCAGTCGAAGCTGTTAAAAATAAACAGGTTGAAATTATTTTTTTATTTTTTAAACACAGAGCAAGAACCACACATTTGTGGATGTGTGTTTACCAAGTATTTAGTGACTTCCACAAATGTTGATAGCCTCTCAACTTTTGCACAAACTTCACTTTATTTTGTTGGAAATTCATGTCTGTCCAGCGTATGTGCCACATATCGCCCATTGACCACTGGCTGTCTTGACACAAGAGTCCTCCCACTCACACTGTGGCATTTTGCAGCTCCTCTACAGTTAACATGGGCATGTAAGGTAGCTTTTAAAGGTAATTGATATCATTAAGACATTAATATCATGCATTTCATTTTCCCAGAAGAACCCAACATAAATTTAGAAAAGGAACAAATCGGGTACTGAGTTCCTCATGTTTTGCCTTGATTTTCGCTGCTGCCCACAATGCACATAAAATTGACATCTGTGAATGGGAGCCAATTTCACAATAGAGACTCACCTTGACAGGCCTGAGAGCACTGCCAACTTTAGAGCAACAGTGGCTCTCTGCAATGTCCAGGTGTCTTCCTCTGCGCTGGAGGACCTGTAGTTTGCCCTCAAGCTCCTGCAGGTTGCGTCTGTCCTTTGAGGATAGAGGACGACCATCCTTACACTGCCAAAAAAACCAACAGAAAGGAGACGTATTGCTAAATATATGCATGCTTTCGATATGTTATGGTTGTTGGCTTCAAACACATATTTAGAGCATCCTATGAATTAAAGGAATAATTCAAGTAACAAGGCTTTTATAATGATTGCCTTATTAACTGATGTAGAAGAAATCTCGAGATTTAGCAAGATACTGTGTCAGTGAATCGATGTACTAAGGCTGAAAATGTTTAGAACTGTTTATGAGCATAATTAAAACTATAATCTAAAAAGTGATGAAGAAACATTATTCAGTTAACACACATTTAAAAAAATGGCAAATATTTACAAGTATTAAGTGAACAATAAACTTAAATGCTATGGTTTATGCTTTATTACTACCTGTTTGCAACCATTAAATATTGAAATTAGAAGAGTGAGAAATGCATAACTCTTACTTTACTTAATTTCAAAAATGCGTTTACTTGAAATATCCCGTTTGGACAGAAAGTATTTGAGTGGGCGTTTGAAAAGGACATAACTTACACTATGTAAGAACTTGCAAAGACAGTGGGCATAAAAATAAAGAAGTGGTGGTGCTTAGCCGCACAGCGCATGTGGCTTTATAGTGAAGCTGTTAGTTAACGCATTTTTTTGTGCACCTTGCATCATCAGCATTGATTCAGATGTTTAACATGAAGAGAAAATAGCAAATAAATATGTATTTCTATTTGTATAGAATTGCTAATATATTAATTTTGATGCAATTCAATGAAACTTCAACACATTCATGTTCATGCCAGTTGTATGTGCACTGAAGACAGGTCATACCACTTAAAGACCTACCTTGGATTTCAGATTCTCTATCTGGTGTTCAACCTCGTCAATGTCCTCTGTGTTCTCAAGGCGTTCGTACGCAACACTCCGTGTGCCTTTTATCAGATTCAAAGGCATGACAGACATTCCATATGCCTGCAAGATGCAAAAGTACCATTATAATCACACACTATTATCAGAGCAAGGGTGGCACATATGCCATGTGTATCCTCCCACACACAGTCACTCCTGCCTGGTGGCAAACCCATCACATCGTGGCACATGACAACAGTCAAATGAGGGTAAGCAAACACATGGACGCACACATGTGCGTGCATGTACGGCAAAAATCCCACAGATCCTGGCCTCCTAGGCGGTGTCATTTTTGGCAGAGGGGGAAAAAAAAAAGATTAAAATGGTGGAATCTATAATTGTGCTAAGGCTTATTGAAGAATTTGCTGCAACCATTTTGTGTGGATATCACTGCCTTATATCACGCTGATGCATTTACAGCTTAACAGTGCCCCCATGTGACAGCAGTGTCCTCTCACTTCGAATTTCAGATTTATTTTTCTTAAAACAACAAATCAGCCTGTAGAGAAAAATCTGGACTCCGCATTACATTTTCTTAATTTAATTTATCTTTTTGCTGCCGTTTTATTTTTTTGACTGGAAGCAATGATGATAAACAATAGCAGTTAGACAGAAGGAGACAGACAGGAGCAGCAATGTAAAAAAAAAAAAAAAAAAAAAAACAGCAATGGGTTATGTAACCAAAAATAAATTGGCAATTCAAATTCTGGGTTATTTAGCCACTTTTATATAAAAAAAATATGAAGGGAATATTTAATAAAAAGAAAACAAAGCCATCCATTAAAAATGAAGCTAAAGGCACCAGTCAAATGCTTTTACTGTGTTCCATTGCTTTTACAAACTTTCAGGAGTGCTATTATATTGGGCCAAAATAAAACTGTCATTCTGTGTGAAGATCATTTCAAAACATGCTGCAACCTTTCAAGCCCTGAAACATTTTACTTCATTCTTTTTGTAAAATAACTTATCAGTTTGAGTGTTAAGGCAGCATTAAGAAAGCCACACGGGATACAAAGTCATAGCTATACTATTATTAGTCTCTGCAGTGGATCTATGCTATGGGCGAATGTCGCCTCCTGCAATGAATCATGAAGCTCTTAAGGCCAGAGCATGTCCCGAATATCAAATACACTCATAAAAGGAAAACCTGTCCCAGATCCCACGAGAAACATTTCCCTCCCCTTTCAAATGTGCAACTACACCGTAGAAATCTAAAATGACTTCTGCCATTCTGAGTTCACATTTCCAGTTTAAGTACAATGACGCACGCTGATTAAATTGATTTTAACACCAATCACAGCCAATAATAACCAGAAATACCTTATTAGAGAAGAGAGGAATGTGCATGTGTGTAACTCCATGTGAGTGTTGGCTAAGAAGGAGACTCAGAGAGAGACTGATCCCTATGCCTGCTGCGAGGGAAGAGGGAGATTTAGTTGGATACAGGTTTCCGACACAAGCCTCCCCTTTGTTGCTTTATATACTTGTGATGGTGAAGCCAAAAGGAAGAGGAAGTGGAGCAGAGTGAGTTAAATAAAACTGTTGAGTTTTTGTGAGCTTAGAATTTACATTCAGGGATGCTCAAGGTCCCTTTCTTACGGAAACAACTACTTAGGTTTCAGATTTTATGCAGATTTATTTTGAATCTTAGTTAAATCCTCCTACAGTCTTGGAAAGGAATCAGCTATTTATACAGTTGTTATCTGAGACTTGATCATTAGATGGTTCTAAGTTCAATACAAATGACCTTTATGAGTTTAAGAAAAAAAAAATACACGGTTGATCTCATTCTGAAAAGTTCATATGCTAAAGAAAATGATCATCATAGTGGACTGTGGTCTGGTAATCATGCTAAAAAGATTCTGATACCGTTTTCATATTTGTTGTAGGTCATCTATGGTCAAGCAGGGGCTCAATCACAAGTTTATGAGCCTGTCAAACCCAAAATGTTCTTGTGGCTCTATGTTGACAAAAGATTTTGTGAAGAGAGTGAGAGAGAGAAAAAAAGAAAGAGAGACAGTGACAGAGAGAGAGAGGTGTCTCGATATACATATATGTTTAAACTGAGATTAAAAAATGTTCAACCTAATCCAATTTTAATGGCAACATTGTTATTAGACAGGCAGCAAAATTATTTGTGCTGTAAGTAAGTTTAATTTGCTTAGTGACTGAGAGTGTAAAGAGAAGCTTTTTTAAAATCCATAGATATTTAAATACATGGTCTCCATGCTCTAATATGAGCATTTATCTATATTTTTACCAAAAGGGATTTTACCTAAAAAGATGATTGGGCTTTTTAAAAAGGCCTACTATGAATTAGTAATTATAGTACCTTATGTACAGTACACACAAATTTGATCAAATTAGGTTTGCAGCAAGATGGAGAATCTCTCTCACAGGACAAATGCCTGTTGTCATTTCATCTTGAAACCCTCAATAAAGAGAAATTCCATTTTTAAAGAAATTATTTACTTTCCTGCTTTATACTGGTGATCATATTAGTAGAATGTATTTGTAAAAATGTCTCAGTTAGATCAATGTTGTAGTTTGTTACTATTTTCTTAATCAAACTATGTCTAAGTTACAAGACAAGAATTAGACATACTAAAGCAGCCCTTCTTTCTACCTGATCACTTGAGACTTGCTATTCTGCCTGTATTATTTCAAAACTGTAACAAGATAATATAAATGAAAGATTAAAACAGTAAATGTGACTGGAATATTTTTGGGAAGACATAAGTATGTGTGTGTCTGAATATAAGGTACAGCAATGTAACTGTTGGTTTAAATAGAAAAGACAAAAAAAGACAGAATGAAGGTAAAGCAATGGGGACTCAAGCATAACATGCACCTATAACATTTTTTTAACTAACTTTATAGACTTTAATTGGGGAAAATTAAGGTCAAAGGATGTGATCTGCAACAACATATGATCGTGATAGATCAAAGCTGGATCACCAAATATTTATGATAGAAAAATAAATGCATTTGGAGTTTCACATCTCTTGCTTTGCTTTGGTGAACTGCCTAATTAGACCTGTTATTACAAGCTGGTCTGAGATCTGTCAATTAACACAAACTTAGATTTTCAAAGAAGTAAACACAACAAAAGGCTGCTTCACTTTGGATTTTTGACAGCGTTATGCACACTGCACAATGTTGTCATGTTTTACACTCTTTACAAATATAGATCTCTGCTAAAAATAAGCAGATGAGTCTGTAATACACAATTGGGATTTCTGGGTGTATTGTAAATATGTTTTAAATAACATTAAGCTTTACAGATCATTGCAAATTTGGCTTGAATGCCAATAATGTATATATATATTCTTTCTTTTAGAAAAGAAAACAGACCAAATACAGACAATAAAATGATACACAGTGACTTCTGGAGCCAGTGACAACCAAAGAGAGAAGGCTACTTGCAGCTGCAGCCTGAAGGGCTTATTTTTCTGACTGACTTCAAAAAACAAGATGATCAAAAACAAAGACACTGTGGGAATCTTGATTTCCACAGAGCATTCACCAGGTCCATAGCAACACTGGTCAGCGCAAATCTGAGCACAGTACCAGTGTCCAATTGAACTAGGTAATTATCTATTCTATACAGAACAGTGAAAGGCATCTGAAAACAGTGAAGAAAATCCCAGCTGAGACTAATTGTATGTCCTAAAGGGAGATTGGTTTTACAATTTACTTGGCTACTTAGTGTTTTATTCATCAGCAGTTCGGCATTCAGTTGTATAATTTGTCAAACAGGACTCTTTGAGCTCTACAGAAACTGGATAGATTGGAGTTGGCTGTCACTTTTATTCTCAGTCTCAGATCCGATAGCAGAGGGTTTTTTTTTCTGCATGCGTCTCTCTGCAGCAGAAACATTACACATTATGTGGCTCTAACATCAGTAACATCAGCTTTGGGGAATATTCACATTCCAGTTATAAAGATAATGCTATAAAAAATGGACACCATTAAATAGTCAATAATTTCTGACCTCAAAAGAAAAAGCAAAACGCCATGGGGATCAAGGCATTTATTAATGTGCACTGAGGGAGATCTATGTATATAAATAGACAGCAGATAAGTGGTTGATAAGCCTATGAGATGCACCAATACATCATGAAGAGTCTCGGGTGTTCGGGCGAAGTGACAGCAGTCTCAGTACTTTGAGTGATTGAATGTCAGAGCTTTAAATTGACAAAGTTTTGCCATTAAAGCCTCTCAATCACAACTACATCACAAATACAAAGAACATGAATAACATACAATAAACACAGAAATGACCAGTAAATAATCTCTCAAAAAGATATTTTCATATATTTTGAAAAGCCTATTTAAGAAACATCAAAGTCATAGAAATGTAAAGATTTTGGATTATTTCCCCATTCTGGTTAAAAATTACAAAAATTTAATAAAATAAAAAATACTCTAATAGATCTCAACTCACCGTGTAAGTGATCACTGCCAACATACCAATCAAGGTCAAAGAACTGATCGAGAAGGACAGAGCAGGAAGACCATCTACAAGAGAAAAGGAAAACATTGTAGATTCTCTCTAAGCATTGAGGGGAAAATCTTATTACATCTCACATCAAAAGGCTACTTTTTGTTGAACATTTTAGTTGTATTTTAAAAAGGTTTTTCTTTACCAGAGTGAATGTTAATCAACAGGCAGCTGACTAATATGCTTAACTATGTTTTTTAACTTTAAAAGATGCTAGCATTTAAACCGAGTATTTCAGTAGAATAACATATTTAATTTAACTCTTTGGCCACCAATGAAACCACTATGTGCCAAAATTAACACATTTTATAAACCCATCTTCACAGTGAATCATGGTGGTGGAACCATTATTCTGTGGCGATGTTTTTCATGAGAATGGACTGGAAATTAGACCGAGGGGAAGATGGAGAGTAATAAATACAGGGATATTTTTGAGCAGTTTCTCAGTGATTTAGGATTGGGTCAATGGTCTGTCTTCTAACACGACAATGAGCCAAAGCATACTGCTAAAGGCGCACAACAGTGATTTAACGGGGAAATTCACGCGGCTATGTATTGGAATGTCAAAGGCAAAATGTAAATCCTATTGAGAATCTGTGGTCAGACTTAAAAATTGTTGGTCACCAGCAGAAACCACTTTAGCAGGAGCTGGGGCAGTTTTGCTTTGAGAAATGGGCAAAAATCCCAGTGGTAAGTTGTGGCGAGCTCATAAGGATTTATCCAGAGCAAACTTCAGCTCTACAAAATACTGAAAATACACAGTAGTGGAAGTTGTTCTTGAGTTACCCTTTTCATTGACAGAGTAAACTAATAAGAAGTTTTAGCTGGACTGAACCACAAAACCGTCAATGAAGCACCCACCGCTTTTACATTTTTTTTTATCTGGCAGTACTGTGGCTTCCCAGTAGAAAAACACAAACTGTGACAGACATGATGCAAATGATTTGGAAAACCTTGGCTTACCTTTAGCTCCTAAAAACACAGGTACTATAATCTGTGTCAGAGATAGTGCTGAGTTGTGCTGCTTTCTCTATCATTTAAAAGAGTTTTCACATTTTTATTCGTGTCTTAAAGACCCAAAAAGCAGCCCATCAAACCCAAACTGGACAGTTCTACACTGATCTGAGAATCTTTAAAACACCGTATGTGATTCAAAAACCTTTATTCTATTTGTAGAAACACAACACATAACATGAGGGCCACTATGGAATTAGACAAACCACAAGCAAAATAACTGGATTAGCTAAACATAGACTGTGAGAATCGCCTCATGGCGTAGTCTGGTTGTATTGTTACAGCCTTACTCATCAATGAGCTACGGGATTTGCTAATCATTACTTCTTTTGGAAACAGAATCTTGGGCCTCCTGACAGGCAGATGAAAGGTGGTCTGCAAACTGAGATTATTCAGGGAGGACATGTCACAGCCAGGTGCAGCAGCTGTAATGTTCTGGACAGCAAAGGCTTTACAAAAGGTGATTAAATTGGCACAACGTATTACCAGGACTGAACTGCCAGCCTTCCAGCAACTTCACAGACTGGACTGTAGAAGAAAGGCAGACAAGATCATCTCTGACCTCTGCCATCCCAGCTACACACTGTTCATGCTTCTCCAGTCAGGCAGTAGGTGCAGAAGCATACCGACATGCACCAGCAAATCTAAGAACACTTTCTATCCACAAGCCATCAGGAGATTAAACTGCACGAAAAACTGAGCATCTGAGTTTTCCTGCAGCCACTTCAGGCTTAATGTATTCGGAGTAACAAAGTACTAAGATTTTGAAGTACACTGTTTCCCACAATATTATTTCTTTCTTTAATTGTTTCCTTTCCTATTTAATTGTTGATTTTGGAATGCCAATTGACTATTACTTTTTCTTGCAAAATTAACGCTAATGTGCATTAATAATTCAAGAATTTCATTACAGTAATGATGTTGCAATGTTGCAAATGAAAATGAATTTGAATTGAAAGGCGTACACAACTGAAGTAATCTGAACTGAATAGAAAAATAATCCTGCTTAAGTGTCCTAAATAAAATTTGGGATATTTTAATTAGATTAAAATGATTTTGTTTTATCTCCAGAATCCCTCTTTCAAGATGTTAAATTTACAAATGGGCCTTTTGAATTGCTGCAGTACACCATAGCAAATAATTTAGGTCAGAAATATGAAATGAAAGCCCTAAAAACTACCATGGGATTTGAGGTAAACATTCTTGTAACTTATATATTCTGTCTTTTTAGACAAGGACAGGTGATATTAGTAATCACATTCCCATTAGATTTAATGCTTTACACAATAGGTGTTCAAACAGCTTGGTTTTTCAGCTTATGTAGGTTGAGTTAATGTGTGTAACCCATGAGAGAGAAAGAGGACCACCTATCAGGAAAGCACAACAGTAGGTGTCAGGCCAGCTGCCAGAGATAAAGTTAGAAGACAGGGATTGATGAGGAGAGTGATTGCCTCACTCCCCTGTCAAGATCCCACCTGTCATAGCATTCTAAGTAAAAAGCCACACATTTGTCCTTTTATAAATATCCCTCATCCACTCAACAGCAACTTCATAAAGCCCAGACCACCTGTCACCATGGCCATAGGTGGGTTTCTCCTTGTCTATCTCCTTGACAGCAGCATTTCAGTTGCAAAATTAAGTCAGTATTCAGGGCATGTATAATGTGTGCTGTTTACATCATTAATCACATTCTTCTAGAGACAGTTCATATGTAGCAGTACAAGGGCAAAAAAGTGTGATATAATATACATGTCCTCATTCTATACAATAAGAAAACTTTGAAGTCTGACAGCCAGGCTGAACATTAACATTTGAATACCTGTTCCTGATTCCGGGTGTTTCGTTGCAATCTTACTTCCTTTGTTTGGTGGTGTGCTTAGTGAAAAAGACAATAGCCTCATGCTCCGTAGAGAGAATATTCTGCTCATAGGCTCAACACAAAGCGAAGGACGGATGTTTGCTGCCAGTCTTCTTCGTTTCTCAAGCAGATTTTCCAGGGATTATACATAGGAAATATTGTCCATTATCGGTTATGCTTCCGCATCTGTATAGTGTCAATTCAAAAGCCAATGGAATGAGGAAGCTCTTATCTCTCTCCCCATATAGCCCTTCAGGCTTGTGTTCATGTATGAGCCTCATGCACGAAGGTGCTCTTTCAGGAGCTCCTTTAGCTCTGGTGCTCTACATCAGTGGAATTTCGATGAAATGACAGAATCATCAAAAGCAGCTACACAGGCAGCCATATGTTGGAACACAGAGTATAATAATCCGCAGCACATGTAAAGTCGCAAAAAGCTGGAAAAGGGCCGAGAAACTTTTGCAGTTCTAAGCTGCACACCAATGTGGATGAGGACTACTTCTTAAAATATAATGAATGAATTGGATGGTTTATAAATATGAAACAACTACTCTTAACTGGAAGTTAATAAAGATCCATAACATCAATACGTTATTCATAAAAAAATGAATAAATAAAACAAAAAGAACAATTCTCCCATCTTCTTGCATTGAATTATCTAAACAATGTTATACCATTTTGGTAACTGTTTTGAGACAGTTACCAACATTTTGGTATAACACTGACGTGATGCACTGATGCATCACGTCAGTGGTGATGATTAGTCCGTTCGTCTGGCCGTCCATCCGCCAATTCATCCTCTCTGAATAGGCCACAGAAGGTGACCAAATTCAGCATATACAGCTTTGCAGCAGAGGGCGTCTGGTACTGGGACATTAGCAATATATTCCATGGGCTCTGAAGATTCTGGGGCAGGGTCTCTGCACTGGGCTTGCCTCCAACAGATGTCTGATTCAATCTGATTATATTTTCTGATCAGGTTAGGTTCTCCCAGTAGAATACAGAAAAGTGTTATTCAGTGGACAATAATGTTTAAAATCCAGCATTTGATCATGGTGCAGCAACTGTGTCAAAATTACTTTCATTGACAGATTTTCCCAAAGAAATACGGCAATATATTTTTGTGTGTCTGTATGTGCAGTCAAGCGAAGCTGTTCTTCTCTATGCTAATTAAAAAAAAGTTAAATGTTATAAGCCAGCCTCAGGTACTTCCCCAAGGCAAAGCCCAAACTTAGAAAACTACACTGTCCTGGTCCTTAATAAGAAATCAAGAGCAACAATACTGATCTGTAAAACATTCAAGGAACACTGGTTTAACAAGTGTAATGTTATAACTATTAAAAGATGTAGCAGCTTTAATGAACTGTTGTTCCAGAAAAGTCAGGAGAGTTATGTGTCCAAAGTGTTTTTTCTTCACACAATTAACTTCCCATCTGGAAAAAAAGAATCTGGGAATTAGAAAAAAGGATGGTGCTCAAATTTCCTCTGCAGCCCAGCAATTTTCCCCGTTGCACCAATGGAGGAAGGTTAGGGACATCGCTTAGGAGATCCCAATTAAGCACAGAGGCAGATGGTTCAACTCTCTCTTTGGTCCCCATATGGCAACATGCCATGCAACTGTTAGTAATCTATACCGGCTAAAGTTTCTGCATTAGCACTGAAATAGTAAAAGGCCTTATTCTAATGAAAAAGTGAAAATGTGTGTATTAGTGTTATGGAGAAAAGCTATTTCCTAAAGATTTTATGATGCAATTTATGGTGGAAAATTTGAAAAAAAAAACTAGGGAAAATGCATGTGCATTTTATGTATATGCATTTGTTACAGAATCTATTGTTATGCATATGACAATGCATAAAATACTTAACTTAGTATTTATTGAATTATTGTACCCTTTTTAATAATTGTTTTTGTTTAATTAATTCCAGAAAAAAATTCAAACATATTGTTGGCACAATGTTTATAAAGCTGTTGATTGCTAAATTAAAGGGTCGCATTGGCCAGAGGTCAAGAGCCTAGAATCTGCACCAGATGGTTGTTTTCACCAAGTTCACTTTGATTTGTGAACACAAGAGAGGAGTCATTTCATTTAAAACATGACTTTTAGCCAAGAGAAAACAAATTTGACAGTAAACAATGCTATTGGACAAACATAAAACTGAAGATTTTTCCAGTAGAGGTAATTGTGATTAAATATATCCAAAAAAGCATTAATTGTGGGAAACTGCTGCTATAATAATATTTTTATGCAGATTTAATAAAGGTTAATTCCAGCTCTTAACAGCTGCAAATAAAAACAAAATAAATTACTTAAATGTGGATAGATGACAGAACAAGAAGCATTCCGTAGTAATCAATAAAGAAGTTAATGATTAATTGATATTTTCAACCGGGTCACATTTTGTGTTTCTTTATGCTATTACTTCTAAACAGGGCATAATAGTAGAGCAGATTCAATGAAGTTGAAGGCATTGAAGCAAAGTTGCTCTGTTTGTTCAATTTCAACTCTCAACCTCAATCAAGGATAGAAGACTGTATTTTTTTTATGACTTATTGAGACACTTCTGGCTCCTTCAGACTAAGAGAGACCGAGTTAAAGCAGATAAGAGGAAGGCTGTGGGCTCTGAAGATCATGAGAATGTAATTGTACTCTGGTTCCGTAAAGCTGTGTTGCTTTACCTATTTGAGCTTTCAATCTCTTTCATTAATTTTTTTTTAAATATTGGCAGACTTTCAGACTTTCATCATTAAGGTAATTGCCTACAAACACATAGTTGTGAATGTCAGCCATCCACACTGCTAAAATGTCACAGCCATTTTAAAATAATGAAATATCATTTTAAGAGAGAACCCTGACTCACATGAAATGTAATGTCACCTCTGATCCTAATATAAATAGTTAATAAAGCACTCACAAGAAGTAAACTAAAACTAAATAAATTATAGTTCATACAGAGAAACTGGAAAAAGTTACAAACATCTCTCTCTTTTTTTTTAACCAGCGTCAAACTATTTCTATAAATCCTAAAAATTACATTAACCAATAAGGCTGTGTAGCAGTTGAGGAAAAATATGAAACAATAAATGATGAATGCATAAAGAAATAAAAGGTGTCAACTTGAAAAATGTATTTGAACTATAAATAGGCTTCAAGGATAATCAATTACAACCAGAAGATATTTAAGATTCAGGTTTTGCTGAAAATTACCGGAAGTATGTTTCGTAGTGGCTGTACTTACGGCTACTGCCAAGCTCATCAAAAAGGTACTGCACCTTCTCCCACTGTGTGCAATTTTGTCCAGGTGGGGCCTCAAGTGGAACAAATGCTCTGAAAGAATAAAATAAAATAAATAAATAAATAAATAAATAAATAAATAAAGACTTTTCATGATCTGAAAATTCAAAGCACTCCTATCCACTGACAGCTGAAACCCATTAAGGGAGCCACAAGAAAACAAAGCTTTCATCCAGAAATCAGGCTATTGATTTTGGATCGTGTAGATAATTGATCAGTTGTAAAGTAATTTAAATCTTTGTTTCAGTTTTTTGTGTCCATTGTATTACTTGCATGCAGAATTCCAAACCAGAGGCACAAACTTCTATAAAGTAGATTTACATTTTTAAAACATCAACATCTCTAGCTGTCCAACCTTGTAACTTCAACTAAATACCAACTGACTGGACACTGACCTCTTGGTATTTCAGCATCACAATCAAAATTCAGAGCATTAAACCAACCACCGACGGGATAAAGCGGCAACAGTTACAGTTTATTTAGTAAAAGAGCATTTATACTACTTCATTCTACATTGCATCTTCTAAACTTCTATGTGTGAGACAGTATAGCCATGTGCTCTTTATTTTCTCAAAGCAAATAAGCTTTCCTTCAAAGTCCCATTTTATGGTTCAGAGAGCACATTCAATCGCCCAGGTTGGACTCTAGCTACGTTGCTGTCACAGCTCCCAAAGAAATCCATTAAGTTTCCCTGGTGTTACTGAAGGCAACCTGTGTAAAATCTGAAGATAAATAGAACATGACTGAAAATGTGCGCCAGTACATACTGCATTTCTTAATTCAATATAGATCAACACAGGGGAAGCTCTGATACTCCCTCTGAAGGTGATTTGGGTACGAGGATTCACATAACTGAGTTTAGACCCTTATCTACAAAATATGCATTTTTGTAAACAGAGGTGTTATTTTCCCTCTTGATGTTTTATCGTGGGCAGACAAATATTGCTGTAGTTGTTTGAAAGGGTTTTCTTCTCATTATCGACACAATAATGTATTTACACCCCTTTTACCTGTTGTGTAGTGAAGCAGAAGAAGCAATTCATGTCTAAAACTCACCCAATTAAAAGGAGCGCCACGCAGACGAAGACAAATCCAACCGTGTACTTCAGAGCATTTTTCACTTGCTGTAATGTAAGAAATAATTAAATTGGTCAATCGTGGTCATAAAGTGAAATATTATTATTCACTGTGAATATGATAAGAAGCTCAAACTGCATTTAGATAAGGACTATAGCAAGTGCGCGCAAGACAAAGTGGGTGTAGATCCAGTGTGACTTTGCGGAGATAGCATTTCACATCCCGCGCCATTCAAGGTGCTTTTAAAGTTCCTACACAAAAGACCTTCTTATCTTTGTGAGAAAGTGCCTCGCTCAGCTCAAAACTGACACATGGCAAGGAGAGCAGTACATTGCTGTGGCTGATGGATCATACTCACTAATTACTAATTTGTACCATCACTCACTTGAAAAACGTCCAAAGACAGAAGTTTAAAGCAAATATCATCTGTAAAATTAAAATAAAAAGGCCTAAAACCAACGATTGAATAAGGTGGCACAAGTTTGAACAACACGTTTTCATCACAGTTAATTTTAGTCAAACTATTAACTGGTTTTGATCCATCTGCCTTAGATTTTGCTCCATGTGATGGGTGAAATGTTTGCAACTGAGCTATGGAAAACAATGTAGACTGCTGTCATTAAACATTTACTAAATGTTTCAATGTTTTCAGGTCTTCACAGTTCAGTCTTCTCAGTCTTTAGACAGCCCTGTGTTGTTTCTTCCTGTAATCATGTTGTAAATTCTTATTTTCCTTTTGCACTCAAGTGCTTACAAAGAACTGCATGACATATTCCATTTCCTAGAATTTATTTACAAGGAGATACTTGAAAATTGTGCAAAAAATAAAGTCTCAAACTTAAACTGCATTTAGTGAAGTGAACAAAGTCTTAGGCACAGATAATTTTGATGAATCTAGATCAGAATTATCCGTGGTTATTAATGTACTATTTATTAAACTTTAAACAGAAAGCTATAAAGTAAGCAGTCATTTACTTTTACACTGTGTGTAATGTCACATTAAACACTAAAATCAATTATTCTTAGCTTGGAATTTTTATTTCCATCTATGCATTAGGGATGCACATTGATTTTTGAGTTACCAAAATAAGCAAAAATTCCAGTAATGTTTATAATTATATATTTAATCCTGATATATGGATTAAAATTGTATATGTAACCAAGACTGGAAGGTAATGTAATCACAAGTTAATGTTTTATTTACTGCCAACTGCCTCTTTTTCCCAAGGGAGGGGACTTTCAATTCAGAATCACACATACAAAGAAAAAGAAAAAAACAGCGTAACATATTTAGTTTTATCGGAACGGGATTAAAAACTAGAAATCATGGACAAAGGCGAGTTACTACTATTCACAGAAAACAAATGTATCCTTTTATCCACTACATTGAAAGATTTGGTGAAGCACCCACCTACTGTAACTCCAACCTCTCCTCTGTAAGAGAGCGGTTTATAGGCAGACTATGAGGTAAATGAGTGATATAGATGTGCTCATTAAAAGTAAAATAGACAAAATAAGCAATCATCCTAAATCATAAAGCAGTGGATATCATTACCTCTTGTTGAGATAAGTGTGATAAATGAGTGCTTCAGTCTACTCTCTGAAATACTTGGTGTGGAATTGACTTGGCTTTTATAGTAAATGACTCATTAGAACCTAAGCCAAAAAAAAGAAGAAAACTTTTAAATGCGGTTATTTTATGTATCAAAATAGTAGTTCTTAAAGAAAAGTTGGATTCAGTCAGCATGAGTGTCGGTAGGCATGAACAGTTGTCAGTTGAGCTTTTTCTTTCCACACAGAGGGGCTGTGTGCAACATCCTACACAAAATGTGGATAGTATTGTTGCAAGAATGCCTACCACTTAATTCAGCATAGTCTAAGTGACTGTCGGTACTGAGGTAGAAAAAATACTAAATTTGTTGCCCTCTAAACTTAGGGTGAACTTTTTAAGAGACAAAAGGGTTAAACATTATAAAATTAAAATTGCAAACCAGCGGAATGAGGATCCAAGATTATCTCTGCATGTTGCCAGAAACTTGGGGATGTTAGCAATTAACATACTGATCAGATCTGGTAGAATGACAAAAAACGTATTCCTCAAAACTACCTATAAGTGAGCTGCAGCGCTGCATGCAGGAAAACAAAGGCGTATTCTTACCGAACATTTGTTTACATTGTTGTCGTCCTTTTCTTCATAGTAGAAGTAAACAAAGGGGATCCAGAGGAAGACACAGAACAGTATGATGGAGTAGAGAGCTACAGGGACAGAGAGAAAGGGCAAAAAATAGTCACAATATATTCTTCTAATAAAATTTACTAAAACTAAAATGCCTGTTGTGTTTTCTAATGGTAAATTATGTCATTAAGATCTTTATTACAGCCACAAACCCATGTAACACTACTGAAAAACATTTGGCAAATTGCAAAGCTATCTGACAGTCAGGAAACTTTAATATACTACAACTTAAAGCAGGAAGTATCCCCCTTGGAAATAGTTTTATAAATTGTGCTGATGTTTTTTTATTCATTCATTCACTTCGTTTTTTTTGCGTGTTCTGACACACTTTGAAATTGAGTAAAGTGCACAACTTTATTGATTTCCGTCAGAAATATGCCTAAATATCCAATTTAGGATCGACACATTCCTAGACTAACAGGTTTCTTCATGTCACACTGATCACAAGGTCTCATGAAGGTCTTGTGTTTAATGCTAGAAAATAAAAGGAGAAAAAGAACAGGAGGTTTTATTTATTAGGAATCAGTGCTTATATAAACAAACCACTGTTCAGTGCAGAATTAGCCAGCTAAACTCTGATCACTCATATTTTAGAATGTTACAATACTTTAACTGCATTTGAACTCGGGGTTCTTGTCACAACAAAACTGTAAAAGTAGCTTTTAAAATGGCAAAAATTATTTCGAAATCAGATGCCAACTTTAGCACTATCAGCACCAAACAGTTATCTGTCACTTCATCACAGTTTCTTCTTTTGCACAAGAACCCAAAATGTTACGACTCCAAACAACAAAACTCGTAGGACTGTGGAGGCTTTTTTATTTTCTAAAATAGAATGGAATAAAGCAGGAAATAACTTCAAAATAAAAGTGTGTCAAATAAGACACACCAGGATTTTAGATTGAAATCTCCGTCATTTTCTGTGATCGTTACTTTACCAGGAAACGTTACATGCTGCTATAGTAACATACTGCTATAGTAACATACTGACAACATGTAGCATGTTGTGGAAGTGCCTTCGCTCTGACAGAAGAATTGTGGTGTTTTAATATTGCAAGATCTTGTACAACAAGGTCTCGTCATTCCTCTCTAGGGTGTTTGCAATGACATCATATAGGTACACTCCTGTCACCATGGAAAAAAAAAATCAGTAGCTTAACAATGGAGACAGATGCAGGAAAACTGGAGAAAGTATTAAAAACAGTAAGGAAGATAAGGCAATTTTCAAAAACAATGTTAAATTTTTTTATGGCCTTGACAAAAAACAGATGCTATATATCAAGTGTAGTCTGAAATATGATTGCTTAGGTTGCCAGAAATATTATATATTGATTAGGAGCTGACTTACCAATTCAAACTATCAATCACAAACATCCTACAAACAAAAGGTTTCTGAGAGAAAACCTGGCTTCACCCATTTACTTAAAATGATGAGAAACAAATTGAGAATCACACAGAAATAAATTGCCAGCCTAATACAAATTCCCTTATCTACTATTCAGATTATATTTTGTTGGTAAGATAAGTATGTCTGCATTTTTTGTTAACTTGACAAAACAAACACTGTGGTTTGGACCCAAAGACTGTCTAGTCCTAAATAGCTTGTGGTGAAGCACCTAGCCTGCCATTGCAGGGATTAATATTGCTTAATCCTATTTGACAAAGCAGATAGTATCCATCTCCATGTCAGAGATGACCATTACTGTAGCAAAAGGAAACATTCTCTGCAGCAGAGGCAAAAAAACAGCTTCCCTCCACTAAAATTGGTGACCTATTATATTAAGTGGATGCAATACACCAAGAGAAAACATTCATAGAAGAATGCCATTTTAAGATGTGGGCGTTTTTGTCTTGCAGCAAACTGATGTCAAGGAAGACAGTCCAGACAATCCAAAAATAACTCTGAAAATCATGTTACAAAGACGTAATCAGCCACTTGGCATAGTTTGCTCAACACCCTGAGGTGATAATGTGAATCATTAGCACGAGAAGCAACAAAAACAAATGCAAATGAATGCAAACAGGTTACAGCACTGCTTTCTCTTTCCTTCAAACTTAGACAGCTTTTATAAGGTAAGGTTTAACAGATATTAATACAATCTTAGCTTTACCATTTGGTCGCAAATCCCAAATAATATCAAAACGATTCAAACTGTTTATTTTGTAAGAAATTTACAAAAGAAATGCATGCTTTCAACATAATAGTATAATCAGTTTCAGTCCTGAATATGAGCCCAATACATGAAAAATAAGACAAAGGAGAAAAGGAAACATACAAGTAAAATCGTTTTAACGACTGTTTAATATTTGTGATCAGTAGCATACTTCAACAAAGCAACCACACTAATGACAAAAAAAGTGTGCGCTCCAGGCACGCTCATTTCTCCAAAATGAACCATTTTCAGAAAAGGTTCTCTCTCTGCTGCAGGAAAATGAATGTTGCCGTTATAGAAGGTCTGCCTTTTGCCAGCTGTGATCGTGACAGGGCATTGCTTTCAATATGCACATGCTCATTGCTTCACCAATGTATCCATTAGCACTCATTTTCAGCTAGACAAACTGAGTTGAGGATGACGCCAAGAGCCAATAAATGCAAACTATGCTCGGTATGCAGCTGCTGATGTATGCCGGCAGGTTAAAGTACTGAGTAAAATTAATCATAACACCATAAATATTAACATACAAAGAGAACAGGTTATATTGAATTATTATGAATCGGTCATTACTCTGTATGCAGATCACCTACCGGAAAAAATGCATTACCACTATTAAAATGTAGCCCATTTATCCCTTTGACAGAATAGGAGTGCTAAATAATTGAATGCCCTTAACCTTTTATTTTCCGTCTGTTTTTGTGTGATATATAGATTGAAATCTACTGAAATAACAGGCAGATGTTATACATTTCCTTGTGTTTAAATATTTTACGAAAAATATGCAATAATATTTATTAATGTGTATCGCTGTTGAAAAATATTTGTATTTTTTTATTACAATTTCTTTCAAAATACAAAATGACACACAAGATGTTTTACAGAATAAATTAATAGCCCTTTATATTATTTTTTTTTTTATTTCATCCTTGCCATTTCTACCTTCTGTCAAGGAGATTTTATATTACTCAACTTAATATGTAATAGCTGGAGGTAAATTAAGCAGCATTGGAGTTTGACCTGTAGTCATAATATGGAACTTTGTAGAAGTCACTGAGCCCAAACAGGTATCAAAACAAAAAAAATGGAAATAGTTTTAAAATAATAAAATATAAAGAGCGTGTTTATCACAACTTATCTCCCTAATTCAAAAAATAATACATTTCATACAAACCACACCAGTTTAAAAAGCACCAAGCAAAAGTTTCCTCTTTGACACCTGATGATTTAAAGTTGTTGTTCTGATTCCAATAAATAACATCCTACCAAACCAGAATGTGATAAAAATATATTTTTGAATGTAATCATTATAATTGAATGTTTTTATGACCACCAATCATAGTAGTTTATGAAAATATTACCTTTCAAAGAACCAGAGAATTGTTTTTGTTTAAGGATGGGAAATGGAAGTAAAACTGCCAAATTTCCCAAAGAGTTTCTATGAAATGGGAGAATAAATTGGTAAAGCAGCTCTTGAGCTTTTTTAAAAATAGTTTTAGTTAACTAAAGAAAAAATGTATGTGTGCAATTACAGAAGTTGACTTCATTGCCTGATGACCAGGATCAAGTTGAAAGGAACTTACCTGGAATCTGTTTGTATGACTGGGTTAAACTGACTTTTTTGGTAAGCGCCCTAGTCATGATGTTTGTTGTGAATTGGGCCAATATAAATAAACTGAACTGCATTTAATTATATCATCATAAAAATTGCCTTTTATTTATTGTGTGTGCTTGACTATGTTTTTTGTTTGTGTTTTTTTGTTTTTTCACTGAAGGCCACTCTGAATCACCCAAAGCTGCTCTTCAAAGTAAAACAGAAAATTCTCAGTAGTTTTAGGAATTCTTTGAAGACACAAAGCTACCAGCTTTCAGTGAAATCTGTCCACATATGTTGGCAGGCACATTATTATTGACAAAAACAAAGTTATTGTAGTGTGCACAAGGACTGCCTCCTGTCTCGCTACTTTTCTTAAATGGCTTTGAGACAAGGCAAAGAGAAAGCCAATGATTTATTCAGGAGGCCCAGGGTATTTTGCCCTGTTGCTTAAGGGTCTTATGCACCACTGCTTTGAAGTACTGAAAAGTCAGAGGAAATGTAAAAGTGGACAAACCTCAAGCTTGAAAGCTAACCTTTAATGCTAGATCACAAAAGCATGTTGTATAAAAGGATGTGGGCATCTATGTAGCAGACATTCACCCCAATGTCAAGTTAAATTTAGATATCTTCCACTGGCATTTGTTTGATATTCAATTTATTACATTAAAAATTGATTTATTATATGGAATTAAGAATTTCTTAGGTTTTTTTCTCAGCTGAGCAACGTCTTTGATCAACCACATGCTCATAATTTAATCATACATCATGAGATATTCACAATATGTATGCACAATCAACAAATCATCAATAACTGGCTAACAACAGTTCTCATTGCACATCATTCACTTTGAAATCAAATAAGTTCTGCTGTCTCCATATGCTTTAACTCCAATCACATCTTCCGAAAGCAAAATGGAAATCTGCTTTCCAACTCAACAGCTATGCATTCACATTTAAGCCCAAAATACCTAAACATCTATGTAGCGTAATACCAAGTATCAAAACGAAGGTCAGCAGAAAAACTAGCAGGGACAGACAGTTGTCATGAAATTATGAGTGCAACCCATACTTAGTGTGTGTATGGATGGTGGGCTTTACAAGAACACTGAATGACACATTAGCCAAGAAAAGAATTCGCCCAACTGCATTTCATAGAAGATATGAATAACAGCTTTTGAAAGAGTCATTCACTACAGCTTCATTAAACATTATTAGAAATCAAGTTGGTGATTTTATTTTTGTTTGCCAGGGGTTTTGGGATTTTGTCAGAAATTGAGCTAATTTTTCATAGAAATATTTTTTTCCCTTGTCAATACCCTTTAATGAAATCAGGTTAATACCTGCTGAAAATGTTGAAGTTGTTAGTTTTTTTTCTTAGAAAGCTTAAGTTTGAATAATGTGCACAGCTGTCATCTCAACTGAGAATAACAATCTGAGATGTTCCTTGTCGAAGGGATGATGGTAAAAATGAAGAAGAGTGCTGATGAAAGCCAAACCAATAGTAAAACATCTTTACTCCTAACTCTTGTAGCTAATGATGCAAAAGTAAAGAATGTTGCTGAAAAAATCCATCATTTATGCAATTTTGTGCATGCACATAACATTATTAAATTGCAAGACATAATTGAAAGACCACTGTCTGAAACAATATGTGAATTCAAAGAGTAAGTGAACAATGCCAAAAGCTCTTCAAATCACTGAGCATTCACATGCTTATTAACTGTGATCGCCAGTGAATACAAATCAGTTGACTCTGGAGAGAAGCATGTTTCACCAGAGGACGTATAAAACTCTATGTCAACCCTGTAATTACACTGTTTGTGAAATACAAATGGACACAGCTGTGTCCTGGAGGAAAATTTAACCTTAAATGCTTGATTGGAAATAAAGCCTTGCATAGCCTGACATGGAAGTTGGTCTCCACCTACTGGCAAATATCAAAGTGATGCTTCTAAAAAAAAAGACAGGGATGTCAAAATGATGTCAGGTTTTGTACAAAATGTAAAAGGCGTGGGGAGAAAATAGACTCCCGGGGTCATAATGAGATTTATTTTGTATTTTCCATTTAGGCAGCACATAAAATCAAACCTAGCCAGATATTTTCCAAAGAAGAATATTATCAAAATCAGAGTATTGTGAACTTGTAAAAAGATTCAGGCTCTTGATTAAAAGGCAAATTTCTTATATAATAAATCACACAAATCATCATGTGTCTGTCCATGCATGTTACATGCACATTTCTGTTCTCTTTTTTGGAGGGGGAACCAAAAACATTAAAATTTTTGGTTAATGTTTTTAATTAACCAAATTAAAAAGCTCTGCAGGAAGAGCTTGGTCCTGCTAAGTTTTTGTCTTTTAACGACTCCATTACGTCTACGGGGATAAAGAATGGAGCCTCGTTGCAGAGAAGTAAACTTTGGAGTCCCTAATCGGTATGGCATTTTGAATGCATTTCTGACTTTCTATTCAAGTCATCTCACTTTCAATATTTGGCCATATCCTTTAAAATCTGTTCATCTAAAGTTGTATCCCAAGTTTAACCAAAAAAGTAACAACTTTTAGTTAAAGTATTTTAACTTTCAGCCTTCCATGTTCACTTTAATCAGATGGGAGAAGACAGCTGGCACCTCAAAGTTGTGTGGATTAACAAGCTCACAAATTAATGGGGGAAAAAAAGCTCAAATCATAGCAGGAGTTAATCTGACAAATTATTTCCCAGGGGTTTTGTTTTAAGCCCAAATAAAACGCCTAGCAAAAAACACATAATAACAAATAATGCTGAAATGCACCTCATCACTTAAAAACTGTGCCTTTGCTGTGGAGGCAGTTTAATAGTTTTGCTTCACAGCATAGAGCACAAATGTAACTACAATATTGTGGAAATTTAACATGGAAATGTTGCAAAAATGACAGATGTTCAGATAGCTGGAGCAGATTTACTTGTTTGACAAGCAAACTAGCCCAAAAACTATAGCTAGAACAAATGATTAACACTTGTGCAGAACTTGTTTAATTTGCAATATACTTTAAACATCAGAATATATATATAAAACTATCAGTGTAATAGCCATTCAGAGTTAAGGCATGACAGATTAACTAATTTCTGAAAAACATAATCCTATCCATAATAGTGGAAGACTAAACAAATATGACAAAAACTGACTCCTCTGCCTACTCAATAAAGGTAAACAACGAGGAGCAAACTTGGATAGATGATTAACATGTATTATGGTAAAACTTACAGCAGATTATAAGAACTTTACAGACTGTATATAAAGTAATCAGAGGATGTATATAGAATAATCAAGTTAACTCACATTTATTTAAGCCAGCACATTTTAATGGAATGTTTACTGAAATGCTGTGTGCAACATTAAAAAGCAACAATGGCAAATCAAGCCACATGTAGAAAACAATAATAACTGCAATTAAAAGGACAAAAAGCAATGACAGAAACTTAAACCCAAGACAGAGCCATAATAAACAAAAGTTAGTTTAGTTTTATAAACCATTAAAAGACTTAAACTATGTGTCTACAGGAAACATGCAAAACACAGTAAAAAAGCCATGGAGAAAAGCTATATCTAAACACTGGAACAATATGCCAATGCTTCGGAGAAATAACCTGCATCAAAGAAAGATTTCCTGTTTTAACCGCATTTTAGTTTCAACATAACAGTGTACATTGGGAGTAAATCCATAAAAAGCATATGAAAGAATAAAATCCTGCATGGTATAAATGTAATATGTTTTATATGAACTGAAAAAGCATTCATCTTCACTGCTAATTGTAATTTCATTACTAAGTAGCAAAAATTCCAGTAAGGAGCATCTAATTTTATGTTTTCTATTAAAGGCCGCAAATAAAGAGAAAATCAACAAGTGGGAAAGCTAGGAGATCTAAAATGACTTTTCACCCTCACCTATTGCAAAAACCATGGTTGTGACTCTGTCAAAACTACACAATCACAAATCTTGATTACCAGCTTGTAATTTCAGGATTTCTTTCGTTGTTCTGACTTTCTGCACAAGAAGATTAAGTTTCTAACCAGTCATAATCAACATCAGAAAAGCCTAAGCGTCTTTATACACTTGATGAAACTGTCAGCCCACATGTTGAAGTCACGGCAATGTCAATATTTTGGTGTCCCAAGATAAGTATAGTAAAGCATATATACAAAAGGCTGTAAATACATAGATTACAACAACTCGTTATCTATAGGAGACAACAGCAAATACCCTGAAACGTTTTAGGTTGAATGTAAAAAACTGATTTATTATATTTTATTGAAAATAACCAGCTACACATAACCTTACAAAACAGGTTTGATTAGTCATTCAGCTCTCCCTTCCCAGTCTCTCCTGCTGTTATCCTCTCATCTTTGACGACTGCCTGATTTTCTTCTCAAGACTTCACAACACTCAGCTCTCAGTCATTATCAACCTCCTTTCACTTCAGAGGACTCCATCCCATCGCCTCCATTCCTTACCTTCATCTTATCCCTTCCTTGAATCTGAGCTGGCATTAGCCAAGCTAGTATGTTGGTGGGACAACTCTGTGCCAGCATGCCCTCTCGACCCAGTGCAGTGGAAGACAGAAGAACTCTGGCTAACACAACATCACTGTTGGACAATGTCTCCCACGACATGCATGAAGCAGTTGCTGAATTGGAGAGCTCCTTCCGTGACAGATTGCTGCGACTTAGGCGCATAAAGGACCGTTATCATAGATCCTTCCTCCCAGTAGCTACCAGACTACTGGGTAGCTACTGGGAGCGGTGTTAACATGTATGTTAACACCGCTTCCAAGTGTTAACATACATGCTGGCATTTGCAGTTTATCTGCTTTGTTGTGTGCAATATCAGTGTGTGCAATATTTTTATAGGACTGTTTGCTGAGCAATAGCATTTGTTATGGACTTATTTCGGTCATAAATACCATTACCTAAAATGCTAAACGTCACAGAGTGATTGAAGCAGAGATAAGAAAGAATGGAAAAGTGGAAAATATTGGTACATAGCAACTGGAATTTACCAGTATTTTCACCATAGCAAAATTTTCTAAATCACAGTTGAAGAAAACTAATGATTAATTTCTGACCTCATCTTTAAATGCACTGGGTTTTATCTAAATTATGGCATCAAATTCACAGGCAGCCATTCTGGATATAGCTATAAATGGGTATAATCTCCATGTCCACATAAACCCTTCCTAACCCACCATCACCTATCCAAGACACAGAAGCATAACAAAATCATGAATCCTTCTTAAGAAGTTTTCTTTAAAGCTTCTTAAGTTCTAAGGCAGCACTCACTTTGGAGTTCACGTGGATCAAGTGGAAGGTTTTAATTCAATTTTAGCTACAGCACGTTGCCTGTAGAGTTACTGCTATTGTACTCTTGCAAATAGTTTGTCATGTTTCTGTCAAAACTGAAGACATCATTTAAAAATGAAAAAAAGTCAACTGCTACTTTAATTATAAAGATAGTGTTATGGCTCAAATGATTTAATGTAGCATGATGAAACATGATATAGATTTTTAGGTTAACTACTGAAATTTCAGTATTTCAAACAAGCTACACATATATAGTTTCTTACTTTCATAAAGAAAACTTCACTCACAGCTGATTTTATAATACACTAATGGATTTGTTTTTGCACTACTTCTGCCATAAAGATCTATTTAGAAACCCTGAGTGCAAATGAGTCACCACTGTGAAAAATATAATGCTAGCATGAATCCCATATGCTGTATGCTAACCTCCCAAGAAACAATGATTACATGAGATGGATCCCAGGTGTTATTAAAATTGAACCGGCATGGCCATCAATTCGAAAACAGCACAGAGCTGATAGCACAAGACATGGGATACCCCACCTATATGTAAAACAGCTCCTGCATGGATACATTTCTTTAAAGATTCACAGTAAATATGTATTTATTCTTCAACATGTATTTGTTGTGTTTTGTCATTAACATTCAGAAGAACACACTTACTGTAATAGCCATACAGCACAGTGGCTTCAATTTGTCCTCTTGTCTCATTGTTTGCAGCCCATTGCTGGGAAACAAGAAAAATGTTTCTTTTAAGCTTCATGGAAAGGCAACATGTTACAACAACAGACAAGAGTCAATTTTAGGATGACAGAATGTGATTAAATAAACATAAGAATACACAAATTACTGACTAAGGCAATGTAGAAGGAGGTCACTTGTGTCATGATAAAAGTACATGGTAAATTAAGTCTAAAACCTTTAATTTAGTTTCTTCAGACAACAGCACCTGTCCTTAGAAATTTGTTCCTGTGTGAATTATAGCTTCTTCCTCTCAAATCTATGTCAGTACAGTAGTTTTCCACTATGAATTGTGTCACTCCTTTAGCAGCTTCAGCAATCAGCTGATTGCTGTCTTTGTTCTTGGGTTCATAAGCACATTTCACACCATAATTATCTGTGGGACACAGAATCCATATGCACGATGTTTATACTTGTGGATAGTTGTTTCAACAAATGAACCACATTAATGTAGGTCTGCAATGCTCTTCTTGGTATCTTATCTGATTTTTTTTTTTTAAGGTTTTTGCATGATGTCATACAAAGAGTATTTATGTGCTTTTGGGACAACCCCCAGTTAGCTCATATGTTGTGAATTAACCAATCAGAGGGTTACAAAACAAGCACACAACCTTTTAGGTTTTAGAATACTGTTTAAAATAAATAGTAATGTTGTTACATATAGCTTGAGGTGTGTTAAACCAGAGACACAACTAAAACCTGCAGTACACCAGCCCTGGAGGCCTGGATTTGAAAACCCCTATTCTACAAGAAGAAAATAATGGATTAAGAAATATATTTAACTTTTACCTTTTTGAGGAAAAAATAACTAAGAACAATTTTTCATTAAGAATATACAGTGGCTCTTAACAGAACAGACACTGACCTTATAGGTACCATTGGGATATTTCATGTAGGAAACAAGGAATATGTCCACTGGGAGGAGAGCCGAGGTTATCAGAGCTATGGCCAATGCACATATTGCTGTGATTGTTGAAACAACTTCACTATCTTGTCGACTCTGAAATTTGCGAATGTAGATCCAGCAGAAAGCCAGAATCACCTGAAAAAAAAATTGCAATGAAGATAAAATTATTTCTGATTCAGAAATATCACAGTACATTCAGTGAAATCACTGTTAACAAAAAAATGAATATTTGCAGAAATTTTCTTTTTTAGCTTCCATCATGTGTAGCTAATATAAATCAAACAGGAAAAAAGACAATGTTAGATAGAATAATTTATTTACTTGAATCAGTATAAAAATGAGAAAATGAGAAAAAACACTGAAAAGTTGTGAATAAAGAAAAAATGTCAAGGAACACGTGGAATGTGTATGATAAGGAATAAACCAAAACCACATTGCGTATTTGATATTTTAAATTAAAACTAAAATAACTAAAAAGATTCTGATTTTAAAGACAATAGTCATTTTTGAGACTGTAAATAAAACAAGAGTGGTAACAGCGCTGCATCAGCATTTTGAAAAATATTCAAATTCCAGATATCATGGTGGTGGACTCAAGCAACAGATATTTTTATTAGAAGCCAGTAAAAAGTTAAATGAACCTGGAAGATGTAATGTAATCACACAGTTTCAGAAGACAGGGGTTTGACCTTTCACCCAGACACTTCCAGGATACAAGAGTGCATGGAAATCAGTGTAGAAGTTACAAAGG
The DNA here is from genome assembly GCA_902982915.1 of Phalloptychus januarius. Lineage (NCBI taxonomy): Eukaryota > Metazoa > Chordata > Actinopteri > Cyprinodontiformes > Poeciliidae > Phalloptychus > Phalloptychus januarius. The sequence continues at coordinate 11,408,364 of CADWAE010000131.1, forward strand.
AATGTTACCAAAGTGTTGAAACAAGCAGGGAGTCCATACGTCTACAGATACAGAGAAGCCTATCTGAAGCTGTTCAGAGCCAACTGATCAGAATATGTTAAAACCGATTTTCCAGGATCAGTAACAAAACTGTGGTTTAAAAGAAAACAAAAGAGTGACTGATTAATACGAAGCAGAAATGCATTTTTTTTTTTTAGAAATTACAGAACTTTGGCATATGTTTAAGTAAATTAAACAATCCAGTCACACCATTTTAAACCACAAGAGTAACAACAGATACCCCACAATTTAAAAAAAGAGAAACTTTGCCAGGGTTTAAATGTAAGTCTTCAAAATTGCAAGGTCGTATTCTAGACACAAACTGCTGGAAGTGAGGACACTGCAAACAACAGCTACTTAATATCAAGGTTTGCCATTCACAGGCAAGATCAATCAATTAAAGGCCTGCAGCTTTAAGCCTCTGGCTCCTTGTTTTGCCAGGTAATGACGCAGGCTTTGCATCCAAATAAGAGATGGGAGCGCTCTGAAAAGTGAGCAAAGACACAAAGGTAATTTGTTCACGACAAAGCATTCCTTTCTCTGTGGTGTGACTGTGAATGACATCAGAGGAAATAACCCCTAAAGAAGACGAAGATCTTCAACAGGATCTTCGTCAAGATATTTTGTTATTTAATAAAACAATTAAACACGGATAGTCACAGGTCCGTTCGTGAAACAGCGACGTTTCATATTTTTGTATCTTTAACGAATTAAAAGAAGACAAATACCAAGTATATCAACGGAACATTCATAGAGCCTGAAAGTGTGTCATGGCTAAAGCCAATCCAAAGCCAGTAGTGACGTTAATACGCTGAAGCTACATTGCGTAAATAGCGCAATAAAAAAACGAATTAATCGTCGGGAAAACGAGTCTAATTAAAATATGTAACAATTGTGTAATTTATAAGTGGACCAAAAGTGATATTAATGTGCTTACCAGGAGAACAACTGTGAAAATTGACCATCCGATCACAGACTCTGAGAGTAGGGTCTGAGCCGCCATCTTTACTTCCTGTAATAACAAACCCACGTGTTCATGTTACGTCACCTCCTTGCGTGCTGCAGCTTGCGTAAAGTCTCTGCACTAAGTATAGCCCGTTGAGACTTGATTGTACTGAGCCAGGTGTCTAAATAAGCCGAAGTTCGGGGAAAACCTGGTTAGCCAAGAGCGTAAGTATTTGTATGAACAATATTATGTTACGGTAAAGGTAATAGATCAAATCATTATCTTGATTCGACAAGTTAAAGAGTTTTAAGATTACAAGACTGTAACTAAATTGTTGTGAAATTACACAAGTCGCCGTTTCTTTCAATGGTAGAAAATCCATTGGTATGGTCCTACTTGTGAACAAAGGTCACAGGTGATCCAAAGTTTATTTATTTATTTATTTATTTATTTATTTATTTGAATATGGGAATAGCTAGTCTCTATAATTTTAAAGACTACACACTAAAGAAAGATTAAAGTACAAGTAATATGGTATAGTCAATTATTAAATCTATCCAAGGACAATAAATATAGTAAAGTAAAACACTTATTTTGGTTGTCACTTTACAACATAATTTCTTTCTGTCTGCCTCTTATGTTTTTAGCATATAAAAAAGGAGGAAATTCATTTTAACCTCCCAAAGGGGCATTTAAATATAATATAATATAATATAATACTAATCCACAAAGACAGGCCATGCTTTCTAAAAGCATTAATATACCTAGAACATTTTCACATTCTATCTTGTTACAACCACAAACTTCATTGTATTAAAAACGACAAATGTTTCCATATTTCCTACAAATAAAACTGAAAGGGGGATGTGCTTTAGGTTCTCTTTAAAAAAATGAAGTCAAAATGTGTGCATCTGTATGTGATTTAACCTCAGAAAAATACAGCTGTCCTATGAAGTCTTTAGAGGTTTCTTAGAAAACATTAGTGAACAAAGAACACTATAAAGACCAAGAGACACACCAGACAAATCAAAGTCAAGCTTGAGGAGAAGTTGAAAGCAGTGATTATGGTATAAGACAACAATCCAAACTTTGAGAATATTCCTGAACACTTGGAAATCTATTTTTAAAAAACAGAAAGACCATTGTACAGCTGAAAACCTACCAGGACATGCTCATACACCTAAACTAACAGGTCCAGCAACAGCCTTGCAGGGCCTGTCAGCGATTAGAGGGTTGCAGAGATCCACAGCATATGTGGGAGAATATGTTGACAGGACAAATAAATCTATGTAATCCACAAATATGGTTTTCACGCAAGAGTGGCATAAAGAAAGTCATTATTTCATCTGCAGTTTCCTATATTTAATATGAGACAGTAACAGACATCAGGACACAAAAGTAAAATTGTTTTGATTTTCAAATCTGAAAACTATAATATTCTGAACATAATTCACATGGAGAAACCTGCAGTGACACATCATGCTAACAAAATGTTTTTCCTTAGAAAGGACAAAGAAACTAGATAAAGTTGATGGAAAAATGGAACTATGTTTTAACCACAATTTTACCTTGAGAAAAAAATCACTTTTTCAAATGAGACCTGGCCAAGATGTGCAGTATACAAAACAATAAATAAAAGGCACAGGCAAAACATAATAGAATTAAATTAAGTTCGTCCAAAATAGACTACCAAAAGTAGAACAAACGACTAAGGCTTCATAAAATAATTTAAAATTAAAACCTATTTTGTCCTAATGGCAAAATAAAACTCTTCATTAGCGCAAAATACACATCATAGAATACAGGTGGTCAGACTGAACCAAATCTTCAATGAGGGGAAGTTTTTTTTAAAAAATATGAAGCTAAATTGAAAACAAATAAGTCAATATAAATTAAAGTTGATGTAATAGTAATTGTGTAACTGGAATGTAAAATACTGTGCCTGTAGCTGTATTCCATTTGTATTTGATTTGCGGTTGGAATTATGAGGTACTTCCTGGCATTTATCTGTTCCAGTGCCCCTCTGTCTTGGATGTGCATAATTTTCAGGGAGCTGAAATGTTATTGGATTTCTGGTAAGCTTCATTATTTTAGTCTACCGGCATTCAAACTGTGTGTTGTTGGCTTTAGTCATTCCAGAGCAACAGTGTATTACCCTGATTATTATTTTTTATTCTGCTGTTCCTTTGAAGTGTTCTATCAGACACCAAAATGTGTGAAACATTTTTTTGTCAGTTTTATCTGTGTGTATTCTTCATTCTCCCTTAAACAATAACTTAATTTGAACAACTGTTTCACTGTATCGTGGCATAATACAGTTATATATTTATGTTTTACAGTAAAAATGGATTTTCACCAACTTAGTGGAAAGCAAACTAAAGGTTAATCACTAAAGGCTGAAACATAATGTATAAATTTGAATAAAATACTGCATATTTTGGCTAATACTGTAACTCTTTAGAAATACTGAGCTTTTGTTGAAAACATAATTATTTTCAGGTCACTTAAAAACCCTCTTTGTGTTTAGCACATTGATTTCTGTATTATTCCTCAACTATAGTTGAAAGTCACACATAGTCAGAATATTTTTTTATTGAAACTATTCTTTTATCTTTTAAACTTCATTACAAAACTTAACTGAGGTCACTTGTTATGTTCAATGCTGAATGTTCAACTTTGTGTTGAAATTGTGTTTAACTCATGTCATTCTTTCTCAAATCTGTCTCCCTGCTTTGCAAATCTAGAGTGTGACATTTTTATTAAGTTTTTTGCAAAATATCACATACTCAGACAGCATGAACATCTATTTAAAATGTTTCCTTCACCATGCCTTGCATATTTATAGTGCAGATTCAAATCTTTATAGTGTCTCACAGTGTTACTTCAAGGATTGTCCCTTATTTAGCATTGCAGATTGTCCAATTAATTCTGACCAGCCTCCTTTACCCTATGAAAACCATCCCCACAGCATAATGCTGCCAAAATCATGTTTGTTGTTTGGGAGTGGTATGCTCAGGGTGATAGGCAGTATTAATGTTTTGCCACACATAATGTTTACATATGGGTCTCAAATTAGGTTGAGAGCCATGTGTTTGGTAGGTTTGCAGTTGTACTTTTTGCATTTGTGGATAATGGATTGAACTTGACGCATTAAAACTTTATAATTTTTTTTTCTATAACCTAACTCTGCTCTAAACGTCTTCATATCTTCATCCATAACCTGTCTGCTGTTTTCTTTGGTCCTTGTGTGTTCTTTGTTGACTAGTATTTTCTAATAAACCTGTGGAGTCTTGACAGAACACTTTTATTTATGCTGAATACAAAAGCAGCCAAGACTTGGCAGATTTTAATTTGGGAAAAAATGCAAAGTAAATACTATTTCAATTTAGTATATGTTTAATTAATTGCTTTAATAAAAAAATGAAAACGAAGAAAAACTGATGTAAAATTAAAGTTTGAATGGCGTATTGCTATTAGTGTGATTCCTTGATATTTTTGTATTGAATTTTGGTAGAAACTTAGTGAAAAAATTATAAATATCAGTTTAGCAGTCTGTCACCAACCTTGTATTTGGGTGTGTCTTATTTGCTCACTGTGTAAACAGTTCAATTCATGTAAAATACTTTGCAAGCTGGTGATCTTCAGTATAAACACAGCACTGGCAGGTCGAAACATCAGGTCCTGTTGCTTCAGCTTAATTAATTAAGTACTTATAATTTATTTCTTTTATAGGAATATAGAATTGTTGTTTGGTCAACTATATGTCTCTTAATTCTCAATGTGTCTGCTTTATTGGTAACTACAGGTCAGATGAAGTGAATGCGGTTATTATTAATTTATATTTTTTTATTAACCTTGAGAGAAGGTCAAATTTGTTGCTATGACCCAAAAAATGTTGCTGTATCTGTTTATTCTATTAAACATTGTATCTTCATGTCCTTGGCTTTCATGCACAGGTGAGCTCTCTGAAATAGTAAACAGAGTTCTTAATGGTTCTTGTCTTTGTAATGAACACATGAAAGGTTATGTTGGCATACAGATAATGTGAAATCTTTGTCTGATGCTTTGCCATATGTCATCACAGTGAATTGTGAGGAGAAAGAGACAGGTGTTTTGCCTCAAAACCTTTTCAGCAATAATGGAATGATTCAGCCATAGAAAGAATGGAGCGCACATGCAAAAGCAAACCACAGTTAACCACAAGTGTTTGCTGAGCTTATGTTCTGGCATAGTCAGTTAAAATATGATGTTGCATCTGCTGAAACAGATACTATGCGCAGAAAGAAGAGTCTTTCATTTGACTTGTGGTTCTACTTTCTCTGGAGTACCTTTACGTAAGCAGGATAGGATAAAGCGCTTTTATCCTATTTGCTGGTGTTAGATCAGTTTACTTGTAAATGTCCGTCACTGTCTAAAATTTCAAAACATTTCATTATTATCATTTGATCAAACTGAAAACTGTTCATACTTAACTGAACGGTATAGAGACAAACTCCTAAAAGAAAATACCATAAAATATTAGGAAAAATAAATTATATAATTACTATTTTTGGACTTACTAAATATAAATTAAAGTACTGACCAGCACAAATTCAACATATGATCTAGTCCACCTGTTAGGTTCCATTATCACCTCTGATGATAGTGGGTCCTGATGAATGAAGGTTTCTTGTTGACATAGCTCTTTATTGAGATTGCATGAATGTTTGCATAGCAACATTAAAGAAATAAATGAAAAAAGTATGTCAAGGGATTATTCCCATGAAAGATTATATTGCACAGAGCTTTTTCTTTCTCTCTTTACAAACTGATAGATGGTTTTACTCAAATAAGTTATTGCTGTCATGGCAAAAGGAAAGTACAGTCTCTGTTATTCCCAAGGTTTTAGTTTATAAATAATCTTGCCTTTACACAGTTTTAAAATAGTCTAAATTTTAAAACATCAAGTCTCCTTTAAAAATCCACAATATGTACATAGAAATCAGGATTTTGTATTTAGACGCATATTTAACTGCAATTGCAGTTGCAATTCATTTTGTTTATGCCTCTACCTTTTCTGCATATCTAAGTACATGTTTTTACCTGTTTCCCTTTATAAATTAGCTAAATTTAAATCACACTGAATAGAGAATCAGTGAATAAAACAATTTAAACTGTTTCCTAAGAATGTCAGTCTGGACTTTAGCTAGATTATTCCAAAACTATTCCGTCACAACTCTGGTTGTTGGTTTGGATCCTGTCCAGCTTTATGGATAATGTCTTCAACACCCTCATGTCTCCTGCTGCATTTAAAAGATTTTTTCCAGTTACCCCATATTCATCTCTGAGGTACTCTTGACAAGCTTCCCTGTCCTTGTTAAGTAAAGCAAGCATCCTGATACTGCCACCACCATATTTTTACCACAGGGATGTGTTAAAAAAAAAGAAAGTTGAATCTTTCTAGTTTCTGTTTGTAAACTGCACACATGTCATCTGAAGGCCTTCAACAATCCTTCTTGCTGGCCTTCCATCAAAGTTTGATTCATGGAATGCATGGCTAATGCAGAGAGCCACCCAAGTTGTGGCTCTCTGCATGTCCTCTAGAGAGTTCATGGGCCTCTTGGTATCTCATTACCTTCCTGCAAACCTCTACTTCTGTTTTGTGACATTCATAGTCGTATTTGTTCACTTATGTTCCTTAAAAAGCGTTTTAGGTCTTCACAGAAACATGTAAATTTATGATAGGTTAAATTAGTACTGACTTGATTAATTCTCAAGGAAGTTGTTTAGGCGGGGGCTCATTTAAGGGAACCAGGGTAAAGTGGTGAATATGAGCACATGTTGCGCCTTTCAGATTTATGTGTTAGTTACACATTTTGTTTCTTGTGTGTGTGTTTCTAATTTTTTATGTATCCTTTTCCATTCAATTCTCCTTGATTTATAGCATAAAACTACACTAAGACTCATTGCATTTTGTGGGTGTAGTGTGGAAAAATGTGATTAAGGTTCAAGGTGTATGAATGTCTTTTGTGAGACATTGCTTTTATTTTACAAGATATTGTAGTTTTTTTTCTGTTTAAGAAAAGTTTGCGGGCCTTCCCCAAATCATTCATGCAAATTTACAAAACAGATTGTAGATAAGTGTGCAGAAATCACAAGGGTATCACATATTTTCTGAAAGGGCATTTTCTGTCACATATTTGGGTGGATTTTCAGGGGATTTAGTCAAGGGGACGCCAAAGATGTAAATAGAGTGTCTTGGGGTCAGAGTCAGCATGCCCATCTGCTGTTTGCCAGAACTCTCTTAGTCCCCTGTTATCTGGCTTTTTAACATCTAATATAGTGAAAATGTCATGAAAAATATCTCTCAAATGGCCCTGCAAGAAAACTGATATTTTGTATTATACTTTGCATAAGTATAATAAGTATAATGCAAAGTATTATACTTATATATAACTTTATATGTATAATATATATATACACAAGTATATATATACAAGTATATAAGTTAATTTATAAGTTATGAACTGCATATATAAAGCATGCAGTTCATAACTTACTTTAATAACTTTTAAAATCCCAAGGTATTGAGTATTTAATGTTGATGTTATAAGCTAGAGAGAGACATTCTTGAAAGCTACTAAGATTTGTACCTGTACCTTAGTAATGTAAAAATGAGGTGAGAGGGATACAATTTTTAGCTGTTCACACATAAAAAAACAACAGCAATTTGTCAGCTTGAAACAACGTGCTGATGACTCAGGATGATCCGTCGGACGACACCGTGAGCACATCTTTAATGGAACTGCCAAAGAAATACTTGTGAGAGCTCCTGACAGCTTTTGATTATGTGAAGATTTTAGGGTTAGCTCAACCCGAACCCCTGCCGTCATCATAATCTGCCTCACCCATAGCTGAGCAACGGCATATTTTCTTTTGCAATCTGGCAAGTGTGGAATTTGGTCCAAATGAATGTGGTGGAAAAATAATGGCTCCCATTCCCAGAATGTTCATCATGTCTTGTGAAAACAGTAGAGAAATATAGGCAAAATTCCCACAGCTGTGATTAAAACTACTTACAAAACTCCTTCGTATAGGCAGTGTGGTGTATTCAATATTGTAAATCCTGATGTGTATATACATTTTTTGTAATGTCTTTAATTATCCACTAATTGCATATTCCAGTTGTAAGCTGCTGTTCTCTTCAGGCTGTAGAAGCCAATCTGCTGCTGAAACCCTGCTGTTTCCATGTTTCCTTTCATCATGCATAAGGTTTGGAATTATAAGCAAGCTAGAGTGCATGCAGAAAAACATTATGGTTTGTGTCAAAATGAATACATTATGGATTACAACTGGACAAGGCGTACCAGCACAGCACTGTTATGGTAGGCCTTCACCTGTGGTGCTTGATGCAAAAGAAATCTTCAAAAAATGATGTTCACAAATGAAATGAATTAATTGTGAAATATAACAGAGATTGCCTTTGGAGGGACTTTCTTTGCAGTTAATCTCAGGAGCAGTGAGAGTTTTTATAGTTTCTAATTTGATGGTTTAAATTGGAAGGTAAAACAAAAATAAAATCAAACTGTAAATGCAAACCAATTTAAAATAAAAGCTGAAAGAATATGAAGAGGTGTGATTTTCATTCATATTGCCAATGGCAGAAATAACTCTCTGATGGAGATTTAACTCAAGGGAGAGCTCAATATCTGTGCATCCACAGCATTTCTTGTGCCCGTAGTAACTTAAGATCCCCAAATGAATGCTGTCAAGAAAAAAAAATAATTTTTCAAAATTCCTGACTCCCCATGAATATTAAAGGCTGAAAGACCTATGGCAATACAAATCTTACTATATATATATATATATATATATATATAGTAAGATTTGTATATATATATATATAAAATATATATATATATATATTTTTTTTTTTTTTTTTGCATATATGTGTGTATGTCTATGTAGTTTCCCTAAATCAAGATTTAGAGCTTTAGGGAAATACAGACACTCAAAAACAGCTAAGTCATTCTTATTGCATTTGTTTCGGAACAATCCTGGAAATTGACTGTTATTTTAAAGGTGGTGGGGGCAGGGAGGGCAAGTTAATGTCATCTGTCTAAACATTAGCATGTGTGCAGCCAGAACACCTGTTTTTGTGTGTTGGAAACGTTGATTTGTTGGAGCTCACTTTAGGAAAGCTGATGTGAAAAGTGTCTATTTTTTAAATTTTATTTAGTTTGGCTTATGTATTTGACTTTCAAGGAAATCCAGTTTTCACTGGATTTAATTTTGCAGAGTACGCTCACAGGAAAAGTAAACATATTGATGTTCAGCTTAACAGTGAATGTTGAAGTTGTTGGCTTCCATATTTAAGTGTAGTATTGTGTGTTTTAATCTTTTCACAAAAATAGCATGCTGAGTGGCAAAAGGACAGGAGCAGACAAGGCTGACCCAACGTACATACAAACTGTGTTACTAACTATGACCTCACAAAAGATTTTATTTGCATAGGGCTTGTTAACTAAAGGACATTAACCAAATGTGCATTAAACAATACACCTGGATTATCATTGAGGAACAAATATTGATATTTGATTTGAAGTACCAGATTAAAAGGCTTTTACCATTGAATTTCAAAAATAGTTAAAATTTCTAAAGTAGTTAACCAAACCAAAATTTGACCAGGTAACCGATCAAATTCAGCTACCTGATTTATATTTTTCATGCAACCATTTGAGACTGAGGCAATTGTGAAAACACAGTATATAAATTAATGTGAATTATTTTTTACTCTATTGAAATAATTATGTTTAAACACCATTTTTTGTATCTTCTTTATGTTCGTGACATGTGCTTTAGAAAAAAGTTATTTTCTTGCTATGCTGGCTTCTTCAGGAATGTGTGTGTATCTTTCTGTGAGTGTAAGTGTTGGAAAGTAGAAAGAGGGGCTTACCCAGGGTCGCATTTATACAAAAACCGCCACAGCTGTCAATGGATTAAGTCCGATAATCAGAGTGCATGGAGCTCATAATATGGTGTAATTGTCTGCTGGCAAGCTACGTGATGAAAAGGCAGGTATGACTTGGACCAAGATAAAAACGCTGGTGTGAACACCTTTTGTATTGTCACATTCACTTTTAATCTGGGGAGCACTTACTGCAAACAAGACACAAAAAGCCACATTAAGGGCGAGCAAATCCATACGATTCAGGCCTTTCTTCATTCAAATTAGAATAAATCACAATACATCAAACGGTAGTTAATTCCCGCACCTGCTCTGTTAATAAGAGAGCTTGTTTGAACTGCCTTCGGGCATTAATTTCCCCCTAATAAGAAAGCTTTCAGAGTGTTTGCAGAAGTCTCTGTCAGTGTATTTCAGTAATAATGACAGAGTGGGAGGGCCACTCAGTGCAACTAAAAAGGACCGCGATCGGAGCGGGCGATCCCACTGTGACTTTTATTTCCAAGTCCCGGAATCCGGAGCTGGACTGATCGCTATCACGCATGGATTATGGTTTTATCGCTACTTTTGATTTGTTTTTGCTTTAAACGAAAGTTTATCAGCACCTGTAAGTAGTCCCTTACTCATTAAAATATTCTATTATAAGTTATATTTTTAAAAAATTACATATCTTAATTACTGGGAATAACATCAAAACTCGCTGTATTACGGTGGCATTTTATTTATCCGGTCCAATGAAATTAAAGTTATTTTTGTTTTATTTGCCCTGAACGCTCTAACTTCAAGGCACATGTCTCATGAGCCGCTATCTCTCTGTTGTATAAACACTCTCTCTGCCGCGGGAAGCTAAACATATAATTCGTCTTATTGCATCACTTACTCAAAAAAAAGTGCACGATTATGTCGTTATCTGAAGACAGCTCTGGATCTGGTGGTTATTAAAGAATATAAGCATGCAGCCAATCAGCGTTCGGGCAGGGAAACACGCTTCTTTCCATAGCGACCGCTTAGTGTTTAACTACCCTGCATTGACAGAAAAAAAGTGTCTGAGGGGATGATGGAGAGAAAGTTAAATGCCAGAGTCTTGTCCGGGCTCTTTTCTCAAGCTGTGACACAATGACTTGGCTGCTACATTGTCGATTTAGAATTGAAATCGATGCAGGCTGACAGCAGATGTTCCATCATCCCTGCTGTCTATACCTTAAGGAAGAACCTGCAAGAAGCAAATTAATCTTTTTTTGTAGAAAAATAGTTTATTTGAAGGTGTGGAAAAGCAGTAAATGCAGTCCAGTGTTTTGCATTGCAAAACTAGGCTACACAGGAATAACATAACGCCTTCTCACAGACAGACATGTGATACCTGCGCTGGGCTGCTTGTCTACTACCCATGCATGCTTGAAGTTTTAAGTGGCAGTCGCCTCATCTCCAAATGCCAGGACAGCCTTCTGTGGGCCTGCATGCAAAACTTTATGATCCAGTGGGAGATGAGCATGTGCACACATGGAAATTAATCTCTGCAGGAATATTTATTTGGACAAGAGAGTGAAGGTGTAAATGACAGTTAAGAAGAAGTGCTACTATTTGCAGTGTATCTCTTTATCCACAAAAGAGTTACTGAGATACACCTAAGACGGATCAGCCAGGTAATTTCTCTGGCATTACGGATGCATTGTTACTAAAGTTAGGTGGTTAAACTGTTTATTCAATCTAGTATTATAATGTGTTAACTGAGGCTAAAAAGTTACTCTTTATGTTGAAAACAAAAATCTTTCATGTACATGTTTCTTTATGTTATTTTACATAATTTTCTCTTTCACTTGTTACCATCATGTTTACGTGCAAGTTTTCTTCAGTTCAGAAATTGCCCACATCTGATACTGCTTCACTTTAGAAACTCATCCACAGTTGCTTAATCCGCAGTGATGCTTTTACTCTGGTATGCATGCAATCCTGAAGATTTGTTTGGCAGTTTAGGCAAATGTCTTTCCAAACTGGAGGTTTCCAACTTTCATCCTTACAAGTCACATCCTCGATAAAGACCCCTTCAGAAATTTTCCAGATCAAAACACGTCAGAGAGCCAACAGACAGAGATCAAGGGTTTTGTATTATGAAAGCCACACACAGAGAGCGTTGGAAAAAATAAATCAACTTCCTGTTTAGGTGGCACCATGACCCATCGATTTTATTTTTAGGGCAACAGATACTTAATAGAGATGTGAGGAAATATGTATTTGATCATAAGGTATCATAAAAATTTTAGTTATGCTTGGACTCTCCTTGATCCTAAAAAGTTATCCCACTTCATTTTTAGATTTTTAACACCTATTCTGACCTGTGAATTCTTAACAGAAACAGGAGTTCCATCTGAAGTAAAGTAACCTCAGATTATCTTTAACTGTAGACATGGTGTTCTCAGTGATGAGCGTTATTGTTTTGGTGCCAAACATAGTTTTCAAAATAAGCTATGTTTATGAGCTCCTGCTTGGTTTGATCAAACATCAACAGAGTCTCCGAATCAGTTTCTGGAAGCCTTATTTTTATTTTTTTAGTTTGTTTGTTTTAAGAAAAGGATTCTTTCTTGCAAGTCTCATTCTCCATCTAGAGATAAGGAAAATAACAGAGTTGTGACATGCAGACTGCGACCAGTACTTATTGAATATATTTCCAACTTCTTCAGTGTTGATTTATTAGCATAATAACAATCAAATCCACCTTATAACTGCTGAATAATCTTTTAATTAATACCTTTGTACAATTAGGTTTTTTTGATCCTTTGTAACCTTCCTGTAAGACTTGGCTTCAGCTAAGTGCTGCATGATTAAATGCCACAAAACCCCAAGTAGGATAGCTGAAATTTATTTCAGGTTATTCAGATTCACGTCTGTATTTAAAAAGACTAAATCCTTGTGATTCACACCCTTAAAATAGCATTTTAATGGTGTGATTAAAACAAAAAGTTATTTTTATAAAAGTATTTTAAGTGTGTGTACATTTATGCAACTGGGTTTAATGGTAAATTATTGTGTACTCCTTTTAGAGCCATACTAAAGTTTCAATATTTTATTAGGTCACCTTGGCTAACAAGCTACAACTCAATATTTAAGACAAACAAAGCTACGGGCTAATGATTTTACTATTGTACACTGTTGACATCTGCATTCATCACAGGGTCTTAGATGCTGATGCGATCATAGGAATGAAAAGCTCAAAGGTGCAGACTCCATGTTGACTGGCACCTTTTGAAACCTCTGATTGCACATTTTAGTCGGGAGTAAATTATATCTATTAGCTTTTAACATAAATTACCGTTAGGGTGCAACATTTATTTCCACAAGGGTACAACTATCATTAAAGCTAAGAACCCTATTGTAAGACAAAATATAACAGACATTTCCCCTTTTTAGATATAAGAAATGTTTAGAAGTTTCTGTCATAAACTTTCAAGCTACAACAAAGAGGTCCAGCAGTTTCAGCTCCTGGTGAGCTGAATGAAACTAATTAAAGTCGGTTACTACTGCAACCAGGATAATAGGCTCATATTAAAAGTCTGTTTAGCCCATTGTTTGCCTCTCCCTGCTATTAATTAGCATGATAGCTGAAAGCGATCACTGTTATCTTCTCTCCGTATTGTTATATTTTACCCTATCTGTGCATGGTTTGCCCACACACTAAAAAAAACACACTTCATTCTAAAGCTATTTTTACTTTTTTTTTAATTATTTGAATGTTCATCTGCTGGGCCAATACAGACACATCTATCAAACTCGAAGGAACTATTCATTCCATAAAACAACTTCTCTCCTTTAGTAATAATAAATTAGAAGTTGTTTTTTTTGTTGCAACAAGATGTCTACTGTGTATGAATGATGACATCATCCTTTACCTTAACGCCTGTAGTTTTGAATCCTTTGCCATTAGGTCATTTTGGGACAGTGGTAGCCATGTTTGGACAAAATACTGGAGAGCAATCCTTCAAAGCTGATGCGACACATGCATGTTTCTTTTAGGAATTCTAGAAATTATTTAAAATTCAATTTATTTATTCAGTTCAGTTTATTTATACAGGGCAAATTCACTACAAGTTTCATCACATGGCAATTTATAAGATAAACAGGTCCAAATTCATATCTAAATATATACAAATACTGAGGTCAGCCCAGTCATCTCAACAGATCTGAATTAAATCTGCTTATGATACAATGTAGTATTTATATATCTATTTGCAGCAGTAATTTCTTTAATGGATTTGTCCAAGGAAGGAGACATAATCAAACACTGAATGAGAAGATAGCATCAACAGACAGAGAAAACAAAGTTATTGGTATAAATGTTTTGATAATTACCATTTACAGGAAAAAGACAAATAAACCAGTACATATGAAACACCAGACCCTGTGTAACTTCTGTGAAGAAAAAAAAACAAACAAGCAATAACTGCTGACAATACACAATACGACAAAAGGAGGAAATATTTGAGTGAGGAAAATACTGAATACTAAAATATATCTATACAATATGCTACAGATTTTGATTGTCGTAAAATAATAAATAAAACATTGTTTTTACTCAGTAGATCTTAAGAAAGTAAAAGCACTACCCACATGATTTTCTGAATTAAGAAATGACTGTCTTTGCTTAACAGTCATTTGACAAAAAAGGTAGGCTTTGTGGAGTGTCTGGATTATGTTGTAGATGCAGGACTGCCTATTAAAAGGATGACTATCACTGGTTTGTTGTTGTCATTAGCTTTTAATTGGTTTACTTGATTACAACCAAATGCATTTCACCTATGTAAGATAGGATCCTTATTACACCCAACGCTTTGTTCTATTTGCCTTGGAAATTAGAACTTGTAACTGGAGATGGCATTATATCTGAGATGGGAGCACTCTAAATTTAATTGCAGATCTGAAAACGTTTGGCATTTGCAAATTATTTCATTGCTAACACCTGATAGCAATAGAAGAAAATAATAATGTATATCTCTGTATTTTATTGGCTCAACTATTAAAGGAACATGTCATTTTGATGTTGTATAGTGCTGTGTGTGTCACTGGCTTAATGGAATTCAACCCCCCTAATCAACTAATGAGTAGTTTCCACCTGCAACTTTCACTGCATTGTATGTTTGCAGGAGCATTATTGGCTAATTAAGTAACAGCAGCTCAGGATTAAGCTTTGTTCACAATGCACAGTTTTCTGGGAAGTGTTAGTGATCAGTCAGCATGGTGAGTTGGCACAAAAATCAGTGTTAGATGGGGAAAAGTCTGTGTAATTGTGTGAGGGGAACTAACCCAAATCCACCTCAGTCAGGGTCAAATAAACAGGTCTGAATTTTTTGCGCTCAATCTGGCTGCAATTTGTAAGTGTGAACTTATCAACGGTTCATCTACAAATAACAGAATTCAAACACCTCATTGATTACAATCACATAGTTATATATAACAAACAAAACAAGAGAGATACTTGGAAGACAAAACACAGTAAAAAAGAGTTTGAGAAGCATATTTTGAGAGGACTTATTGACATTAAACTAACAATTTACATAATGTATATGAAGGTAATTAACAAACTGACATTTCTGGAAAAAACTGAATGAAATATTGAATGTAGTATGACATAAAATAAACCTATTTATCAAAAATGCTAAGCAATCCACAGATGGATAAAGATAACATCTAAAGATGATACTGGTGTGGATTGCTAAAATTATTCCAAAACCCTCAAACGACCTCAGATAAATGTTACACATTTTCAACATTAGTGTAGCAAAAAACGTATGCGGAATATGTACCTTTTGAAAATATGCTTCTCAAACTCTTCAGATATCAAAGATTTAAGCTATTTTGTTTGAACACATTGAAATCAGTTTTAAATATTTCTTTCAAGTTTCAGTCCATGCTTTTCTTGGCTTAAAAGCAAGTCTGCTTATTTTTTCTGCATATTTGTTTGGACAAGGTTGAATAGTGCCTACACAGTTTTATGAATATCATGAAAGTTCAAGGTGTAGAAGTCTTTTAGCAGCTTCCCAAAGCTTTTTGCAAACCTCCTCACTCCAACAAACCTTACTCCAATAGTACACTGTCTTGATCTGTGGGTTGTACATCAATGAGAGTATTTTCTTTTTTCCAAATTTAGCTTTATATTTAAATAATTTCAATATTTCTAAAATGAATTTTAAAGGAATGTCGTTCTACTGTTTTGCAGCTTTGCAGGTGGGCTGCGGTTCAGCATCAGAGCCATGAATTGCTACTTGATAAGATGGGTTGCTTTCATTTGGATTGTGAGCTCTGTTCCCTGTGCTTTTGGAATGGTTGTGAGCGAACAAGCAAGTATGTTAGTTTTTGATAATTCTTTTCCATCTGAATTTCTGAAAGGCTTTAAAACGATGATACCATTTAATGATAAATGTAATGCATGAATGATTTAGCAATGAAGTGTGAAGCCTTTCAAAAATTATTAATCTTTATGACTATTAATTAAAATGTAAAGGAATAACCAATGGGATTAAGGCAGAATGTCTAACATTAATTCACTGAAGTTGTGCATTCAGAAAAACAATTTAAATGCACAGTTTAAAACATAGTCTCAAAACATTTTTCTTGGCTGCTTTTCTATAGGTGGTGTTTGTCCCTCTTTGAGTGTGGAGGATTACAGATTTTCTGATGTTTTGGACCGTCCTTTACAGATTACAGGTAAAGGCTGGCATAAAATGCTTTATTCGTTGAGAAATCGACTACAAGTTCATCTTATGACACATTATGGCTTTGTTCACAGGATTTGACCTCACAGAAAAATTTCTTCTCCGAAAGGGAACAGTTGCAGAAGACTTGCCATCATTTCGACTGGGAAGCAGCCCTCTTATAAAGTCAACAAAGTAAGTGGATTTTTAAAAATTGGATGTCCTATTGCAGATTATTGTTTTTCTTCCTGTAATATTGATTTAAAAAGAGGACAGGGGAGAATGTTCCAGTTATTGAGGAAAAACATTTTGGCGTCTCTCTTTGAAATCTTTCTTCAGTGAGTCGGAAAATAAGTCCTCTGACATGGGATTCTTTATGTTTCTATTTTTCATGACCATGGTACAGTGAGCCAAACCTTTACTATGCATAATTACTGAGACGGTCATGGGAGTGTGGCTGTTAAGTTGACATGGGTTTTGTGGATCAGGAGTTCTAACAATTATCCTAAAGGTACATTGTTTGGGTAGCTGTGGGAGTCTGTAGTGCTTGGCTAGGGCTTTTCAGTCTTTGTCGGACCACAGCAAGAGTTGTGTCCGCACAAAGTCTGGCTTGTTACCACTGGATCAGTGTAAAGTGAACTGTACCAGTGCTGATGCTTATCACCGATCCTGTTTGTGATGTTCATGAACAACAGCTAAAGGTGTACTTATACAGAAGACAGCATCTGGTTTGGGAACCTAAGAGAGTCTCATCTTTGCTTTTTGGAGATGATGTGGTTATTTTGCTATCCTCAAGCCACAATCTTTTTACAGGCACTGGTGATTAAAAGCAGAGCTGATTTTCTTCTGCATCAAAAGTAACTAGTTATAGTGGTTCAGATATCTAATCTAGATCCCTTGTGGGTGCATTCCTTTGAAGGTTTTCTGGCCCTTTTAGTCTGGTTGGTGACACCAGGGAAATATTAGCATTTGCTGGAGGATCTACATCTCCCTTCTGTCCTGGAAATGCTGTAGGGTCACCAAACACAAATGTCCTGGAGATTGTCTCTGGTAAGAAGGATGTCTGGTTATGTTTGCTACCTGATCCTGGATGGACAAAGGCTGGTTTTCTTGAATTCAGATCTGGTGATTTTATAGGAGAAATTGTATCGTTACAAAATTCATGAAAGAGTTGAACTGAGGCAACCCACATATATCATGTTCAGAGCAAAAGTTCCATTTACCTCATTTAGTAAGGGCAAGCAGTGAGGTGAACTCGCTGACAGAGAATAATTTGAATTAATATATATTGCATTTATTCAAGAAATCTCCTTGAGGCTAAATGTGGGACGTAAAGGGACATAAAATCCAGATTATGTATAATAAGGCAGGAATATTAAAATAACGCTGTAAATGACACATTTGGGTGTCGTTTTTCTGGGAGATGGTTATTCTCCAGCTAACTGGGTGGACGGTAAGATTTTTCTATGTTAATGAGAATTTGTTTAAATGGCCATCTTATTTAATATATTATGAAGGCCTAAGTCATTTATGACTCGGCTTACTTTGATGTTCTGGAAGTTCTGGAGACAATCATTCTTTCCTGTCCTTTGGTTATAACACTTAAAGTGAATACTGTCATTCTTCAAGGAGGGCTGGATATTTTTAGTATTTTTACATGCACTTGTAAACATTTACTGCCACGCTCCTGCTTGCTGGTTTAACGTATCTTTGAGCCAGATGATTTGCGGTCTGCTTTCCCGTTCTGTCAGCCAACTGAGAATGCATTTCTGTTTAAGTCCTCTCACTCAGGTTGGACCCCTAATGCAAGCAGATGTTGGTTTCGCAGGGATGCTGCTGGCAGTGCTGTTGAGTATAGTGGCAAGGCTGTGATCCCACTCATATCCAATTATCTAAGTACTTTGACAGGTGATAGAGAACATCAGCTCATGAGGGAAGGTGAGGGCAGTTGCAGGCATAGAACAAAGCCCCCCTCAGCTACTGCCCCTGCCGCAAAAAAGCATTGCTCACTGTACTCGGGGGGATATGCAGCCCCATGCTTTATTCTCCAGATCCAGCTGACGACCAGCCAGCTCCTCGACACAGTGCACATTATGGGACATAGATCACAGCTGACACACTCTTCAAGCAGTTATGTGAAGTGACAAATTGCCTGCCATAATGCACCGTGCACTCATCCATACAGCGGTAAAGTTTAGTAACAGTTGCTCACTCTCTTTAGAAACATCTGTGTTTCGTCTACGTCTGTTTACATCTTAACCCGTGTTTATAATCATATATGATTCATTTATTAAATTGCATTTGAATATGTCTTTGCCATCTACACTGCAGATTTTCTTGTGCAGTAAGGATAATGAGTGTTTAAAAGAGCATGGTTTTCTTTGGTTAAAGGTTTTGCAAATGAGTTTCTTTTTTTGCTGTGTGTTAGATAGCAGGCAGCCACACTTGAGTGGAGCTTTTTGCTTGTTTCTTTGTGTAGCATAATGAGTTGTAAAGCCAGAATGCAGGCTCATTATTGTATGTTTATTCAAATTTAGGCTTTCATATGCTTTGAGGGTGGGTTTTCAAAATTGCCATTCTTGTTTACACATTTGTGAGACAATCAGAACCTTTAAGTGAAACAGGCAGCATTTTCTCTCTAAAAGAGAGTAATTTTTCATCTTCAAATAGGAAATGAGCTATCATTTCTTTTGCAAGCAGCCACATATTTTCATAATTTGGTACATGACCTACTGAGACAGAAAAACATGATATGGGATCAGGATGTTTTGTGATTGTTGTCAGTTTGTGGTTTTCAGTAATTAGTGGCTGTTTTGTCACTTCTCTATCATCCTGGCAAAACCTAACTGACTAATATTCCAGAAAATGTGGTGATGCCAAAGATCTTTTAAATTCATCATGATGCATTTAACATTTTCAGGAGAGAGAGGAATGTGAGCCAACTAGATTAGTATTTATAGTTTGATTGTTTGAACTGCAGCAATTTGACTCCTTTAAATAAATCCACCAGGATTGGATTTTTATTAAGCTGGTCACTTCGGTGAAACTGGTAGCATTCCTCTGACACACGTTCAAACCTTTTCTTCTGATTACACTATGGACCACATCACCTAGACAAGATGTATAGTCAAAGGCATGTAACAAGAGTGATGACAACCACCACAACAAAGAAACTTTAATTGTTTATTTAAAATATGGTTTTCTGTTGTGACTCATTTGCATAAGCTGTCAGTTGAGCTTTTAAAGTTTCTTGTGAAAATATCTATGCTCCTTGAACCTTTTTACTTATTGCCATGTTAAAACCTTACTGTCCTAAATTCTTTATTATCTTGTATAGCAATAAAATCAAGTGTCAGAAAAGACACACCACCTAATGATGCTGCCACCTCTATGTTTCATCATGGGTAAGGTGTGGTCAGCATGCAGCATCAAGTGTGCAGTATTAGTTTTTAGTTAGTGTTAGCCAATCAAATGAAATCCCAATAAAAACCATTGACTTTTGTGATTGTTACAAAATGTGAAAAAGTTTTACACCCCATAAATTACTATATACAGGATATTTATATTTTTACAAGTTAGGCACACTTTCGAGAGTCGTGGTAGTGATTGGAGGATTTTTCTCCATGCCAGGGTGTATTTGTCTTCATCAAACTGTATTGTGGACTTTTATAGCATTCAACCATCACATGGCTTGAGAAAAAATAAAAGTTCATTGCTGTATGTAATCCAAAAGTCAATTAAATTGATTCCACATCATATTAGCCACTGCAAATTAGTCATATTTAAATGAGACTTGTAAGAGACGGAGTTGGCAGAATCACACAGTGTAAAAGCGCTTTTGGCAATATAACACGGTGGTGAGGAGAATGAATGAACATCCGTCTTATGCACTCATTAACATCTATTTAAGCATGCAGAGTGGCTTTTCAGCAAAGAATCAAACACAGCATTCAAACTTTAAGATTTGGAGTTTTTGTCACTTCAGCCACTGAGAGCACTCAGGACTAGGTCAAGAAGTTTAACCCTTTGAACCCCTCAGAAATAAAATGTATCCACAACATAGAGGCACTAAGCTTTGAAATAATAGTAAATAGGATTGTTAACTCTATTGGCCTTAAATAAAGCAATATTCAGTCTGCTGAGTGTTCATTTACCATGTCTCAGTAGCTATGTGTCATAAATATGCTCTCTGAGTTCAGTGTGTTCTTTTATGTGAATTCTTTATCCTTATAATGTAATTCTTCAAGGTAAATTTAACAGCAACAGGTGCTGTAGCCTTTTGTTTCTTTATGAAATTTTAAATTGAATGTTGTATTTAAATTAAATGTAACATCTGTGGAAACTGTGATGCCACTATTAATATTCATCTGCAGTGGAAATAGTCTCATGCACAAGGCCAGAAATGACCTTCATAGTCCTCAGGCTGCTACAGAAGAATTTGGTTCTTTTAGGTGCTCTAAATTTCTTATTTCAGTCATGTACCGTTTACAATAAAATCTCTGCAAATACAACAGAAGCAGGTATGAGGGAGTAGGAGATGATATATAGGAGTGAAAACTAATTTCCAACCTGTCTGAGGAAGGTGTATCACTCTTCCTTCCTCACAACTACGTGGTACAGTCTCACCGACCTTCCGATGAGATTATTATAACTGTTTTTGTTGACTGTATTGTATATTTATGCTCTTTCATTTTTAATAGCTAATTTCACTGAATTTAGGGCCATAAGATAATTATATTTATCAAAATGCTTTGCATACTTTTTTGATTTTTCTTTGATGCAATGTGACTTGCATTTGTAAGTTGAGCAAAAGCATGTTTGATACTTGATAACATTGTTTTTCCTTTATGCGCCTCATTTTATTTTATTTTTATTCAACGGGACTCAACTTCACTACGCAGTGAATATCATAGAGATGAACTTGTGATTGCAACTTATTTTTTATGTGTAACTGCAGCATATGGTATTCTGGTGCACTAAAAGATTAAACTTTGGATCAATGTCTACATGCTTTCATTATCTGAATGACATCAGATCCCGTAAAAAAAAAAAAAAGAATCCACACTAAATGGAATTAAGTTTGTCATGTTTATTTATCGGAATGCTGCTGCGTCAATAGGATACTGAAATGTTTTATTGATCACAAAAGTTGATTGGCTCATTCATTATGCAGTCCAGGAAAACTCTTAACCTTAACTAAACAATTCTGACAACTGACACCATCGAGTGAGACTGTTTGGACAATTAAAAAATAAATGTTTAATATAAAGATGCATTTATTTCAGATCAATATTTCCAGATGGACTTTCAAATGAATATTCTCTGGTCACCATCTTCCGTGTGAGACGAACTACAAAAAAAGACCGCTGGTACCTTTGGCAAATATTTGACCTATCAGGAAGCATTCAGGTAGGTGTGCTGTAATGTTGTACAATGTTAGTCAGAGGCTTGAATGTCATCTCATGCATCAGTAGTGGAATAGCGGTATAACAGCCATCTTGGATGAGTTCTAAAAATTAACAATTGAAGCCAAAAGGTTGAATTTGTTGTGAATTTTATCTAACCAAAATAGGATAAAAAACCCTACAGACTAAGATATATGAAGTACATACATCCCTACATTTATTTTGATAGATGCATCAATTCTGGCTGGATAGACATTTAAAGTTAACTTAACTTAAATTTTCCTGTTATGAAACTGTTTTCTTAATTTAGGCTATATTTTCATTAAGGTTGAGGAGTTTAATGTTTAATGTTGTCATTCCTAAACCAGCCTTTGTGATGGGCTTATCGCCCAGCCAGTTGCTGATTTGTGGTTAAGTTAAAAAAAACAACAACTTTTAAATCTCAACCTGTCTTGTCAGGACATAAGGTTTCATAGCGAAAATTGTTCAACTTGCTTACCTGTGAATAGCAATGCCAATATTTCTATAGTTTATTATTGGTCTGAGCCT
Source organism: Phalloptychus januarius (assembly GCA_902982915.1). Classification (NCBI taxonomy): domain Eukaryota; kingdom Metazoa; phylum Chordata; class Actinopteri; order Cyprinodontiformes; family Poeciliidae; genus Phalloptychus; species Phalloptychus januarius. The sequence continues at coordinate 11,430,930 of CADWAE010000131.1, forward strand.
TAGTGGTTTATATGTTGTTCTTAAAGAATTGTAGTCATTTTCCTTTAATCAGACCTGACAGTTTAGTTGACTGAAATATGGGTCAAATACCCTGCCATACTTGTACTAGGACCTTGTTGCAGGCCCTAAAAGTGTTGGTGTATGTACATTGTATGCAGTATATTTGAGACTGTATGCACCGTGTGTGGATTTGAAAAATTTCCCAATGAGCATCAATTTTATTTTAAAGTCCCTCAATTGATTTGACATTCATGCCTATGTTGAATGTAGGTAAACTTCTGATCAGCTCTGATCAGAATAATGTACATATTAATCAAAATACTATTATCATTTTTTGATGAGCAATATCTTATTAAACTCTTCTTAACTTCTCAGGTGTCAGTGGTGATTGACGGTGATAAGAAAGCAGTGGAGTTTTATTTCCAGGGTGTGCTGAAAAACCCTTTCCACTACACGTTTAAGAGTCGTGACCTGCATGCCCTCTTTGATCGCCAGTGGCACAAGCTCGGCATTTCTGTTCACAGCGACACAGTTTCCATTTATGTCGATTGCACACTGGCTGAAAAGAAAATGACTGATGAGAGGGACAGCATCGATCTCAACGGGCGCACGCTCATCAGTACACGAGTGGAAGATGGAAAGCCTGTGGACGTATGTTCCCATGATTCATTTTTAAAATAAATATTTTTTTGTTCTGGAATAAATTCACATTTAGCACCATATTTATTGGCACAGTTGCTAAAATGACAGAAAATGGTCTAAAATAGGAGTCTATCACTCAACAATTCAGCTTAAATAATGACGTCAGCATGCAAGTATTTGAGTATCTAATAAATTGCTTTGATAATTAATATAATTGGCTTCTATGGATTAAGTTTTAACATATTAAAAAAAAGATCTCAAGTGTTGCATTACTTAGCAGAATGTTTTTATTGGATTATTCTAAGAAAATTAAAATATTAATCTGAGTGTGATAAATTGTATTAATATTTTTATTGTGGGTGATACAATTAGTACTGCTCTAAGCAGTTTATGTATTAGAAGTAATTGAAACATGTAATTTTTTTATATTTTATATTTGTATATCAACAATTTAAATTGATCAGATTTTTAATTAGTACTCTAAAACTTGCTGTTTGTCTGGTGAACAGTTCTGACTATTCTTAGTCATTTCATTAAATGGGAAAGACCAAATAACGTGTGCTGTAAGGCAGACATGCTGATCCACAATTGAAGTCAAGCTGTGTCATACAGCTCTGGATAAGAATCTTTGTTCTGTCAATTAGGTAAAGGAAATAAAAACTTCAAAACACATTGGTAGAGAACAGCTTCAAATTACCCAGTGTGAGAAGATGAAGCTACAATAAAAGTTTAATTTATCCTGAGGGTATTAACAGATCTTTTATCAAAGATGCCAGTAATTATGAGGGATAGTATAGAGATTAAACAGTGTTTTGTCCTGAAAGTTTTGGTACTTTTCTCTGATTTGATCAAGCCTGTACAACCAATTAAAATGCACTCAAACATTTGAAATTATCCTCCAGGGACATGCCTTTCTGATTGGTGTAAATCTTCTATTGATTCACAGCTGTATGTCTTCTAGTAGCTTGACCAGGCGGCTAAAAAAAAACTAAGGTCAGCTTTGCCATTTGATCACTCATGCCTTTGAATAGACTTTGACTTAAGTAGGATTAACAGCTGACTTTTTGCCCATGTAACTCATGAATTACATAAATCAGTAAATGTGTTGCAGAAGGTAAAGCACTTAAGGAAGTCTTGTTATTTCGATTTAGAATTTTTAAGCTGTTTGCTGTGATGAAGACTCCATTCAATACTGTAAATATAAAAGAGCAAACCAGTGACAATTTGTAATGTAGCAACCAAATAAACACATTGTACGTCTCTGAGAGTGATAATGACAATAATTTTGCATTAACTGGAAATCTTCTTAACAGATTGAGTTGAGACAAATTCTGATCTACTGTGACCCTTACATGGTTGAAATGGAAAACTGCTGTGAGCTGCTTGACCCAAAGGTAAAATGTTTCCATTTTTCACAACTTATTCTCACAATAAAACTGCTCGGTTATAGCAAAAATAAAGAATGCATGCTGTTGGTACAGTTTGGGGCGTTTGAAATAAACATTTATGTTCCAGTTTGTTGAAAGAAATGGTAAAATATTGACATTTTTGTCTGAAAATATAATGTCAATGAATTGTGTTGATGACTGTATTTCAAATCAGAGATAGAGTGTATAAAGCTGTCACTATGTCCTGACAGCATAATCTGAGGCAGTGCTAAGACCTGATTAGTTGTTTCTGACGGAGCGGTCAGAAAGTGCAGATATTAGTAGGACCTCAGGGAGGCGGCAGATGAGGTTGATGTTTTTACAGATTATCAGTCTCAAATTATTCTGCCAGGACATAGTGACAGTTTTAACAAATGTATAAAAAGCATATTGTTTTATCAAATTTACCTACTGCAACTTAAAGTTGAATTTAAGCTAGTAACTGGAAAAAAAAGTTACTAGAAACAAATGATAGAAATTGTTAGTTCTACTTTTCTGTATTTCAAATGAAAGACATGTTTAGTGGTTTATCAGTTACATTTGTGATACAACAAATTTTCTTACAGAATGGAATAAAATATGATATTTAGGAGTAAAAACTAATGGAATGGAATTGAAGTATAAGAATTAAATAAATTTGTTTGAAAATTGTACCCTACTGGAAATGGAATAAGATAAGTCTTCCATCACAATTAAATCAATGAGAGCTAATGTTATAGCTATTAATGACCTATTAACCTGAAACAATGTGTTCATCAAGATACAGTCTACCTTGTGTAAAGTTATTCTTAAAGAGTTGTGACTTATCACAGAGCTTAGATGATTTGAAGCTGGATTTGCACACATTCAGATTTTATTATATATATATATATATAAATATAATAATTATATATATATATATATATATATATATATATATATATAAAAGAGACTCAATCAACCAATTAATCAAACAGGTGAGGCTACATGTGGTGAGCTGGGTTACACTGTTGTGAATTTTGGGAGTATTTTTCTGCTGTGAAACAAACCGAAAACAAAATGTCTAATTGGTGAAATTTCTGTACCGATCCAGTGTGGAGTCAACAAGACATTTATTGGGACCTCCCCTCCTCTGGTTACAGCCCAGAGTCCCCTGATGCCGTCTGAGCCAACCTCACAATCAATTGACACATGTCACTGTCCAGGAGAGAAGGTACAATCAATTCCTCCCAACAAGAGCCTCAAATTGACTACAGGGTAATGGTCACTATAAGTGTGCCAGTTCTGATTTGATATATCATATAATCATTCCTGAAATTATTTTTCTTTGAAAGCCAACCAAAAGCAGGAGCAATCTATTAAACACTGGTGCAATTCTTCTACACATGGTGGGTATACAGTGCTTTTGTCAAAGTGGGTAAAAACCTATTTTACTGCAAATATTAATCTACTTTTAAAATTGAAAGTGTGTTCTTCATGCTGCTTATATTCAGTTCCATATTTAACTTTTTCATGACTGTAATGTCCAAATATCACATTTTAGAACCAGAAAAACTACATACCTTGAAAGTATGAAAGACAAATTAATCACAATCAGCCTTACTTTAAGTTTTTAAAGACATTTAGAAGGAAAAAAAATACTTTTATGAAATGAAAATAGCCTTTTGTGTCTCATTCTCTCACTGAATATAAACTCCCAAATCTGCCCTAAAGGCACAACCTCTACATTTTTCCTAAGAACAATGTAGAGGATCATTGTTCTAGTGAACAAAAGGATGTAGTGAGGTCTTCCTCCTAGAAGATCATCTAAGTGAGACACATTGATAAACATAGTGAAGGAAACAATTTCTCCTCACCCATCAAAACAGTATCTCTATTGGAAACATTTTTGCCCCAAGACTATTTAACCATTGGAGTCTTTCATGAAAGAACCCAAGGCTGAAAAACAATGACACGCCTAAAACAAATAGTTTGAACTGGGAGTCAATAGCCACGGAGGTGACCATGAGTGTTTGCACAAAGTATACCAGGGAAGAAAGTCATTTTTATTGCAGATGTTTAATTTCAGTAACATGTAAGTTTTTTTTAAGTTAAAAGTCAATGTGTTTTTTTTCTGAATTTGAACTTTAAATTTGTCAGAGAACAGTTTACTTTAAATTTTTCCAAGACCAATGCATCTTCTAAAATATCTTACTAATTTGTGTTCACAGGAAGATGCTGGTGTTCCAGGCATGCTTGGGCTGTTTAAACAAAACATGGAAAAGGGAGACAAGGTAAGGACAACATTTGAATCAGTATTAAATAAATGTTGGAGTTTGAAGTGTCTTCAATTTTCCCTGTTTTGTTTAAAGTTGCTCAGTTCCACAAACAGTCTTGACTCTGCCATAAATGACATTGCTTTTGCTTTCAGAAACATTCTCATCTCAATGGATGTTTTGTTTTGCCATATTTCTTTGTGAATGAATTTATTTGCCCAGTGCAGCTAGTTTTCCAGGAACACCGCATGGTCTGAATGTCAGGGTAGACAGCAATTTTCTGTAGGACAAATGTATCCTTGAGGGTTTGGGAAAAGAAAGGATCCATCTCTCCCACAGAGAGCAAATGTCAGTGCTGCAGTGTCTGGCAAAGTCTCATGTTCTTATGTCAAGGTCCTTCAGTGGGGCTACCATACAATTACCTCCACAAGGTGAAATTTCTCCCAACTCACCCAAGGAGTGTGAATTGGGAAATCATAGATTTGTACAATCAGTAGAAAACAGGTATAGTTTGAAAAGAGAATGCCCCTTTTTCATGACAACTCAATAGACATGTTGAATTGTAAATTGTAAATGCCCACTTACTGAAAATTGTCGGTGTTATGTCAGCCGGAGGACATGGAAAAAAAAAAGAACAAACCATTGAATCCCCAGACAAACGGTGTTATTTTCCCCAAGACGAATCCCATTGTTTGGCCGATTAAATCCCCCTTTGACTGTTCATACAAGGTTAAACAAGGTGGGAAAGGAGAATACATTCAACTATGAATTGAATTCATAACAGAACAGGTGGCAGTACTGGGTGTGTGATAAGACCAGATGGGTTTTAGGGTCACTCTCCTAATTAACATCGTGTAGATGTGGTATTAAAATATGTAGGATCGTTACTAGAATTTTTCGTCTGGGAAACAAAAGTTTACCCTTTCCTTGAAGACCCAATTACCTGAAACAAACAATGCGTCACTTGTACCCATGTATATGTTGTTATGCTCACGATGCTCTCCAAACCTGCCATATAACCCGTTTTTAGATATACTATGAAAAATATCTGAATGTGTTAATTAATTGATTAATGTTAATTAAAATGTTCCATAAGTTTTAATTGGCTGCTCATTGTTTTTAATTGAAAGATAAGCTATTGCAGTGTTGGTGATTAATTACTCTCTGTTATTTGATAGCCTTTGAGCCAAATTTTGTCATCTTGTCTGATATCGAAATTAGTTTACTGCCAATAACTAAATTTATGGCTAAAGACAACAATTAAAAACTATGTGGCAAAGGATACAAAAATGGAAATGTTGATTAAAAGATGATTTTGTATGATTTTTTTTCCTCACTTGCTTTATTTAAAACAATACAGTTGGCATTTTCACTTAAAAAGAAACTTTGAGTGGTAAACCATCCTTGAATATAGTTACATACAATTAAGTGATCGCTTTGAAAAAATGGATGAACTTACACCACCTGATGTAAGGTCAGTAAAAAAATCCCAAAGAACATTGTTAAACTTTATGCACTAAGGTTTTGTAATTGTACAGTCATCTTTTAACTAGCAGGACCCACTTCCAACTTCTTGGCCAGTAAAATTGAGACACTGATGAAAGAAAGCTAAGCTAGAGTTAGTTTAGAGGATTTTTCTAAAAGCAGATGCAAATAAAAATATTTACGATGCACTTTACTTAGCAGCAACTCAAATATATTGTCCCCTGTCACTGATGTAGTCTAACATTAAGTTTTTGGAGGGAGCCACAGTGTGCACTGTTCCTTATTAGAGTTTACCCAAGTGGCACATTTTGATGGTCATGACTGTTCCCCTGTTTTTCCGAAGTAATAAAATAAGAATGTCAAAATAATTTTTTTTCAACAAGTTTGACCTCTATTACTTTCTCATTTTCTACAAATGCTGACTCTTCCAATACTTTTTAAGACTTTAAGGACAAAATGATATTTAAAGTGACATTTAGTCAAATATTTTTTCTTTGTGTAAATGGTTTGATATGGATATGAAGCAGGCTATTCATGAATAAAGGTCAATCTTTTAGTATCAGTATTGTCACTGATTGTGTGTGCTCGCTGGCCATGAGTCAGTTTCTCACACCTGAAATCAAATTTCTGGTCTTTATTTAAAATCAATACTTTGCACCATTTGTTTACTGACTGGACAGCAAAATTGACAGCAAATTCCATTACAGACTTGAACACAAAATCGATCAGGTTAAGGAAAACATGCTCAGGGACAGCGCATTTAACACTATGAGCCCTGCATAGTTGCTGTAAAAAATGTTAAGTAAAAAAAAAAAAAGATCCCTGTTTTTCTTACTCTTTTCCGTTTTCACATTAGTCTAATTTAACATGTTCTGCTGAACGTAGCATGTTTATCAGAGTGTGTATTTGAAGACAGTCCAAAATGACAGCCTCTTGAGAAAGGTATGTAGCAGGTATAATAATAAGAAGAAAGAAAAGTCACAAGTCTTGAAACAGAGTTTGGAGGATATGGAACATGGAAAGAGTAACTTTCAGTGGAAAGGAAAAATCCATCCAAAAAAACTCTGAAAATGCAGGAACTTACATGCTGAGGTTTGGGTGGTAAAAAGACGAAAGAATCAGATAAACTAATCGGCGTCTATGTGGAACATATGTGGCAGAATGAAAGCAGGGAAACTGAGGGAGGAATACCACTTAACACAAATGGAGCTGAACAAGATTACAATGTTTAACAAATAAAAAAAGGAAAAGGTCTGACAATAATGTAAAATAAGTACAGAAAATTCAAAAGTACAAGGATCAAAAATGGGGACACCCTTGAAACAATATTGAACTGATAAGATAATGCCTATAGAAAATGATAGAACAAGAAAGTGATCAAAACATAGACATCTGTTGATCGCGACACAAAGGGTAATTTCTATAAGTGAGCTGAATTTAGCAAAGGTTTTAAATTATGTGATGTTTAATTTAGATTATGACATTTGTTTTTATTATTTATCATCAACCTCTTTTACACACTGTATTGACAACTTTTTGCCCAAAATCATGTCACAGTGCAATCTGGTCAATCTGAAGATATTGATTCTACAACATAACTAACAATTTTTTGTTTAATTATGATATCTGTTGTTTTTTTAATTATTTTGTTTCTTATGTATTCCCCTACTTTGACTAATGACAGGTTAATTCGCTCCTATTTACTTTTTGTTTACAATAAATTTGCTAGCTAATATTTCTCCCATGTAGTAGAAGTGATTGCGTTTAATAGATGCGCACAAGAGGCACATTTAAAATGTGAAAAAAGACAGTAGCTTGAGGTTAATGCTGACATAATGACTGTTTGGAAGGGCCATATTTAAATTACAATTCAAATCAACACTTTAAAAGGCACAGCAGCCAGAGTGCCTCTCAAACCATTAGCGCAGAGCGGCACTTTGAGATAATTTAATGCACCTGATTTGAAGTTTTAATGAGTCTAAACAAACTGAGTTTGATGGGTTTAATAAAGTGATGTAAATAGTTTTGATGGTATATTCGCCAAACACATTGGAAGGGACGTTTGATTTAATTGAATAGATACGGATTTTATATGATTTGATATGAAACCATTGGCTGCACTATAAGTACTTATCACAGTTGGAATATGATCATCATTCTGAGGGAGCAGATGAGAGTTGGAAACAGCAGAATACCACCGATTATGGAATAAAAATGCTTCATACATCTTGTTAAATTTGCATTTGTTTCTCTGCAACCACTGCTATTATAAAAATCTCCATCAGCACAGATGCCATTTCTTTTAAACCATCTGTTGAATATCACATAATATCCCAAAACATCAGGATTTGTATGAGCAGCAAGCACCACTTCTTTTCTTTTACTCACTTTGACCTTTCCTGTCGTTACTCCACAACTAAATTATGAGAGCAGCACAATTCTGTTAAGTCATACTGATTTCTGAATCTCTAACAGAGATTATTACACAGATCTTCACTCTTAAAAAATACAGGAAGTTAACAAAAAAAGAATAATAAGGTGAGCTCATAGTACTTTCAATTAGCAACAGGAACATCTAATTTGGTGGGAGATTCAAAATAGTGTGAGTATACTCTGTAACAATTTAACTTGACTTTGCAGAGATTAATCAAAGGCATCTGGACAATTTGAGGCATTTAAAAAGCCCATAATGAGAGCTGCTGGGCAATCATCATGACCTATACGGAGAAAATTTCTTGGGAAAGTGTGAGGGGATTACTTCAACTGTGCTACTCCAATGGAAAGTACTATCCCGCATTACAGTGAGTTTGATGGAGGATTCTTATGCAGTGCAAGGGGATTAAAGTGCTATGATTAATCCAGAATCCCCCAGGAAATTAAACAGATAAGTAGTGGGTTATAAGAATGCAGCTTACTTGAAAGGAAATCCATTTTCTTTGGCCTCGCACATAAACCCTGTTATTGCTAGATTTACAGCTCCTGCATGTACATGCAAAGAAATAAAAAGTTTTTTCCATTTTACAATACATTTAATTTATTTTGCACTGTTTGATGCTCTCATGATTTCTGTTTTCATTCATACTCTTGAACACACATTGCACCTGTAAAGTGAATTGCTGTAGGAGTTTTAGTCTGAGCAGTATGTTGCTGACCATGAATTTTGATAGCTGCCAAAACCTCTCATTGTTTCTATTATGCTCATCTGTGTTAAAAAGTTATTAGGTTTTCCTGAGAACAGGTTTTGTGTCAGAAGCCTAAAAGGAAATTTGAATGACTGAAGGAACAATGCAGAATATGCTTTCCTCACACTGGGTTTATCTTTTTGTCAGTGAGTGGCATTAGCAAATGGGAATTCTTATAATTCATATTAAAGCCAAACTATAACATTGTTCATGTTTTCACAAATGTTATGAGTCACCTTCAAAATGCAAAAGTTACATGGACTTTGTTGTTTTTAATAAAAGTAATATTAATTGTTAAACATTATAAAAAGATAGCAGCTCAGCTTCTGTGTTGGGCTACATTTTAACCTAGAATTGGCACCTTTAGATTTATTTATTTCTTGTCCAAAGAAATGTGGAGCATCTGCCTATTTATTAGCTAGAATACCCAGAAACAAAAAAAATTATTTGGCTGGGAGCGGTTTTCAAATGTTTTTACTAAGATAAATCTGAAAAATGTCTTGCATGTTTGTTTCCAGCTTCATTTCCTCTGATTCCCTAAAATAAAATAAAGTTCTCCCACCTTTTTTAATAGTCCATATATCATTGTTCTTTCCATTCTTCATTCACTCTTTTTTGTTCTCAAAATATGAAAACGTGATTTTTTTTTATTAGTTTTTAACACTTTCATATTTTGAATTTTAATTTCCAGCCTAAAATTACAAAATGGAAAAACAGGCGCAGGACCAAACATAGTCAAACTCATCCACTCCTTTAGGATTCTTTCAACCCGACCTCCTCATAGTCTGTCAAGAACTTTTGGCCATTTGATGGTCCTGTCAGAGAATTACAAATTTAATGGTAATGTCTGCTAATAAAATTGTGAAAATTTGAATATATATTTACTTTGTACATCAACCACAACCAAAACCCTCTCTAGTGCTGTGTCTCACAAATGTCTTTTTCCTTTTATATATTCTGTCACTTTCCAAGCAGTTTAGGACATTCATCTGCTATAGCAGATGAATGCAAATTTCTGCATGTCTTGCCAGTGTTGAATAAGTCTATAATCAAACTTGTGTGTGTTTCCAGCTATGCCATTGTGTTTCCAAATAACCTGCACTATCACATGCAGGAAAAATTTGCTTGTCACCAGCATTTATTATATCAAATATCAAAATCAAATTCGGTCCTGCAGTCTGTTTTTCCATTTTATTTTGATCCAAGACTCAAATTGTAAATATGAAAAACAAACACTTTTTTTCATTTGATTTAAAATCAAATAACAACAAAAAACATCAATTTCTCATTTTCTTAAATTTTGGTTGTCATTTGAAAATGAAAAATGTAATGATACACAGATTCTTCAGAAATCACTTATTTAGAAAAACACCTGTGTCTAATTTAATCACAGTACACAATAGCTGTCCTATGATGGTGCCAGTCATTTGTCAGAAGACTTTAATAAACAAACAAGATCAAAGATCACACCAGGACGGTTAGAGATACAGAGATACATAAGCTTTAAGCAGGTAAAAACCTTTTAATCAGAATTAAGCTATAAAGTAATATCCCAAAATAGCTTGTTTTATACTTCTTAGACTATCATTTGAGCAGACAAAAGCAAGAAACTTTGGCATGAAGAGTGCAAATTTTGAAAGCGGTTCATTTGTGGTTTTTCCACAAGCCATGTAGGAATGTGGAAGAAGGTGCTCTGATCAGATTAGACCAAATATGACCAAAATTAATTTGAAGTAAAATTGTGCCCATAGGTTTGAATACCTTTAAAAGGCACAAAATCTTTTCCACTAAAATTGATATCAGTACCTCCTTAACTCTTGTTCCACATTGTCTATGAACATATCCAAATCCAGTATTGAATGCATGTTTCTCTGTTTTCAAGTTAATATCTCAGTTGTTGGTATAATACAATGCCTCTTACAGTGATTGGGATTAGCATTTTGTAGTTATTAAGAAACAGTATACCAATCTGCAGCTGTTGAGCCATAGTGTCAGCAAGGACTTGTGTGACAGCTGTAGTAGCAAGAGCACCGATGAAATGACAAGCCTCCATAATGCTATTCACTAATGTGTGAATGAGAGACCTTACGCTAACCTTTGTCCATACTGTTTTCATCACAGTGGGACACACAGAGAGGTCAGGCAACCAGGAAGCACGGGACATAACTTTGGGGTGTTCCTTTTTTTGTTTTGAGTTTTTGAGTTGATGGAGTTAGACACTACTGCTGTAACTGAAGCAAGTTTTTGACTTTACTGAAATAAATTAAAGTTATGAAGGGGACAATGATGCTATAAACTCACTAACCCAAAACATGGGTGCCTGTTTATCGGAGGGTGCACTGCACACTGCAGCATAGATGCATGTTTCAGTTCCTAGCACTGGCATTTCGGGCTTGGCTGTGCGCCGTGTTGGACATATTTGGCATTCGTCCTGAGTGGGGGCCAGAAAGGAATCATGTCCTTGTCACTGCAGCACCAACAATCTACGAGATGTTTGAGCTGTTTGTGCAAAGGGGGTTAGGATCTGAGTGTGAACAGCTCTAAGCATACCCAGTTGATGAAGTCTTCTGCTGCTGTGTGAACAACAAACGACTTACAGCACACCCCATAATTATTGGCACCACTGCTAAAGATGTGTAAAAATAAAGTCATCCTTGCTTCTATGTACATTTATTGAGTGGCAAAGGTTTCTCACATAAGTAATTTTTTTAGGTCACTGAGATTACAATTATTGCCCCTTCACCCGTGTGACCTACAACACTGTTTTGCCAGTAAAACAGCACTTAGTCTTAAATGACATTTCAACAGGTGGAACTGAATCGTTGGTCATTCCTCTCTAGATCAGCAAGAGTCATGTCCTCTCTTCTGTTTTTTTTTTTGTTTGTTTTTTTCTATTCTGGTCCTGCACAACTTTTCTTCAGGACTTAGATCTTTGCATTGAGACAGTGATAGAAGAAGGTTTATTAAATGTTTGGTGAGCCCTTTCTAGGTTGATTTAGTCACATCTTGGATTGTTATTTTGCAGAAAGACCCAAAAGGCTATCCATTTTCATCTTTCACATGTCACTAACTTTTTATTTTACATCTCTTACCTCTCAGGGCATTTCAATGTGGAACAGTATAACCTAAGCATCACACATTTTTCACCACACTCAAAAACGGGCATGAGGTAGTTTTCCATGTATCCGTCGTTGTGTCATGCCAGGCTCACCTGGAGTGTTTGTTGTCAAAAACCATCTTGTTTCATCTGACCAAACTATACCATTCTGATTAATGTCCCTATGCTGTTTAGCCAAGCCGATACATTTGTATTACTAGTATTTGAATTTCCACCGCAGCTCTTAACTAACTAGTATGAATAGTTTCTATTCTATAGTTTCTATTCTATTTTTTTTTACCTATCTTGTCATCGTTCTCACTGTGGTGATGGGGAGGCAAGATAAAACTCAGTGGCAAGTGCCTAAGAGAAATGTCCCTGTGTGTCACATCATATTTACAGCAAAATGAAACAGAAGGTCACTGAATTACTCATTTAATATCCCTAGAAGCTTTGATCAGCTGAAAATGGTAAAGTATATGTCATAATATATTACGACATATACTTTATATATATATATATATATATATATATATACACACACACATGGAGAAGACATGTTTTTCTAGATGTAATTGTTCTTCCAGTAATCTGTTGTTTTATCAAACCTTGCATCAGAGATGGCTGTCTTAATCCACTACAGTTCCCCTCTGATAGTCAGGAACAACCGCTTGCTCTACCGCCAACACGTTTGTAATCTCTCTTTGAAACTGGAGCTGCCCTGCAGCCTTTTTATAACATGGAACAAGAAAGCAAGGGGTGTGTTTCTGGGCTAAAAAAATAAGTTACAAAAACATATATAATATTGATATTTTTAGATAAGTATTACATTTTACTCGATTGGGGGTCTTTTCACTGTGTACAATTCAGACTTCCAGCACAAGTCCAACTCATGTCATCTACAGAAACACTCAAATGACTCTTCAATTGTCGGATGTATTGGAGATGGACAAGAGGCTGAGTACAGAGAGCTGGTGGACCGCTTTGTGGCATGGTGTGGGAACAATCATCTCATTTTAAATGCATACAAAACAAAGGAGATGTTTATAGACTTCAGGAGAAACAAGGTTATAGAACCCTATTGCCATCATGGGAGGAGGAGTGGAAGTGGTTGAGGAATATAAATACCTCCGTGTTTGGCTGGACAACAGACTGGACTGGAGGCTCAACAGTGAAGCCGTCCGTAAGAAGGGACAGAGCAGACTGTACTTCTTCAGGAAGCTAAGCTCATTCAAGTCTGTTGTTGAGAGTGTCTGTTCTGGTTCTGATCTGGAGACAGCTGTGGAGCCTCTGGAGATGACAATCAAAGAAGGATTATTTTTAAAATCAATAAAATTATGAACAACCCTGACCATCCACTTTATGAGACTGTCATGGGAAAACAATGCCTTCAGTAAGAGGTTTCTTCAAATTCACTGTAATACAGACTGCTACAAGAGATCTTTCCTGTCAACATCCATCACAATCTACAATAACTCTTTGAAGAATTAAAATTAATATGTGTTGCAACAACATTTAATGTCTGTTTGCAAACAATAAATGCTTTTGAATACAAGTGGACCTATAAGTAGACCTTGCACAGTAGCATCTAATAACTTTGTCTGGAAATGATTAAGAGAAAATACTAACAAATTATTTGTAAATGCTCATATGATTTTTAAAAATGCAGGTTTCAGCGATGTTTAAATTTTTTGTCAATTATTTGCAATGAATTATCACAATAAAATGACTCAAAGTATTAGCAATATTTTTAAGAACAATTTTTCTTGTCATCAGGTTTTCATTTTTCACGAACGTCAACATCCTACAAAAGAAAATGTATCCATCCTGTTTTTGCAAAAGATTTATTTTTTCTTTATTTTCAAACCTGAAAAAAACAAGTGGGTGGTTCTTTAAAATCATATCAAAATTTCTATAGTACTATAAATTGTCTTTTTTAAAAAGTTATGTAACATTTGTGACTTTGTACATGTTTTATTTTAGCAACGTCTCTTTTGATTGTAAAATTTGCAGACCCCTGTACTTTATACTATCTACATACATACCAATTGTGTCAAACTTCTGGAAAGGGGCTTTTGAAATGTCAGCCAATAGGATTATTCTTGAGTTTGTGAGATGGCTTAATCCAGGATATTTCTGCACTGAAGACATTGAGCTTATACCACGGTGACTTATTTTCTCACAAACCTTTATACATGGGATATAAAAGATCAGGAAAGAGAATCGGATTGATTTATTCTAGACATGTGAATTGTTAATAGCATTGTTATGAAATATATTTAGCTGAAACAAACATTTTCTCACTTTCTCACTTGCTAGAGAGCAAAATTGTCCCTCATCTGTTAATACAATAAATGCAAAGAGCCAGTTGGCCTGGACACTCAAACAGTGCATCCTGCTTGAGCTATGGGATGGCTGACGTCACCCTAGTGTATGTATGAGTTGCACACTAATAAAGAGTCAACAAGATCCAAAACATCTCACACATTTCTGGCAGAGTGTGTGGAAAGCAGTCAGCTAGTAAAGCTCAAGCAGCTTATTCACAAGCTGCATATAATCTCACATATGTTACAAACTTTACTAAAGCTGCAGTTCTGCAGTTATATGTGATCTGAACCACACTGTAAGGAAACTGATATGTAGAAAATCCCCAAAAATATTTAAATGAAAATTTCAACAGGCCATTTTGTGTCTTAAACACTTTCAATCTTGTCATTGCAGGGAGAACTTGGATCAGAAGGTCAAAAGGCAATCGATGGAGAGAGGGTGAGTACCGCTATCTCCAGCAGACATATAGTCCATACACAGCACATCAACAAGCTCCACTTTATTTTGTCAGGCGATCAATTCTTTAAGGCTTTTCATTTTTTCTGTGCCATGTCCTGGAGGTATAAACAAAGCTGAATTTCCTGTGTGGCTTTTCTGTCATATCTGAAGTAGTAAGAGTGTTCTGGACTACACTGTCCTTGTAGTAGAATTAATTGATATGTACAGAATGCAGCCATAGACTGGCATACCAATAGACTGAACTAATTTTTCAAATTACCATGAGGTCATTCTGTACCATGTTAAGGTCATTCTTTATTGCATGCACTCAGATCTGATTAAACTAATGTACAGTGGTGCTTAAATATTTGTGAACCTTTACAATATATCTACAGAAAGAGACATGTATTGCTGTAGTTTTACATGTTCAGATAGTGCAAAGGTTTGATTCATTTAAATAAATCAGGGAAAAGGTTTCTGGTTTATATTTTTAAGAACATATTTCAAATTTTTGTGGCAGATCCTTGTAAAGATTCATAAGCAGGCACTAACTGCTGGTGGTGTTCTTAGGATGAAAGTGATTGGAGATGCTGGTCATTTTTTGTTTTTATTACTTATTTATGCATATATTTTTACAAAAATGTTATTTTATATTTCATAAATGCAAAAGTCAAAACATAAATAAATGTTGGCCTCAAGGAAGGGTTCAATCCCTGCCAAATGTCAGAGTGGCACTGGGCAAGGCCAGTCCACTTCTCCTATCGGTGTACATGCATCTGTGAGTGCAGCTGGTAAATGTGGCCATAGTGTGAAAGTACTGAGAGTGTTCTGCATCACTTGAAAAACCTATACAACCTGCGTGCTATATACCAACATGGACCAATCACCCGTTAAACATGATGGGGTTGTGTTGCTGCATTCAGAGACGTAACAATATTGTTGTTTGGTTGCTGAATCATACGGCCTTGATCAGTTTGAGAAGTCTTTGTGCTGAAATCAATGCTGAAGGCTTAAGTTGTTCTTTACTTAGAAATGCCATAAATGTGAAAGTAAATCATTTTTAAAACAATGAAGGTCAGGTAGTTTGGTTGAATAAGTGTGAAATGTTGTATTCCTAGAAGTTTAGGAAGTACTGTGTGAAAGGCACAGCATTGTCTGATACCTTTGTTTTTAATTTCTGATTAAAAAAGTCAAGGGCAATTTTTTAAAAACTAGTCATCAGAAATGATAATTATGTTAAATGTTATTTAGAATTATTTAGTTTTGAATATGTTCCTCTTAAGTGTCTTATGCTGAAAAAAACCCCAAAAAAACAATTAGTGTTTCCATTTAATGAAGCTCCAAAGGAACAGGTACAGATGGTCAGAGTAGTTCCATAAATATGATGATTTTTTTGAGATTTTAGTTAACAAAAAGCAACACTGTAAGTCAGCTATAGAGATGTAGTCTATCACAGAAAATAATGAAATAAAAACAGAAGTGAACGTACATCCATCAACCACAGCTCTAAAACACATGCCCAGTATTGTGTAGATTATTTTTGTGCTGCATAAACCTTTCTGACCCACTGGAGCATGGGTAGCAGAATGTTGGCAAAAAACCCAGGTTCTGTGAGTGGGGGAATGGAAGAGGTCAGAGCTCTTTGTCCTGCTTGGGGAGGCTGCTGCAGTCAGGGAATTGTGTTGTCATGGGGATGTGTACTTTCTCTTCAATATTGTTTTGGCTAGTGTTACGAGTCAGCATGGTGGGGCCTAAAAGATTTGATACATTGCTCTGAACTCATACCCAAAAACCATTAGAAATTTTCAAACACAAATATATTTCTATTGATGCTATTTTTAAGGTTAACTTCACCAGCAATCTCCACTCATAATTTGAGTCAAGATGTGCTTGTTGCAACTTTGAACTTGAGTATTTTATCACAATTCATCGTTGTCACACTCAGCCTGGGTTGTCACAACAATCTGGTACAATTTTGGTAGATCATGTTCCTCTGGTTTTGTTGACTGTAGTGCAATTTATTTGATAGTTGTCAGACAGGAAAGTGGGTTGTGAGAAAAGACATGCGGCAACGGTGTTCAGGCCAGGAATTGAACCTGTGACGGCTGCGTCAAGGATTAAGGCCTCCGTACATGGGTTGTGTTTTATCCCTGCCACCACCTCACCCCGAAAATTACCTGTAATTAAGTAAGCAACCAAGTGGACCTTAAACTATTGAGGTTCTTATAATTTTCAGGACAAATGTATATACATTTACAAACTCAAATTCCTAATTTCTAAAATAAAAGTCAGACGCCGTAGTTGACAATCTGCTTTAGGGTGCATTCATACCCGCTCAAGCCTGCTATAGCCTTCCTGTGCAATTCTGCTCTGAGGCACGTAGTTTTGTGCTTTTTTGACTGCATGACTTTCAGCCTTGACCATTTTTACCAGCTTCTTGCTGTGTTTGCCTGTGAGGCAAACCTGAGATAAAAGTGACTGGAATTGAGCAGTAAACCAATTAAGGTGAAAAAAAAAATCTGAATTGGCAGTGTCTAAATTCAAGCAATGGTTTGTACCCCGACAACCAGCATGGGCCCTTTTGTTCAAGCATAAGTACCTCCTGACATGTTGAAAAGCCAGTTGACGTCATGCGACAATTTGCATATGAATGACATAATCAGGTTTATTTACAGAGGAATCTCAAGACCACCTAACTAGAAATTAACTCCATGCACATCAAAGACTGACTGATTTGTAGTCACAACATCACACAAACTATAATGGAAAGTTATAAATGTGTGCAGTGCCTTGGATCATACACAGAATTTACTGATTGGAAGAGGTGCCTTCACTGATCAGTTGGAAAACTGTGGAGCTCTTCAGCCAGGGCTCCCCTTGACTTGATAAAAGTACATGAAATGAAAACAGCTGAAATCATGTTCACTGCTGTGAGACTGAAACAGCTTGTAACTTAACACACAGAATCATTTTTGGCAATTTACTTTGATCCTGCAAATGCACAGGCCTCTTTAAGAGGTAAATCATTTGCCTAATGTGGGGCTGATACTAATGCTGATTTATATATATATATATATATCTTTTTGTATTTTTAAGGTTTCCCTGCTTCCTTCTGCTCTCTGTGGATGCAAACCAGAAAATACCAGATCAGTATTCAGCAATAAACATTGAAATTGACAATCCCATTTTCGCCAAGTATCCTGTCATGAGCAACAGTTCCAGGAACTGAAATTAGTTTGCCTGGAGCAGTAATTGTTTTTGAGCTACAAACATCTCTTAGCTGGTTGTCTTTGCTTTGGTCATGTACACATGACTCACTATCTTTACTCTCCAGGTAGTCATTTTCCTGAGCCCGAGGCAACTTTGCCTCTGGCAGGTGGGTTTGTCCATAGTTTTAGACACGTATAATGGAAGAAAAAGATGTTTTTGAAATGTGTTTAGGACTGGCGACCTTTGCAAGAGCAACACTAGCTGAGCCCAGAGTGAAATAGTGTTTGTATCTTATTCATCTGACAAGTGATATGAAGTGACATGCTGACACCTTTATTTAAGCCTTTTAGTTGGAAAATACACTGAAATTAAATGTCAGATTTATCCTTCCATTTAGTGATTCTTAAACTTTAAGCTTCATTTCAAACTTTAATCTTTATGGTAAAATCCAAGGCTGCATTATATCAAGAAAGTAATTGCAATACTCTAGCTTAAAATTGTAGCTACAATATTGATTATGATTATAAACATTTTCTGATTCTTTTTTATCTTTACCATTGCACAATGTCCCAGCCACACCTTGTGAACATTAGTATTTCAGCCAGTAAAAATGTACATCAAGCGTGACCATTAGGGGCTGTTAAGAGTCCATCCAGTAGGTTAAATATATTATCTAAATGCATTCCGTTTAGGCATCAAGAGGCTTTGAGACATAAAATACTTCCAGATGTTGCATCCAAGTAGTTCTTTGTATCTACAGCATTGCTCACACTGATCTTGTGAGGATGACTGTAATCCGATATATTGCGCTTATTGGACAGAATGTCAGTAAATCACAGGGAAACAAGGAGACTCAAAATAAAAAACACAATACATGCATTTCTGAAGGAAATTTAACTTTTGAGGACCACGTTTAAAAAAAAGCACAAAAAAATATGTACTCCAACATTGGAGTTTTTACAATGTTGATTAAACAATGGAACTTACTTACCATCCTGCCACATTTATTTTCTTTTCAGTAGCACTGTTCTCAAATAACACAAATGCAGGCTGCTGCCTGCTTCACTTGAACTGTTTTAAGTTCATGCAGCAGCAGTAAGATCAATACTGTCTCCAGATTTACAGAAGTTGTGAGTGCATTTAATGCACGGAGCACAGCACTGCTAACTTAATTTATAATTTACATTTTAAACTTGCCATTATAATTTCACTTACAAAGACGAAATGTTTTTTTGTGCCCACAAAAACTGCTGCGCTGCCATATTTAATTACAGATTCTTCAGTGAAATCCATGAAAGTAAATCAGTTAAATCCAGGAGCACCTTCAGAGCTGTCAATAGTATTTTCATCAAAAGTCCAAGTGTTGTCTCCTTAAGAGAATTGTGCTCCTTCTAGCATATAAAGTTTGTCACTAAAAATGTCAGCTTATTTCATTTTTTTAAGTATATGATAAAAAATAATTAATATTTATTGTACTTGACCTCTTAGTTATTGGGAATTTTAGATATAAGAATTCTATTGGTTAAATAAAAAAAGTGTCAGTACATCATAAGTGATACTATTTTTTTAGTTTAAAAAATACAATTTATTCAGATTCACCATCAATTAACTTTGAATGAACAGATGTGTTTCCAGTCTGCATAATTTACACTTGCAGTAAACTGAACAAATGTTGTTGCTCTCTACAGTTTTTCTACCTCTCTTGTTTGTGGTTTTCTCTCTCAAAATTCTTAAATTTAACTCTTAGATTTTAACACAAGATAACATGGATAAGAATGCATTTTGGCTTCTTGAACTCTTTTTTACAACAGTGCTTCTTGTTTACAAAGATATCATATATTTGCTCTAATTTAAGAATATTGATTGCAGTTGAGTTGTTCATTCCTAACATCACCTTTGTTTTGAGGCTGAGCCCAAACACAAGTTTTCCCATTAATCACAATCCATGTAATATATATTTTTTTTCTTTTCCGTATGATCATCCTTTTTCAAGAAACCTGCAGAAAGTCTCCCTTTGAAAGAAATTACAACATAAATCAATATTTGATGGACCGCTCATTATTTGACTTTTCTGCAGCTGTGCTCTCGTTGTGATTTATTTGATTTCTTGACCCAACACTCGTATATGATTTAGAACAATATGAAGGTGAGACACTAAAATAAAAGACAGGATGTAGCTGGTCCCTGTGGTTTATCAGTGAGCTTTGGAAATCATATGATTAATGGGTTAAAACTACTATGCCCTGAGTCTCCACAAAGTTGAGCTTCATAAGACTAAATAAGACTGCAATATGGATTCTTTTTCTCATCTGCTAATAACTTACAGTAATCTACTCTTAGAGACTTAAAATTCCCAAAGACATTTATTTGCAGCATCAATACAATGAAGATTACGTCATATGATAAAAGTGGGCCATATGGTCGTAGACATATAAACACATTGTGTAAATAAATATTCAGTTAAATATATAAATGTACTCCATCACTAAACTAAATTAAGTTAAATATATAAATGTACTCCATAATATATCTCAAATCAATTCTGAAGAATTAATTCTCATTTAACAATTATAACATATATTTAAAGAATCATTTGTCTGTATTTCTCAGTTTAAGTTTAATATGAATTATGAAATCAAATCAGAAAAAAAGAGCAAACTAAAGTTCTTATTAATGGTTTAATGCAGAAAGAGAAATAAAAGCTATGTAAAAATGTAAATACTACAAGCTATTTTTCACAGGCTAAACTAGGAAAGATTAAGTTTATCAATTGTACGTTTTTTTTTCTAGTCTTGGACAAACATTAAAGGTGTAGAAGAAAAAACCTTTGCAGAAACTTTAGACGAAAATTAGACAAAAGATATTTAATTAAATTACAAAATGTTCTCCTTTCTATTTGCGCTTGAGAAATCTAGCAGGTCGCCAATTGCGCTGATAAACCAATCAGAAGCTGACACAAAATAAAGCAAAATATGTCATATAAAAAAGCCAAAAATAAAAATGGACTCTATTATTTTCTTCAAAACATATTCTAAAGCCTCATGAAGACAACAACTGTCTCATTATGACAGAGGCTTCTTTCACATTCAAGGTTTTAAACATTTATTCATTCTAAAATTATTTCTTATCTCTGGTGTTTTGTAAACTACAGATCCAACAGGTTGAAATGGGTTCAGTCTTCAGTAGTAAACTTTTGATATTATAATTTTTTTTTTTTTAAATACGTGATTGTGATCTGTTTATTTGGAAAATAACTGAATGTATGAGGAATAATAAAAATAATGTGAATAAATGTCTGTTCTCCACCTAAACTGATGACCCCTTTACAGCTGAGTACTCATGCGGCAGATTCTGATATCCAAACCGGCCTTTTACTGCAATTAGCTCATATTCCATTTTTAAAGCTAATGTGTTATTTAAAGCTCCTGTTGACACCTGAGAAGCCAGAATTCTGAGTATGTGCATGTGATGTAGTATCGCTTTGCAGATACACCTCCTATGGGAAAGGGGGAGTGTACTCTGTGTTATCTTGTGGGTAATTCAAGTGGATACATGATGTTCGGCTGTAGAGTGAAGTGTCAAAGAAAGCGGAGTTGAGCAACACTGATAGAACATGATATCCTCTGCACAAGAGGATCTCTGACAGTGTACTAGGATGTCCCCACACTATGGAGCAGTGTTTTATTTATTCGGAGTGTAATGGACATGCTAATTTGTTTTCATTTTTAAGACTCAGTGTCAGTAAGGGTAGTCTTCCACCACGCTGAAGATGGTGGCGTATCGCTGAGTGGATGGAAAGTCACAAAAGGCATTTCCTGCTGTAACCTCTCTGGCATTTGTAGGCCAGCACTCAAGATATCTGTGTTACTTACAGATCTTGTTTCACATAGCTTTAAAGATTCATTGCCCACAAGAGCAAAATTTTACCTCAAGCTAGTACAAATATTTAGTGTATCTTCAGTTTTGCTGTTGAATAACTTCTATCTGGTTTGGTAGCTCTATCTGGAAATGGCAAACTTCTCTGCAGTGATTGGAATTTGAAATGGTTTTGCTTCTTATGAGACAAGTTCTCTGACCCCCAGATGCTCTGCCTGGTAAAAGTTCTAAGTAAACATAATTAGGCTGCATGTGTTCCTCCTTCCTTCCCCTGGCTCGTTGTTTGCTTGTGTTAGTTGTCTTCTGCTGGGGAGTTGCCAGATTGTCCTGTGGCCCCACAGTTTCAGGACTGACGAGACACAGAGCACTGTGTAATTAGCAGACGAGTGTGCACAGCTCCCCACAGTGTTCTGACCTCGTGCTGCAGGAACAACTGCCACACAGCTAGACTCCAGCCTTTTCTTCACCAACTTTTTCCTCCTTAATATCCCTCTGTAAATGCGTAGATGTCATCAATTTCTTGCAATGCATATTTGATCCTCAAAGCATGTATTTCACATTATTATTGTTTAG
The DNA here is from genome assembly GCA_902982915.1 of Phalloptychus januarius. Classification (NCBI taxonomy): domain Eukaryota; kingdom Metazoa; phylum Chordata; class Actinopteri; order Cyprinodontiformes; family Poeciliidae; genus Phalloptychus; species Phalloptychus januarius. The sequence goes on from CADWAE010000131.1 coordinate 11,453,422, forward strand.
ATCAAGCAGTTTCTAAGAGGTAATCACATCATGCTGCATATTTTTTGCAGACATGAGGTTTTTCTCTTTGTTAATCAAATTAGTTTGCAAAATAAAAGGACATTTGAGAATTGCCCATTGTCATGATTATTTTTTTTTCCTATTTATTCATAACTTTACATCCTAACAAAATACAAAAAGAAAAACATGGATTGTTTAAAGTGTATTTGACAAAAGTAAAATTCTTTAGATACAATGCTTTTAAAAACAAACACTATGTTACTTGCTGTTTCTTCACAGCATGCAAATTAAAATTTTTTGTTCATATTGTGTCAAAAAGAGATAAAATGCTTATTTTGTGATGTTGACTGCTCACAAGTGTCAACTAATTAACCCTATAATTAAAAATGAACACAATGAATGATAAAAGCATTTCTGTGCTTCATGCACTTCTCCTCTCCTCCATACATAAACGCTGTATGGATACTGAACAAAGACTTTCCAGAGCAGCAAAACTGACAGCGCTGTAAGGCTTTACAGAGACAAACAGTGGTCATAAAGCTTATAGCAGGTGTGGAGCAATAAAAGTTGTCACTGGCAATCAAATTGGACACAATAAACTATAAATTAAAGTTAAATATATCTACAAATAAATGTAAGAAGCAAGAACTCAGGGCTTTTAAAACCTGGACACTTTCAAAAAAAATAAATAAATAAGAAGGCTTTATTCTGATTCGACAAACAAACAAAACAAAGTTTTATTGAAGGTGGCCAAATGAATTCTGCTAAAAACCTTTGGATAGCAGATGAAAGCCAAAAACAACCGTTTCTTACAATAAATTGTGCAATCGAGCACAGCTTCTGCATCTGTGGAAAATATTGTAAATTTGTGTTTATTTGAAAACGTGTTTAAACATATTGGCAATTTTTCTTTTAAAATGCTGCTGGAAAAAAGAGTGGCCTACACTTTTAAAGCATAAGATGTCTTTGGTGCTTGTATCCTGTTGTGAATAAACACATTTTTATTAGATGCATAATTTTTTTATTTCTATAATTCCAGTTATATGGTGTGGAAGCATTGCTTTGTAGATGTTTTTTTTTAAACAAAGCTGGTGAATGTATTACATTGTTACATTTCAACATTGTCAACATTGTTTTTTTTTGTTTTTTTTTCATTGTACAATAATATAAAGCCTATTCAAAAAAGTAAAGAGTAAAAAGGTTTTTTTCTCTCCTTAATCTTTAACTTCTGCCCCAGTTCTCGTAATAACAATAAAATCCTAATAGAGAAATATTCTGCTCAGTTCCTGTGTGTGAATGATTTGACAGTCACCTTGTTTCTAACAGACTGTGGGCTGAGGGAGCACATTAACTCACAGTCTGATCAAATCATGGCATAGCCTTTTCAATATCCACACAACTTAAATAATAGCCTTGTTATTGTATGGCCATCACTACTATACATGCAGTCACACCATTCTAATCATGGCTTCTGTTTTCTGAATAGCAATGGTTCAGACAAGGCTTGCTGAGAACTGGAAATGAATTAGTCACGTCTCTGGTAGCTAGACTTAATGTGATAAGAGTAGGTAATCATCCTCTGCAGATATATAATTCACTATTAATAGCCCATCTGACTCTAAATTTAACCATGACAAATTATTGGATTTCTAAGTCATTTTACAGCCTGCTCACACTCTCCATCTTTCCTACTCCCGCCCTAACTTATTTTAAAGTGTTGGTGCCAATGGCCCAAATGTGTCACACCTAACAAGGCTTGCTGCAAATTTAGCCTGTCAATATGTGTCAGGCCTCATTCATCAGCTATAACTCTTCATCTGAGCTGTCCTTCTACTTTCACATTTCACCACCGGGAGGCTTGACTGCTCCCTGAGCCTGCATAGTTCAGTCCCACCCTGAGGTTCCCTGCTTCAAGGTTCAAAGGCAATGACAAGCAGTGTCCTTGCTAAACCAAAGTGCAGAATGGGGAGACAGGGAAACGGAACGGGGGGTAGACACGCCGAAGCCAGCAGATTGTGAATCACACGGCGGAACTGGGTGGCATGTGATTGACATTATCTGATCTTTTGAGTCACTGAGAATGTTATGCTTGCATGTGATTGTACGCTCTGTGGCAATATGCTGACATACAATAACACAGGATGGTTTCTGCAGCATTAAAAAAACAACTTCATAACTACAAGAAAGAATACCACAATGTGTTGTAAATTTTTATAAGCTGAAGGGTCTTAAGAGTTTTTGATCTGGCTGGTCCAAATGAGACTTAATTGAGGAAATCTGTTGAACAGACTGGCCTTGATATATAGCGTTTGTGGTTTATTTATCACTGTTTAAGAGTGTAGAGTTGAGGGAATCACTTAGATTTTTGAAATATGCGTTTGATATGTGTTTGCCCAATTTATGGAATGATACTTTAAGCATTACCAGCAATGCAGTTTCCAGTGAAATCATTGTTACCGCTTGAACTTTGCTAAATTAAACTAAACCCACAAACTTCAATATATAGTTTAAGTGATATTTTGAGGCAAAAAAAATGATACTTTTGAAAGTTTTTCCTTGTTAAACTGATAAGTGTTTAGCATACATTCAGCCCTTATACTGTGCTACTTTAGTTTGGAATTCATGACTGAATTCTCTTTTATAGACAGTAAGGTGGAAATAGCCTTCAATGTTCCTGAAATAAAGATTTCCACTCAGTTTACATTACTGAATTAAAAATATGGTTTTGTATCCTTCTGTGTGATGGACATCCATACCTAATTCCTTTTACCTTCTCACTTCCAAGCTTCCAGCTAAGTACAATCTACACAATATTGTCTTTTATTTTGATCTCTCCAGATTGGATCACGAGTAAGAATACATTTTACATTTGATTTTAAAATGGTGTAAAAAGGCAGGTGGCACACGGGAAAGTCCTGCACAGAAGCTGAAAGCGGTTTTGTAATCCATGAGTTCAAAAAACAAGCTGGTAGTTTGATGTAAAAATACAGCTTCCTCATTGTCAGTTTTCTGACATCAGTGGCATGCATTTGATTAACTGTTGTACCAATGTAGAAAGGGGGGTATTTTTTACTTATTTATTTTTTCTCTCCCTTCCCTGGAATTATTTTCCAGGTATGAGGCGGGATGCTTCTTCTGTAATTAGCTGGGATATCCTGCTCTTTTATTCTCTCCCCTTTTGTTTTTTATAGTATTGTTGTCTTTTCATAGAATGCACCACATAATTGTAGGTACATTGCACTGCCTGCCAGCCTTGAAGTTATAATGAGGTCTCTGTGAAGACAACAGAGAATCACAGGCTATTTTATCCTATTTTCTGGATGGAAGGTTGTGGGGAAGTGGCATGAAGGGGGCCTCTGTTTGTATTGAAACTGACAGAGGGAGGCAGCTTTGGAAGCATAAAGTAATGAGTCTTCTGAATATCCTATACCAGGCATATTTTAGCTGTGACATTCATTTAGACAGAAAAAATGGAAATGAAGTAAATGCTGCCCACTCCCATTTTACTTCTCCCTTTCTTTCAGAACACCTGAAAGCAGGATATTGCCAGTTGTGATGTCTACTGTTTTATAGTAACAATGCTTACTAAACATCAACTAGTTTTATCTAAAAGACAGAAAAAGAAAAAAAGGCTCAACAATTTAGAAATCCAAAATGTGTTTACATTGCTTATATTCATTTATTCTGATGTCAAAAGGCATCTCCTTGTTTTTCCTATTGCTTTTTGTTGACAACCTGCTCTTCAGTCACCAGACAATGTTATCATACCTGTCTGTTGTTAATGCTTCAGAGCTTTTACATGATAAAGCACGTTTGTGTTTATTTTTAGGGCCCGCCACATTTAATAGCTCCAAACCACCTGCCAGTTGTCTGACAGTGCGACAGTCATCAGACATGCTTCATTTCATGACATACTGTAAATACAAGTTAATGGTCCTCTACTGCACTGGAGCATGTGTTGAAAAATTACCTCCATGCATAGTCGATCTCATTTTAACTGACCTTCAGGTTTTGTCACAAACATGATGGATGGCCAATAGGTTGGATGTCAAATAGTTAAAAATGAACTGTATGGATTTAGCAGCATGTGATGAAGATGCTGCAAACTCATGCTATGATCTTCCTACACAGGGGAACAAAGGCCTGGCTGAAAACCCAGGGCTGCCTGTAAGTTCACACTGTTTCATTTACATCTCATTATGCTGCTTTGTGTATGTAAGGTGATTCAACACAACTTGATGTTGTAGTGGACACACAAAAGTATGACCTGAAATGGTTAGACAGAGCTGTGTAAACATCACAGCACTTTGGCAGATCAGGAACTGGTTGTGGAGTTAAAACATCTGGACTACAGTGATGGGAAGTGAGGCGCTCCGCTGAGGTGGCTCTGTGTCACATTACTGTTGCCTTGGAAGGGTTCAAACAAGGAGCAGATAAGAAAAGGGGCTCAGAAGGCCTTCTCACTTGGGTCAAAAAGGATAGGGATGAGCAGCCAGGCGGGGAAGAGTGCAGCTCCAAAGCCCTGAGCGAGAGGTGGAGAGTGACAGGTAGTCACTGGCTGTTTCTTACATGGGTAAAACATGTTCTCTGGGCTGGTGCCTGCTTCTGCAGACCTACTGTATTTTTTACCCTTGTAATTAGACTGGCTTGTGTTGTTACTCTGGTCATGTAAAATTTAACAGAGATGAGACATAGTTCAATGAGCATACACTGGCATTAGTTGTTCATACCCCTTGAACTTTTCCACATTGTGTCATATTACAACAATCAACTTCAGTTTAATAGGATTGCATGTGATATATAAACATAAGTATCTGTATATCTGTGAAGTGGAGAAAAGAAAAGGAAAAATTTTCAAATATTTTTGCAAATAAAAGTCTGAGCTTCAGATATGCATTGTATCAACCTCTCAATTTTTAGCTACCTTTACCGGTTTTTGTTGTAACATAATTCAGGTACAGTTAGGTTGAACTGAAAGTGTCTCTGAAAAACATTTTCAAGGTTTGCCAGTTGGATTTAGTTTTGGACTGGTGAGAGTCTAATCAGTTTTCCAGCTTGTTTGTGTTTAATATTTTTTTGAATTGGACAGTATTCTATAATATAGCTCTAATCACTTAACCCTATATTTACTAATGATGTGACTTCCCAAGGCAATTGGTTTTCTTTGGAGGTATCAGGGAACTAAATATGCATGCTCTCACACTGGCACACAGATTGTTATTTAAAACACATTGAAAAATTCACAGTTGCATCACTTTGTCTTGGTCTTTAACATAAAATTAAAAGATGCGTTGATGTTTGCGATTGTAATGTGACTTTCTTTTGAAATCTGAGATTATGAGGCAGTATGAACATTTTTGCATGGCTCTTGATATGTATCCCTATGTTGCCATCAATACTTTTAACAAATGTGTGGACGCGGATGCAAAAAGCAAATGCTCTCAACGGATTTGGACCAGAGAGTTGAAGCCTGCCGCATGTTAAAGGTGTTCTGTGGGTGGGTAGTTAATTATGTGCACATCATGAGGGGATCAGCCTGCCAGTTTAAATCAACACTGCAGAGATATAGGAAAAAAACAGTCCCTCTCCTGCTGACTTGCTCCTTTTATGTCGCCAAAATGCTTACGATTTCCACAGAACTCTGCCACCATTCATTAGCTACACTCTCATGCTAATTTTATTTAACAAGCAAAGTAACAAGCATTCCCTGACAGGCAAATTCAGTTTTAGCTAACTTTCTCTCATTACGGCAGTAAATGAGTTGGTGAGCCTAAGCAGAAAATGTTGAAGGTAGGCTATTAAAATGCCAACTTGCTGTTAGTGCAGTTGTATTGTATTGCTTGTTGCTTGAGCTCAAACTTAGCGCACGATCTGACTAGAGGAGAATATGATGATTTATTGACAAAACAACTGCTGAAAGACTGAGGCATCTTTAATTTAAAGCATCACAGGTCACAGCTGTCTCTTTCTTCATAGATGAATCAGCAAAATCTTTTTGGTCGTCTGCCTTCTTGTGCTGTTATTTCTTTCTCCCTCATTACTTTGCACAAGGCAACTGACACACATGAAACGTCCATTTTATGAGTGTCTTTGGAAAATCAGCCATGTGTGACTTTTGCCCACTGGAAGAATCAAGAATTGTTTAGCAGAAATTGGAAAGCGGACACATGAAATTCATGGTCTTGTATTTACTCTGAAGCCTGGGGGGGTTGATGACTCTGCATTCTCTCCGAAGCTCATACCCAGCAAGGTGAGAGGAGAGACTGCGATAGACTTTGCTCTCTTCATATCATCCTGGTCAAGGAAAATGACCTCATTACCCTTTATGTTATTTGCATGTAATACATGTTGATATTTTTACCTGAAAAAAAAACATTTTTAATTGTTAATGTTAATTTGAATTTTAGGCTAGTTATTCATTATCATTGTAACATGACATGAGATGTGGAGAATTTTTTAGTCGCATAAATACTTTTGCTATGCGCTTATTCTTAGTTGTTCTCAAATAGTTTTGAGATCATGCTTTTGTTTTTCTTGTAAATAACAAGTTTTAATTTAACTCTTTCAGGGCCCTCGAGGAGAAAAAGGAGAAAAGGTAAAATCTAGATCCACACTTTAAAACAACATGCCAACAAGTGATTGTTTTTCTTGCTGAACAAAGTTTTCCTGGCATGTTTTCTCTTCCAGCCATATACAAGTATTAGATTGGACAAGAAACTATTGAAGCACCATATGCACTCTCTTTAACAAGAACATGAACTCAGAATACACCTTGATTAGTTTGCTAATAGTTTTTTATCTGGAATACTTTATAGAGTAATGGAATGAAGCCCTGATCAACTGAGGCTGCAAATTGCCTATTAAGGAGATATTGGAGAAGTCACCTAGAAGCTATTGAAACTGCAATTTTACATACTCCTTCCTACCTATGCACTTAATTTTAACCAACCTAATTATTTTGTTATCCGTTGAGCTAACTTGAATCTTAATGTTACAAATAAACTCCAGTGGTCTGCTGATAACTTGCGTTGCAGACATCAGCTTGTGTCAGACTTCCCGAGATGCAAAACAAAGTCTCTGTAGATTGCTAAATATAGCATCTAATTCTCTATAATACATGTCCTCCCCTTAGGGATCAGCTGGAGTGCCGGGTCAGCCAGGCAAAGAGGGCAAAAGGGTGAGTAAACAGCAACAGTTAACCAGTTGTGTGGCCTGACTTGATCTTGCAATGACTGGGAGGTCTTGGCCTGCAGGAACAGCTACTGAGTGGCTGTTGTTGTATGTGACCCTTCATGGCAGTAGGCCTAAAAAAACAGGAAAGAGTCTGTGAGGGCATGCTGTATGACAATTAATGAATAGGATCCATGGTCAAAGGGTCATACACACACTAACAGTATGACTGGCAGCACACATGGTGACATCCCAGTGGGTAGCTGTGTTGGGTAGTATTAAGTTTCTAAAAGCTTGATTTGGAATAGACACAATGTCAGTGACTGATTCAATGGCTATGTAATGTCATGTTTATTTATTTGTCACTTCTTAATGCAGTAAACATGCTCAAGAATAAATGTGTCTGGATTGCTAAATGATGTCTAAATGACAAACACTGTGCCTCAAGTTCACGACTTAGACTCGAGTTGCATTTAAGCTACAAAGACTTCAGACTTGGCTTAGAGTCTCTCTAAAGATTTGCGACTCTACTCTGACTCAAATTCTGAGACTTAAGTCTTATAAACAATCTTTATCCAGTCAACGGTGTGAAGATAAGTGCAGATGGTTGGAGCAAATCATTATTCTTGTCTCCTCTCAGTTACATTATGGCATAAATAAAAGCTTAGTCATTGTGGTTACACTGCATGCATTACATACAGTTTAGGACCAAACCATTCACACGTCTGGTAGATTTAGATTTCAAATCTAAATCTATCAGAGACAGCTACAAAGTTTGTTTTTGATTCCTTACATTAAAAATGGTATGTCTAAAATTATTTATGCCCTCCACAAAAATCAGTAGAGAATTTTCATTGTCAATGCAGCCATAAGTCCTTCTTGCTGATCAGCTTTTTGAATTTTTTTCAATGGTATTTTGACAATTTAATTTTGGTGTTGAGATCCAAGTCTTCACCCAAATTATTTGCTCCCTCCACAGATTCTCAATCAGATTTAAGTCAGGACTTTGACTGGGCCACTCCAAAACTCTGATATCATTTCTAGTCAAAAGAAACGTTGGTTAAAGTAAAAGATTAGTTTGAATATAAATGTACCAAAGGTATGAATACTTTTTAGCTTAACTGTGTGGCATTTCTGCAATCATTCTGGATAATGTGTGTCAGTAAAATGCTCTAATGCATTCTTCTAAGTTTATCTGTTTGATTTAATGATACCATCTCACCAGTATTCACAGCGAGTCCAAGCTCTTACAGAAATGCACCCATTATCCTGTTAAAGGTTACATTTGATTTATTTACCAGGGACTTTCAAGGACCCTTGGCTGTTATTGGCTTATAACAATCTCGTCATATATGTTGTAGCATCATAATTCTGACCACGATCTGTGTCTTAAATAACTTTTGGACATTTTGAAAATATTTCTGCAAGTTTGTGAAACAAATATTATTACAAATTAATCAGATTTGAACAAGGTAGTTGATTGTTATCTACTCAGAGGGATTTAATATTAATAGTGAACATGAAATTATGGTGGCATGTAGATTATTTTTGTTGGACCTGACAGCAGGCAAGAATTTGAGTGGAAAATGTCTTTCTAAAATAATAATAAAAAAATGAGTTCTGTAGTTTTGGTTGTCCTACATAATATGGTTATAAAACAGAAGAAAATAATACAAAATACAAAATCCACATGAGAGCTTTAGAGCAACCACAAGTAGGTCAGGGAGATATTCATTTTATATTAAGCAAATATAAAATGAACTTCATGAATTCGGTGGCAGCCGGCTCATAGAATGTAGATACGCGTTTGTCATGAATTTTGCTCTTCTTAATCAGAAAATGTCTCTTAACACTGTGTTGAAGGATCAGCTGTGCTTTTTTCCTCAATGGATCATTTCACTGTTGTAGCTGAAGTTATTCCCATTGAAAATAAGTGAGCGCAGATGTTTTGATACTATTGTCTCCACATCATTAGTCATATTGCTTTTTAACACATAAGCCTGCCTGAGAAGAGGCTGGGATATACAGAAACTGAGCTTTAGTGGCATATTTTAGAATGTTCTGAAATACATCTTGATGATAAAATTCAAAACATAACTGCATGAAAGGAGACAAAATTCTACTCTTACTAATGTTGTACCTTCTTGGTTTCCCTTTTTATTTTGCAATACATATTTCTTTAAAGAGTTGATAGATAAATAGCTGCAAGGCATTTAAGTGTCAATTCCAGACTTTGTGCTGTTGTTGCTGCTGAAGACACAGTTCCGATCTATTAATACCTCATCTTTGATGGTTGGCTGACTTCATGGTGACTGTTAATGCACTAAGGTTTCTGCTTATTCTTAGGTCCAAGAGTCACATGGAGTCCAGTTTGTTGACCACTATGTGTTTCTGCAGTCTGACAACCTATTTTAGGAAGGAGGGGGAATGTATCATTATCAGAGCCTCTCGCCCAATTAGCAATTCTTGGCCATGCCTGCATCTTATTGGTTTTACAAAGAGCTACAGCTGCTATACAACTGATGCAGAAAGGCTTGATGCAGAAGGACTGCTCTATATCCTTCATGGAATAGCTGGGAGTGAAAAGCTTTCACAAAGTCTTAGATTCAAGCCTGACCATCTCTCAAACTGTCCGCTTTAATTTATTGTTGAGCAAAATACGACCACTCTAAGCCATCTAGATTTACTTCAAGGAGATGTGGAGGACATTGTAGTGGGGAGAAGAGGAATGATGCCATTTGCTTGGATCCTTCTCCAAAGCTTAAAGCAACATATGCAACAGAGAATATCAAGGGTAATCACCCAAACCCATCTGCAACCCTGTAACTAATATCCTCAGAATCTTGATCTTGTCTTATTACCTTGATCGATGTCTGGTCAAGTTTGTCAGGGTGACAACCATGACAAGTAATTAATGGGAATGTGTTCCCACATTGCACATTTCCATTAGTGATAATGTGAATGTGCCTGATTCTGTCTAATCTGGGCGGCATTGACACAGAATGGTAGACCAAGAGTAGGACTCTGGGATTCAGACGCCCATTATAGCCAATCAAAAGAGAAGACAGGGATCGTTGGTAAAAATGATATGTCCCCTGTGCTGTCTATGGTGAGCTGAAATATTCATCACACTCAGTAATGATATTCTAAGCCCAGTGTTGTCATTGTACGCTGGCTCTGCTCCATACTGATGGTGGAGGTGAAAGACAAGCATGCTAAACAGTTTTTGTTTAGTCACTTGGAAAGCCAAGTATTAGGTATGCTCATTCAGGGTGAATGGCAGAGAAGTGCCTGTCTGCATCACAACAGTGTGAGCATATTAAAGTTCTGTACACATACAAAAGTAATGTGCATTTTGTGCCAGGGAGTCTTACAAAAGTGACAAATTACATAATTTTGTTCGCTCAAAATAGGACTGAAAACCTACACAGTGCACACACTGCTTCCTTAATGCTCAAGTACATGGGAACGCCTCTACGGGCTTGGCTTATTCATGTTGTGCCAAGACTTCCCAGCATACACTGCTTCTGTAGCTGGCATAAAGCAGTGAGTGGGTTCAGTACAGTCACTGGGATCACACCTAGGAACGTTTGCAGGTTCCTTCTGGATTATGAATCACTTTGAAAATCCCCATTACCAGAGCATATCTTGGATGTTTAAACCATGTCCAATGTAACATTAAGCTTTATTTACTGGGTTTTAGTCAGCTGCAATAATATTCTAATAACACTTTACCTAAATCATTCAAAATGTTATCCTATTTCTCTAAATGACCATTTGACCTATGGCTTAAGAAGTCAGCAAATTCACATATCTCTAAGCTCAGGCTCATTGCAATGTGAGGTGTTTGCTGACATGTTCCCCTTTTGAATATTTCAATGACAAAACACACAAAGAAAGTCATTCTGCCCTTTTACAAACTAGGTGCTTTGCTTTAAAATTTGTAGGTTGTAATTATTATTGATTAGTGTTACATAAGCAGCCTATGCTCAATTCAGGTTTTTCAAAGAGATGAGGAACATCTAGCAAGGTCACATCAAACCGGCAGGCAGGAAGGATGAGCAAAAGTCATGGCTTCCCTTCTAAAGCTGTTTCATAATGATTGTCAATGTAAAAAGTACACTTAAGACTGTTCAAACAAAAACCCAGATTTGCTCACCCAAATCTATAAATTAACAAATTCTATAATATTACTTGTTTTAAAATGGATTTCATTTAATTCCGATCTGAATTCAGACATATTTTGAAATCAAAATGGCTATAAATAATGTGTTATTGGTGTATTTTGTCTTTTGCTTTCATTCTCTATCCAAAAATGATTCCATATTTTGAGAATCACATATTTATGTGTTAAAACCCAGGAATTGGCTGAACTTGGAGAGCGTTACTAACATGAATGAAAGTCTTTGAAACCCCATTTTTGCCAAGGTCCTGTAGAATTATGCTTTGGACAGTGTACACAGTTGACAGATGAGCTGCACAGCCTCATATTAGACTGCGGGTTAGAGACAATGAAAAAAACCAGGCAAGAAGGAAGGAGTTTCTGTTTTTTTTTTTCTTTCTCTTTTTCTCTCTCTCGTGTGTATTTTGTCTACTTTTAATTTGCTTGATTTGTATTGTTTTCTGTACAAGCACTTTGAATTGTCTTTGGCTGAAAGGTGCTTTATAAATAAAGTTGCCTTGCCTTGCCTTGCCTTCTGTTCTGCTTATAGACTTCAAATTAATGATGAAGCTAAGGCCTTTTCCTTTTCATCTATTAATTCCCTAATATATTCAGATTTAACTAATCATTTTTTTTTTTTACTTTATCTTTAAGGATGAACAGTTTAGTACAGTTGGTAAATAAATAGATTGGGTTTTTGGCTAGTGACTGCTCAGTAAGAACCATGGGGGTGACTTTTGTCTGCGAGGTTATGAGATGTGTTCAGTCTGCTGTGAATAATTCACATTCTTTGCTGCAGAGTTTTTATTGAGTAAGTCGTGACATTTTCCATTATTATGGCGGTCCAACTGTTTCTGAATACCTCGTGTTTATTTCACAGAATAATAAAGGTTAAAAGGCCTAGAATATGTTGCTAGCTAGGTAATACAAAACAAAGAGGAAGAAGCCACTAAAGGTCAGCTGAACTGTATGAGGAAACGTTTCCTACAAAAATGTGCCACATCAATGATAGTGATGAAAGAAACCCGCCAGATTATTGATGGTTATTGGAGAAACATTACAGAGTAGGACTTTGAGATATGACAGGCTTTTGATTTTACTAACAGGTGATTTATCCTGTGTTGAATCAGTTCTCCTTTTCTGTCTTCCTGCATTAGAGCCACCATGGTTACTAATTATACTGTCCAACACAGCAATTACTCACTTGCAAGTCACTGTGCTTTCACGTCTATTGTTCTCTTTGAAATTATATGTGACTAAATGTGAAAAGGATTTTTTTAGCCAATGACTTTTTCACAGAGAAATTGTGGCACTGAGTACCAACACTGCACTGAAAGAGGAATACATGTGAATTTAACATTTCCTGATGTCAGAGCCAGTCCAAGGTTGTATGGGGCCCTAAGCAGAATTTCATATTGGGGCCCACTTCCAGTTAAGCATTTATTATAGGCTCAGAGTCAAGGAGGATGGGCAAAGTTTGTTGTTTTGTTCACATGCAAAAAAGACAAAATAGGAGTTTAACCTAAAGAGGATGAAGGGAATGCATTTATTCAAATCTGTGGTAATATATTTCAGAAATACATTTTAAACATTGTCCATCATTGTCTCTATTGAAAAAAGGGGAAATACCTTGTGGTGTAAGAGTTATGATAACTCAACTTCTGTGGGGGGGGGCAATGAGTGCTTTTGTTAAACTTGTCCTGCATGAATTTAAGTGGTCTGAGGGCCTTAGGCCAGCAGGAAGCATTGAGCAGTCACGAAATATGCTCTTAACTTCAACTGGCTCTACCTCACGTTCTCTTACTGGTTACTTCAGCACAAATGCTTCAGTAAAGAAGCATAGAGACCTTTAAACCACTTCACGCTCTGATGAGGTGGTATAAAGGTATTTCTTTCAGTCAGTTTTAATATAAAACAATTGTGTATTTCTGAACTTCACTTGGAGTCAATTGACATATATGGTGTCACTATTTTAAAATGATTTCCTAGAAATATTTCACAATAATTTATGTCACAGCAGTTGATCAGAAACACTGTATGTTATTCCCTTTTGTCTGAAAATCTTCGAATTTGAGTAATGTCAACAGCAGCTGTTGAGGCTCTTTGAAGTTGCATCGATTTGATCTGTCAAAACAGTAGGGAAGATAGTCTGTCTCATGCCTGCTTGGTGAATGGACTGGTCTACTTCTTGACAGAAGAGAGAGGTAATTTCAATCTTTTGGAGAAAATTGGGATGTTTACATTTTTCATGTGTGCTCTGAAGTGAATGACAGAGACGGCTTTCTATATGTCCTAGTCTCAGCACTGCCCCCATCCCCGAACCCCATGTAATCATCACTTTCACTCTTTTAATGAGACATTTCAAACGTTATTTGCCCTGTAGATACAAATTAAAGTAAGTGTGGACTCCAAAGCACTATGTCTTTGTAAGCTTAAGAGACTTATTTTTCTTTTGTGTCAAACAAAAGAAAATTTAAGTTTAACTTGGCATTGTTATCATACGGGTGCTTTCCTAGTTGGCTTTCTGTAGTTTCTCTGTGGTGAAGCCATTATTGTCAAATGTGACACAATAACATTCATTTACCCCAAACCTAATACTACGTATCCTCATTGCATAGTTAATACATGTTGTCATTTAACCTAATTTGACAAAGTATGCCACTCTCTGCAAATCACATGCATGCTCTAACTGTAATGTAGATGCCTCTCCTCTGCAGGATGGAGCAAATGCTTTGATATAATTGAGGCAGCACAGTATGGATAACATTCATATAATATCTAATGCACTTGACTGAGATTAATTTCAATGATCTGCGCATCTGTGGAGACGAGCGAGGGCTTTGGCAGTGATGGGGTGGGAGTAATGGCTGTAGTCCGGGAGCAATGGAACATTTGGCAGCGACTTCTTACTCTATAGGTGGAAACAGATCTGAACCGTCGCTGTTGCAGGCTGTTGACCTCTATCAGAGCACCTGCGGTGCAAGATTATTAAGTAACGAGTCCCTGGTGAGAATACAGCCTTCCTGCCAGAAGTTCGCCATGGGAGGCTGCTGTTGATATTGGTAATACAGTAAATGCATAAAATAACAACACCTTGATTGGAGCCAGATTCAGTTTTTTTTCCTACTTGTCTAATTAAGGATGCTGCGTAATAATGATCTACATGTTTTTTTGTACTTGGACTTTATAAACACAAGAAGGCAAACTAGGATTCACATTTGCAATAAAAATAACGCTTTTATGTCATATTACATACAAATAAAATACACTTACACAAACATTACCACATTATTGGTTTTATTCATCAGCATTCAATCTGTTATTGCAACAACTGTTATTATGTTTGTGGAATAATTGGGAATTTATTTTTTTACTTTGGTGAGGGGGACCCTACTCTTCTTAGTAGATTTTTTTAATGCAGCCATAAATGAAGGTGTTGGAGCATGGCTTGTTCAAGGTCAACAAACAACATTTCAATCAACTTTGAGTCTGACTAGGCCACTCTAAAACCTTTTGCCTTACCTAAATTCACCTCAGCTTAATGCAGCAAACTGCAAGACATTCTCTTCCATGGGCAAAGCATGAATGGATGGATTGATTGATTGATTGATGGACGGACCGATGGATCGTTCGATCTTAATTCTGGCAATAACCCAACTGGGAGTGGACAATGACAACCAAAAATAAATCTTAATTACAGTTAATTTATGCTTTAAAAGGTGGTAACTACATTTCCACATGTGGCTGATTACTCAGTTAGTCTATATCTTATAATGATTTTTATTATCCAATACATTTAGCTGTTACAAAAAAGCACAAACTGAAAAACCTTTTCATAGCACTGTATGCTTCACTCTTATTTTTCTAGAAATAGCTGTGTAGCAGCCCATTACTATACAAACAGAAAGCTTTTTAAAGCAGTGTTTAAAGGCAGCTGTATGATGTAGATATGTAGTTACAGTTTTGGCCTGACCTGCAGAAGCTCAATGACAGAGAAACACAGAAAGAAGAATTTACAGGTCAGCAGGGCTCACAGCTGAGACTTTATGGCAGGATTTTGCACCCTTTGTGATTTTACAAGCAGGCAGAAGACTCATTAACCCTTTGCAGAACAAAGTAGAATAGGTTATTCTTCCCCTTTCTGCACACATTCACATTGAGGAAAATCAGAGAGGCATGCTTTTGACACCTGCATTACACTAGGAGGTAACACGTTTGCCCAGAGCACAAGGCAATTAATCTTGTCAATGTCAAGTGCATTGGGAGAGAGGATGAAACAAAGATTTGACCTGATTGGCTATGAAAAGGTCTCTCATTTGGGCCCTGTTGGGAGAGCAGAGGGTTACAGGGGAAAGCGTTTGGCACATGCAAGGACAGATGCACAAAGCTTTGATTTATCTGTCTGACTCTCGTCCCTCCCAGTGAGACACGATTTTGTTACATCTACGAGTGTCCAGAATAAACATGCATTAATTGGCCAATTAATTACAGGGATGAATACAGAAGGCAAGACTTTAATAGGGCCACTTTGATTGCACCTTGGTCTGTGGCTTTTCTAAATTTTATGTGTATTTATGTTTGTGTGCGTGACTAAGTTGATGTGTGTTAGTTTAGGTGTGAAAAACTGATGCTCAACAAGGGGTAATGTAGGTCAACACAGCCTTTGAGTATTACATAGACCTGCTGCAGCTGGCCCAAACACAGCCCCTCACTCACACATCTACAGTCATTTTTCATGAGATTATTTTACCACAGTAGGCAATGTATGGATTTGTCAGAATCCCATCTCAAAGATCATACGGTAAACAAAACTGAATTTGAAATTTGCTAATATGTAAGAAATAACCAAAGTTTTAATCAGTCAGAAATAAGTTATCCCAAGCTGTTGGAAAATGCACAAAGAATACTCTGGAAGTAGTTAAATGTGTACCAAGTAAAAAATAAGTAAGTAACATACAAGTTAATGTAAGTAAGTTACTTACTTACAAGCTGGAGTGTAGATCCAACCTGGCCCAAGCCCGTAGTCATTGTGTCCAGACCCGATCCGCCCAAACTAATTCATTTTAATTAGAGGCACGAGTCCGAAATAAACCCAACATATCATTTTAATTAAGATTTTACTGCTTTTATTCTTAGACTATTTTGTCGCTTGTTGTAACCGCAGGGTGAGTCAAGTGCAAACCATCTGGGATGTGTGATTGATAGGAGCGGAGCAGGGCGGGACCGCTTGCATATTTATTGTGCAGTGTGCTGTGCTTAGTCTAATTAACTTCTGCACCTTACTTTTTTCCTCAACAGAGTAAGCTGCCTACTCACGCCTACTTAGTACGTAGATTAATACGACTTTATATCATGCATTCTTGTTCAATTTTCTCTGTGCAGGATGGATTACAAGCTTATTAAACATACCACAGAAGCCTGACTTGAGTCCACATCAAGCAAGTAACGTTAAATAATATTGGGCCCCCAATCTTTGGTCATACATTTAAACTCTAAACCTAAAATAGGTTAAACATAAATTGGTAATAGATGAGTAAGTAATGTGCAAATATTAGGTAAATAAGCATACATACATGTAAGTAAGTAAGGAAGGAAGGAAGAAAAGAAAGAAAGAATGAAAGAAAGAAAGTTTTTTTCTAATCAGCTTTAAAGCTACCAGGGTCAGATCTATCAGAGAGTCATGTGTCAAACACGGTCTGGTAAGCAAAACTGATTTAATGAAATATGTCAACATGCAGGAGGTGACTAGGCACAATTTTACTCATTCAAACTGTAGAACTTCAATGGCTTCAAGCTGTTAGGAAAGCACAAGCAATACTCTCAGTCACTCTAAAGAGAATCCATGGTTTTAAAATGTGAATACCTTCAAACAGACATTTTTGATCCTTGATGTTTTGATTGGAGCGAGCCCCAAGTAAGCTCAATCTGTGTCAGTCGTTTTCCCCCAAGTCGGTCAAGGGGAGAGAGGAAGACATGGAAAGCCGAGTGTTGCATGGGAATAAGAAGCTGGATGGGGAGGAGAAGTAGCCCTGAATGCTGCAGAGCACAGAGGCGTGGTAGTGGGAGGCTGCATCACTTATAGCCCTGTTACAGCCTGCCATCCATATTCTGATTTTTCACACTGTCATCCTGCCCTGCAACCAATTTAAATACATCCATCTGTGTCCACTTTAATGGAATGTAAGGGAGCAATGCATTGGCCGTGGCCTGATATCATACACATGGTACTGCATGGGACCTTTTTGTAATCTGTTTTGCTTGGTTATATGAAGCATGAGACTTGCTGTGGACCACAGAATGCATAGAGTGAGCACCCTGTGGATCCCTGACCTTAAATATTTGGTTTGTAATATGAATCAGGGTTTATTCAAAGTGCATTTTCTCTTCAGTTGTTAGATATTGTGGACATAAAACACTCTGTATCTGTAAACACCGGATGGGAGCAATCTGGTGTGTATGAATAGTATGGCCAAAAGTCCAGATGAGACTGTAAAACTGTGAAACAGCCAAGACTAATAACAGCATCCGTTTGGGAATGTGAACATTGAAGGAGCATCGCTGACCCAATAAGGAGTCAATGCAATAGGCACCCAGCTTGCACTGAAACACTATGAAACGCTGTGCAGACATTCAGCTGATGGGTGGGTATTGGGCTCATAGTTAAATATAGATTTATCATCACTTCCTCGCCACATAAAGATGCAAATTCATACAGTAAAGCAGCCTTCTTTCCACTCCTTAGGAGACGTTAAAGTCAATGAGCTCTTAAAACTCATGGCTGAGGATGTGGTAGAAACGTGGCTGTTGTAAAGAGCTGTATTCAGGCTCCCTTAGGACCTGTGTGGCTCACTTTCTATAGACATCTACTGTCTGCGTTTCCTGTGTTTGCCTTTGGCTTCAGTGTTTGCACACTGTGTACTAGTTATTAGCAGGAGGTTTGCTGAAAATGCTCTGTAATGATTATTTTAACCAGCACTATGCTGCATTCTGTCGCTGTTTACCCTTGTACTATCACCTCTGTCCCCTGCTATTGTGTGATGGCTAAAAAGACATGTAATGCTGAATGGGAATTATTTTCTCACTCCATACAGCTTCATGTCTTGTGTTTGTTTCCTTCTTCTTATCTTTGTAGGCCCTCAAAAAAATCTCCTTTACAGGATTCAGTCTTTAATTGCCAGACTGCCTAATTAGGGATGTTACCCAACACACATCATACATTCATGCATTGAGGACATCCATCCTCTCTCAAAGAGAGCCTACAGTCTCATCACTGGCTTTATACCCTCCCATGCACAAGATTTGTGGTGAAACCAGTTTGCCATCTAGTGGCTCCTGTGCAAATAACTGTTTTGTTGTACCGGGTCCGTGATTGAGTCTCTGTGAGGGGGAGCCTCCATGGAAAGCTTCAGCCAGGGACTATAGGTGCAATCTTGGCCAGCTGAGCTGTGTCTTAAGTCGGCTGCAGTGTCAGGCATCTCTTTATACTTCCTTGAATATTTAGATGGCTAGGAGTTAAAGAGCGCATTGTGTGCCAGTCAGAATGGTGAAAAATGCTAAGCTGCATTTGAGACCCTGCCAGGCAGCTGTCGGCTTTGCCGTTCTCTTCCTGCCCCGGCCGCTCCTCTTAACCCTCAGTAAACAACTGGAACAAATCCTATTTTATTGCGGCTTTTACCAAGTGTGAGGGATCTCTGCAAGCTCCAGTGCCCAGGCTTTTTCTAAGATTGCACAGTGTCCTAAGATGGCATTTAGGGAGCATACTCAGAAGTGGGAAATTTGCACCGTCTGCCCCTAATTGTGTCTTTAATAACAAACAGGTACAGTCATGTTCTGTGTACTGCATTTCGCGCCATTTCAAGTAGTATGATCTATATTTGCCCCACTGATAGCAAATTTTAAAAAATGGCTTTGGTGAAGATTTTGACAAAACACACTATGCTGGGCTGTGTAAACTTAGTCCTTTCACTAACTGATTATTAATGTGTTATCATTAATGCCTACACTGATTACTATGTATACACAAAAAACACTGTGGAGTCATTATTAAATGAGTTATTGGTCTCTTATTATGGAACTGAGGCTGGGTAAATTAAAACATACACTGAACCAAAAAAATTGCACCCAGCACAGTTTATTATTATTAAGTGTCAATTTTAAATACACAATCAACTAGTCAGACGTTAGTGAACACCTTGTATAAGAAGAAAAAGAAAATGGTAACATAGTAAAGTTATGCTGAAAAGTAATCTTAATTTCAGGGATTTGTGTGATACTTGTTTATGACAAGTAAACTTTGAGTTTACTTGTCATAACAATAGTCTTTTACTTGCAACCTTACTACTGTTTGTGCACACTAGTGCTAGGCTTTAACATTCACACGGGTAACATTATATACAGGGAATGTATAGTCTATTGAGTGGGTGTTGTTATGCTCAATTACTTAAAACTCTTATGAGACATGTTGTGGATAATCTCAATATTTTTTCAGTCTGATCATTTCTCATACAAAACAAATAATAAAAAAATATAAATTTTAACCAAAATATTGGTTATCTATGTTATTTACTTTTCTTGCTAGTCCACTCTTTGGTAGTCTTAATGTTATACATTTGATAATTTAACTTATTTTTGGGTGGCAAATTTAGCTTATTGTGCTTAGTTTAACATGTAATCTAGACCTAGGACAGCTTTGTATTTGAACCAAAACTGAGTTTGCAAAATATTCTGTATTCCTTTGTTTAAACATTAGAAGATTTAAACTGTAAATGTTTAAATATTTAAAGAGATATATTTTTTCTCTCCACCAAATGTTAATGGTTACTAACTGATGCTAATACTTGCTTGTGTTTTGATCATTACTGCAGCTCTGGCTCTGATGAACAGTTCTTTTTATTTCTTAAATCCAAAAAAGACAATCAGTCAATATCTTGTTACCACTATTCTTTTAAAACTACAGGGTTAGTTTAGTTTTTGATCTGCCTTACTTAAGAAAAAAAGCTGCAAAAATATTGATCTTCAACATTAATTAGCACCACAGTCACACATTCTTTAATCTTCCCAATGTTTGTTTAACGTTAACCTTCACAAATTTTAAATAGGTAATTGAAGTTAACTCTTAAAACAAACACTATGTCAGAAGACATTTTTACTCACTGCCAGTCTTTTAACATCTTCAGATAGTGTTATCTGTGCAGTGCTTTAGTATTTACAGCTTGTGTATATTATTGCAGAAACAGGCTGACAGCAATTTTATTTAAAACAGCAGTATTCAACTAAAATATGATATTAAAGCATTTTTTTTGCGGGTAAACTGTAATAAATTTTGAGTTTAATGTAGTTAGTGTACTGCACTGCAATCCTCTAGAAAAATTAAACTGTATATAATTCACTTGATTAGACATTTAGAGTAACACGCTGATGTGGCACCAAGCTTGTTCTCTGGCAGAACAGAGCCAACAAGATTGTTTATGGGTCTTGTTAAAAACTGGTTCAGCCCTGGTCCTGGTTGAGAACTGAACACATTTTGCTGGAAAACATTACCTGACATGAAAAGGATTGTTTTTGTCTCTCTTTTTCCTGAAATTATCCCACTTCTAATCAGCTATTAGTGGTTAGGATGCAGTCTTGAATCAGTTGTTTGTGTGTAAAACTGCAGCAAATGATCACAAGTTTTCACAGGGAACAGAGGCTCTGACCAAAGACCAGAGAAGATTTGAAGCATCTCTAATGTATGTTTTAGATTTTTCAGCCTCTTACAGTTTTGGAGCAGGCAAACATTTTAAATAGGAGGTAAACATTTGGACAGGCTGTGCAGTGGCAGCCGGTCTCTGTGTTTGTGCCTATTTTTGAGTGTTAAAAAATAAGTTCACATTTCTATTGCTTAAATGTCTATATTTGAAGTTCAGTGTCTTTTGTAATACAAGGAGTCATGACTTATTTGTCTCTCTGTAACATTACATCTGCTTTTGTTATATCAAAACACATTTGTTAGTCCTTATATCGTTGTCCAAAATAATGTGAAAAGTTTACCACTTTAATAGTTACATACACTTTCTTACATTTTATCGAAGAAACACAGCAGCTGCTTATGAAGTGAGCAGTTATTTTTATAAACCCAGCACACAGGAGTTCCATAAAAAGGCTCAGGTGGCTTTAAAACATGTCCCTGAAGAAGGCAAGACTCAGTTCGCTCAAAAAAATAAGGTGGCATATAGGTTTTTCAGTTGGGAAAAGGGCACATCTCCCAGAACACAAAGTCCAATTTTTTGTTTTGTTTTTTCTGTCAGTAATTTGGCTTTCTGGAGGACACAAAAAATTCAGCATAAAATTTGGATGTGACTCAAATAGACCTCTCCAAGCAATATTTAGGAAAACTATAGCAAGTGTAAAATAATTATTGGGCTTTCTGGTATGTATTAGGGGTGACTATGGTCCTGTAGTGATCATTTCTCTGTGTCTCTTTTAGTTTTTGTGCTCACCCCAGTTGATAAGGTTTATCAACATTAAATGGCTTTTAGTGATGCATCGTCTCAATGCTTCACATGAGAATTCTGTCCTCTGTTTTGTTGTACTGCACCCGGCATGGACTGTACGATATGGAATGTCTCAGGGAACATGTTGACATTTGGGATAAGGATTAGGAAGTCACCATAAAGGAGTGCCTCTGCTGTGTGTCACCGTTGCTGTTGACTTTGCACTCAGATTGAGGCTTGTGTTGCAGGACTGAGCAGAGCCCTGTGGCTGCCGGCTCCTTTATATTTTTCAATTCACCGCTGAGCTGGAGCCAAAGACTCAGATCCGTGTGGATTACACTGGAAGTTCAAACTCCCTGTCAGGGAGGCCTCTTTACTTTCTGCTCTGATCTTTGCCAACTTTAGCTTGCACTGTAATTGAATTAATTCTTGTGATCTGCATTATCACTTTGGTTTGTAGGTTTTTATAGTGGAACAGATAAGTACTTTGTGAGAATGTGTGATTTAATTTTGATTTACACAGACAGTTGTGTAAATCAAAATTTACACTTCTGAAACTCTGACTCTTCCACTTTTTCCTCTTCCACACACAACTCTCTCCCACCTCTTCAGCAATCATGTCCTTCCTTGCTTTTCTCCATCTCAACCTCCATCTAATCTACTGCAGTGACCTGAAGGAGGGCTTCACACTGCAGCACTCAAATAATAATCAAGCACTAGGATGTTGTCAAATTTATAGGACACTGAGCGTTGCATGGCAACAGAGATTGTCAGGGTGATTCAACAGACACGGGAGGTTGGGTGCAGAAAGAAAAAGGCTAAATGACAGAAAACAGGGGAAGGTAGGTGAGGTAACGAGAAAGCAGCAGACAGGAGAGAAGAAGAAAATCAGGATTTTAAAAACAATCACATTCACTGAAGGAGGGATTAATAACTGAGCAAAAAGCACATAATGAAATAAAGTTAAAGTTGTCTTTGCCATAAAATGATTTGCAGATGGCAACTTCTTCTCTGTGGTCATGCATGCTTTACCTTTTTGTCAGGTTTATGATAACCCCATGGATATTTTTACTTTGAAATTTTACACAAATGAAAAAATCTAATTTCTGATTAATTTCATTCTAACTAATTTCTTTCTTTCAGAACTATCACATTGTCTGTTTTGAATCTTTCGATCATTGTAATGAAGCTCAAATTTCATTTTTCATTTTATTTTTCATCTTTGTTGCCTAGTGACTGCAGCACTTTTCACCTTTCTTGAGACATTCCAGTCATCATAAAAATAGTAAAAAGTAAGCATGTAAATAAGCATACAAGTAAGTAGTAAATTGGCAAGAACAAATGCAAAAAAGTAGGTTTTACATAAGTGATAAAATATGTGTTAATGAATAAGAATATACATAAATAGATAAGTAATTAAATAATATGGGAGCTAAGATATGGAGTACGTTAGCAAACATCTGATATGTAAATAATAACTAATATATATTTTGAAATGAGGATGTCTGTTAAACATAATTGAATACAAAGTTGTAAGTAAATAAAATTAATACTAAAGAACATATGATTAATTATATGTACAATAACTAAAGGTACAAATACAAACAGATAATGTAAGTAAAGCAAATTATACTCTTCAAGTTCTTAGAAACACAAACTGGCGAAACAGCTTACATCAGGGAAGAACAAACTACAGAAACCTTTAGCATGTCCTTCGGGCACTACAGGTCATTGAGGGAAACTGCTCTGTTGAGTATCTTCTAATACTCAACAGTATTAGAAGATACTAATACTGTTAGTATCTTCTAACAGTATTAGTAGAATACTGTTAGAAGTAACAGTATTACAGTTACAGTATTCTGTAACTGTCGTTGTTCCTTTCTTGACTGTCTCAAAAGTCTGTGTTTTGCCTACTTAAAGGTGGCTTTCCTTCTGCGTCACTGTCAGTTCTTTCAGTTTGGACAATCTACTTAGTGCAGATAGCACTGACAGCTTAAAGCCCAATTTTCTCTTGTCATCGTATGCTCAGATTTATTTCAGATAAAGTGCTAACCGGGGGTTAGCACCATGTCAATCTAACTCCAGTAGATTGCCTTATGTTGAAAATTATTCTCTGTGATTAGTCCAACAATATTGACATTATATGAACATGAACATGAGATGAAGAGAAAGAAACAGCCACAGCAATTTTACAACTAACCCACAATGTCATTAGGTGATACAAAGATTAGGATTATTTACTGTAGTTCAAAGTCTTTAGTTGACTGATGGTTAAGTAAACTGATAAAAATTCTTTGAAAATTTATTTGTCTCTTTAATACTTTCCAGGTGTACAAGTCAATCTTTTATTTAAAAGGGGAAATGCAAAGAAATAGCTAAAGACCTCCAAACTCCTCATTAAAAACCAAAGAAATTCAAATGTTCTCAACAATGTAAGTTAGCTTCATAACGGTGAACCTTAGCTATTGATCTCAGTCCTCTTGATGAGAAATGGAGTACCACTTGTTGTTCTTATGATTGTATGTAAATAAATAAACATAAAATCAGTGTGTACTTTGGTGTTAAAAGGGACTTTAAGGGCAAGTGTTGGGAAATAATTCTGGAAATTGCATAATTCATGACCTACTTAGAATAACAATCCATGAAATATTCATCAGGTAAATTACTTATCTGCATACTCTGGTTGTGTTGTGTTCAGAGGAGGAAAGGGCAGCAGTGGGGACTGAAGCAAGAACACATTGTTTTCTGTTTCCTTTTCTCAACTGTAGCAATGACTCAGAGCCTACCTGTTAATTATCACTGAAAGAGGAAAAATCAAATAGTGTCTCGCCATTATCGTATCTTCTGAGAAAAAGACCTTGAATACAAAAAAATCTATTTTGAATGCACATGTTACACCCACATGCATAAGCACCGACTGAACACTGGCTTTCAGTTCTGACAGCTTTTGCACCGCAAACAGAGCAAAGCCTTCAAAGAGGCTACTCAGGTGTTTTATAATTGCAGCCCTATGAAGTAAAAAGATTACACAGTTTAAAGATGCTGCTTCTACACATCAAGGCAATTTGACTTCTACAGGCTCTTCACCCATTCGTGTTCACATTAAAGCCTCCATACTGAGGCATTAGAGGTGCATTAACACCACTGATCAAAATATGGTGGTCAGGGCTTTGTTGGTACATCAAACAGCAGGAGAAAGAGGGAAGGAGGTAATTTCAGAGAGAAGTCACACATGGGCTATGTTGTGTTGTTATTAGGGTTAACATTTGCATTACTACACATTGCTTTCTTCCTTTGCCATAATCCTGGTATCTCTGGACTACAAACATAAAAATACACATGCAGCCTAGGAACCTGAGCACCCATGCAAACAGATGATTAAAAGAAGTAGCTCTCGCTGAAGAGAAGTTCCTTCCCTCGTCTTTGTTGCAGGCAATCGTAGATGTCAAGTTTGACCCAGTTAATCAAAGTGTGCATATGGAGTGTCAGAGGAAAGATTCGGGGGCGTCACTTTTTGATTCTCAACTTTTCTTTCAGCAGCCAGAGAGCTTAGCTTTTCACAGATCCACACTGCAGCTAACTCTGCAGAGGAAAGAAGTGTTTTTGCGTCACTCCCAATAACACATACAGTAGCAGAGAAACACAATGTCACATTCCCCTCAGATGATGAAACTCATACTAGAAAGAGGTAATGGCATTTAGCCCCGGTAAAGGCCTCTGTGGTGCATCAGGCTTTTGCCATTCATTTGTTTAGTGAATTGATTCTGGTTGCAGTTAATTTTACAAACTTCTTGCCAGCTATAGTTCCTGGAACCTCCCTTGTCTGATCCAACTATTCTCTGCTCCTGCAGAGCTGTGCAGAAATACACAGAGAGTTATCTTTTCACATGCACACAATCTGTTGATGTAACCACTCACTTGGCTTTACTTCAGAAAGCATTTGATCTTAATAAAATGCTAAATTTACAGCACTAACTTTTTGGTGTACTACTCTTACTATTTCACAGTTTCTAAGTTCTCAAGAAAACTGACAGAAATTACTTCCAAACCTTTCTTTCTGATAATATGCAGAATTGTCTGGCAGCATTGTTTGGCATTGTCAGGCTTGTCCTGTTTGCTCCTCAGGTTGATTGATACACTGAGAGAATCACACAGCTGGAAAGGAGGCAGTAAACCAAACGAGGGAACAAAGAGTAGTGGGCCACACGGGGTGCAGCAATTAAGCTGTTTTCTTGTTCTTAATTAAAAGTGAATTAGAGACTACGACAGGAGTTGCTGTCTAGCCTTATTTGCTGGCAGCTTCCATGTCTTGCTGCACCTGTTGTCGTACATCCACTCATCCTTTACTCATCCTTTTTTTTCTGTTTCTTTTTGCTATCCTCCTCAGGGACGGAGAGGAAAGCCGGGGGAGCCTGGACCAAGAGGCCCACCTGTAAGTGAGCAACTGTAGCAACACCTTTAAGAAACTTATATCTCCACAAAACAAATGGATTTATAATTATCTGAAAATACATAAAAATACATTTATTAAATATTTGAAATTTTAGCAGTAAGAAGGGGGCTTAACACAAATGCAAGCAAGTGTATTTTATACTCTTGAATCATTTTACTTACATCTAATACTTAGGTTGGTCAGTCATATTGGGTGCCAATCTGAAAAAGTTCAAGTGGTATGGACATTTCTTCAATGTGCTGCAGCAATATGGCAAAGCGACAAAAGAAATGAAAATAAACGTGCAAATTCTCGGTGCATGGTTAAAAACCTGTGCTAAGTTGGACGGTATTGATCTGTTTGAAAAGTTACTGCACAAACAGACTAGTCTTTGCACAAAACGCCAAAAGGTATTATTAAGGTAGCACTTGAATGTGTTTATATTGATGACTAGTGCAAGTATGTCTCATAGGCCTATTGAGT
The DNA here is from genome assembly GCA_902982915.1 of Phalloptychus januarius. NCBI lineage: Eukaryota > Metazoa > Chordata > Actinopteri > Cyprinodontiformes > Poeciliidae > Phalloptychus > Phalloptychus januarius. The sequence goes on from CADWAE010000131.1 coordinate 11,480,141, forward strand.
CTTTGAGTTATGGTCCTTTCCTTAGGTATCCAAACCAATCTCTACAATGTGCATGTGGGTGTGGGTGTGTGTGTGTGTATTGGGTGGGTAGGGGGCCTGTGATGTGTCTGTGCTTGTGTGGTAACCCACTGACTAAAGGGCACAAACAACAGTGAGCATTAGAGGAGACAGCTTGTCAGACTGTTACCTGCTGATGTCAGAACAAACAAGAAGGTCTAACTATTTTGTAGCTCAGATACATTGAGTGTGCAATTATTTTCAAGCATCACTGCCTTGATTGCACTATCAGGACACTATTAGGGGTCGTCTGTATTTCATTGAGAAATAAAGAGACACTGTTCTGATTTTACTGTCAGTGTTCCAGTTCAGTTGTTTTTGAGCTACTGAATGGTAAATCTTTAAAGCATAACTGCTTTATTAACCTACTTGGTTAATATATCTTACTCTTTTTGGACACAGAGTTGTGGGAGATTAAAATGGCACAAGAGAGGTGTGACATTTCTAAATGGCAATGTCCTCATGATGGGGGCCACATGTGCCAGATTAACGTCCATCCACTGGTATTGGCATTTATTATAGTCACCTGAGGTTGACCTCAGGGGTGAAATCTTGTATTCAAAACACACTACGGGGCATCACTCTGCTTTGTCCAGTGGCAGCAGGACATTGAGGGCATTCAAAGGGGGTCAGTGGTTAGCTTTCAATGTCAAATTAGCATAACATAACAACCATGGTGTGTGTCAGAAGGGCATGATTAAGGCACAATCCAAATTTACCTGTAGATGACCGAGGTCCAGTTGTGTTATTATTTGACTTAATACTAGTGCAAAGGTTAGAAAATATAGTATCATATATAAACAACTGCAAAGTGGATTACTTCCAACTAAATTTGTAATTTAGAATAACAACTTTCTGCTATCCATTCATGTGATTACCCTTTGTGTTTTTTTTTTCCTACAGGGTCCTTCAGGAGCCGCAGAGGGTGTCAAGGTATTATTATTTAAAATGTTATTGCAAAACAAACTTGATGCATTTAAAGTTATTAATGATGAAAGCTGGACTTTTTTCAAATGATGTGATGGGTCCTAAAAACTAAGTTGTGTACATACATATAAAACCAATATAGGTGGGAAATTAACCTACGGTGTTTAAAAAGACTCACACCATTTTTTCTGAATGTGTGACATTAAATTACAATTAATTTTCAATGCTTTAGGTATATTAGGATTACAAAAATTTTTTTTTGTAATTTGTCCATTTGACATTTGTCCATTTGGAAGACCCATTTGTGCCTGATCTTTAATGTCCTTTCTGATGTCTTGAGATGTTGGCTCAGTTTAGTTTTTTTTTTTTTGCATAATGTTCTTTTCTCATGGTTCTATGTATTTTGTGAAGTGCACTGGTGTCGTCACACCTGTACTTCACAGTCTAGATAGTGTTCAAACGCTTGCGAGCTTCCCCCTTTTTCTCCAAATTCAATGATTTTCACTGTTTCCAAGCACCTCTATTGTGGCCCCATTAGAATACAGGACAAGTCTACAAAATTAAGTTTCTTGTCCTCATTTGTTCTATGATGTTGATATGGTGCACATTTTTTATCAAGACATGCTCATTTCTGGGACACAGACCCTGTTTCCTTACTGAATGGTGTGATGGCTGGATATAAGGTGTACACTTGTTGCCCCTCTAAGCCAGCACAGACAAGCCAGATGTATGTAAAAGGATAACAGAAGGATCTCTTTTGTCCATGACTGACACCTTTTTGGGTTAATAGTCAGGAACAGATCTCCCTCGTCAGAAATGGCACCGCTCAGTGAGTCGAAGCGTATCTGCTGCAAGTTAAATAGCTGCTCCCAGCCTCTGTGCCTCCTGCAGTACAGCACAGCATGACTCAGTGCTCACACTCCAAACTGACAGATGGCCATTACATACCGTACTTTTGTAAAAAAAAAAAAAAAACGGTCTGCAATAATTTTCATGATGCCCAGGGGTGTTTTGGCTCACCAGCAGCACATGAGATATGGATTGTAAGATTAAAAAAAAATAAACACAAAAACACTCAGATATGCACATCTGTCAGAACTACAAATGTTCTTGCAACATATTACCGTCACTGCTACAAACCACCCGCTGCCCACCAAGCCTCCAGTGGCAAATACTTGTGATCATGCTGAGAGTGGAAGCCATTGTGTGGCGGACAACCTCTTGACCACTCTTACTCATCAGGTGTGTGGATTCACCACTCATTCCTGTATACTGCAAGGCTTTCACTGGTCCTTCTGTCTAGAGGAAGAGAACATGTAAACTGGCTAACACTGACAACGATTATTGCCATCAAAAAGAGAAAATGAAACAAAAACAAGACAATGTGGCAAAACTAACTATTCAGCCTGGTTATTGTTATTGGAGAGTCACACCTATAGAAGTGACAAAGCTTCCTGTTTTAGAAATCACTTATTTTTTCTTTACATTTGCCCCATCTAAAACAGCAAGACAAAGAAAACCTATAAAGATAGAGTATTTATTGGCCTTCTTTACATGAAATGCAAAAGCAGTACATGTGCAAGATGTGTGAAGCTAATTCATTGTAGCATTAACGAATGGTAATTCTATTAGTTTGTTAAAAATCCACAAGAGTGTAAATAACTTACTGTAACTCAGTTACTTCTAATGAATACAAAGCCAATGCTGAATAATATCTGCTGGTGACAATGCCTGCAGGAGTCTGAAACTCCCCAGATAATGTTAGATCAAATCTAATTTTATGAAAAAGAAGGAAAAATGTTTCCGTATTTTCTTGAATACCTGTTACATATGTTAGCAGAAATGTTCTGAGCAACAAGCACTGAATTGTCTTTTAATTGTTAAAGGATGCATGTAAATGCAAGCTCTTCCCTGGCTATGAATAAGTCATGCCCTTACAATATGGTTGCATTTTTACTGTAACATTATAAATTTATGTTTTGGGTACACAACAATGAAAACGCTGTCCCAGAGAAGAACATTTCAATTTGTTATGATGAAAACAGTAAAGCTGGTCACATTAAGACATTTACAAAGGCCAAAACGATGAGTGAGAGAAGATAAACTAAACATTTGAAGAGGAAACACTTTACGATAGGCAGCAATAATTAAACAGCATCCTCAGTGCCCTTTCTTCTATATTTTTCAGTCAGGATGAAGTAGATTGTAGTGAAACTATGCTGCTGCTGCTGCTGGTATAGAGTCTGTGTGAACTAAGGCTCCTCTCACTCCCTTAGCAGAGTGTGAATTTTTTCGGAAGAAAAGACGGAAGAAGAGCTCTGCTGTGCAGGATGTGCTGGAAAAGTCCGTGTCTTTGTGAATTACATCTCCATAACTGTGCCCCCCACCGACAGTCGCAAATGGGCTCTGACAGCACACTGCAGACATTGACAGAGAGAGTGATGCCGACAGTCTTAATTGCAGTTTGATAACTCTGGGTGGCTCAAAGTCAACACATCACCCACAGTCAGCCACAGGTGGAACAGTTCCCTGGGCTTCATCATTGTGTAAATACAGCAGTAATCTACATAAACACTGACCGCGCTGCAGTTAATCTAATTTGAAAGGTTTATTCACTTGTTACGTGGTCCTCGGCTAGTAAATTGACTGTGAATGATGTTCTGTGTAGATCTAACTGAGATAACGAGAGAAGTATGGAGCTTTGAGTCTGTGACAGAATGCAGCGCACAAGTTTTTTTCACAACAGGTTACATCCCGGGTAATTCCAACTTTCCATTAGATATGATTTACGTTGAGTGTCAGTCATAACTCAGTGCAAACTGCCTCCACAGTGGCAAATCACTTTCAGTGTACAGTGTAGCATGGACAAAACAGTTCAAGAAACAAGATAGGGCAATATTTATCCACAACAGTGATTTTTTTTATTTTTTTAATGATGGGATTCAAAGTAAAGGTGGACAATTGAAAATAGTTGAAAGATTATTTCTTTACAAAATGGTTTCAAATTGGCATATAATGTTCTTTTTTGGAGCAACAAAAAACTGAATGGGCAAGGAACGCAAATTACTTTGAAAAGCAATTTAAAAGTATATTGTTTAGCAACAAACAAGTTAATAACATAAAGTTTCATAACATCGAGACCAAGAGTATTTTTTAAGTGAGTTTATGGTCCACTGTCATCTTATACTTAATACTAAATCAGCAATCTTTCAATTGTATGAATAAAGCTATTCTTTCTGCTAAAATCACTGCCATATTGGTAGTTCAAAAAGAAGTCTAGTTTGCCTGTGTAATCATAGAAAGCTTTGGACTTTTTGTTTTAAAAAAATAATATGCAAAAACTAAAAGGTTGATAACTTTAGTGGTAACTTACACCAAATAATAAAAATAAATAAATAAAAGATGCAAAAATTAAGGTAAAAGTAATTCCCACTTTTAGGCTGTCATGCAGTAAGTAGCTTTAAAAGAAACATCTAAACAAGAGCTGAGCCAATATATTTTCCAAGAACAGTTAAAAACATTAGTATTCATAGATTAAAAATTGGATATGAAGTTAATTTGCAATTACAAATAGGGCTTATATTCTTAATCCTTACATCAACCACCTACAACAAAGTTGTAAAGTTGTATTTTGATTATAATACATGTGGTTGCTAAAGCTCTTCAGAATTCAATTAAATCTCATAGTCAGAGTTTCTGCTAGTCCCTCCTCCTCAGCTGAAATATTAATAAGACAGTCCATCTGTTCATATATGCCAGCAGTCCACTGACTTAATAACAGCTCCTAATTTGGATGAGGAAACAGTGACTATATCTCATTAAAAGAGTGGTGCAGCATTACTGTGGTTGTCATAGAGGGAAGTTGAAGGAATGGGGGAAGGGAAACTCAGGCTCTATGGTATCATCTGTCTAGGAGCTGCAAAGCAGTGAGCAAATACACATCATTCTTTGTCTCTCCTCAGATCTCTAAACATATGTTCCATAATGTCTCCAGAGTATCTGAAACTATCCCTGTAAATATGCACACATGTAAAACAAAGCAGCCATGTTTGTGGATCTACCTGGTGCTTAAGCTAAAGCAGTGGTTCCTAAACTTTTTCTCTTATGCCCCCCCACTGGTTTCCAAACACCTTCTGGGCCCCCCTGTGGATTCCAATGGGTAGAGTTAGACTTTGGTCTTCTGATTTAAACGATGTGTGTGCCTGGGGGGGCATTAGAGAGGTTCCCTGTTTGACGCCCCCTGCTTATTATGGTTTCTAAACTATTTTAATCTACCATATGCTGTAGAGTTTCCATGTTTAAAGCACTTCTGTTAAGATGCTGAAGAAAACAAGAGTGACCAGAGTAGCACATTGCTGCCCCTCCACCTTTTGTTACTGCACACTGCTGAAATATATGAAAATAAAACTTTTTTATTTCCATGTATACATAATAATATAGAATACATAATAATATAGAATAGTCATGGTATCTAAGCTAACGCAGCATTCAGCTTCTATGCACCAAAAATCTGGAAGAAACTTCCAGAAAACTGCAAAACAGCTGAAACGCTGAGTTCCTTTACATCAAGACTACAAATCTGACCTGCTTAGAGTTGCTTTTGAACCATAATAAATTAACCATTGAGCTTATTTGAAGTGCATCGATAATTTTTGGTGATGGCACTCATTAAAATGTAATGTTTGTTTCTGGTTTTCTCCATTTGAAAATCTCATGCCAGTTCATGCTTACAGAATTGTTTTAGTGGAAGATAGGGTTTAGTTTCTCCGGTGTACTTGATTGCTTGTTTTCCATATTTACTCATAGCAGAGATGAAAAAGTTGATTGAAAATAATCATTTGTGGCTTGTGATTCTTCGTGACAAAGTGTCTCAAGAAGAAATTCAATTCTGTGAGGTGAAATGTTGACTTTCTCTTGGGCTTATGTTCCTCAAAATAAAGATTTCAGCCTCATAAGTGTGCATTACCACCTGGACCACGGTTCAAGTCCATGTGTCTGACTCTAGGTTTTTCTTTCAGTTTTCTCAGCATAACTGATAAGAGGAAATCCAATCAAAAAGCTCTAAGAACGCTGCACCAGCTGTGTTAAAGTGCCATCTGTTGGCAGACAAAGAAATGATTTCCTATTAAAACAGACACACTGCAGTGCAACAGGAGCTTAAAAATGTTCATTATCTTGCAAGACTCATGTAACACCACAGCCTCATGAAGCCATATGTGTAAAATGGGTTTCTTTTTTACTCCACCATGGTGGGATTATGAGATGACACAGGACTGTATGTTTTTCTGATTACTTATTCATAGCAACTGTCCATGCCTTAGCGTCAGTCTCGAATCTGTCTGTCTTTTTACCCCGCTTTTGCTGTCAGTCACTGTCAGCGCTGTGCTCTGTTCACATGCAGAGGGAGAAGGGGGAGTGTGGCGTCCCTGGGGAAAAGGTAGAGAGAGGAGATCCCGTACGTATTTTCCTGCCGTGACATTTACAATGCTGCCGTGTTACAGAGTCATTAACCGAGGCCTCCTCCCACAGGGTCAGCCAGGTGCCGAGGGGACTGGCGGCGCAAAAGGACAAAAAGTAAGTCACATCAATGTCAAATGTCAAGCATGATGAGACCCTCTGTTTATGCTCCCTCAAACTCACTGTGCTTGGGTCCGGAAAGGGTGTAGGCAAGTTCAAGCAGGTTTACTGACACCTTGATTCAGTCTCCTTTGTGCTAGTTATGTTCTTGGACTCTGAATACCTTTCAAAGGTCTTTGAAATCATATTGCATTAAATAATAATTCTATAGGTGTGTATTACTTGTTTGTCTCTTGTGATCCAGTAAGCATGATTGAAGTGATTTACTTACTGCTGACAGATTGTGTCTAATCTCTGGGTGTGTCGTTTGGTGACTCACTTTATTCCTGTTTTTCTATGTACAGCCTGTGTTTTGCATTAGAAACTGCCAATCGTTTAAAAGAAAAACTACTCAACCTTGCTTTAATCTCAGTTTGTTTTTAATTTATTAGAGCATTTAAATAAATATTTTTTGAATAATTTGAAGGAAGACTTGAATACAGAAAGTTGGTTGAGGAAGTCTAACTCTTTATATGAATACCTCTTTAACTTTACTGCATTTTGTCACATTTAAGCTCCAAAATTCAATCCACTGTTTTGGGTTTTATGTGATAGATCATAACAAAGCAATGCATAATTGAAATATAAAGAAAATTCATAGTGCATTTTTTTTTATTGTCGAAAGTACGCGTTTGTATTTCTGGCTCTTTATTAATCTAAAGATTAAATATAAATCAAATCCCCCTTGTGTAATTTATATTGTAAAAATAGGGTGTGGCAGAACACTACTCCACACATCAATCGGCAAACACCAACCCCACCACAGTGGTGGCACCATCATGCTGTGGGTTGACTTTCCTCAGCATGGACATAAAAGCTTATCAGAGTTTATAGGAAGATTGATGAGGCTAACTACAGGGAATCTTTTAGAGGAAAATCTGAAAGTTGAGAAATGATTACTAGAGAATTGGATGGAAATTCACATTGCTAAGCAACAACAACCCCAAACACTAAGTATGTGGCACAGTTAAAATGTTTCTATTAAACTCCAGTAAATAAGTCCAATTCTGATATTGTGGAAGATTTGATTATTTCAGTTCACAAATGTCCTTCCTTAGTCATTGAGCATGAACGATGTAAAGACAAAATATTCAGTCTTCATAATGTGCAACACGATTATGCTCTCTGCAGTGTTGTTAAAGTTAGAAAATTTTGGAAAAAAAAGTTGTATAGCTATAAATACTATAATATATCAAGAAACTGATTTAATTTAATCTTTTTTTCATTTTTTTATAGAAACCACCTTTTCTGCAATTCAGGTTTTCATCTGGCAATTATTAAATCTAAGATTTTATGGAATTCAATAATCTTACAATAAAGCCAATTTAAAGTGACTCATTAGTTTACCTTTTATGCAGAGAACATTCGGTTGCATCTTTAAAATCTTCTCTAAGATTATTTCACTTGTTCCAAAAGCAGCTGTGCTTTCAACATTAAGACTTTTTAGCACATAATTGCTTGAAACTAAACTACTGACCCCCTTTGTCTGCTCTTCTACTTTAATAATTTAACCCATTTTTTTAAAGGTAGTCCTTCTAAAAGTCCTTGTTTCACTAAATTAATTCCAGTTCATTGTTAAAAGATGTGAATGTGAATCCTGGATTTCATGTTCCACATTGTTAAGGTAATCTAAAGCGTGAAAGGCTGCAACATCCAGATATGGATTTTTCATCAAAGTTGGCATGATAAATCTTTAGGTATGGGAAAATGAAATTTTTATGTGCTTAAAAAAAGTGAAGGATCCAATACAGTTGGTTAAGTTGTCTGTGCATCATGTCCCGTACAAAACTTTATTAAAAATCATAACCAAAAAATGGACCTTGTACAGTTTCTGCATTGAGTGATGTAAAGTTCCACATATAACTTCAATGATGAATGGTTGTAATCAAACAAAGCTTCTGTGGAAAACTTTGTTTAGACTGCTGCAAAAACTTAAGTTTCATTTTTTAATTTTTCAGTTGTAAACCTACAAAGCCACATGTCGTGGCCAAAAATAGGGATGTACCAGAGAGATTTTGTAATTCTCTGACCTGCTAATACCTGTTTCATTTGAAGAACTATAAATAACAATAAAAAAAACTTTTCTTATGTCTGTGCATCATATAATTATAATCATATAATTTAGAATTTTAAATTGTACTGTGGTAAGAATGAAATGTTTATAGAAAACTGAAACAATGATTTCTCATAAACAGTCCAAACAGAGCTTTCTTGGTTTGAATTGTACAGATGCAATGATATCCTCCAAGTTATATATAGAAAGGTATTTGCAAAATAAAACACACACACACACACACACACACAAAACATAATCATATCTTATTCATTTTTTACAGCATTAGTTGTAGTTTACTAGCCTTTTTTTTTAAACCTAAAAAGCTAATATGTACCATGCTAAGATAAATATGTTGTTCTATAACATCATTTCTCAACAAATAACAAAGATGTTCAACTTGGTATGTGTGAGAAAAAGTCTCCATTTATTAGTATGCTATATGCCCTTAAATCATTGATATGAAGGAGCCTTCAGCATCTTTTTTGTGATTAATCATTCATTGTTTTTGTCAGTAGCAAATATGTCTTTGTGTGTGTGAGGGAGAGAGACAGAGAGAGAGAGAAAGACAGAGCATCCTGTGAGGAGCTATCTATTTCAAAATAAATTGACTTTTTATTTTATCCTGTGTTTTTATCATTTTATATTAGTTAAAAGTATGTCAATTCCGTGTTACTAATAAACAAATCACTTTTTATATTCTTTATAGACTTACATACGTCCTTACCTTAGCATGATCTAATGTAGCCATTCTCCATGATTAGAGTCAAAAGGATACAATAGAGAAACTTTGGTCTGCTCCACTCCCTGTTATTTGCTGATATTTAACACCTTGTTTTTTCAGTCTGAATAAACAGTCAACATGCCTCCATAGATTCCTGACTTCAGCTTTATTTACTTTATTTATTTAGAAAATAGTGGATTGAGTCTTAATCACTCTGTATAACTTCCAGTGTGACCAGTGAGACTTATGTAAGGCACCTTTGCTGATCAAAAGAAGAAAGAGCAGAGATTGGCTTTTAAGTTTTTGATCATATGGTCAAGGCTGGTTAAACATAAAATTAGCTGACTCCTGTCAACAGTCAATTTCTTGGTTTCATGTCAAGCTAAAAATGAAAGTTTTTAGCTTGACATGTTGTGATGCCATGAACTCCAAACCTGACCACTTGGCATAATCTGCTGAATTTGTGCAGCTTCTTCTGTCCTCAAAAGGAGACTTTTCTCTGTCTTGTTGGTCCCATGCTGCTATTTTACTGTCTTTTGCCATTGCTTTGCCATTGCTTTTTGATTACCTGCATGTGACTTGAATATATCACCCAGCACCACTATGTCTTGCGGCATTGAAGAGGTTGTGTATATTTCACAGCTTCTTTAAAAGCAAGCTGTGAATAGTTCTGATGGTGGTGCAAAAAAAAGAAGATTCTGTATGTAAATTGGCACTCAAGAAATGAAAGAGAAACTTCCCGTTTTTAGCAACATTCCAAGCAGTCTAGTACACAACATTTCAGTCTCAATCAAAGAAATAATGACAGGCTCCTGAAGCAATGCTTCAAATTAAATAATTGACTGGTTTACAAAACAACCCTTAGGATTTCAGGATTTACATATTGTCTCAGAATATCGGCATGTCTTATCTCTTCACACTGACGGGGATTTAAAGACTTCAAAAGCCCCCATTTGCGATCAAAATTACGAGTTTAACAGCAGTTTGTATTCTTGGTAAACCACAGCATGTGCTCCCCGCATGCTTGTTAATTGTTCAGTATGGCACAGAGTACAAATGTGATGCTTTCTAGTTTTGTTGGAGGGAGAAAATTTCTGAGACGTAAATTATGAATTTGGAGGCTCCCTCCAGCAAGTGTCACAATTAAAAAGTCTTTGAGGTTCCCTGGAGCTCCCCGTAAATCCATTGCAAAAAATTGTAACCTTCCTTACAAGATCCTACAAAATTTACATAACTCCAAATCACTGATTAATAAATCAAGAAAGGGTTTGGGGGTGTAACAGGGAAATCTCCTGTGTTGTTTTAAACGATCAACAATGCAGACTTACACACGTTTATTTTTGCTAATTTTATTCTGCATTCTGTTTTATTAAGCATTCTGTTTGTAATGCTTGTAGGAAGTAACAGGCGATTTGTTTCTCTTGTTATTATCAGGGCGATGTTGGTCCTCCTGGTCCTCCTGGTCCTCCTGGTTCTGTAAGTAAAATTTTATGATCAAACTCCAGACAGTTTTTTTTTCTATTTTATTTACATTTTATTGTAAGAGTGATACATTGCCTAACCTTACACCAGTGTGAGAACAGACCAAATCATTGACCTGATACCATCTCGAGACAAAGCAGAAGGAATAAACAGGCAGAACAGTGTTTACCTCTGCTGTCACATCCCCAACATGCTACCATGTGACTGTGTAAACAATTTCCTCCCTCTTGAAGACGCTGCAGACTTATTCTGTCTGAAGTTATGTTTTGATTTGCTTTGTGTGCTGTGTATGAACAGCAGAAAAGAGTATATAAGAGCTTCAGATATGGAAAATCTTTCCTTTTCATGGCAGATGGGCTTTTTTTCTGTTTAGTTTAACTAGGAAAAAGCTTCTTTGTTACTTTTAAGTAATTATTTTCTCATTTTCAGCAAGCACCTTTTGAAAGATCTTTGCTGATTGCAGAGAATTGTTGAAGAAAAAGAAAAGAAACACTGGCTCCAGCCATAATGGCTTAATCTCCTTCTTGATACTCGAAAGGCTTCATAGTGTGAATAAATAAGGGTCACTGGGCATGGATTGTTTTTTATGTTAATAATTGTAAATTATAGAAAATTATTTGGTGGAAAAAGTGGAGCTTTTAGTTAAAAAGTAGGGACACATTTTTAGAAGAAATGTATGTCAATGTGGAGCTCTGGCAAGTGCTAAAGGAAACACAAAGTGATTGAATAGTAGAATTAATTTCTTAGACATTTAAAAGTAAAAACAAAATATTGTAGGAGGAAACAATTAGAACCTGTAAGGTGGCAATAATATCACAAAAACCAAAAAAAATGCTTTTAGTGGTCAAATAAAAACTTGAAGCCTTTGTTTCTCATAGTGAGGGCTTTGGCATTTTGATGACTGTCTGCTAATAGTTTTTGTTCTGAAGAACAGCTGTATATTGAACCCACTGAAGGCCTTGGACAAGAGCTTGGAAACAAAGTTTGATCGCTCTCATTCATATGCTCATTTTCCCTGCTTGTTAACGAGCAATTCATATGGAAATGAGACATGTTAATTATAGATAGAAGAAATATTGCTTGCTTTCTTTTGGTTTCACTGGTTTCGATCTTACCAAAGAAAAGGCAGTTCATTTAATGGGAGAGGGCATTTGAAAGTCTTTATAAAGCACCAGGGATTTAGTTAGTAGTTTTTGCCTGGCTATAAATGAAAGGGTTGAGCATATGAACATTGTTGTTTAGTGAGGTGTTTGCCTCTATAGATGTGCAGTGGAGAGGGAGGCATTAGTCACTTGATAAATGAGTCTGTTTGAATATTTTAGTATACCGGTCTCTGTCTGTGCTCTGCTCCTTCCCACGGCAGATAATTTTGGCAGTTATGCATTGATTTCCCTTACGCAGCAGAAGTAAGGGTTCACATCATTACCCTCCCTTCATAAAACTTCCGTGCCTTTGTTTATTAGTGACAAGGAGGGGAAGTCGACTCACAGGCATGCACGGTCATCACATCAAGCAATGCCCTTTAAGGGAGAAAATAGTCTTCTTTTTATTGCTCCACCTCTGAACACTGGTGTTTTATAATCTGTGAAGCCAAATCTGTTATGCCAATTCATGTTAAAAGGAAATGGTCCTTTGCAGAACAGCCCTGTTCTTGCAAAAATGCTTCTGAAGAAATTTTGTCAAATACTAATGGCAATCAGGCTTTGTTACATATCTGAGGACAAAGCGGCCTCTTTGTTTTCTAACAGCAGGTAAAGACTGACTGATTATGCCACCGGGAATCAGCACTTGCCTGGAACGCTGTTGCTAAAGAGAGTCATTCATGTCAAGTTCATAGAGCTTGTAATCAGAGAAATGATCAGATAGGGCTCAAAGGCACACTTTAATCAGGAAAATCGTAACCGTACAGATGGAAAATAAAGTATCTTAAAAAAGACAATAAAAGCTTCACAAAATTTATATCTAATGAAAGCGGCAAGATGTCACCAACATATGTTGATAGGGATCAACTTATATTCCACAGTCTATATTGCCTTGCAAAGTCTGAAGTAGCCATACTTGCACAGAGTTAGGGTACATATGGCTATCAATGCCAATATTGTGCCATTAATTGCAACAATGTCATCTTTTTTTTGACAAATTGTTTGGATCTTTGAGCTGAAAAATAAACAAGGTTTGTGCCATATTTCAACCAACATTACCACTAATGTTTTGCTACAAACTAATTGCTATATGTTACACTATCATTGGCAATGATAAACAAAATACAAGCTGGTGGTCTCATTATAAATGTTATATTTTCCATTTAAACTCTCTATTTAAACTCTCTAAATCAGTGAGTTAGCTCCAGAGAGTCGTTCCCCGTGTTTATGTAGACCTGCTTATTGTTTATCGGCAGTAACTGCCAGATTTTTGAAGACTATTTCCAGAACATTGTGTCTTTCATTACTTGTAGGTGATGACAGCTCATGGGTTAAGACAGCTCTCTGGAACTGTAAGCAAAAGCGTATGCAATACATATTTTGTGTGTTTGCATATGCCTTCTTATTGTCTGATGTTCTCTGTTGAAGCTGCACCAAATAAATTACCCAGTTAGATTTTTGATGAGGTGTGTTTTCTCCTGTTTTTCAAGGATGAAAGAGCCCAGGAGGGTGAGAAGGGAGATGAGGTAACTATTCTCCCTTGTTATTGCTTGTACAAGAAAGCTGTACTGTGATTCAACTATGATTTTCAAGCACTGCATCCTACACCATGGCATGAATTATACTTTACATTCCTTATGTAATGTCAACAAAAGTGTCATTGACATTTGATTGTGAAATAACAATTGATCGCCTGCTGTTCAGACGGGAGGTTTTATTGCACCCTTGTGCTCAGTCGAAAGCACAAAGTAAATTGCAGAATTTACCGGCTTGGAGTTATTGTTTGGATCCAAGAATTGTAGATGCATCCACTTCAGGCCAGCAAATTATAAAAGCCTCTGATGCAGCTTTTGACCAGACATCAAAAGGCATCTCTATATAATCCACATCATAAATATTTAGGCAGTAGTTCATTTTTTTATTTTCAGGGCTTTTATGTGTGACCACATTCTGAAATAAACAATATTAAACGGCCCCTTCTGAACTTCAACTGGAGTAGGTTTATATAAGCGTTGTGGTTGATAGGGAATTATTGTTAAAGTACAGAAAATGTCATGTGTGGCTCAGAGCTGATAGAAAGTTAGGAATCAAGAGCTTCTGATGTGATAGAGAAAATTATACAGAGGAGGGTAAAATAAGAAGAAAGATCAAATGTAACACAGAAGAAAATTCAGAAAAAAATGTTTGAAGAAAACACAAATTGACCTCACTGCCAGTAATAAATGTTTTTTCATAAGAGAGGTTCGCAACAAGAAAAACAAAGAACACACAACATCAGCTTCTTTTTTGATCAAATAGCTGCATAGGTGTCAAATGAATTACTCCGAAAACATCACCTTGAAATCGGAGGCAGACAAAGGCAATAACCGAGCACACAGATTGATGCACATGCATATAAAAAGAACGCTAAATGACTTCTCACAAACAGGGGAAATCACAATATCTTTGTAAAGTTTAGACCTAGTTGTGCGAAACCTAAAACGCTGATAATCTAAAACTACACCTTTGTATCTGTCAGTGGTCAAAAAACACTTTGAGGCACACAGACAGGCAACACAATAAACAGGTGTTAAAGAAAAAGGGCAGAAAAAGACCAGAGAGTTCAGATGATCAAGGCCACACAGGAATGCCATGAAGCAACAGAAAAAGAAAAAACAGGGCATACCAAACATTTGTATAGAACAGGAAAATTGGTAGCAGTCCAGAGGTGAACAAAGCTAAAAAGATGTGGTTGGGGAATAAAGAACAAGACCTCATTTTTCTTCTTCTAGAAATAATTTATTCTTGCCAGTGATTTCCACACTTGGGAAGAAACAAATTGGTTTTACCAAAAAGCACTATATAGCATTTGTTGCCACTAAAATTACAGAAACATCTAATTAGTAATGGACACGTTTTTATCCCCCCAGGGTATAAATATGACATGACACAGAGGCCCATTTCTTTTCAGATGCTGGCCATGAGGCATATTTTTTATTTTGCCTTCATTCACAATGAGCAGGACGGAAAAACAAGTACAACAGTGTTCAAAGCTCACTATTAGGGGGCTGCAGGAAAGAAGGGAGGTGGTCTTGAGGTTATTTTGTCTCCATGACAACAATTAGATTATCAACATGCCACCTGGCTGATGGAGAATAATGCCAGAAAATAAAAAATACATTTTCTGTCCTGCAGTCCTAAAGATATCCATGTGTTTTTCAAATATGCATGGACCTCAATCAGAATAATTTGTTTTGGTGAGATAAGATAATGTTTGAGCTTTTAACATGTAAAATGAGGACAATTTTAAACAGAAATCTGATAGGTGTTGATAAAAAAGATGAGAATTCTCAATCTTGTCTTCACCAGAGAAGCACATAAATGAGCTTTCTCCTGAAAGGTGAATAAAACACACTATATTACATTTTATACAATGTGCAAAAAATGGAAGATGTTCTGCAGCATGGTGAACATTTGTTTGTTTAATTAAAAAGAAGTGAAAGGCTATAAAGCAAGGAAAAACTACTTTAGATTTTTTTCACACTTTACAGAGATTTCACTCTGTTTTTTATCACAAGCTGAAATGAAGATCAATAAAGTTGACCTCCAGAGTCTCTTTGCGAGGTCTCATCTTAATGGCGAAAGCCTGAACTTTGAGATGCCGCTGCTTCTTAATGAATCCATCGTCAGCTGAGACAAAAACTTACTTCTTGAAACTCCTCATGGAGTCTTTTTAAAGCTCAACATCATCAGGAAGATGAATGAGTTGCTTCACTGTGTTGTTTGTGCCTGTGTTGACAAAGGACGCCCTCCTGTTTCTTTACCTGTCTGCAGGGCGAGAAAGGAGCTCAAGGACTGCCGGGCCTAAAGGTGACTTATTGAGGACTTCACTCTGGCACTAAATTCTGAACATCAATATCCACCGCCAACAAAATAAGGCTCAAAAGACCTTCATATCTGTAAAGAACCATTGTAGTTTTTCCTCAGGGTGTGAGTAACAGTACCAGCAGGTTACAGTACTTTAAGTTTATAGACTGTTAAAAGTCATTTTTACTGTGGAGAAAACTATTCCTTTGACACAAGTTCTCAGATGAGACCATGAGGTATGTTTTTGAGCTGTTATCAGTCATTTCATTCATTTCCTCTTCAAGCAAAGTGATGATATGTTTTCTGAAAGGTTTAAGAAATTATGTTTATGTGTACAAAAAGTTCTAATACTTTTTGATTCAAAAAGGAGTCACAAATAAACACCTGATTTTTAACAACAAAGCACAAAAACCAATATATTTGTTTTTCTTTTCAAATTTTCCTTTTTCCCTTTTCCCTCTTATTCCTGCTTTGTGGTGATGTAACAGGGAAGTATGGGACCTCCGGGACTTAAGGGCGATCAAGGATTGGAGGTAAGCCTTGGATCTAAGATTTTGCTGTGACATGCAGGTAGTTTTAATTGTCATGTTTTGTGTGAATAATTGTTACATTTCTTTGAGGAGTGGTTTTGTCGAGGGAAAATGTCTTCATGAAAGCAATGCCTTGAAAAAACATTTCAACCCATGAATCTTTGAGGAAATGTCATCTTACAACCAACAACTTCAACACATTTGGGATTCCATATGACAGATCACATATGATAGTGTTTAAATCCAGCTGTTTTATAAAGGATTCAAGGGTTTGATAGAGAGCATTACAGTATCATGAAAATCAAGAAATACACCATTCAAGTTTTTAGTAGTTTAAAGCTGTGTTCATGTATGGAACAATATGCAAAGGTTTTCAGATATTTCAAAGGACTCTTCCATCCATCTAAATATAAAAAGAGTCTGGCTCAGTTGCACAATGGATGAAATGATCATCATTTATGAAGGAATGGAAAGAATAAAGCCATTTCAGACTTTGCTGCAAGCCTTATAGGGAGCATATAAAATATGTGGAAGAAGATGTGTTATAATGTGTTATAAAGGCCCAATCAAAGTCTAGAACTAAACCCAATGGCAAAATAGTAAGCTTTTGTTTGCAGACTCTCCTAATCTGACCAGGTGTGCTGAAGCAGAGATATCTAAAGTTTGCAGGAGACCAGCATTTGAGTCTGGAGTCTCTATTACTCCAGTACAAGTTAATTATGCAGTAACTTGGGGGCTGAATACAAATGCACACTACACTTTTCAGACTTTTAGTGTAAAAATTTGTACAAAACATTCCAAAAATACTAAGTTGAATTGTAGCAGTTACATCAAACTTGCTTAATGCTACTCAGGACTGTGGCTCTATCTCCACTTATCTCTAATTTGTTAAAAACTACATGGTTTTAGACTGTGGCAGGAAACCAGAGTACTCAGAGAAAATCCAAGAATGCATCTCACAGCAGAGGGAAAACATACAAGCCACACATAGAATACACTTGTTTCATTCATTAGTTTTGCAAATTCCACATGGGAAAGATTTGCCACATCACACACTGCAAAACAACCGTTAACATTAAAGAAAACATAGAAACTCCTACTTGCCAGACCAACAGTGAAACTCCTCTGATTAGGAATTTTCTCAGCTAAGCTGGGCCACAAAAGCTGGGCCAGATAGTATATAGTTTAAATGCAAAAGATAGCCTAAAGTGTTGCTTTTTACTTTATACTTTACCAGGGAAAACAAGGTCTGCCTGGATCCATTGGGCTTCCTGGACTCCCAGGCGATTCTGTAAGTAGTCTGGCACTAAACAGCAGCACTTAATGTCAAGCTTTTCTTTCCCCCCAGTGCCTGATCTGTCACCTTGCCATATCCTTTTCTCTACTAACTCATCCTGTCAAGGCAAAAGAGAGAGAGATACACAGATCAACCTGAACAGGCAGAGATCGAGAACAGGTCAGGAGAAAAAGTCCAGACGAGTATTTATTTTACTTTTTTTACATAGACGATCAGTAATCAAATTTAAGAATTAAGTAGTGGAAAGAGGCAAATCTAAGCGCTTTATGCCAGCGACGGAGGCAGCAGCCCAATCTGTTCTCTGCACCTGCTTCGGTAATGAGCATCTGTCTTTATTCAAAACCAGGGAGGGAAAGAGGCATTTCATAAATCCTGGCCAGGGGAAGTTTTGTTGGAGCACAGCTGCCCGCTGAAGCAGTGAGGAGGAGGAGATAAATGTGTGTGGGGAGATGAAGGCTTGGTGATAGATGTGTCTCTTTTTACCACTATTTACAGGGCTTACCAGGGGAGCCGGGGGTGCCTGGGAGAGATGGCCTGAAAGGAGAAAAGGTAGGTAAACATCAAATCAAGCTTTCACCTCAAAGACAAATATAAACCAAAGATCCTTTATCACAACTTGAACATGCTAGACAACTTGTGGAGACACATTTCAGATTGCTCGTCCTGCACACCATCCTCAATTACATTGTGGCTTTATGTTCTCATGCTGGATTTCTTTCAGCGGAAGAACTGAAAGCAGCAAAGTAGGAAAGTGGAAAAGTGTGTAGTTTAAATTTAACCTCAAAAGGTGTACTCAAGGTTTCCTGTCCACTGGACTCACTTTCAGATTCTTAAGGGTGAAATAAGCCAAAATCACTTGTGGGAGTACTTTTGTCAACATTTAAATTTTGCACAGTATAATTTGGAATTTCTATTTACTTTACTTATTAAATAAGCGATTGGTTGTTGAATGCAATTTTTGCCTTTCTTTTTTTCACACTTGAGGTTTGGTTAAAGCTGTAACCAACACTGAATTTATACTAATTTGACTTCAATGAAATATTTTTTTACCTAGGTTTGGTCTAAAAAGTAAGTCAGTTGAGAACAGTTGAGGAACATTGGACATTCTGAATTGAGATCTAGCAGAGGAGAGGTGGCTCCTGTGTGGGCACAAATCTGGATATGCAACATCAAAACAGCAAAAGTACACAAAGGTAAACCACAAAGACAAGAACAAAACACTAAAAATAAGCTCCTTCCCAATCAACCTTTCAATCCATTTTGCTTGTATTAAAATGTGTTTACAACAGCCTATGTTACAAATTCAATGACATCTCAAAGACAGAAAAAAAGCATAAGTTATATTAAAAAGATTTCACATGTACCAAACAAAACCTAAAATCATAGAAAAAAATGATCATTTGAAACCTTGTGTAGAAAAAGATTTTAACTTCTGTTTAAGTCTGCAGGTCAATTATGTGTGTGCTATATTTTCCATTTCACTGAGTAGGTGGCAACCCATTTGTCACTTTGTTTATTAACTAGCATCTGGTTTCATGCCCACAGGGAGACTCTGGTGTAGTGATTGGGCCACAGGGGCCTCCTGGTCCTAAGGGGGAGCCTGGAGAACCTGGTGGGGCATATATGGTGGGTGTCAACCAATACACATACAAATTAGGCCAATATACATTGATTTAGTTCAGTTGTTAAACAGTGGAAATGTCCACATTAAACCGTTTCCAAATATAATTAATACATATATGAGTTACCTAATAATTTAAATTTTGATTTCACTCTGACAAGGTGAACATCAAACGTTCTGATTCCTTGACATCAGAGGCTCTGACTTTAAATTGTCCGAGCCTCTGATATCCAACTGAATCCAGAATCTCTTTTTTCCTGGATATACAGGGGCAGAGGTTTGCACTGGGGTAGAAATCCTTGGACTGGAATCATGTTCTGCCACCAGTGAGTGCACTTGCTGCCCCAGCATTCCTGTTGGACAGTTTACCACTCTGTGATATTAGAGAGATGCAAGGCCATTAAGAAATCCATTTCTGGATGTTTCCAACCCGTGTAATCACCTATCCTTCCATTTTGGGGCTAATAGCTATTTAAGCACTTTCCTTTATGGAAACAGCTTCACACACACAGAAGTGCCTGAGTCGTGCTCAATATCACTCACGCTCCTTAATCACGGGCAATGCTCTTTAAACAATCATGTTTGTTTGTCTGTGGAAATGTGAGTCTCAGCAATAAGCCCTACTGGAAGCACTGCAATAAGAGGGAGATGGGAAAAATATTTAAACTTCTTGAAAATGCTCCAGTTGTCAAAAAATTCTACAGGCATTCTTTGAAAAATGTATGTTTTTGGTGATTTACTGACCCTCAGTTTAAAGAGAAATAGCTTTTATTTATAGCAGACACTGTTTTACAGAGGACATTTCTATGAGAAGCACATTTATAACATTTCAGGGACAAAATAAAAAATTTAGGCCTTTTTAATGAGTACTTTAAGTAACTTAATTGGATTTGCCTTCAAATAAATAACAATTGTTTTATTTGTTTCACTAAAGTGCAGATGCATTAAATTTATTAGAAGTTTTCTCTTTTTTAAAAAAAAGCAATCATTAAACTACTTTTCTCAGGAAAATGCTTTACTTCCCCAACTTTCTTGTTTCAAGTTTAAGTGTACACCACACCCCACCTTTTTCAATACTGTAGAATTGCTGTGTTAGTCCAAATCCAAAACTAATTTACATTGTGCAATGTAGGGCTTGTAACACTAATACATGCTGACCAAAGAAATCAATGTCTCATCTGGATGGCACAGTAAATAATGCTTACACTAGCCGTGGTTCCAATCAACGTTTTGTTCTCCGCGTTGTAGCATTATCGCTGTGCCTCTTCACATTGAAAGTAATAAAACAGCACCGAACATGAACTCATAATGCATTCCTGTGTTCAGGTCGCTGTCGTTTGTAGAGGTTGTACAAGTTCAAGAATCCAGTTTTAATTAAAGCTCTATAATTTATACTAAGAGAGGAGAGCTGCTGCTCAGTTGACAACAAGATTTGCAGACAGAGGTCCAGGTCTGACATGTTCTTCCTGTTGTTTTTTCAGAGTGATGGGCTGCCTCTGAGTAGAGGGTCTCGTGGGCCGAAGGTAAGAGCCAAAGAGAACATGTCTTTTTTTTTTGTTTGTCAAAACGTCAGCAAGCTACAGGTATATACCTCCAGGCAAATATGAATAAGAATTTTCTGACCTTTAACTTGCATCTTAAGAATTGAAATTTGTTAATGTACAAAAAGTCCTCTTCATACGAATATTTTACATTTTTTGTTATTTTTCAATATAACATTTTTTTGAGAGATACTGAATGATGATGATGATTACGGTGGTAATGCCAATAAATTACCAGTTATGATCTCAGCAAGGAACATGTTTATTCGTTCTTCAACGTTTGGTCAACAAATGAGAGAAAAACTCAAACAATTAGACTTCAATACATGCAAACCAAATTCCACAACATTAGCACTATAGTCAGACATGACTAGATGATATATGAAACTAATTGAGCAGAATAACAAAAAATATTTAAATTTGAACTGAATTCATTGTTTGGACAACTGTTTATATTATAGATTTGTATATACAATGCAGTTGTTTTGATATTGACATGTAAATGATCTTTATGTTTTGTACATACCATTGGGAGGGGGAAATGGTTGAAATGAATAACTGCTTGACTGACTGGTTGGTTGACTGAATAATTAAAAACAATGTTGTGGTTGCATTTTAAAGCAACCAGCCCAGTCAATGCAATGTAAAAAAAAAAAGAGAAGCTCATTTCACAGTCAGCATGTGACAGCTTAAGAACAACCCCCCTCTCTTGGTTTTAACCTCGGGCTACAAATCTACCAATAATCTCTTGTTAGATGACCTGAGGGTGTGTATAGAAGAGTAAACCTTTAAGAACTTAGACATGAGCTGTAGATCTTGGCCTAATAAGTTAAAACCAAGAAATAGAAGCAGAATCGTGCTGGTTGACTAGTCAAAAGGCACACAGGGATTTGGTCTAAATCTCTGTTGAAACTGGTCCATGTATTTTCTTTTTCAATATTGATGAGTGTATTTTGGTGTTGACAAGTAATATCTACTTTACTTTAAGGAGAAATATATGAGGTTGTTGAAATAAAAGTGTAACAAAAAGAGAGGAAGCCACAATATACTCAATTTTTCACATCAGGAAAAACCAAGCTTTTTTAAATTAAAAGCCGGTTGATCATTTAGAAAAAAAATAATTTTAGATTGTTAGACTTGCATCGTCATACAGAGCCTTTTGGATATGAACATAGTTACCATCGACATCTTCTTAAAAGAAAAAAAAATCTGCTTATGTTTTTACAACCAGCCTTCAATTCACTTGAAGGTTGGTTGTTAGATGTTTCTGCAACTGGAAACCACTTTATTTCAAAAAGTTTTTGTTTTTTTCCTCCATAAAGGCCATATTATTAAAGCGCATAGAAGTACAGAATGCTTGCTTTACCTCCAAGGTTACCATATTCCTCACGGCTGATTCTTTGATTTCTTTGTCAGTCTTAGACAGACAGATATGACTTGGTGGGTTTGCAGTTGAGCCATACTCTTTATGCATTTTCATTTTAGATGACAAATTAAACAATGTCCTGTCCAGAACAGCTATATACTGAGCGTAAATTGTACACATGTGGACTCCTATTTACTGCTTTGCATCAAAAGGCAACAGGTGAAAGTAAAACAAAGGGCATTGATTTAAATTAATTTGCTGTACTTGATTTTTCAATAGACCACACAGCTTTTATGAAGGTGATACAGTTTTGAAAATATTCTCACGTTAATGTTGTGTGTTGGTTTTTCCCTTCTGGTGATTCCCAGTTATTACTAGTGTTGTCATTTAAATAAACAAAACTGAATTCTGAGTTTGAATGTAATGGATAATAAAGATGAACACTATCTATCCTCAGATACAAGCGATAAGGCACACTGAGTTTAATAGTTAATTATTATGCAGTGCAGGAGTTCTCCCGTCTTCCGAATTCATCACACCTTTTGTTTGTGTCAGGGTGAACGAGGTGTGCCTGGACTGCCTGGAGACCACGGAGAAAAGGGAGAGCCTGGAGAGAGCATCATTGTGAGTATGATGTTGTATTGATTCACCTATCACTCCTTCATTTATTATTTAGCTCAACCATGATAACTTGTCATAGAAACTAAAGAGTCTCAAGATAAGTGGTCATTAAATACATCTTTAGGTGAAAACATTGCGTATTATTTCAAGGGGCTGCCGCATCACGTTCGTGATTCATTACAAAGTGTAGCCATCGATACATACTTTGAACTTCACAAATTTGACTGTGAATGAGTGTGTGTTCAGTTTTGAAACACAGGATAGCTGGAGACAAAGAATCAATAGAGCAAAAGGTGCCTAACACAATTACTGTACTGGATCTGGGTGCTAGAGGGCGGATGGTGTTAACAAGATGTGTGATGTGTTTGTAGGGCCCCGCAGGACCCCCAGGGAAGCCAGGAGCTGAGGTCTGTAGCAAATTCTCACTTTCGCAACACAGAAACAGCATGCTCGTGTTTTTCACCGAGGTTCGGTTAAATTAGGATGTGGACAATTTCAGGAGAATCTTTTGTGCTACAAATAAAAATGAACTAATTCTGCTAATCTAAATCTATAAACTAACTATAGGTCTTCTTTAGGGTCTTCGTGGCGCACCAGGTTTATCCGGCCCTCCTGGAGCTTCAGGAAGAGAGGTTAGTGGGTACAATCTATTACTTTATTCTCATTCAGTCCCACAAGTATGCAGATAAAAGATAAACGGCTGCATAAAAGATTGTCAGCTTCCTGCTGTGGATGTCCAAGTGCGTCGTATCACTGCTGCCGGCCACAAATCACCACCAACCGAGATGACTGTGAAAAGTTATAGACCTTCACGTCTGCATGATATTGCTCCCAGTAGGGCTGTTAAGTCTATTCTTTGTCTCAATTAAAGGGCTCCCCTGGTAGACCGGGTCCACCGGGCCCTGCTGGACCTCCAGGTGAACCAGTAAGTAAGAATATCACTTTTTTGCAATTCCGGATCAATGAGCAGCAATGAGAAGTACAGATATATCACTTTTAGTATGTGTTCAAAACCAAGGTTTTAGGTCAGTGGTCTCAAACTCCAGCCCTCAAGGACTGGTGTTCTGCAACCTTTAGACATTTCTGTGGTTCAACACACCCACCTCCAACATCAACACATTAGCAGAGCTCTGTAGTGACTAGTGAGGCATTTTTATCATTTAATTCAATCGTGTAAGACATGAGACACATCTAAAAGTTGCAGACGTCTGGCCGTTGAGGACTGCAGGTTGACACCCCCGCTTTAAGTAAAATAGCATGGTTGTATATATAAAACGACTTCAGTAGCATTTTTTTATGGCTTTACATCAGGAAATACACTGCCCCTTACCTTGGTTAAACACTGCAATGAATGAAAAACAATTTATTTCTATGTAGTTATTTGAATATTTTAGATTCCATTTTTCAGGGTTAGAAAATAAGTTGTGTTACTGTATTTGAGTGCATATAACATCTATAATATAAAATATCTTCTTTTTCTTTTGAGTACACTTGGGATTGTACTCAGTTGTATTTCAAGCCTGTTACTGAGTAAAAAAAATATTCCTGCATAAAAACTGCATGTTGAACTAAAAAAAAGCAGATCAGTAAAAACCTATTACCCTCCCTGAGAGAGTGCACAACCTGTAAATGGAGATAGTGTGCAGCGTACCACCTGGAGAATCTGCAACTTTAATCTGTGACACAACACCAGAAACTCGCTGAACAATTCACACTCTAAAACCAGGAGGAAGACGGAGATGCAAAGAGTGCTGTCCCAGCTCAGAGAAATATCCTGTCACATTCTGTTGCAGAAACAGTGAAGATACATCACTGACTCCAAGAAAAAAAAAACACAGAAACCTTGCGTTGTGCACTGCAAGCCACATATGCTCCAAACTCTGTATATAAATAATGGTTTCCCAATGTCGCTTCTCCAAACATCTGAACATTACACCTGCAGCAGTGACACAGTTAGTCAAATAAGAGCCTGCAATTTTTTGTCGAGGTAGAAATAAAAAATGAACTTAGTTAAAATCGATCAACATTTACATGTATGACTCTGATCTGCTGGTTAATTAACGTCATCAGTAATTATTAATGTTAATGCTGACTTGATTAAACAGATCGTTATTCTACATCTAAAACATTGTCAGGGTTACATTGACAAGTGGGCACCATCTGCTCTGCTCTAAAACAGCCAACATTCTTAAAAATAATGCTTACCATTAATTTATTGAAGATGGATTGTAATGATGCTGTCTTTACTATCTTTTACTTGGCAGCCTTTTCCTTGGCAGCTCTGTGGCAGAATATTACTCAGCATATTATATATGACTTTTATATCGTCTCTGACCAGCAGATGGATTTCTGGGCATGTCGCAGCATGTGCTGCATTTTAAACGTTATGTGGTGGAACTTAAAATTGGACACTTTAGTTTTGTACGTAAACGTTGTGCATGTGTGCAGGTTTAAAGAAAGGCCTAATGTTTCTGTGTATATATGGGCCATACCAAAAAGACTATTTGAAAAATTTCTGGCATGAATATACATCACACCTTTACCCTGCAGGAACTGCATCCCTTATGTAATTACAGTATTTCAATATACTAAATCTCCTGCAAGCTAAAGATTCATAACACCTTTCTCATTCATTGTTTGCTTTATAACGATTTTAGGTTTTTGACAGTGACAATATTTTTAGTATGTTAGAATCCTGAAGCATTATGATTTAAGGTCTGCAAATAATAACTGGAACAAGACAGTTTGATAAACGAGTGTGCATAAAAACTGGTCATTCAGACCAACAAGCATCATTCAGGCCAATGATGGCCATCATTTATTCCAATGATGGTCTTGTGGATCTGGCAATGTTTTTGTGTAGGTGTGTGTGAGTGTGTCCAATTTACAAGATGCAGCTGAACCAAACAGCTGCAGCATATTATTAAATACCATGAAGGATTTGCCCTGAAAGACAAAACCATCTCTTCTTTTTCTGACAGACTGCCCTGCCTATTGTTGGAGACATGGGTGCATTACTTAAGGTATTTCCTCTGCATAGATGAACAATACATACAGCTTTAACCTTTGTTTATTTTGCAAGTAGATTGATGTTCTGATTCTTTTTAATAATTATTATTTCTTCCTTCAGAGCAAAACTGATTTTATGCCTTTTGTCCAGTCAAATTCATTTATTGCTTACAGACTTATTTAATGTTATGTGGTGAAACATAATGATACTTTTGACAAACTGCTGCAGTAAATACATTTAGTTTTTGTAGTTCTAACTTTTTTTTTTCTATTCACTATTTCGGCCCAATGTTGCACCCATTTCCTGGAATTACACAAACCTAAAAGTTTCACTCCATGACTGACATGCAGTGAGACTCTTGAAGGCACTACTTGATTCCCATTAATTCTGCTCAGGAGACATTCAGACAACATTTTGTGCCAGTCAAGGTCCTTAGTCCTACCGGGTTGATGTCACATAATATGAGGTGAAAATGCAGTGTGCCAGCTCTGCTTGATGAAATCTTATCTGTGCCGCTGGTTTTTCTCGCCTCGCCTGCTTTGGCAGAACGCCTGCAGTCTTTGCCAGACAAGAGTTCCTGTGCTGCCTGGGCTGAAGGGAGAGAAAGGTTCCCCTGGAGTGCAAGGAGTGGAAGGCTTGGTGGGAGAAAAGGTACATCCAGTTCTGGACATTTTTAATTTATTTTGCATATGTAATTCAGCCTTTGGGGTTTGGTATAGAGTTACATTTAAATTATTTTAGACCCGACTGAATTGCAACAGTTTACTGTCCAAATATGGCTCAAGATGATATAAGCCACAATGAAATATTTTCAAATGCAAAACCTAATATTAGGCTTAATAAGAAGGTTTTGTTTTCAAAATGAATAATCTTCATTGCTTAAAGTTAATTTTGTAAATTCTGCTCCTTTTGTCTCAGCTGTAATCTTTCATGCACATAACTGTTGACAAGTAGTTCCTTAAAATTAAATATAATATATATTTATATATTCATATAAAACCATGGAAAGAATGAGAAGTCCAAATGAAAACAAGCACAGAAGTTAATATGATTTTAAAAATATAAAAACATTTAACAAAGATGGAGAAAAAGAAAACTTTACTAAATAAGATCAAACTCATTTTACTAGTTATAACTTGCTAATTGAATCAATAATATGTTTCTGTGAGAGCAGTTTTAAAATTAAACTCGCAAAATATAAACAAAGGAAATTGTTTTGAGATATTTTGAAGTTTACTCCAAATTGACACAACAAACAAATGTACTTTTCTTTCAAACTGGAACATCAACATTTGGATTTGGTGCCATAAAAAGAGTTTGATACAACAGAATGATTCAATAATAAGAAAATAACTCATGAACAGAAAAATCTACGCAAAGGACAGAGCTTAAATTGATTTGAGTCTTATTAATGTATTATTTGAAAAAAGAGTGACTTATCAGAATGGGCCTATTTCACAGGAGATGTTTTTTTATGAAAAAGAGAAAGAAGAATAAAGACTTGTTAACAAGGGGGATATTTCATTTAAATACAGTTCTGTTTTTACCTGCATTTTACTAAATATTCTAGCTTTTGGAGGAGTGACCCACCAATGTACTGCTAATTCACAGCCAAAAATTCCTACCATCTTCAAGAAACTTCCTTCAGAGGCAAAAAATCTGTTGCATCCTCATAAAACATTTAGAAATCGAGGTTCTTCAAATGAAATTCTTGGAAGTTGTGCAGACTGCTGAAGCTGGTAAAGAAGTTGTTGACAACTAGATTCAGTTGTTGAGGGGGAGCAACCAAAGCAGTTATATGTACATATTTTCAGATCGAGGACGGTTTTATATTGGAAAACTAGGGTAACTCATAGCAGACACATAAATGTGCCAAACACAAGTACACTGTGAAATGAGAAGCTTAAAAATATATATCCTAAAGTGTCAAGGTAATGTCACATTACACTAAAATCAGCAAAGAGATTATACTTATGCTGACAGTAACATAAACCGGAGCGGTGTGCCTATAGTAACATTCAATATGTGTGTTCTGAACAGGGGGATCCAGGTGTAAGAGGTCCGATGGGTAATCCAGGAAAAGAAGGCCCAAAGGTGACATCAGGGTTTTAAAAACTAATACAGTCTGTTAAAATTCCCTTTAATTGTGCAGCTTTAATTCCATGGAAGAAAACAGTTGAATTAATTGTGGCAATTTGATGTTGTTTGATAAAATATGTGTATATTATAAAACCAAATGTTGACATATTTTATTCAAGAAGTGTAAAATAAAATAATTACGTTTTGCAGGTATGGTTGTCATTGCTGGCAGCCTATGGAGTTTTTCTATTGTTAATATTATTAGGATCACTTGGTGCTCTCTGCAGAAATTGTTGCTATGGATACAGCCTTGCACCAGTGAAACAGGCTCAGCAATTTCAAATTGTGTGCTGGAAGAGACATTTTGGAGTTTACCCCTGTCAGCCTTTACTTTGAGGCTTTTTTTGTGGTTGGCGAAAAACATTCACTTCTCTTTACCTCACTGGTTCTGCTCACCCTGCAGGGTGTAAAGGGAGAGAGAGGCTTCCCAGGCCCAATCGGAGACAAGGGTGATGAGGTAAGGAAGGACGATGTTTAATCTAGAAAATTAAACCATTTGTCATCAGGCCGTTAGGAATGGACAGTGGTATTGAAATTTTCAGACAACTGCAGTGCTGTGAAAAAAAAAACACTACTTATTTTCTTCTGGCTTATTTTTCATTCTTCAATGTTTCAGAACAAACCAAAAGTTTTGTAATAAAAAAAAGAGTTGTCCTGAGTGAACAGAGGCAGTTTTCAAACCAGTCTGTCCTGATGTGGAATTATAATCTTGAAGAAAGAAGAAAGTTCAGCCATCAGTTCATGACCTTAGAGTCAAGCGGCTTTGGGTTATGCAGCAGGGAACTTGTATCTGAATAGTTCAAATGAAAAACTAAAAGTTTTGGTGTGTCTTATTTTCAGAAACCATCTGATTTGTTGTTTCAGGTGTTGGAAAATTTTACCATCAAACTTTTAGGTTCAGGGAATATTTTGCTTTCTCATACAGAGTTAAGTTAGTTTTGTTAGGTCTGTTTTTTTTTTCCATTGATACATTTAATTGTAATTTGAAAACTATGATATTAAACAGTAAGGTGTTCACAACACTATAATTTTTTGAGGCGCTGCAGTTTCCAGTGGGAGCTATTGAAAATTGTCTCCAGCATAGCGTCTCCTCTGTGTGTTGTCTGTCTCCCAAAGCACCCACTTTATTATAAACATGACATGTAATGTGTGTTTGTGCATCTGTGTTATTAAAGAGGGTAATTCTATCCTACAGCAGCAACAAAAAGATATTTAGCGAGCAACCAGAATTATAAGTAGATTAGACTGTTATTGCCCAATAAAAACGTAATGCACAAACTACACAATGAATACTAGTCACTTTAAACACAGCAGTAACAGACACCATCGGCAAAACCTAGTTAGATGTCAATCATGATTAATATCTCAATTATTGGAAATCTAGTCACCCAATTTAGCATTTTATTTTGTGTAAGATTTAAGTAATATAATTTGAAAAACTTTTTTTTTTTAAATTAGTAAGCTTTTCTCAATTTACATTTTTTTTTACTTTTAGATTTAATATATAAATTGATCCTATAGGTTGATAACATTCATCATGTAGAAATCCTCGCCTCACTAGTCAGCTGTGCAGCACTCAACAGGTCCAGATGCCTACAACACTGTCCCAGACCGAAACACTCAAATAAACTGATATTATAATTTTCACACGAGGTGGCGGATTATTGAGACTCACACCTGCTTAGTGTTCATATTGAAGCTGATATCTCATTTTATAAACATGTGCTCCTGAGCAGATGTGCAGACAGAACAGAGGCTCTGACTGACTGAAGAGTTTGCTGTTGTGAATGCTAAAGCTGTCTGTGTTGTTTCTCCTCAAGTATTTGCAAATGGTCAATTACTGCAAATCACTTATTGCAATTATTTGAAGGAATTATTCTCTGATTTTTAAACTGAGTATCAATTTACTGTCGTCTCCAGGGCCCTTCAGGATCTCCAGGACTTCCAGGCATAATAGGTCGAACAGGAGCCCCGGTAAGTATTTTATTTGTTTTGTTTTGTTTTGTTTTGTTTTGTTTTGGGGTTTTTTTTGTGTGTGTTTTACTTTGGCATTTTCATAGTAAAAGAAAAATACCATCACAAAAGGGGCATGAGATACAGCAATTACAACAAAAAGTTAAAAAGAAATGCAGTTCATAGAGATCTCATAACAGCACTGACATGGGATTATTGATTAAACATTTAATCTTTTAATGAAATGAAGGATAAAATGTGTTACAGGTGTTCTCTTAAATGAGGGTTATTGCTACATGTA
Source organism: Phalloptychus januarius (assembly GCA_902982915.1). Lineage (NCBI taxonomy): Eukaryota > Metazoa > Chordata > Actinopteri > Cyprinodontiformes > Poeciliidae > Phalloptychus > Phalloptychus januarius. The sequence goes on from CADWAE010000131.1 coordinate 11,510,367, forward strand.
AGGAAGGAAGGGCTCACATTCCCACATGGTAGCTTGATTGGGTCACAAATTTCTAGTTCAACAGAATGAGTTTCTTTGGTACCAGCATTCCAAGATGCACACTCATCTGAACACAGAATGGAAGCATCTGTCCAGTTCCTTAGTGGTTTGAGATGCTGCTGCAGTATGATCTTAAAATGTGCTAAAAGTGGTCTCTAAAAGGTAGCTGACACTAGACAGCATAAGAGCTGGTGTGCCACTGACCGCTCAGTAGAAAGACACTTATCCCACATTGGGGATAATTGAGGGTACATTGGGTTTACTTTGGAGTAATCAGGTCTACAAATGACATTATCTTTCATCACCTTTTATTGAGTGTTAATAGAATTCAACCAAAGTTGTGACATTGCTTCATCCCACAGCTCTTCTGCAACATCAGTTGCTATGTCTACTGTAAAAATGTATCTTATTGAGATGAGCAGATACCTGACTCGAATGCCTGATTTGGAAGCAGCAAAAAGAAGATTGTGCAATACAAAATTTACAGCAAACTTGAAATAACTATGTAAAATGAACACTGTTTTTGTGTCCTCCTCATACTAATACATGTTTAGCTTGCAGATGTTACATAGAAAAATAATTTTCTTAGTAAATAATACTCCATCCTCACGGTTCTTTTGGCACAGTAGGGTGCATAATTTTTGTGTCACCACAGCATTGTGTCATGACAGCAGTGACACAATGATAACATTACTTCGTTTCTTATATAATTAAGCAAAAGCTCTGTCGGCACCTTATGTAGACTTACAGATGAGTGAGAGAAAAAGTGTAACTGGCGGGGTGACTTACATTAGTATCAATTTGGCTGATAATTGTCTGATCACAATTTCCCCTGTCTTAACACTCTTTCAGTTAATTCTTTCATTAAGATTCTTACATTAAAAAACACTGTTGATAGCAGCGCCATACCAAAAGAAATATACACCTACCAGAACGGTAAACTGCACATCATTGATCCTCATATACGCACACTATTCAACTTAGATCACTTTAAAATTAACACACATGCTTTAATGGAATTGAATGTTTTGATTTTATGCAAGATTTTATTTTTTCCTCATGTTTTTAACACTCAGTTAAGAATAAGGGAAAATGCTATTTTTATATATTATTTGTGCTCAAATCAGATTTCATGTGCTTTTTGCAGGGACTTGTAGGTAGACCTGGTCCAAAGGGCCCACAAGGATCAAAGGGAGAAAAGGTAAGAAACGATTTCTATGAAATGTAGTTTAACAAAAGCTGCAAAAAGTAAAGTAAATGTCATTATTGATCACAATTTGGTAGATGAGTTTGAAGAAAATGGACTGTTATTTTTCATAAATGACCTTCTATTAAATATCTGATTGATGTCTTTGCTAGTCACGGGGATAAAATACTTTGCTACTTTTAACAGCAAAGCAAAAGAAAACAAAATGTCACATTTCTAGAGAATGCATTTTCTTTCAAAATGTTTTGATGACTGTTAAAAGCAGCGTTGCTTTTACTGAGTCATCTTTATTTGACTTTGCTGAGGTACAGGAAAAGGTATAAGGATTTCTTTTAGCTACATTTCTAAAAGAATGTAACAGTGACTGAAGTCAATAGTTTTTGTTTACAGCGAAAGGTGTTGAACTAGATAAAGTTTTGAACACTTAGGAAATCCTGAAAAGTAAAAAAAAAGTGGTGCTTGAAACATCTAGTTTTGCTTAAAATTTCTCTTAGCTGTAAGAATAGGTAAAAAAAAAAGATCAACAGTGTGTTTTGGTCTTTTTGTTATGTGTATATGTGGGGGTATTTTGGTAAAACAACAGTGCACTAAAATGATGCAAAGTGATTTTTGAGACCTTATTTAGGGTCAAGACATTGTTAGAGGAAAAGGAGTGTGTTACTAGACTGGTGGCATGAAAACAAGCAATTTGTGTATTCCTATTATTTTTATTGCACCTAATGTTTACGTGCTTATGTGTTTTCATGTCAGTGAATGTTTGCAGTTGTAATTCTGTATAATGTGTATGTGATATGTGTATCTTTGTGTTTTTCTGGAGTTATTTATAATTACATGTACATTTGTTGCATATGTGTGTTTTTTTACAGTGTTTTATACCATGTCTATGTAGGCTGCCTGAGATGTTCCAATATCAGATACCGATTTGTATTCCTAATTCTGATCTGAGTCAATCAGAGTGAACATTTGTCGATGCCAAGCTAATTTTTAATGATCCGAGTAAATGTCTCAAAATTTAATCACATTGCTTCACATTAAAATCTGAATAAAAAATATTGTGAATTTTTTACTCTAATGTTGAAGATAGCAACATTATGAAAGCTGTATGTAGGCTACCTATTAAAGTAAGGCTTTTAATATGTAGTACATGTCATTTCAGGCTGTGTAGACTTTGAGATTTAGCAATTTCAACAAGATTTGAACATTGTTTATTTTAAATATTTTAAAAATAGGTTAATTTCAATGTTATGTGAATAAATTTACATATGTCCAATATTAAACAATAATTTCACTACGCTTAAGATTTTCTTTTGTTTATGTCTAACAGGGAAACGACGGAGCTCCAGGCAGACAAGGACTTCCAGGACCTCCAGTAAGTTTCTCCAGTCTTCAAAATATTTAGTTTCCTATAGTGTCTGAAAACCCCACAAGGGTCATAGGCTTTATTTTGGGTAGACATGCAATGTTACCTTTAAAGGTTAGAGTGTGAAAGTCATCTGTTTGGTGCTTGTTTAGCGCTTCTCGTAATAGCACAGCACAACTGACAAACAAGTGCAAACATGATGAAATTGTGGCCACATGTCTGCTGGCACCGAGTCTCATTCCATCCTTTTTAAAAGACGAGTGAGTAAGCACTTCCAGTGGCAAATCTATAATTCATTGGCTATCTCCTTGAACTTACTGAGCGCCTCTGGAATACACACACACACACACACACACACACACACACCCCTACACCTTGGTCTTATAAACCTGCAGCTATGGAGGAAAGGGGATGGCTTAGTGGCCTGAAAAGGGCAAAAGCCTTCACTTGCTTCTAAATGAGAGCCTTGACTTCTTCTTGGTTTACATTAGTTGCCCTCAAATCTATTGCTGAAGAATATCCTTACAATGCTAAGACATAAAATCAGGATTACCTCATATCATGATACCCAAAATCTTTTAAATTATAACATACTTTTTGTACTTTAACATCCTTGTCTTTTGGATTAGGACTGCTTCCAGGTTTATGAAAATCTGCTGTCCTCTACTTTTTCTACTCTTTTCAGTTCTCAGCCACACATTCTTTCTCTCTCTTTCTCTATGTTGTCACCAGATACAGATGCTATGTTGCTTTTAAGGGCTTAGCCGTTTATAATTACTCAAGATCCAGAGTATAGTTTTTTACCTGAAACCAGGGAACTCTTGCAGAGGGGATGTGTGACTGTCTGGCTGTGTTTCAGGGTGCGCCGTATGTGGAGGGAAACGGGATGAGCAGTCTGTACAAGCTGCAGGTAAAAAATATATAGATTAGAACTCACGTTTGTAATTGGATTTATTGAATTTGATGATGCCTTGCTAGTAAATTGAATTTGACCCGCATTGTAAAATATTTAGTCATTACATAAAGAAATGTCTTTGCAGAGTGGTGGAGCTATTTTAGGACCTCCTGGAGCGCCGGGTGCTCCGGTAAGTGTTGTTGTGCCTCAGGTAAATCCTTTAAAGTGTGCTGTAAGGAACTCTAGCAAACAGGCATGCTGATACTGTATGAGCTGCAGAGCCTGCGAGGGCTGAATAACAAACAACCTGACCAAGCCTTCAGTGTTATCATGGTTCTGAAGCATTTATATCACAGTCAATCCCTGGGGGTTGGCAAAGGCCAAGAGGCTTCCTGACTCCCAAACAGGTGCCTCTGATCCACGCCGGGACACACAACATCATTGATATGCAAAATGAAACTTTAGAAGTTGGGATACTCTGCGCAGTGGAGAAGTGGCCCGATTTGCTTATCGTTCCCAACCTCCTTTTGCCTTATCAGACAGTTTGTAATCTTGTCCAGTCCAGAGAGACGTTCAGTCACTGGGCCTGCAGGCATCCGTTCGCTGAAACGAACACTTAAGGAGGTGACAAAGAGCAGACGTTGTGCTGTCCCCCCAGTGCACAATGCACATGAACTACAGCTAAATCTCAAGAACGTCTCGGCCTGTACTGCATCTCCTCGGGAGCAATCAATAAGAGAGCTTCCTCATCAGTGTTAAGAGGGACAAGACAGATAATTTATCATTTTCTTTTCTTTTTTTTTATTAGAAAAATGCAGCCTGGGTGTGTAAAGCCATATTGGATTGTATAATGCTTACATGAAACACAACTGCAGAATTGTCATCATTTACAGACAGACACATTTGAGGGAAAATGAAGCAACAATGAAGAGTATGAGTTTTACCTACAACAGAATATATCTACATGTCATTTCAAACTGAGTTTAGACTTTCTTACTCTGGTTGTCACATCTCTGGCTGTAATATGTCTTCTTTGTTTCTTTTTCCTTTAAGGGCCCAAAAGGAGATGAAGGACCTGTCGTGAGTAGAAACTGTTCGTTCTGAAACGTGTATTTTTCATACAACACAGAAAGGGAGAATTCAGAGCTGCTTTTTATCATTATCTCCCAGGTCTTTCCACTGTATAACACAAGTCAATAAAGCCTCAAGCCTGAGTGCTTAAACACTCTCAGTAGAAACTCAACGTACACGAAAAGAAATGGCCTTGTCTCCAACAAATATGAAGCTTTTGTAATATATTGTCTTGCCAGTGGGAACCCACAAACACCTACTGCATTTCTAATGCGCTCCTCAGCCGCTTGCTTTTGTACCGAATTGGGAAAACAATCCGTTTGTAATCCGCATATACATGCAACCAACTTGGCGTTTCTGCTGAAACCCTGAATTCCTCATCCTCATGGGACCAATTGCATTTTTTATTGTGTTGGTCGCACAGTGATTTTTCACCAGAATGTTAATTTGACATCCTAATAAATTGTGCAGTCCGGCTCCAGAGCCATCCTGGAATTGCCCCAATCTGTCTCACAGCTGATCCTCTGGCTCGTCTACCTTCTCCCTTCTTTCCGTTAGCCACAATGGCTTATTCATGACAATCTGCATGTGTGACAATTACCCGGACAATTCATCTATGTCGACACCGGTTGCTTCTCTGTTCTGTGTAATGGCGTTTCTCCATGGCACCCTGAGCAAGAGGAGGTAGATAGAGGACATTACTTGCTCAAGAACAGGGAATGGATCTCTATTTTTAGAGCAGAAGAAAGACTGATTTTCAAATGAGGCTTTTTTCTTTCTAATGGTCCTGCACCCACATGATGTTACAGTATGTGCACTAAAACATTTGAAGCTATTAACTCAAAGCTGTTTGAAACAAATGGGTACATAGAGACACGCATCAATTGAGGACTAAAAATATTAAGATGAGAGAAAGACATGTTGCAGAAAATGGATTATGCAACCAAAAACACTTTGTTGTTTCTATGTACATTTCTTTGAAAAATGATTTTCCTCCAAGATGTAAATGCATAGACATAAATCAAAAATAACCAAGCAAGTGGAGCAAAGTTTTATCCATACCCATTTCTTCTGTTTGTGCAGCTAGCACGTTTCAAATAATCCAACATATTTTAATATCAGACAAAGAAAACTTTGACACACCTAGTCTTCCTTAGTGCAGACCGGAAGAATCAACAGAACACCTAAATAGAACATACAGTATGTGACAACATGTCTTAGGCAGGAGGATCTCAAAACTTGACACGATTACAAGAACATAAAGAGACAGTAAGAATGTTTGGCTGAGAAAAGTTCTTGAATGGAGGAAAACAGGAGTGACCGCTCAAATAGTGCATCAAAGTCCAGAAATTCCCCAAAGGACCAACCTCTAACCAGTATTTAGGCCGCCTGAGATTAATGCTTTTTCACATAGTCAGGCTGGGTGGGCTTGCTATTTTTTCTGAATAAATTAGATCATTATTGGAAATTTTTTTTAAACCGGTTTATCGTTGTTTGATGTTAAAATTTGTTTGTTGAGCGGAAATAAATTTGGCAACTAACTTATCTGCAGTACTGTAACTTTCGTTTGTATTTTCTTGCTTATGAAGATACATTATTATGCATTTCAATTTATAATTATGCTTGTTGCCAATGGCACTGCATTTAAGGGATGTGAGGTAAAAATAGCACCATACTTGGTTGCAAAATAGGTGGAAGCAGCAACTCTTAATCTACATTATTAGTGACCTGATCAGCTTGACACAGCAGGTGGTGTGTTCTTCTCTCACAGGGGGAACCAGGACCCATGGGCTTACCCGGGCTTGAAGGGCTTCCCGGTGCCAAGGTAGGCAACAGAGCCGTTTCTCTCCCGCAAATGAGCTTCCCTTGATTGCAGCACGAGTAAAATGCAGTCTCTCTGGAGCATTCTCATTATACAAAGTTATAAAGAGCTTCTTTGTGAAAGGACGTATCCATCTTTTGAAGAGTGAAAATGCTTGAACATTATAGGTGCTAGTTAAAGTTATGAGCCAGCTTGAGGGAAACTAAATGTTTTTGTTTTTTTTAGAGAAATTCAATTACTTGTGTTTCTGTTTAAATATTGCCTGAAGGAATTTCAGGTCGACATTTCCAGAGAGGATATACTGCAATTTGGAGCCAAAGCATTAATGAAATGGCTAACAATCTGCACCGTGAATTGCAAACACTAGATGCATTTTCTTGAAGATAACAAAACCTGGCTGGATGGAACCAGCATCCAAATTTGTGTGACTGGCAGTGTGGAGATTTTGTGAGACGGGAATATGACAGTTTTTGTGACATCAAGGGACATTTTTCCTCCTTGGAAATACTGACGGAGGTTTGGGATATGCACATAAGTGTTAGCTGCGCAAGAAAAAACAAATAGCAAAGCTTGTTCAAACTTAATTTATGCATCTAAATGGATTGTAAAGGAGCTTTGGCCTTTTTTTCTCCTCCCACATTTGCTTAATTACACCACAAGTTTCACAATTACTTTTACAACACATATAATTTCAGTGTCTTAAAATATTTTAACTTTTTCACAATTTGACATCTATTCCCAATGAAATTCTTTTAAGTTTGTGCCTGTAACGTGACAAAATGAGAAAAATGATTCAAAGCTTGTGAAAACCTTTGCAGCGCACTTTACCTACTGTTTACTGTATCTCCTGGGTGTGACAGGTTTTTACAGTCTGTCATCTCCCTGATTGATGTTGTCTTTTCAGGGCGATATTGGCCTGCCTGGCCCTCCTGGGACATCAGGTCCTCCAGTAAGTATTTTATTTATGCTCTGCTTATTATTATTTTTACTTATTTGTGTCATAATTGTTTTTGACAAAGGATCTGTATTCTTTAAGTCCTCTGCTAGCATCAGTTTCAATTCCCATTAAGAATTGAATATGAGTTAGTTAACACTAGTACGTTGGCTAATGACACTGTAATTGTTTGAAGTATATAAAGGGATTATAGTGTGGCTATATTATAAATGCGAGGCTGCAGATATGACACTACTGAGGACCTATCAAACAAGACACGTTCCCCTACTGTCTGTGATTGACAGGGGAAATCCGGAACACGCGGAGAGCCAGGGATCCCAGGAGAGCCGGTGAGGAGCAGTCGCTAGCTCTCTTTTAACTGTCAATCCATGCATCATCCCTTTGTCACTTCAGACTGACACACCGACTGTCTCTGTTCTCGGACAGGGCGAGAGAGGGCCCATCGGAGAGACCGGATTCCCTGGCCCCGAGGGACCGCAAGGTGTTCCTGTAAGGATGCAAATCTTTTAATTAGAGAACCCTACGGCAATGTCCGCCCACCTTTGCACTTGTCGATTTGTTCACGATTCCAGCTTTTGTGCTCACAGAGGCCAACGTGATTCAAGGACAATATGGATGAAATACGTATGTTATCTACCACTAGTCCTGTAGATGATTACATTCCCACATTCCTCTATGTAATTACCATCAGAGATAGTTTCTGTAATATTCCCTGTAAGTGCACAATGGAACAGTGTTCACTCAGCAATCAGGATCATTATCCCTCGGTTGAGATATCTCATTAACTGTGGAGATTACTAGGAGTGCAACAGTGCTGATCCAATCGAAGGTGGGAGCTGATACAAAATGTCTTTGTTTGTGTTGCGGTTCCTGATCAGGGGAGGCCTGGAAAAGATGGAACTCCTGGATACAAGGTGAGTCGTTTCAAATCCCCTTATAGAAAGTGCTTTACATCAGCCAGGCTACAGAGAGATGGCACAGCAGATTTTTATCCCCCCCTCCGGCAACAGTGTGCTGACTGCATTAAAGCGATTTGCATATTTGAGATTTTAGCGATAGAAACTAAATGGAATCTTGCAGGTTTAAGGCTTTGTTGACTTTTATTCTTCCTTCCCTAATTATATAGTTAAGGCTTTCAGACAATGATAAAATGTTTGTAATGGAGGGCGTTAGACACTTCAAATTAATGATGTGATTTTTTTTGCTTGCTGAACCTGGCTTGAACTGAGACAAATTCAGCAGAAAAAAGTCTGCTTTTAGATTGCTGATCAAATTTATTACGCACCGTTTACCCCATGAAAACTAAGAATGGTCCTGGAGGATGCAGAATGGATCCGCTTGAATGGCCAGCCCACAAACATAATACGATCTAACACCAAAATTTGACTGATTGTGGTTATTACTGTTTTGCCCAGATATACAAGATGTTTTCCACCTTACACCTAAATGGCAGACCCAACGCTTTATTGTTTGTTCATTTTTATTATTTAATATTCCCCTACTATAATCTCTCCGTTCCACTGAGGGCATATACATAGAGACTCTCATTCTGGTGGAACAACAGTGCCATCTAGCAGGTGGCTCTTCTCATCTGCATAGATTGCTTGCTCACTCCTTTGAGCTTTAATATAATGCTCAGGGAAGCACATTTCAGTTGGCAAGATGATAGATTTAAGCTTCCCATCAGGCAGTAGGGAATACAGCATGCTGCAGATTAAAGCAGGCAAGGGAGAATGGCATCACAAAGCGGTGCCCGCTTTAAAACCACATCATGCCAGATTGTCTTTTGCGTGCCTCCTGTAATCCAGCGGGAAATTGATACAAAGATGCTCCCCGAGGTAATGCTGTGAGCAAAGTAAAAGGAAGCAATGAGGAGTGACAGGGAGGGGACCGGATGACTCAAGATGTTGTGACATGAAGCTGGAGACAGGTATTTTCCTCGCGGCTCATCCGTACAGTAAAGACAGCTGGTGGGAAAGCAGGCCTTTGTCAAACAAAACCAGAGTGATGCAGAGGAGCCGTGACATTGCAGAAGGTGAAGCACTGTAATGGGAAATATTATACAAGCAGTACAACCTGAGCAGAGTCTAAAGCAGTCAATGCAGTCATCTGATAAGAGAGTACATGGAGTTTAAAAAAATAAAAAATAACAGTAGGACTTTTTTGCAAAGATTCACTGATCGCTGAGATTTTGTTGCCAATTTCTATTCACTGATTGTGTAGCCAATTACAATTTCTCTTTAAGAATAAATTTACACCTCAAGGTTCACAACTCAATGGCTCTACCAAGCTGCAAAAAAATTCTAAATATCGCCGCTAGGCGGTACAATGTGGAAGTCTAACTCTTACATTAAGTCAGGCTCAGTTGAATCCTGCGGACAAGCATTCAAAGTTTGGTGTAAAACTTACCTTTTTAATGGAAGGTGCAGGACTAATCAGGACTTTCAGTAATATTTTGAAAATGTGAAATTATTATCTATTATTGGAGAAACTTGTTGTAATGTTTCAAAGTAAAACAACTTGCTTATGATGGACCAGGTTGTGTGATATGTATCAAATCACCAAATTCCTGTCACCTGCCAGTTTTACCATGTATCTCTAACATTGGAAACTTTTATATTTATTGCTTCCTATTGCTAGAAGAGAGTATATGTATATTCCAATTATTATTTTAAGGATCTTACTTTTCTGCTACAGTCTTAAAGTTTGTTTTGCTTTTTTTTCCAAAGGGCTCCACAGGTACACCAGGGGACAGAGGATCCAAAGGTGAACGTGTAAGTAGCATCACCCTCTTCTCCGGAATAGAATCTGGTTTATGTCTCTAACAATGCAAAGAACGTGTTCATGAAATGGTAATGAAAGTATGGCAGCACAAATATTACTAATCCCCACAAGCACCAAAACTAGAAAGTCCTAGAATTTTGGTGAATTAAATCTACCAACAGCAAGCTTTTTTTATTATTATTTTTGGGGGTGGGAATGGAATAAACTGATCCAACCTCAAAGAAAACTACGAGTCAGTCTCGACTAGGAAAAAAACCTGATCAGTGTATGTGTGCCACATACAAATGCTGAGTATGCACAGACAGTAAACTGAAAAACAACAGAGCTTTCTTTTTAATGCAGGGTGATCCAGGCATTCCCGGAGAAAGAGGTGTTCAAGGTGAAAGGGGTCGCCTTGGTGACCCTGGCATGGTTGGACCGATGGGGCCGCCAGGTGAAAAAGGAGATCCTGGCCCCCCTGGACAGTTGGGGAGCATAAAACTCCTAGTGAGTAGCAAAACTGCAAACGCTTCTGGATTAAAATGCTTTCTTCTCGTATAATTTAAATCAACTGACAGGATGTGCCATTTTGTGTAACTAGTTTAGTTCTTCCTGCCTGCATGGAAAGCAATGTATCTACAGCTTTTTGCATGAAACATCAAACAAAGCTGAGCGAGGGAGCTCGCTGTTCGTTCTCTGCTCAGCGCTTCCCACTCCCGATCATCTAGGCGTAACAGAAGGTCAAAGCAGGAGAGAGTCGGAAACAGAGGGAAAGACAGAGATATGTGGGCGTGCCAAGAGCTCTGCAGAGCGGAGAAAACACCTCCATCTGTCACAGACATTTTTACGCTCACTGTAGTTATATAACATTCACAGTGATGAAAAGCTGTTTTGAATGCAACAATACAACGTTGGAGCCTGTTGTGTGTTATTGTTATGAATGCTGCTGTGGAAAGCAATGCAGTTGAGAACAGTTCTCCCGAAAGTTCCTTGAGTGGAACAACATGTACTGTAGGCAGAGAAGTAAAGTTGTTTTAGCTGTTAACCACAGCAGTAAAACTTCACAGTCAAAGATGTTATTAATGAACGGATTATTAGAAATTATTTGTTAACTTGAGCATTTCAAATCCATTCATTCATCTGAAATATTTTCTGTATGGAGTTCAAAGACAGTGGGGGTCGAAGCAGGGCTGACAGACTGGTTTCTGAGGAGCTTTGGCAGCATTCTTTTTTTTCCAATCAACTAGTGGAAAATGTGTTGATTTTGGACAAAACGCCTCTTTTTTGTTAGAGATGAGCCAGAGCATTCATAGTGTCAGCACTCACTTTGCCTCCATCGCCTCTGTGTGCCCGACAGAGCAGCTGTAGCTTTAACACAGCTTGGACTGCAGAAAAGAGGATAGCCAAAATGTTTTGGAGACACTGTTGGGGTATTGACAAGCTAGATAAAATAAACAAAAACAAAAAACTGCAGCACTTTTTTTATTGTAGGTGACTTGAAAAGAGCCCGATGCACTCAGAGACATGTCTAGATGTTTGTATTCCTTCCTGGGGGGGACGAAGCAGGGGCACAGATGGTAGAAGGGTGACACACTGAAATAGCAGTTTTATCAAAACTCCCTGTAGTCTTAAATTGCAATGAACAGCATGCCAAGACATGAAGTTAAAAAGATGGAGGGGAGGACTATTTTGTATCCTTCCATAAATTGGTCTTCAGTCTGAAAATTTCAATTTGCTAATCTATTTGCACTACAAACAGTCTAACTGACTGCTGTATTGGTGGTGACTGGCAGGGCTGGGTGAGCAATCAGATTTAAAGGCTAGCTCTCTCTTCACCATGACAGATCAGTACAGCACTTATATCACTGCAAACACCACACCAATTTGCTTATTGATCCCCCACTCCATTGTTCCTTTATCCCTGAACAAGACCCCAAGATGAAGTACAGACAAAGCACAACCTAATGACTCCTTATTATGGGGAAGTGTTTCCTCACATGGATGCAAGTCATTGGGGGTCCCTGCTGGAGCGACACCTAGCGGTAAGGTATGCTGGGGAGGACCAAGTACCCCTTGGAGCCCTGCTGGGCAAAACTCCAGATGGAAAGTCCAATCCTCGAGATATACCATCCTGCAACTTTTAGAAGTATCCTTACTCCAACAGACCAGGATCAGTTCTGAACAGGCCTGATGACAAGCCATTCATTTGATTCAATTACTGCCTTGAAGTCCGTACTCTTATGCGGTCGTAACAATGCTTTTCTATTACAAGTGGCTTATAGACTTTCTGGCTGTGAAAATATTTCTGGATATCATATTTATATTATGCATCTTCATAATAGCTCGCTGTATTTTAGAATCACACAGAGCTAACACAATTCCTTCGTGGCACGGGGTGCATCACTGCAGAGCTGAACATAAAGTAATACCACTTTACAGAGTTATAGTATCAAATTTAATATTCCTTCCTGATAGGTTTTATTTCTTGCTGAGTTCAGATCAGGAAGAGGTCTTAAAGAAAGATTTTTAAAGTTTTTATTATCCTCTGTTGTTCTTTCTTTTCACAATTTTTGGTTTCAATAATCTCTGTTGGCGGACTTTGTGGAGCACAAATACATTCGGGTATCTGTTTAATTATTATGCCATGATAACTTTAATCTTCGCTGTATGTTCTCTGCCTCCATTTGCCTCACAATGAAGGTTTAGCTTATGTTGTCTCTTAATTGGATTTTCCGTCTTTCTTACCCAAGTTAAAATGCTTCAGTTAGTGATCTTTTATTCTCCCTTCACACAGGATGATCCCAGCTTTACAGAAGAACTCAAAATCTTTATCCAAAGTGAAGTAATGAGGATTTTTGAAGGTAAAAATAGTTTGACATTTAATTTAGTTGATGTGTTTTTGTTCACTCTAACACCCCCTCTTTATGTCATTCTCCAAGTTTTTACTCATGCAGTCTTTTTGAAAATATTTTCCTGCCCTGCAGAGAAAGTGTCTGGCACCGCCGTGCAACAGAAAACACCTGCTGGCATTTTAGCTTCATCTTTCCAAGGTCCTCCAGGACCCCCGGGCAAGGATGGATCTCCAGGTCCACCAGGAGAGCCTGGGCCACCTGGACCTCAAGGTAGTAGCTTAATACTCTGAGTTAAAGGCTTGACTTAACCACCAACTCAAAAAAAAAAAAAAAACATAAATGGCTTGGATTGCCTGTTGATGTTTTAATATACTAATACTGACCCATCAAGTGCCTTAAACTTTTCCACATTTTGCCATCTTACAGTCACCAAAACTTAATGCATTTCTCTTGTCTTTTTTGTGATAAATCAACACAAAGTATAATAATTATGTGTTAGAAGAAACAAGAAAATTAGAGCGAAATTCACAGTTTGTTTTTTAAAAAAGAAAAATCTGAAGAGTGGCATACGGTTGTATCCTTACCCCAAGACTGTAATTTTCTGAAAGATCTAATGCTACCAATTGTCTTCACAATTTTCCTATTTTATAACCAGCGTCCTATTGTGTTTAACTTAATTTTAATATAAATGTTATGGTTTTGTAAACTCCTAGAGAACAGCGTAATGAAGACTGGGCAACACACCAGAAAGGTCAAAGAGAACGCTGTGAATAAGTTTAAGATTAGCTTTTGAAGCAAAGTCTACCAAGACACGACCATCCAGTCCAGACCTGGAGAGCGACAGCTTAGATGTGTCTCTGCTCCAACATGTCTGAATGACTTGGCTGCCTTCCTTCATCAGCATGTTATTCAACTCTGCAGATGCCTGGTAGTGAGGCATTCTTTGCTTTTCAGGTGTCCTGGAGAAGGCAACCATGTAAAAGTTTCAGGATAGTAGCTTTCAAGGACTGGACCTAAAATGACAGGCTGGGAGGAAATCAATAATCAAAGATGCAGCCAAGAGCCCCTTTGTAACTCAGAAGGAGCAGCACAGCTCTGCGGCTCAGAGCGAAGAATCTTTTGACAGGAAAGCTATTAGTCATGCACTCCACGAACCTGGGCTTTATGAAAGCGTTCTGAGAAGAAAGCCAATGCTAAAAGAAAACTATAAGAAGTCCAGTATACAGTTTGCTAAGAGTCATGTAGGGTACATAGCAAAATCGTAAAAGAAAATACTCAAGTCTAAAAGAGTTTGCTATGAGGATGCTTCTTGTTTAGCACAGATGGGGAATTTGGTTATCGATGAATGGAAGATGGCTGGAGCTAAATACAAGACAATCCTGAAACAAAAACTTATTAGAGGTTACAAAAGAAACTTGAGACCAGGGTGAAGGTTTATCTTCCAGCAAGCTCAAAGCATATTCGGGTGTTAAAATGTCTTAAAAACATTTTAACACACCTAAGTCCAGCCAGCGCGGGGTCTGTGGCAAGACTTCATAATTGTTGTTCACACATCCTCTTCATCCAGTCTCATTTATTAATTTGAGCAATTTTGTGAGGAAGAATCTGAAATCATGCCATTTTCTAGTTTTCTATTAACAAATATTTATTGTAGGTGGTAAATAAAAATGCACATACATTTTCCAATTGTCATTTTAAAAGCCTAATGTAATTCCCTGTCATTTCACAATTATGAAATTATATTAGTTATCTATCTATAATTATAATCCCGGTAAACAGAAGTTTGTCTTCGTAGCATGACAAAATATGAGATCATTTATGAACATTAACACATTGCAAGGTACTGTATACATGTCTACCAGAGCTTTAAAAGTGAATGAATAAATAAAATGAAACTTTGAGCAGGCAACTGTATTCTACACTGTTGCCCAGACTGCGCTTGAAAGATGGAGGAGTTACCGTTGTAAAAAGGCACTGTTTTCCATCTCATGAAAACTACTCATGAAGGCTACTCACTTATGCATGTTTTTGTTATGAGAAGAGCTGATCTGGACTGCTGTAGATTGCTTGGAATGGGGTCAGGCTGACAGTTCTACTCTGTATGGATTCATGAGTATTTTTCTCTTGCATAGACCCATATATCAATGCAGACTGAGGGGCTGGGAGCAGAGGAAAGGCCAGGAGTGTGGTGCACTGCAGCTCTCTGGGAAATATGAAGACAAACGAAGAATTGGCTGTGAATAAGAGAAAATGTTATCAGTGTGGACAGAAAAGAGCTCCATTATTGATACCTCACTCAAGGAGAGAAAGCTTCTGAAATACAAAAGGAGCGTAGTCGAGTTGGAGGGTGGACATTCATTATAGGACTAATCCTGACTCTCTGACTGCTCACACAACACTAATGGTTTGCTGGTCAGGCTTTGTACCTCCAACATGCTTAGATTTATTTTGTGTCCTCAGCAGAACTTTGGTATAGCTTTGAAAGAGAAGGAGTGCTTCACGTGTTGGTGCATATCAAAGCACTGCTGCATTGGCCTTTTTCTTTAAACTTTTGTATCTACCTCACATTGTTCAAGACCATATATATATTTTAACTCAAAGCTATAACTTCTAATGCTCGTTTCATTCATGAATAAAGTACAGCTGAAACCAGATGTTTACAAATACATAAAAATAGGCACATTTTTCCCTAAACAATTTTTCCATTTACAGATAATGAAAACATATTATTTAAGATTAGAATAAAACATTAGACTGATATAAGAAAGTATTTTTAATTCAGAAATGTGGGCTTAGTGAAAAGAGTGTGTAATACTTGCTTAAAGTTTGTTGTTTTCAAAAGGTACTTTTAATCTGCAAAAGGACCTAATCAAATATTCATTGATTCATCTAATTCATATAACTACATTTTTTCAAAACACAAAGGTCAGTTCAGAAGCATAAGATCAGCACAGCTTAATGCCCTACTTCTGTACTTCACAGCTACGATAATTTCCTCAGGCTTGAACCAATGGTCATTATGGTGAAACGCTTCAAATTTAATTTTGTCATAACACAGGACAGGTCTTTGAAAAAGAATGTCTTTCTCCCTGTCTAAATTTACAAATAGTAGCCTGCATTTTTATGTTGTTTTCAGGTTAATGTCTTTGCTAATTGGCCTTTCAGCCCATGCTTATATAGGATTTGTTTCTTTGTTGATGATGACATTCTCTTACCTGCTTCAACTAGCACCTTAACAAGCTCTTTTGCTTGTTAAGCAAAAGTGCAACGACATGTGCATCGTTAATATGCACGTCAATCCAAAACACAATCATATGTGGGACACAGAACCCATTTCCTTCCTGAACATTATGACGGCTGGGATCCATGGTGTTTAAACTTCCATTATTGTTTGATAATTATTCAGATAATTCAGGTTCACAATTACTTTTTCTGATATTGTTGATGAGTTCTTTAGATTTCCCAATGATGCCACACAAGGAAGCAGTGTGGTTAAGGCGAAGAAAGTGATGGTAATAAAAAAATTATAATAATTTTGTTAGTCCTAATGGAACTAAAACAGAAAACATTTGGACTGATTTATTTCAGTGACAAAAAGGTGGTGTGTGTGTGTTTTTATAAAGTTCATATAAATATCTGGTTTCCACTCTAGTTAATGTAAACAACTACTCAACTCTAAATATTTGCCACAGGCATTACACCTCTTGGATTTTGTGTGCTTGTGTTTTTTATGCTTTTAAAATGTATTTTATAGGCCATTTAAAGTGCAGCTTTGCAATAAATATTTATTGAAAATAAAGAGAAAAGTTATTTCCCTTGATGCATCAAGAATTCAACAACTTCTTAATTTTTTTTTCTTTGTTGACTTGTGACTCCACTCAGCTGGTGAGGGAGTTTGGGGTAATATTTCCTCATTATTTCTCGTCATCCTCCGCTGGAGACCATGCTCCTCTGGAATATCCAATTTGACTTCTTCCCTATTGTGGCTAAATGAATTGTTTATGGAGAAAAATAACCCTGTTGAAATCATTGTCTTTCTTTTATTTTTTTTCTTGTTTGTGGTTTGATTGCACAGGCGAGGAGGTCTCCAGCTGTTAGAGCATGTGGCCTCGAGGACACATGCTAAAAAGCAGTTATTCTTTTACTGTACTCTTGTCTTTGTAAGCTGGTGATTTTCTATAATTTTATTCTTTTTTAAAATAATTAATTAATTCCTTATTTAGTTTCTTTTTGTTGTTCCTTTTATTTTAATTTTGTAATTTAGTCCTTGTATTTGTATTTATACCTACTGAGAGAAAAGTGTTGTTTTTTTTGTTGTTTTTTTTTGTTTTTGTTTTTTTTTTTTGCAGTATCAGTCAGTGCATTCTGTTTTGGAGTTGCTCTGATTTTTCTTGTGCAGGATGGATGTCTCAGTGAAAATCTGAGTGTTTTTGATAGAAAAACTCCTTATAGATAGGTGTGTTAAACATCTCTTATTTATATTTTTAGAGCATGCTGTTGGTATGAATTTATGGTTGTTGCTGTAAATAATGTTTTTGATTGGGTACATGGAGGTGTAACCTTATCAATCAACAATGAAACAGTATTACATGACAATATCTCTATTTTTTGTACTTCGTCCATTAGTGGCCCTGCAAACAATTTGTTTTCAACCAGGCACATTGTGACATTTTCGATTTTATCAGGGTGCACCAATCCTACGTTGCACCCCAGCTTATTGCTTTGTGTGCTATTCAGTAAATTTTTTTCATTTTGCTTAAGGTACAGTGCACTTTTCTCCATGGAACGTCTCCTCCCTGAATGAATGCCCCCGGCCTTGTGAGTGTTAAAAGAACTCTCATTATTGCAGGGATGTGTGGATAGCCCCACTTTCTTTGAGATTCCGTTTTGGAGCATTCATGAGCCTTTTCTTCTGAGATTTTCTCTGACATGTAAGCGTTGAAGCGTTTCCCCTTTGGGCCAGGCAGCGAGATGCTTGATACTCCTGTCAATGTTTCTGACGCACTCCATGCAACTGCTGGTCGTGAGACTCCATTACTTTAAGTGCCTCATGGGGAAATATTGTTGTGGCCCCTTGCCTTTTCACTTGGTATGCTGCTGTTCTTAGCTGCGAAGACTTACCCACTTTGCATGCAGAGAAAAGCTTTTAAAGGATGATTGTGTGTTTTTTTGCTATAAACACCAACATTGCCTGGTCTGCCTTTTTAATGTTATTTTTCATCTTTTTCTTAACATGCTTGTGGAAATGCACTTGTCTGAAATTTGGTCAATTTTCAAACCTCGTAGTAATACAATTATTATTTATGTTTAAGAACAATATCTAACAGTGTTCAAAAATATTTTTCTCTAGCTTTCCTGGAGAGCGTTTTTATGCATAAGTATAGACAACATCTGTTTGAGTCAAGAAGGAGCTGCTGTAAAACATGGTTTTATTATTAGAGCGCTATGAAAAAGTATTTTTTTCCCTTAGAGATTTCTTTTAGTTTTGCATTTTGCTCCAGGTAATTGCATGAGATGATCAAACACATTTTAATGCCGGAAAAAAAGCCACCTAAGTAAATACAAAAAGTCGTTTTTCAAAGGGTGATTTAATTTATTAGAAGCAGAGAGCTTGTCAAGTCAAGCCTGCCTGCACTATCACTGGCAGCAAGAACTGCCAAAAAAACTTTTCTATTAAAGCTGCTGCAGGTAACTTTTATTAAAAAAAAATAGATTTTGCATATTTGTTAAAACTGTCACTATGTCGTGACAGCATAATATGAGAAAAGTAACCTGTGGTAAAAAATATCAAGCTCTTCTGTCTTATTCCCTCTGCCATCTGCATGAATACAATGCTCCTGGTCACCAACCAATAAGAACCAGGAGGAGGGTCTTAGCACTGTCAATCAGGCTCATGCATGCACTGCTCGCTGTTTCCCCATTGCTCTCTGTTACGCTACATATGATTGCCCACAGCCACATCTGTTGTAAATGCACACAGGCTAATAAGCATGGCTACCAATGATGCTGATAAACTGTCTTTCTGTACTGGTAAGTTGTTTCTAAGCAAATATGACTGACGGCACCAAGACCATTTTCCTAGTTCTGATTGTTTGTTTCTGACCAGGAGGAGTATATCTATTGCTGCAGATGGCAATTAGAGCACTGGGAGGAAGTGGAGGAGCTTGATTTTTTTTCCCCCCATATTTTCTGTCTCATGTTATTCTGTCACAACACATTGACAATTTTAACAAATACGTAAGAAACACATTTTAGCAAAAGTTACATACTGCATTCACTAATTGTAAAAGATTGGAGTTTTGAGCTATGCATATAGGTAAAAGATAGATGGAGCTCACAATCATGTGTATCCAGCCACCATCCAGTTCCTCTGTGCATCTTGACATATTTAGCATGTTTAGTGAACAATTAATTTCTTTAACAAATAATATTTTCCGTGTCCTCTACAGTTATTATTACTCTTCTTAAAGATGTAAAAATAACTTTAGGAAGTGGATAGCTACAGATAGACTTTCAATATCATAGTCATCTTTTATTGAAGGAGCATAATCAAATTAGAAAATATTATAGTTTCCTATTTTTTTCCCTCACCATCCTGCTCACTATACTTGGTGGCAAGATAAATTTGAAGTTCATAATTTTTGTCATTGCCTTGACACTGGCCAGTTACATTTATTTCACATAAATTGTTAGGGTTGAATAAAACTGTGCCAAACCTAAAACCTTTTTTTTTTTTATCAGCATGGAACCTTTTGCTTCTGAATAAATTATTGTGCCAAGATTGGGTTTTCTGGTGTTTTCAGTTTGAGATTATGCTGCTATTTTGAAAGATGCTGTAATTTTATTACTTTTTACTACAGTTTGCAATAAAAGTGGATAGAGCTACATAGTCATGGAAAAGAAATAAACACAATTTAGACGAGCAACAGAAATTTTTCTAATCATAACAGTTTGTATGTGTGTATTTTTGGTTTGCTTGTTTTTTATTCGCCCACCTGTTTCCAAAATCAGAGCACCTGCAGTGACCCACATATTTGATGGCTGGTTGAAATAATCCTCTTTACTCTCCTCTGAAGTCTTGAAAGACATGTTCTTGTGATGCTGTCTTTGTCCATGATGCTCTTCAAGGAACTAACCTGCAGATGAATTGTTTGAGGATTTCTGTTTTGACAATTTGTCAGCACATCTTTTATTATTTAAAGATGTAACACTGTAAAAAGGGGTTCTCGGCTGTCAGTATCTACAAACTAAAGCTGTGTCCCTCAGACAAACACAGGGTTCAACAGATGTCTGACATTTTTGTCCTGCTAGCAGTAATTAAGACGATACAATGTCTTTGTTCCTTGCCAGATAAAACGGTTGCACAATGTGTAGCCATGTTGACACTTTAACATGCTGTGGCATTTGTTCTAATTTTTCTAACTGTACTACGTACTCTATATAAATGATAATTTTTTAGTATTTATTGGGGTTATTGTACATCTGTGTGTCCTCAGGATACCGGGGTCAGAAAGGAGAACGAGGACAGCTTGGTCTGGGGTTACCAGGAGATCCAGGACCCACTGGGCCACCAGGTGAGAAAGTAAAATAGAAGGCCTTTTAATTTGAATACTGATTGTATTAACAAACCTGACCTCTTCCCCTTCCCTTACCCACCATCAACACCCCACTTATTGTATACAACTTTCACAACTGTTGGCAACTCTCAACAAGTTTTGTGCAAAACAAGTTTTATGACAAATAAGGACAAGGACCTATAGCAACATTGCGCCCACTCACATTGAGCTGGACGATAAGTATGGCAAAAACACTCCTCAGTTATAATGGCCATAAGGGTCATAAATATGAATGATGATTTGGGCACCTCATTGCAACCTCTATGAAATATCACTATATTTTAAACAAGCATTTGTTGCCATTTGCCAGAAAACTAAAAATGTGTTGTTTCTCAGAAGGGTAATGAGCCAAGTTATATATGGCCACAAAATAATCAAAGATCCATCTCCCTTAAAAAAGTGAAATGTTACAGAAGAATATTAAGCACTGTACTATTGACAAACAAGCCAATTCAAAGTAATAAGAACAGGGCTGCCAGTAATTGTTAAAAAAAAAAAGGTTTTTGCTGAAATTAAAGGTTTGAACTTTGTGACATTATGGAACTACAATTAAAAAAGATCTTTATGTTGTTTTTTTATCTTCTTATGTATACATATTTATGTCTTCTAATAAATTGGCATGCTTACTATATTAAATTAGTTACACATAATTTGGTTGAATATAGATTTGTCAAGTGCAACATAAGAGTTGTTTTTTTCAAATCAGAATATTTTTCATTAATTGTTAAAAAAACAAGTGAACATGGTGTCCTTGATACTGGTATTAATAATGTAAGTTACTTGAACAAGACAGGCCATTAAAGGAAATGTGGATTTTTTTTTATTAAAAATTGAAAGCAGTCATAGACATAGCCAATCGTTCTGAAAACAAATAAAACTGTGCTATTTACAATTTTCCTCAGCCAGTGCTTGAATTTTACTCTGACAGCTGCGTTACGGTCATGTAAGCACTCACAAGAAGTAAAATATGTAGAAAAGCACTTTTCTGAGCTACCACTTTCAGGTCAGATTGACCAGACATTGCACTGACAGCAATTTCCCTTCCACATTAGTTTTTTTTTTTTTATCTGTTTTCTTATATAGTTGCTGAAAGGAAGGAAATGCATTAGACTTGTGTCAAACTAACACCTTCACAGCTTTGTAAGCCATCATTTGTTATCTTCATGTTGGTGGCAAAAATACAGCCCCCAGACTGCATTCTATTTGCTAAACCCTCATGCTGCTTTGACAACAAAAAAATAAAATAATAAATACCCCCCAGAGAAGAGAAATTTCTGCAGTAATGGAAAATGACATCTGTTCTGAAAACTAAAATCCTATCGTGCCATCTTCCTGAACAAAAAGACCAAGCCATGATGTTGGCACATCCCCCTACTGGTTTGAGAAGTGGGATTACTTCACTTACTTCAAGCCTGTGACAGCAGGAGTTTATCATTGAACTCGAAGTCACTCATGCAATCTGTGCATAATGTATGTGCGGGGGCAAAGGAAAGTTGGCTGTAGCTCCGCTGGAGAGGATAAATCACAGCTGTTGAAAGAAATCATCTCTAGAGGTGCTCGGTTATGGGAAGCACCTGCGGCATAACTGGTGGGGGTTAGACTTAAGCCGTAGTTGCGTCTTGGAAAAAAATCAGAAAGTTCTTCAAACTGACTGATATGAATGCAGGTCCACAGACTTCTGTTTTTTTTTCCTCCATACCTTTAGATTTATAAGTTTCCTGTAGACTACAGGAGAAGGTTTTTTTCTGCCAGCCAAAATTTCTTCCACCTTGCCATCGAGATCAAAGATATCCAGTATCCTTGGCATCTACACAGAGCTGGTTTCTCTTGGAATCTAAAAGCTAGGATCCGCTCCATGCTGGAGATTCACCCAGCTGTTGTATCAGTTCAAAAGCTAAGAACTAAAAATTCTCATGTTGGGCTGCAGTGTCTGTGCTTTGAAAGTGGGGAAATTAACGGAGGAGCAAAGACAACCCAATGCATTAAACTGAAAGTAATTAAGTTAACATGACCACATGTTCTATCTGCAGTCTTTGTCCTTATGCCCACAAGTGAAGCATGTATCTGGAGACACTAATTAGTAGTTTTAACCCTGCTGCCCAAGAGCAGAGATTTAACAAACACCTCTTCTCTCTTACAGTCTGTGTTAACAGTTACCAAAGCACTTTGTTTGTGTGAGCGGTTAAGCAGTAGACGGCTGTGGCAGTGATGGAAGGGCCAACCTGTGTTATCACACTGAAGTAAAGGCCAAGCAGGTCTCTTTGTTCAAAGTGAGCAGGCCTTTGTTGAGCTGCCACTGCTCTGAGTGATGTAATGGACAGTCCTTTGGGAGGACTGAAGCAAAGGAGGTATCTTTTTTTTTTTAGGCTTATCGAGATCTGTTTAAAAGACAGTGTTAACACTGGCCACTGTGTCTGATGACCAGAATATAAACAGTGTGAAAAAGACCGTAAATGAAGAGTGGCTTCAACAAGCTGCTGTGGTAGGTGAGATGAGATAATAATGTCCCAGATGCCATAATCGCCTCAACATATTAAACGCAGAGAAATGTTAGTTCTCCGTTTCATTCTCATTAGTGCAGCTAAAGAATTCATTAATTGTAATTGGGATATCCTTCGCTATGAATACATTTCGAACACAGATGTTGTGAACATTTCCAGTCACTTCGGAACATAATGATCCATGACTTCATTCCCAAACAAACCAGCGAAACTTTTCTTACTTTGTAAATAAAAAAATTAAGACAAATTACAGGAATTAAAAGCAAACAGCCCAACTGGGCACGTGTCAATATAACCTTGAGTGAAACAGTATTGTTTTCAGAATAATTTGGTTTTTATGCAAACCATATGCATGACATCTAATTGCTCCAAATGCTTGTATTAAAAACAGAAAATCAAAAGGCACCTGTACTGATGATAATGTAACAAACTGATCACTATAAATGATGTTACAATCAGGATTTCTTTCCCTCTAAATCAATTTGAGTCTCTTAAAAACAGGCCTTTGTAAATACTAAGTCACAGTCTGACACTGTATTATGATCAATTAAATCAATGGTTTGTTTATGCAGTAAAATACCACACTACATTTATTCAGTTTTGCTGAATCATAGATGTTGCCGCCCGTCCATTTAATATCCTCTCAGCCTTCCTTTGCTTCTTTCTACATTTGTTTAGTTTCCATTGGTCCTTCCTTCTCTCCTTTCTTTCTGATTTATCTTGTTTGTTCTGTCCATTTTTTCTTCAGTTTGTTTCTTTCTTCAGTCCTTTGTTGGTTCCTCTTCCTTGCTTTCATCATTCTGTCCTTCATTTGTTCTTTTGTTTGCTTGTTGTTTCCTCTGTACTTCTTTGTTTCCATCCTCCATTCCTTGTTTCCTCTGGACTTGTCTTTGCATTCTGTCTTCCTTCCAGCCTTCATTCCTTTTGACTGTCCCATTTTTTTCTTCTCCTTCTTTCTGTCTATGGTTTTTCAAAGGTTTTATCATCAAAAATTATTATTGTCCTTTTTGCAATATTTAGCCAGTCTGATATCTGCATTTCAAAAGTGAACAATTAAATTATCTCTACAATTTTAATTTGACTTTATAGCATCTTGTTCTGCTCATGTGAACCATGATTATGATATTTCATGGCTTTGAGATTTACAAGTTGCTCGATCTTGTGCATCAAAGACCCCTAACCTAATGCTGACATTTCACTTGATGCATTAAAACTGCTTGGAACTTTAGAAAGGGCTTTGCTGACCCACATTTCTTTTTTTTCTTCGATGAATGCATGTTTTGAAACCATTTTGCTTTATGTGAGAGTCTAAGCCAAGTATCAGGAAGGTGTCTCAATGTTGTTGATATTTTACAAATAATAATACTCATGTGTCTGAAAGTTATGAAGTCATAACCCCTCTTTCGATCAAACCCAAGTCAAATCAAACAACTGCAAGATTTTGATGCATACCTGGGGATGCTTTAAACCATACATTAAATTTTTCTTATTGATGTGTGGACCTTCCTGTCATTTACTAGAATTTCCCTGAGTAAAAGTGTGGATAGCACATAAAAACTGGCTCTAGTCCAGGAAACCTTGTACTCCTAAGTTTGACATTTCATGAACATGAGGCAGTGAGATAACATCAGACTTGTCTGAGGAGTTTGGAGGCTAAGCCAGTTTTTCTGCTTCTTCCTTCCTTCTTATGAATCTTCTGATCTGCTTTTGTGGGGGTGATTTGAGGCCACGTCTGTCAAGTGCCAGTAAAATGTCAGAGTCTTTACGGCTTTGTGCCCTCTCCTGCCCTACTAAATCCTTAGAAATGTTCTGCTTGCAGCTTGCACGCAGAATATTTCTAAGCAGAACATTGTACTTCTGATTACTTGCTACATATAATTAGATAATTACTGTTTGCATGAAGGAAATCATGACTTTGCCAAACTTCAGATTAGCTGTCAATGGAAAGCTCTTCCTAGAGCTGATAAGGTGTAGCCTATTTCAGTAATTAACAACATTCTCTCTCAAGGGCCACCTGGGATCCCTTCACAAGGCCCCCCTGGCTCTCCTGGGCCCCGTGGACCCCCGGGGGCTTGTGACCCGAGTGACTGCATTCTTCTTCCTACCTTGTAAGCAGAGAGTCGGAGTGTCAAATGGTATGGTGCGCTCCGAGGACGGTCGTCATCCATGATCTCCAAGCTGCAGCCACAGAGCAAAAAAAATGGATGACCTCACTGTGTCTGACAGCTTCTACAGCTCTGCGGTATCAAACGGACTCAAAACTGACCTCTTTTGTTCACTTCACAATAACATTTTGGTGCTGTGGGTTTTTTTCGAGGTGTGCTGTTGTGTTTTGTTTTGAATGCAGCTGAAAACCTTTTGCAGTGCTGTATGTACTTTGAAGTATTTTTCTTGTCTTTCCAACTCTTACTGTGATGCAATGCATTCCTTATCGACTGAAGTTGTCTTTCAAGACCTAGAGATAACTCTGTTTTGTCAGGTTCAGCCCGGCTGAATAACCTTAATAATTATTTGTTTTGCCTCTTTATCGGGCTTGCCAATGCACTCTTTTATCCTTACTCAGTTAAACTGGCTGTAGGTAAGTCTCATTTTTAGCTGTTTGTTTATGTTGAGAGAGAGAAAGAGAAAGATCAACTGAGTGAATGTACTTATTTTTCAGCAAATGTAAGTAAAATGACTTCCTCTGTAACTAAAGCAGCCAGTTTGTCTGATATGGAAATTATTTATTTTAAGTGCGCTCTTTAAGAATGTATTTAAAAGATGGTACTAATCAGCTAGAAATGTAGCATGGAAAACATGTCATTTTGTTTAGTAATTAAATTATAAAGACATGAGTTAATACATGTTTTAGTTGCTGTTAGGTTTCAATGTTTCTGTTTCTTTGCTTGTTTTTATTTTTATTTTTTTTAAAGAATCTGTGGTAAAACTATAGCTGAAGACGTCTTCCCATTTTCTGCAAGTTGTGTGTCATTACTGAGCACTTATTAAGTTGCCAAAGCAGTTTTTTTCAATCCACAAATAACCTGGCTGGTATCATTTTTAATACAAGCAAAAAATTAAGGGCAGATTTATTTCATTACATTAAACTATTGTTGTGATTTATTTTTGAATTTGGTTTTGTAAAAACATTGTTAGAGATATTTCCCATTACCTGAGAAAGGAAAATGTAATATCTCCTAAGAGTGGTTGAGGCTAGTAGCGAGGCCCTGCAAAAATATTTTATTTTTAAAATGGTTTCCAAAATGTAAATGCTCTTTGTGATATATCTATCTATATATATAAATATTGACTGGTTGTACAGATTATTGAAAACAGTAACACAGAAACCATTTCATATTTTTTCGCTGCTAAGAACCGCATCAGCAGCCCAAAGAAGTCATTTTCTTTGGCTTCCCACATATTTCTCCCTTTGCCCCAACTTTATCAGTAAATGCAAGACGTGAACTGAAAAAGTTTGACTGAGAGAAAAAGTTTCAAAACTCAAATAAAACATAAGCTGGAACAACTTTAGGAAAAAAAGTCTTTAGTCCAGAATCTGAACCTTCTCGCCACCTGCTGGCTCAGCATAAGCATCACAATGTTTTTCGTTGGAATCCAACAGGAAAAACTCCAGTTTCAAAAATATCCAGAGTAGTTTCCTTGACAATACTGCTGATTATGTTTCCATTCATGGGATACAACACTAGATTAGCAAGTAACAGATGTTTCCACTTTCACAAGCAAGAAACAGGTTGTGGTTTTTACAGCCAAAAAACCTTCATGTTGCTACACTAACGTTAATGTAGTGACATCAGACTTATGTAGCATTTTCCAACACAGTCAAAGACATTTTACAATGAAATCAGTCGTTATCAATCATGGCAAGCTTCTGGATTGTAGCAACAGCAGCCCTGGGGCAGTCTGACAGAAGCAAGGCTGGCATTTTGTACTATTAGCCCTCCTGATGAGGCAGGTGAAGTGTCTTGCCCAAAGACACAAAGACAGAGGCAGTTGGAGCAGGAATCAAACCGACAGCCCTCCGACTGTAGAGCAAACTGCTAACACCGTCACCCCAAACAACATAACAATGCAAAGTTTGGTTATTGTATCAGTGCAACTGATCTTGAGTCTGCCATTTTGTTTTCCAAAGAATTGCGAGACCTGGAAAGGAACCAATTCTCACCAATGCTGTTGCACAAATCACAGGATGATACACAATCCAAATCCTCAATCCTCTCTTGGCAGACTGATGAATCGCAACTGATCAAGTGAATGACTACAGCTTGCAGCTAATCATTATAACTTTGAAATACTACAACTGAATTTATTTAAATAAGAAAAGGGCATCTAATATAACATTAGGTTCCCATAGTTTGTTCAGTTTAAGTTGTTTAATTTACATAAATATCATCTTACTAGCAGTTAGCCTTCAACCACTCAAAGGTACCCTTCATTTTTTTACAAAAACTGAGATGGCCTCGTTCAAATCAGCACCTACGATCCTTTTAAAGGCAGATTCTTCCATAAAAACATTTACTCTGACATAATGTCTATTTTCAATTAATGTAACTCCTCATTTACTCTGTACTTTGCTTTTAACTGTAAATATATTTTATGTGCTTTATTTTAATTTTTTTTCTCTAAGTCTAATGGGGCTTGAAAAAGGACCTGACAATATAACTTTAAAAGCTGGCTGTTTCTGTAACGACTCTTCAAGGTTATCACTTGTCAATCATACATTGCTGCAACTGTATAAGAATGTGTTGCATCTGAGATTATTATTCATATATGCCGTTTACATAGTGTCACGAATGATGATTCCTCTAGTTTGAGTGTGAATAATTTAACTTCATCACTACAAAGGAAATCGGACTACCACACCACAGCTAACGAACGGTTATTTTCAGTTTGGAGGAAACATTTTACTCGTGAATGTACTTGAACTGTCTAAGCTGCTTCATACTCTATATTCAGGTTTTCCAGTTATTAACCAGCACTGTGTGTCACCATAAATTGTCTGGCTTTTGATTGCTTTGAGGCTGCTGTTTTACTTTATTTATTTATTTTAAGTTTTTTTCTGAATTAGTTTAATTCTTTCACCTGTTTTTTTTTTAATGGTTTGAGATGATTGTACCCAAACAGGCCACTCTAATTTCTAGAAACTCCTTTGATCATCTGCAAACACTTTCTTCCTCTGATCCCTTGATTTGAATTTACATCCCATTAGCAAAGATTTAAGTTGCTAACTTGCTTATTTTACTTAAATTCTTATAGTCGATGCATAACCACTTTTAAACAGGAAAGTGGTAACTGGACCGTGTTGAATGTTTATGATTAATATTAAGCTTTCATTTTCTGTTATTTTTAACTAGGGGTTTGACTGAAAAGCTTTATTTTTTCTTAGTTTGGCTTCAATTAAATGTTAAAGAGGTTAATGCTCTTTTGTGTGTTTTTATCTTATATGAGATCCTTTTGATTTGTTTTTCTGTCTTTGCTCTTACATGTCTCAAATCATTGTGGTTATATTTTTCTTTTCCAATCACACATAACTCAAATGCTGCAGAACAATTATTTTTTCATGATGCCAGATTGGTTTTATCAGTGCAAGGGAGTCTAATTTTAGAAATAAATGCATCCAGCTGATTTCATTTGTGAGTAAAAGGAGCCCCCTGCTGGACGTGTTTGGATTTCACCTTTTAATCTACAAGGGAAAACCACGGTTTAGGGGAACTTGAATTCCCCTTCCTTCTACCTAATCTTGTCCTTTCATATTTGTAATTTTCATATTTAGTTCATGGGCTCCCACCAGAGACAATTATGTTGATCTTGATGAGATTCAAATGAGACAGCACCAGCAGATTAATGTCATCTAAACTTTTTTTCTGCGGTGTACTGCTGAGAGCAACTCCCACTGCCTATTGAATTTAGCATGAATTGTTATTAATATGCTCCACTTTGCTACTTCCATTTATCCAAACAGTGTGATAAGAAGGGAGGACATTAATGTCACAGCTCACTTCGCTACAAATTCAAGCTATTATCCATCACACCAAGTTAAGCTCAATTTGTTCTAAGTGGAAATTGTCTGATGGAGGCAAAATCAAAGGAGCAGCTTCCTTTGAGAATATATCTAAACAAATGCTTGCTAAATAATGTAAAATTCACTCAAGACAATGAACCTAAGATGTCCACATGTTTCATCATTGCTTGTGTTTAACTGTAACATAAGGTGATCCTGGTGCCACGTGTAATCTAATCTTGTGAGCAAGCTCGTAATGAGGGGAAAATATGGATCAGCCTCGCAGCGAGGACCCTCAAGATTAAAAGCGCCTACCTGCTGCTCTCACTGAAACGTCTCTTTACTCCTGCATAAGTTTGTGTCATGCTGTGTGACTTCAATGTTTTTCTTTTTAAGTTTTTGTTCGGTTGAATAACTACCTCATTCTTGGTTTACTGCATGTCTACGTGATCAGGAAAAAAATAAAACTGAAATATTGCCTTGGAAAAATGGGAAAAACCTCATGTGCTTATGCAAGAAACAATTGTTGGATTTATGTTGATCTTGGTGTGAGTTCACTGACTAACAAAAAAAAAAGAGTAACTGTGGTTACCGGGTATCAGAGGTTATATTTTACTCTTTGCAGAATCTTTTATTTACATCTATTAATGCCATCTGCCTTTCTGTGTGCAATAAATGTTCTCAAGTGCTTTATATTTTGTGCTGGGTTTTATTTCAGTAGTTCCTTCAAAAAGTCTATCTTATTTTCACTCTCATGTGGTCTAATAGGTGTTTGAGACTAAGTATTTCTTATCTGTGGTTTTCTTGAGGCATAAATAGAACAAAACCAAAGTCTGAATGAAGTTTGTTAAAATATTAGTTAATATGTATTGGGCCTTAGTAGAGACTTGGTTGTTGTATTAGAATTATTTAGTCTGTTTTGCAGTATTTTAATTAAAATAAAGACATTTAGATAGACAAACTAATTTTAACACTGTTCATTTTTACATCTATGATCCAAGTTAAGATGTCTACATACTGCATAAGATTAAGTTTAAAATCTGACAGTCTATGCGGTGCCACAGTAACTGTTGTTTGTGGAAATAAACATATTGCATGTCTTTAAAATCATTTTTATGTGTCATCCAAAACTACAACATATTTGTAGATGTCCTGAGACAATATTGTTTAAACTAAAGTGGAATTTACATCTATCCAAATGCTATCAGAAATTTTTGGAATGACAGTTTTGTTATGAATGACCATTCACCATTGTAGTTTATTACAGGAAGACATGCAGCAAAGTGCTTTTAAATCATCCACATGGTGCCAGTTTGTTAAGTCTCACAGCTGGTGTGCTCAGTTTTTTTTTTCTGGCTCATGTCTACCAGTTGTTATAGCAATTTAAGTCATCAATTTACAAATTCAAACTGCAGTTTTACATTTGCTATTACTTAAGAATAAGTTGCAGAACTTATGATGTATGCTCTTTAAGATGGGTTCTTTGTTCCACATGTTTAAATCTGTTCATTCTATGAAGTGAACTGAAAACCATAAAGCCACAAAACAATAAAACTGCAATATCACTGAATAATGGGAAAACATCTAGCTATGTAACCTACAGCTGTAGGTGAAGGTTGCTGCCAACGCACACACACACATGCAGTCCTGGACAAATGAGATAGATAATTATAGACACATACTCATTCAGTGTTAAAGTACATTTTGAAGCATCACTCAACCTCACTTGCACGGTTTTGAACTGTTGGAGGAAATCAAAACACAATACATATAAACCTGAGCTATTATTCCTGAACTCACCATGCCAGTCCTAAAAACAGGACACAAAGGTGTGTGTGTGTGGTGTTACAAGATGTAAGGTCTGTGTTATATTATGTTTATGGATATGGTGAAAAATAAAGCCCACTTTATTAAACAATTCAGAAATGTCTCTGCCTTTAAAAGAAAGGAATGCTGATGACACATTTTTAATTATCTCAGAACTATTTTATTTCAATTGTATTTGTATTCTTCATTTTAAATGCATTTTGAGATACTTGTGAAAATATAAAGATTATCAGTGTACCAAATAAATAAAAGAAATCTTCATGTGATATTTATTTGTTAGGCTATTGCACATTTTTCCTCACTGGCAAAATCTATTCTGTCATGAACAGATGCATCCTGTTATTCTGTACAATGAAGCAAAGTCTCACATCAGGACATTTCTTTTGTAGGAAATATAATTAACCACATTTCACAATGATTTTTTTTACAGATTTACAAAATGTACTAGAGTCTCTGTGACTTCATGAGATGTTCAGCCTCTGTTTTATTTGCTCATAAAGCAGTCAGACAGGAAATCAGACTTTTGGACTTTAACAGATTTGCCTTTGATTGTCCTTTGACAAAGACAACATCATAAGAGAAAATGATGCAAAATCACAATAGACTGATTGGCGCTGGGGTATTCTGCGAGCTGTTCTGTGAGAAAGTGGAAGAGAAAACTGAAAATGAGGCACATAGAGAGAGGATGGGATAAAAGTAAAGTGGGATAAACAATTTTTTTTTGATCATTTCATTTAGAGATGTGAGCCCAGTTCTGGGTTTATTTAAACACCTCTCATCCAGAAAAGCAAAATGAAATAAGCCCTTTTTTTCATAACTCAAAGATGATGACTCCTTTTGATGGAGATGTTATTGGCAGGAAACATGCTCGCACAAAGAGGTTAATGTATCAAAGACACCACGGCGACGAAGGCCCCTGGGAGGAGAGCGTGACAAATGCTGTGTGCTCGGGGAGATAATCCAGCAGTCTTTGTGTCTCTGCCAGAGCGGCTCTTAGTTCCCTGCAGGTCCCTTCACATCCAGAGACTGCTGGACAGCTCCTGCCTGGAGGTTGCAGGCTGACGGGTCACAATAGCCATTCAGGCCAGCTGGACCAGGAGGACCAGGCACGCCAGGCTGTCCTGGCACGCCAGGAGGTCCCCTCTGCCCATCCTGGCCATCTTGACCATACCCAGGTTTCCCTGGCTCTCCTGTGATTACAAAATGGGTGAATTAAAATTGCAGGTTCAACTTTAAAGAGACTATTCATTTGTATTGGGTCCAAATGTTTTTATACCATATATAATTTTTTTTTTTGTTTTAGTAGTGATTAGGATTCTATGGTGCTGTGCAAAAGTATTCATACCCTTTAAACTAGTGTCAGATCGACATTCAAGGATCCAATCTGACTGACCTGAACTGCAACATCATGAATATTTTCTCACCTGGAAGCCCAGGAGGTCCTGACTGGCCCTTAGGTCCTCGTACAGTGGGCCCTCTGGAACCTCTATCTCCTATGTCACCTGCAGTAGATTAGTAAAAGCAGTTGTGCAAGCTGTCCCACTGTCTCCTGTCTCGTTTGACCAAGTTTGACCCTTTAAAAGAGAACACAGTCGAAACATTTAGTACCTTTGGGACCTTTATTTCCCATTGCCCCTTGTGGGCCTTTGAGTCCTGGAAGGCCCCTTGCTCCAGCTTGCCCTGGAAAACCGTTGTTTCCTGGGGGTCCTGGAGGCCCAGGAGGGCCAGGTTTTCCTGGTAAACCTGCAACGCCAGACTCTGGCCTCCTTAGACTAGCAGCTAACTGAGCCAGCTGCTCTGTTGAGGTACAAAAGAAAGAAGACAGCATGAAAGTTCATTCACAGCTCATAGATATGAAGGGATCTCTAAGCACATAACATATCGTAATAAATAATGCAGGAAGCTCACATGGCTTATTTCTGACAGCTCAAAGCAATGCATGTTGCGGAGATTATGCAATGTCTCCTGTATATCTTGAACACTGAATTTAAGTGAGGTGAAACCTTGGTCATAATATCCCCTTGAGCGCCTTCTGTTGTTCAGCTTTTTTTTTATAAATAAGCATGACTAAGCTGAGCCAAACAGAAATAATACTCTTCATTTACAGCTGTACAAAACAGAAACTTTAAGCCCACAGTGCCAACAAACTAAAATTAATCTCCTGTAGCTTTGATCTTTTTTTATCTAGATTTCAGTTTTCTTGTGTCTGAAGGAGATTCATGCAGCAGAAGCAGCTAGACTGCTCCTTTTCTTAAGATTTCCTTTCCAGGCTGATTTTGCTCAGAGCGGGGAAGAGCAGGTCTCCTGGAGGTGAGATTAATTTTTCAACACAGCGGGTATAAAAAAGTCATGAGAGCAGCAGATGAGTTGTGAAGATGTAAGAGCAGAAGAATGAAGAGAGCAGATGTTGTGACTTCAGTGAAACATTTCGAAGGGCTCGGAGAAGGATGCTTTCATCCATCACATGAACAAAGGCTGAAGCTTATTTCATGTTTTTGTTATAGGACCCTCCGGTTTTTTAACCACAGACCATCCAGCGACAGCCCTGATCAATGAAACAGCGCTTTAAGGTGGTAATGAGAAACATTACAGCCATGAAATGGGACACAAGGGAATAATAAATGGGGTCAAAAGCTTTGCTTTTCTTTTCTTTTCTTACCTTGCATAACTCGCATGCAGACTTGTTTGATGTGCTGATCGCTTGGCTCCTTGCCCTATAAAGGAAAAACATATTTTAATAGTTTCATCTCAGTGCCTGAAACATAGAATCTATGATGCCGTTTGTTCATTTGCTTCAACTGAAAGACTAAATGGGTGAAGAAAATGTATTCTATTTCTCATTAATAAAAGAAAAGGGCTCCTTTTTGTCCCGGCAACCGAAGTAGAAATGTTGAAAACAAAACATTTCACAGATTTTATAGCATTCAATTGACTCTGATAAGGAGGCGTGAGGCTTTTTTTTTTTTTGGCTGCAGGCAAGTAAAGCCAAACAAGAGATGATTCACTTTAAACAAAGTTTGATATAATCCCTGTTGTTTCAAACTACCTTGACTGAATGTGCTTAGAATTTGCCCCAGTCCTTTTCCATATGAGATAAACCCATCACTTCTATCCCGAAGTTTTGTTTTTCTTTTTATATTCTGGTGAAGGTTGAAAGTGGAGCTATAGGAGCGATGATTCCCAAACACTGTTCGTCATGTCACAGGCACTTTGCAGAGGTGCCACAGTTCCAATTTTTCAGGAATCATTGAGGAGGTTGGAACAATTGTTCAGATGTTGTACTGTATGTTCATCTCTTTGCTCTTTTTCTGGTTTTAATTTATGTTTGACCTGCTGATTCAAACTTAATTTGATTTGTATTAAACTCAGAAAAGTGTTGGTTGATGTTTTTATGGACTGAAAATGGTGGAGCTTCTTAGATGTGGTGCATTTAATGAACAGGAAACAGCAGTAGCTTAAAACTAGTTTAATGGAGCTTCACTGGAGGCGAACAGTGCCGTGTTTCCTATTAAGTTGCACTATAAAAGTCTTTAGGTATCTGTAAGTCTCATTTCAATTTAAGCTCATTTGTTGAGGCCTTTAAAAGTAATTAATTAAGGGGATCAGGTTTAAGATTTTTTTTCATTAATGCTCATTAAGATTTTCTGTGAAAAGTAAAAGTAGCTTAAGGTTACAAGTGGTGATGCAAATTGTGATTTTCCTAACTCTTGCCTTGCAAGCAAATGCAATAAAAAGTGATGCATTTATCATCTGCCCTATAAATCACCCTTATCTGGAAATCAACCTTTGACATCTTAATATAAAGCTTAATAACTTGTGGTTTAAAAGTAAAAAAAACATAATTAAATCCAAAAATTGATTCTATGGAGGAAAATTCCTAATTTCATCCTTCACATTTACTGCCACCCTTCTTAAAGATGCATAAAACACCTTAAAAATATACCTTTTATTGAAATATCCTATTTCAATAAAATAGATAGGATTTATTTAGGATTTAAGCTGCAGTGCAGTTTCCTAGTAAGCTTTGAAGATTTTCTTCACAATTCCAGTTTTTCAGGTGAAGTAACCATTATCTTAAAGCTACTTTCTACTTATGAAGATCAAGTCACACCTGACCTGCTCAGATGGTAAATTTTTTGTCTTTCCTATTTTAAGAAATAAAGCATATTTATATTCCAGGGGAAAATAACTCATGGATTACTAGGTATATATTTTTATATACTTGAATCAAGAAAAATGACAATATATGCACTGAGACTATTACTGTAAATGTTTATGTTCAACTTAAAAAAAAATCAATCAATCAATCAAAGGTTGGATTTGTCAAAGTCTTTCAAGATTTATTCTTTACTTAAACATCTAATCCCTGCACAGCACAAACAAAAGTTTAATTCAGAGTCAGAAAAGCAATGAGGAAGAATAAAACTCAGACGCCCTCCAGGCTACAAAAATCTGGTCTTTGGCCCTTCCCTGAGAAGGGGGATATCCCCCCCATTCTCAGAGGGGGGGATATCCCCATGTTTTAGGTGTTATTTTCTGAATTACTTGTGTTTTCTGTTTCTGACCTACCGCAGGCCCCTGAGACCCCCGGACTCCCCGTAGACCTCTGTTCCCCTGCATGCCTCGTGGTCCAGGTGTGCCAGGAGGGCCTTCAATGCCAGGCTGGCCTCGACTTCCCTCAGGACCCCTTTTGCCAGATTCACCAGGAATACCAGCCTGTGAGTAAATCATTTAATCAACACACAAATATTACAAAACTACTCAACTTTATTGGCATTTATAGAACAGGGACCCACCTCTCCTTTTGGTCCAGATTCCCCAGCATCTCCCTATGACATCATTGAAACTTAATAATGTGCTCTGGTGCAACCAAAAAAAGAAACATTGTGATTGTTGTTAGCAGTCAGGTAAGAACTTACAAGTTCCCCTCTGTCTCCTGGATTTCCCTCATCACCTTGAGCTCCCTGTCAAAGGAAAGCCTGTGTATTAATATATGTAAAGCAGACCACTTTTATTTTAAATACTTTGTTGTTGGCATTGATGTGTTTTGTACTTGTTCTCCTTTGGGTCCTGCTTCTCCACGCTCACCCTGTAATTAACACATTGAAAGGGTTACCCAGTCAAAACAGAATGCAAAAGTGAAAATTCAAAACATGAGGCTTTGTTTATGTTTGTATATGTTGCGATTCGCTGACTGGTGTTATAAAACCACTCTTTAGTGAATATGTCCTCATTTCTTACCCTTTCTCCCTTCACTCCAGGCAGGCCTGGGGGCCCTGGGAGACCAGGAAGACCAGGATCACCTTTTGGTCCCTTTAATTAAAAACAAAACAAACAGAAAAATAAACATCTAATGAACAGAATTTGAAATATTGCAACCAAAGAGGAAAACAAGAGGCTAGATTATTATAATGAACCATCATTCAGGCTGAAACTGCTCCAACAGCCGAACATAAGGGCAAAGTTTGTTTTGTGTCAGTTACGAGAGCTCAGGATGCACGTTATTTTAAACTATCGGATCAGGATTTTCTCAGGTATGTTTCTGTCTGCCGCTCTGCCTTTGATCACCAACCAACAGAGGAATGCAGAGGAGACAGAGAGCTCTTTCAGCCTGCTGCTTAGTCTCCCCCTACTGTGAAAATAGACCTCATGTGAGATCCAGTCTTAGGGTATTCTCCTAGAAATTCCAGAGAAACAATGACCTGCCCGACAGACTCCCAACGTTTTCCTCTTGTAAACTTCCTTCATTTAAGGTATTAGGAATGTGTGAGATGAGTACTCTCACAGTGCTATGAGTCTTTCTGTGGTTTTTCTACAGGTTCAGTCGTTGCATGGTTCGTTTTGTCGAAGGATGTTGCAAGAATGTTGCAAGATAAAGCTTCATATATCCACATTAAGCTAATATGTAATTTGTTACATTTTATCAATCTAGATATGTATTCATGTTCTCCAGTTTGTGTTTTATGACTCACCCTTGCACCTGGCTTGCCAGCTGGACCTACAGGACCTTGCTCTCCAGAATCTCCCTAAGAGTGAAATGAAAACATAATGAAGAGGTCAAGAGAAGTTAAGTTCATAAGAAAAAATCATACGTATTAGCTCCACTCCATTCTGTTTTAATATGGCCAGGTCAAAATGAAATCCAGTAATACATCCAAAGATTTGGCTGTATTTTTTTGTACTTTTATATTCATTTAGGTTATTTCTGTCTGAAACTAAACATACTTTTATGTTTTGAAACATTCAAGTGTGACAAATAAAACAGCAAGTAGGCAAAAGGTTTTTGGTCCAAAGAAGCCCAGCTGATTTCATCAAGTCCTTGACTAAATGCTTGAAGTTGGATCAGCAAGAAACACTCACAGGCTCACCAATGGGTCCGATGGGTCCCACTTCTCCCTGTTCTCCCCTTTCACCCTGTGGGGTAACAGGAAAATTATGCAAAACAAACTAACCATGGTGAAGTTTCAGAATGTTTCTGCTTACACTTACTTGTTTTCCAGCAGATCCCAATGTCCCAGGAAACCCAGGCTTCCCAGAATCTCCCTGATTGGAAATAAAAAAATCAGCTTTCATGTTTTGGATGACAAAAAAAAGCAATCGTTGCTATTAATTGATAGAGCAATTAACCTTTGGGCCACTTAAGCCTTTTGGTCCAGGTGTTCCAGGCAAACCCTGAAAACAGAAAGCATGTTGTGAAATTTTTCAAAATTTCATTTTAACCTAACAAGAGAGACAGATAGTATATCACGCACCAGATGACATTTAATGAAAAACAACCTATGTTTGGTGTCTCTCTTGGCCTTCACAATGTTTTGAAAAGTATTTGCAGTAGATTATATTAAATGGTATTGGAGTAAAGGGGGTTCCAAACAAATTCACACCATCAGTTTGTGTTAGTATAACACATAAAATCCTAGTAAAAAAAACACTAAAACTTCTGGAAATAATTACATTTCACTGCTTTTGTAAAGAGCTGCAAATTAAAATCATTTATAAGGTTGTTTCTGTCAGCTATGTTATAAATTGATAGCCGTTATTTCCTTGTATGAGACAAATCAAAAGGCACTGAATATTTTTCTGTATCGCCTCAGAGGCTTGGCTCTGAAACCTATGCTACTCAAAAATGTAAGAAGCAAAAGCATTTATTAGAGAGTTGTAAGTCACTTCAAGGCAGGAGGCGAACTGAGTCCTGCTGTGCAGAAACCATGAGCTTCAATGCTTTAAAGTGCACCAAAAAAGTTCACTCAGTTTCAGTCCAATTACAGTCAGCCACAACAGTTTGAGGTCAAGGGTCATACTCACAGGAAGCCCCTGAAGTCCAATCTCTCCAGGAACGCCTGGCTTGCCAATGTTTCCCTGCAGAGAAACATGCAGGGGGAAAAACGTCACAGCTTCCTCAGCTTCTGCATTTAAAAATTAAGTTTCACATGAAGCAATGGCTTCATGTGAAAGATTGAGGCATGTAAAATGATCAGTGAAACAGCGCAAATCACTCTCTACCTTTGCACCCGGCAATCCAGGGATGCCATCACGACCATCAACACCAGGTAATCCCTGAGTGTCAATAGAATACATTAGGACAATATATCTGAGACAAGTGAAGGATTATTCAGCGATGATCAAACACTTACAGCTTCTCCTTTTGGACCTGGAAGCCCTGTGATCCCCCGTAGCCCTAAAACACCCTAAATCACAAACAACACCCAAGTTTCCAGAATTATCTTATACCTCTGATTTATTTGTGTCTGTGATATTGATATTTACCCACTAACCATTTCACCTTTAATCCCAGGTTCCCCCATTACTCCTCTTTGACCCCTGTCTCCCTGAAATAAGAGGTCAAAACATATAATACACAGCCGACACACAAGTACATAGACATGTTCTGACTGACAAGCTTACAGTCGTCCCTGCAACTCCCTGTGGACCAGGATCTCCATCAGGACCTCGAGCTCCCTGTGGCAAAACAACAATTTATCTTTTAATAAATGAAGGTAATTATGTAATTAGAAGTAATTAGGAAAGTTGACAAGCACAACTACCCTAAGTGTAATTCAAAAGACTTACTATCTCTCCCTTGGGGCCCATCATTCCTGTGGCTCCACGTATTCCCTGTGGTCCCTAAAATAACAATTGGATCAAACAGAAATGTCAGCAGGAAGAGGATGAGATTAAACTCTGATTCCAAAAGTAAATACCACCTAATATCATGTAATAGACATTGTCTCACCATTGGACCCTGAGACCCAACGTCTCCTGGACCTCCCTGGTCTCCTTCCTCACCCTGAGCAAACAAAGAAAGGAAAAAAACGACAGACGAAAAACAGAATGACCTTAATGAGAGGAAACAATGAGCAGCAGCCCTAACTAAGAGTGAGTCCTCTAGTCTGATTAGGACTGACGTTCCATCAGTCTCTTTTCCAGCGAAATGTTGACCTTATTTGCTGTGTGTTAATTAGACAGAGAGGCTGCCACTCTAAATAAAAGCTTCATACACATTTCTTAATGGACAGCATGAGTGAAAAAAGCATTTAAATACAAATTGTGAGCCAAATTGTTCCAAAGGAAAATAATCATTACAAATAATTCCCTATTCTGCAACAGAGGTAACAAGAGGACACTCTGACATTTGGATAGACTACGCTTCATGCCCGGAGTTCTGCTAATTTTCTCTTGTTACGAACATTTTTTGCTTTTACATGCAAATGTTGGGATGAGACGGATGTTTAAAAAATGGAAAAAAAAACAGAGAGGACTGGGAGTGAATTTTGACTAGTATAAATCCAACTATCATTAAAAGGTTAGCAGTTGACAAATAAAATGTTAGAGACTGTTGTCCTAAGGATTTACATATTGACCCTTGTGTTTCTTGGGGATGATGTGTCCAATCTGTTTCTATAGTGTGGGCTGGAATAAAAGGGAAATGGCTCTGAAGCACTTAAGTAATGACTGTACACAGCAACACTTAGAAATGATTGGAAGCAGCTTTTAATTTTTTTTTTTATTGTTTTTTTAAATTAACATATACTCAATATGTTGTTCACAAAGCTGCTGCAAACATCTTTTATTTATTTTTTTTCTATTTTACTCACAAAAAAATTACAACGGGGCAGACAACTTGAGTAAATACAAACATCAACGTTTCAAATAATGGTTCCACTTATGAAAAAGAAGAAAGGAAAAAAAATACCTAAAAGACAAACTGCACCCCTTGTTGGATTATGAATTTACTGTAATAACCATATTTGAATTTAATCATGATAATAATTTATAATA
Source organism: Phalloptychus januarius (assembly GCA_902982915.1). NCBI lineage: Eukaryota > Metazoa > Chordata > Actinopteri > Cyprinodontiformes > Poeciliidae > Phalloptychus > Phalloptychus januarius. The sequence goes on from CADWAE010000131.1 coordinate 11,550,549, forward strand.
ATAATTTAGCTTAATTTAGTAAGCAAAATTCAATGCAGATTATTCATCTCCCAGGTGTGATTACAGCCAGACCTAAAAGACAGAATCGCTTCAGCAGGAACTGAAGTGATTCAGTTGGCTAATAGAGCTAAAAAATAACACTTCACACTCAAAAAAAAGTTATAGAATAGTTGAGAAACAAAGTCACTGACATTTATTAAGAAGCAGTTTCTAAACATTTGGGACACCAGCAAAGCACAGTTTGCTGTGCTTTGCTGGTTTGTTAAATACAGAGAACACATAAAACAATGGTGACCCTTTCAAAGAGACCTCAAATGGCCAATCAAGTAGACATCAAGGAGGACATGTTGCCCAGGTCCTGAAGCAGCAATACAGACTTAGACCTTCACACTACTAACTACATATTTGACAGTCAGTATGAAGATATTTTCTGAAATGCTGTGTTAGCTATGGAAAAGATGTATGAACACTTCTCATAGTCCACACAACATCTTCCCCAAAGGAGAAACAGATCATTAGAAATACTTTTAGCCATTGTGAGATGGATCTTTGTGTTCTATTAGAACATTTTGTTTTGGTTATTTTTGGCCTGGCAACACTCCCTTGGATGGCATCTTTGCTCAGATGTTTTCCTACTTTTGAACCATAAACACCAGGCTAAACTAAGGCAGGTGAAGCCCAGTACACTTGAGATTCAGTTCTGGGTTCTTTCTGACCTCTTGCATGACCCTTCGATGCACAATTTGAGATGAACCACTTCTTGCTGTGGTCCACTGGGGTTCCAAAGCCTTACGAATGGCTTGTAAGGATTTTCAGGCTGCTGAATATCATGTTATCTTGCTTTCCTACAATATTTTAGTCTACTTTATGTTGTCAGACATATTCTGTTTAACTCATTTCAAGATTCGTTTTCAGATTTTTTTCTTTTAATAGACAAAATCATTGCATAAACACTGCATTTTACATTTACTCCGGTCATTATCTTGGCATATTCAAATTTGCTTAATGATCTGAAACATTTATTTGTGACAAAAACAAGGCAATCAGTTTTTCACAACACAGTAAATACATCTCAAAATGATTCTCCATTTGAAAAATATACTGTACCTACATACTTAAACAGCGGGTGTGTTTTCTTGGTTGTTGTATATATTCAGCATATCTTCATATATGTGACAAGCAAGTACGGAAATTGCATCTGAGAGGGAGAGTTGACTGACAGTAAATTATATTCCAGCATGAGGGAGATAACAGAAGATGGAACTAGACTCATTTCCATTTATATGGTGCACAGGAACATTAACAGGTGAGCATTGCCAAGCTTGCACATCATTTCAAATAAGTTATTCTTTCCGAATTGCAAAAAGTCGAAGGAATTACACGAATACTTGCATCCCTGCTGTTTTAAACAAAGCAGCATATGTAAAAAAAATTTTAAAATGTATCAAACAAGTCTTTAAGGCATGTTTTTTAATGTGGGTCAATGCTACCTTTTTTTCAAGAATTTGCATTTTCTAGAGGTAAATGATGCAATTTGGATTAATTTGTAAATAGTGAGATATTTCAACCTTTTCTCTGAAGTAAACATTATTTTTTACCTTGTGTCCTTGTTTCCCAGGTTCTCCTGCTTCACCTTTTGCACCTTTGTGGCCCTGGAAACATCCCAGAAAGATCAATTAAACTGGTAATATTGTTTTATGGATTGATTTTAGAAGAGAAGCAAACAACCTCACCTTCATACCAGGTAGACCAGGATGCCCAGGGGTGCCAGGTGGACAAGAGTTTGGACACTAAACACCAAAATAAGTCATTCAGTCGCTACGCCTGGCACCATGTGCAAATAAATTGCCTCTACATGTTTTAGTATGAAACAATTTCCTACCAGGTCGGAAGTACCAAGCGTCCCAGCTGCACCCTGAAAGTGGGAAAAATAAAGTTATTACTTTGACGCTATTAACGTAATCAGCACATTATAAACGACCAGATGCTATCCAGAAGGGGGACCATACCAGCTGGGACTTAAATGAGTTTCAACATATGTATTCATGAAACACTGATATCTTATGATGATGGAAACAGATCATAAATGTTGTCAAATAAAGACAAGAGATAAAAGGGACCTTGCTTGTTATTTGTGACTGAACACATTCAGCTTTTTGCCGCTGTAGAGACAAAATCTGTCATATTGAGAAACTAATTGAGGCATCTTGCATCTTCCCTTAAAAAAATGCAATTACTCTAAATAAATTCAAACATCCTCCAAAAGTTCACATATCTCAGTAAATCAATTTAAAAGATGAAACTCATATATTACATATGTTTTTTACACTCAAAATTATGTTTTTTATGACCAATTTTGATGATTGTGGCTTAGAGCTAGCAAAAACTCCATATTCAGTTTCTCAGCAAAAAACATTTAAACACCAAAATATTTGCCTAGAGATTAGATGTCCATGTGCTATGAGCTTAATACTTGATCTCAGTTCCTCCATGAATAACTGCACCATTCAATGTGGCAGGGATCAGGGTCATCATCCTGTGGCTCTTCTAAGGTGTTTAGGAAGCAAGCATCAGTTTATCTGCATTGTTAGGTCCGGTGTCTCTGTTATTGTCCTGCAGGTGAGTTTGCCAACAAATCAACCATAGCACTACCAAGGCTACTTTTGGCAGAGTGGGCAGAAGCCAAGTCCTACCGGCTTCTGCTGGCAAGCCTTTTCTCATAAAACGTGCCAGCAGAGAGAAGTATGAAGGGCTCTCACATTTGTTGTCTTTGGACTTGATAAAGCAGAGAACACAAGCAGATGGTATATCTCCCTAAACGTTCACTGACTGTGAAAACTTCACCTCGCACAGGCAACTTTAATTCTGTGCCTCTCCGCTCTCCCCTCAGACTCTGAGACTTTGATTTCCAAATGGACTGAAAAATGCACTTTATTATGAATAAGCCCATTTGGGATATTAAGCAGCAGTTCAATCTTTTCTATTTTTTATTTTTGCTGCTCACTGTAAGGTCTCAGGCTTTGTCTTGCTACTGAACACAAGAAAGACAACTCTTCCTAGGTTATAATGATGAAGTTTGCTTTAACCTTTGCTTTAAAATCTCCTCCAGTCTGTTGTTATCCATGTTACTTGTGCATGCTTTATGGCCACGTTTTTTTTTCTTTCGCTCAATTTTCCATCAACATGTTTGGGCACAGTACTCTGTGAATGGGTAGCATCTTTACTCCTGGTCTTTTGTTGCTCACCTTTATTATAAAATTCTATATTATTATCTGTGGGTCAGAAGCCTCTCAACAGTGTTTCAGATAATTATGTATGCAAAAACATAACATTTCCATACTCAGACTATTCCTTATTAGTCTTCTGTATAATTTCAATATTTTGTGAAACTGAGTTTTTGGTTTTGATTATTTGTAAATCATAATCCTGATATAATAACTTTAAATTCTTTACTCTGTGTGTGGTGAATCAAAATAGGATGCAGGTTTAATTTTTTTTAACTGAATTACTGAATTTAGTTACATCTTTGATGATATAAATTTTATTTGAGATGCACTTGTGTATGAACACGTATTCAAATTAAACATGTTTTCTCACTTACTCTGGGCCCTGATGGTCCACGGGGTCCTTGTGGCCCTCTCACACCCATTGCTCCCTATGCAAAAACATAAATGCATTAAAACAAACTATAGGTTAGATTAATATTGGTTCAGAAGACTCCACAGCTGTAGAAATCCTAAAACGCTAACCCTAACCCTAAACCTACCTTACAATGAGGTTTTCAGTTTTCAGAAAATGTTTTAATTGTGCTCATAGGTTTTAGATGCAATCCACAGACTCCGTCAATTAAAAGATATTGTTAAAAACAGAGATCACTGACTCTACTAGCCAGACATTCTAGCAATAGCTTATTCTAGTAGGTATATTAATGAAAAGTACGTCCAAAAGTTGACGCTGGAATAAAAAAAATTGGTTATTTCATAGTACCATAAAAACTATTTTTAGCTTTCACTTCTATTATATGTGAGTAAATAAATGTGCAATTAGTCTGACAGGCAAATACTGAAACATATAAAAACAGATGGAGTGGTGAAGTATATCTCTTTGCAGACTAGTTTGTGTTGCATAGCATATAAATAAGCTGTGGGCTACATTGTGTTTGCATAAATATTTCAAGCACTCCACAAAACAAAATATATCCTGGTGTTGTTTCACCTTGTTTTACATGCCTCCTTGAATAATTTTGTTCATTATATGCATAAGGCTTCAGATGCTACAGTGCAATGTCTAGGAAATAGATCTAGGTTGGGTTATTTGGATCTTTATTTGACATTTCTGCACGGATACTTAGTCTAGAAACAGGAATTCTTATGCAGAGCTGAGAGGTGTTTTAAATAGTAAGAAATTATCAAACCATAACAATAACAACAACACAGACCAATCATCCACATTTCCCTTATTAAATTATATTTTGCTTCTAAATAACATAGATTTCATATTAATTTAGTTATTTTTGGTAAATCTTTTTTTTTTTTTTTGGTTTTGCCGTTATTGCATTTAAAACCCCAAAAAAGAAACACATTCTTATTTTTTACTTACAGGAGGTCCAACTTTTCCTAGTTCACCCAGAAGTCCTCCAGGCCCAGGTGGTCCCTGTTTAAAGGTACATTTCATGTATTATATAAGATAGTTTTTTTTGCTTATTGTAAATGTTTGTTTTGATATTGTTACATATAGGAGTTACTTACAGGGGATCCATCAGGTCCAACACCCTAAAGGGAAATTGGCAGTATGAAAATTGGGTTTGTACAAGACACTAAAACTAGAATATGAGAATATCTTGACTCTTGGATTGCCATGTTTACTCACAGCAGCTCCACGGGGTCCAGACTTTCCAGGTTCACCCTGAAGAAAAGAAATTAACACATTTGATTCTGAAATACTGCAGGAAGTGAGACAAACAGAAATACTGAGAGGGTAAAATTAAGCTGTGCGAGCTTGCAGACAGTCAGAATTAACATTCCACCGGCACAATCATATGACTGGGGCCTGGCATACTTGACCCAGCAATATTAAGCATAATGAGGAGCAATGTTGGAGCTTCATGCACCACAGGGATTACTTAGGCTTGTAGGATTATGTCTCATTTGTCAAGAGGAATTGGTTTATGCGCTGCGACTCTTGCTGCCAAGCCAAAATAGCGAACAGCAGCTTGGCACAGTTTCACCGACAGCCTCCGAAGTGCAAAAGTAAAGGCTCACTGGTCACTCACTTTCTGTCCCGGGGGACCATCAGGCCCAGGGTCCCCAACAGGACCTGTCAAACCCTGCAGCAGAAACACATCCAGATAAAGTTGCACATTTTGAAGCAAAATAGTATCACTGTTTTCAATACATAAAGTTAGAAATCTATAAGCGTATCTTTTTCAAATTCCATCAAAATCTTAATATACCTGTGAGATGACAAAGCAGAGTCATGATTACTAAACATTTACATATAGCAGAAGGTTTTTCTTTGATGATACATTGCATCTGTTTTCAACTTTCAATAGCGAGTATAGAAAGTGATCTACCCTAAGTCAGACGTCTAAACTCTCAGACTGTTCAGTTGGGAGCAGCATTCCTGTCCAGATCTCTTCAAACAAATGAACTGAAAGAAGTAATTCCACACCAGCTTGAGGATTCTCAACCGGAGACACTAACAGTGGCCCAACAGAGCTCCTATTGTTTTCAGAATCCTGCTAGGTATTGTCCACACAGGTACTAGATAGAAGTGTTCATTTTCCCTTAAACCTGGAATTTAATAAAGCACTTTTGTAAAATATAACCCCTATATTAAGGTAAATTATCATACAATCATTCTTCAACAGCTAAAGTGTGCGATTTATTGGCTCCTGCTATCATAACCTTGCCCTCTAACTATTATACCCAGGCGTGATTCTGCTCTAAATTTGCAAATCCTGTTAAATACATTTCTTACACATTTTTTCCACCAATTTTCCCTCAATACAACCCCTTGACATATACAATGCTTCCTAGGTCTCTACAAAACTAGAGTGAAATATGAGTGCTTTGGTGGGAGGATAACACTTTGCAGTTCCACCCACAAAACCAGCTCAAAGATTGCCAGCTGACCTCCTCATGACCATTAACATGGCGAGTGGCTATTATATGAAACATGAAACAAAGACTACTCACATCATTTCCAGGAATTCCGGGTAATCCTGAAGAACCGGGTTTACCTGCATCCCCATCAGGGCCCTACGAGATTAAAAATCCCACAAATGTTTCACCAGCAATTGTAGGAAACAACTAGAGATTGGAAATTGATTAAATTTCATAGTTACAGGAAAACCGTCCTGGCCGTCTACCCCCCGTTCACCCTGAAAGAACGACATGCAATTTTATTGGTCAACAAAAGCTAATCGTAAACCTTGTTAGCATCTGAATCCAGATATGGATATTTTTACAAAGCTAAAGCAACTCACAGCTATGCCATCAACTCCTGGGACTCCCGGGGGTCCAGGTGGGCCAGGGGGCCCTTGAGTCCTCTGTGTGAAATGGTTATTTTAGAAAAATAAGAAAGTTTATGCTGATTTTTCTTTGAAGTTTCTGTTCTTTCTTAAATCAACATTCAACTGTACAGATATTATAAAAGAAAGAACAGGTGCACCACTTCATTGCATGATGCAAGTTGAAATCAACACACCTGACTAGACAGGAAAGGCTGGCTTTTTTTAGGGATTGGACTATATTTCTATTAGAATAACAGACTTTACAAGAAAATAAAGTTTCTGAAGGAAATGTCCAGTAAATTGTCAGTAGACTGTCAAATAATTTAGTTTTATAAAATAATCTGAACAATCAATCACAAAAATGTATATCTTGCATGCAAATAGAGAATATCCATTTGCACTTCTGTAGAATCAATCTAGAGGTTCATACAGAATCATATTAAAGGTCTTACTTGAGAGAAGCAAAGGAGAACAAGCTGTAGGATCACCACCACAAAAGATCCTTCAATGCCTGCAAACCCAGCCATGATCTTCCCAGGAGCAGGAAAGGGTGAACGTTGGAGTCCTATCCTCAGGATTTGTTGGCTGGAGGGAGCCCTCGTCAAAACAAGGCAGCTAAGTCCACTGCAGCTATCCTGCTACACGGTGCAAGGTCCCAGGGCTGTCAGGGTCTCATGCATATTCATATGGAGACTGGAAACAGAAAGGAGATTGGAGGACACCTTCAGGGGCCTTCACAGGGGAGGGGCCACCCTGCAGTAAGCACCAATGAGCAGCATCAGCGGGCAATTTAACCTCTGCTATAACCAGACTACAAGCAGTTTGTCCATATTTTACATTTTGATTTTTACTGTTAAAATGTTGAAGATCAAAACTTACTTCTCATTTTGAACACTACTTAAATGTATTCCTGTACTATCAATTATTTACCTTTAGATCAATATCCAATAATCAAAAATTTGTTTCTGACACTTGTCTGGACACTTTTGCTCTTACTGTGACAGGAAGAACATATCAAGGCTCTTTCCTGGATCAGCATTGACTGAAGTTCAAACTACATGAAAAAGGAAAAAAAAATAATTGACTGCATTTTAGACATATTTTAATCAAGCAATGTCTAAGTGTACAAAACAGAAAAAGAAATAGAGAGGAAAGGAAACATAAACAGAGAAAGAAGGGAAGATTTTCCTACCATTCTTTCATTTTGTTGCTTTGTTTTGTTGACTGGCATAAAAAAATGCCTCATAGCCCTGGACCAAACGAAACATCTCTGAGCAACTTTCTGCGAGTAGACATAAATTATTGAAGTTCATTTGTTATTGAATAATAAATTATTCAAGTTTAAATTACTTTAAATTCTCAGTTGTCAGAGGGCGTATGAAACTTCCTCCAGGAGGAAGATATAATTAGAACCACTTCTTTAGAACCACTTCTCCCTAAATAGATTTTTTATCCAGAAATTGTAATCTTTTTCACAGTTTTGCTCTGTATGTGTTTGCAATTGGAGCTGGACATGCTGGCTCCTTCTTGAGCTGTGCCATCACAGTGACTGATTTTTTTGGTGTAGTGGAATATTCTGAGAACCAAACATGACTGTACCGCCACAAAAGTAAATTCCAGCGGTGTTACCCATAGATAAACTGATTTAAATCTGAAAAGATGGACTCAGATGACTGTGATCAAATTAAACACCTATTGCATTTCAGGTCAACAGATCATTTACACACAAGATCCAATATTGTTGCATTGTTATGCAGCTCAGATAAGATTAGTGTTTGATGTTCAGCACCATGGACAGGGTAAGTGGTGTTTAAAACAACTCAACCACTAGATGTCGGCATTCACCAACAAAAAAATAAATAGAAAAAAACACCCACTGCAATAAACCTTGTGTTTATTTCGAAGTTAAAGCCGGGGCCTATCTCATAAGAGCCATCGTGAAGAGATGGTACTGCAAAGCTTCATAAGTGCTTCTCTTCTTGCCAGTTCAGCAATGTGTAACTGAGACATAAACGATGGTTAAATACAAAATCACCAGATCCTGGAGAATAATCCTTTCAAGAAACTCAAGCATGAATTTCATTTTGAGCCGAATTTTCCATAACGTGGTGGAATACCTACTCTTTTGGAATCTCCAGCAGTACTCGAAATCATATTCCGTGATTCAACCTTAGAAATTATTTTTCCTCGCCGCTCATTTGATTAAATGAGAATTCCTCCTTCACATGAATGCCAGCTTGAGGTGGAATCCTCAGAGCTATAAAACAGGGAGAAGAAAGCAAAAGCAGTGTGTTAGTAGTCTGTGCATCTTGTGGAGAGGGAACAAAAGCTTGGTGTTTGGAAAGCTGTGCCATAATGCCTTGAATAAATATTAGACTATCTCTCTGAGTGTTTGTGATTCTTGCAACAACACTTAAGCTCTCAAGATTAACTTGTTTTTATTAAATGTCAGGATTGGAATCTAAAAGCTTTAATTAAGTGTGAATAAATAATCTGGAAAAGACCTATTCTTCCATTTTCTAGGAGTCAGTGCTGCTTTAAAAGCCTGATGCTATTCAGCAGTTTGGCTCAGGACTTATATTTTATTATTCCACTTTTTCCACAGCGGTACATGTCAGTGCATTTTAAAATAAGAGTAACAGAAGACATAAAATATGACAAGCACAGCAGCACAGTAGAGAAACCAACTGAGGAAAGGTAAAACAATGCAAACATACATCTTTGTGGTATGTAAAAATTCAGAACATGTTATAAAACAGACCTGAAACATAAAACAACCTAAATCATCAAATGACTCATTGAATAGAAGCAAAGAAATTACATTGATCATGTTTAAAGCAAAGCTTGACGGTTTGTATTACAGCAAAACAAAAACGTTTTGCTCAAATAAAAGGTTTTGTTTTGTTTTGTTTTTTTATGAGTCATCTTTTTTTATATCTCTGTGTGTGTTAAACAACACATATTACTTACCATGAAAGTAAGTAATATGAAAGGTCCAGTGCAAAAACACTGTGGAATCAAAAAGTAGCAGTAGCAGCAGCAGCAACGTGAGAACAGCATGAAGTTTCTCAAATACAGAATCAAAAACAAAATGCTTGTATCACTTTATGAGAGAGACAGTTTCATGCACAGTGGAATTGCTGTTTAATTATTGCTTTATTGCCTGACCTGCATCAATAAACAGACATGCAGCTGTGACAGTGACTATTACAGTAATTGCTTACCTTGGGAATTCACCTATTTCATAGATTGAATTGGAATGTAGCAATAGATCTTTGGTTATTTTTAGTCACACTTCCAGGAGTGAACATAATCTTGCATTGGCACACAAGTAGAAGTGAAAAACTTCAGATCACACAGTGAGGTACCTGATAGGCTTTACTAAATAAACAATTTCCCCAATGTCAACTTTGCATTCCAGTGCCCTCTTTGGTCTCATTGTTTAGTCTTTACCACCGTTTGTGACAGTGATGAAAAATAAGGAATTACCTCAGGATGACTTTATTTTTCTTCACTTTTGGAATATAACTCCTTCCTTTCTCCTGGGCTGTAGGAGTTTGCATCATATTCAGTACTCAGTTTGCATAGTTCCAATGCAATCAAAAAAGATAAAGCCTGATAAAACTTAGGCTAGGGTGTGTCAAGCTTAGAGGTTTTTCCCCACTTTCGGTTGATGGTAAGAAATAAATGCTGTTGAGATCCGGATTTTAAAGACATGTTTAAAATAAAAATGCTTCGTCGGAATTTTATGGTTAATCATCGGAAACTGCTAAACTGATCTGACTCCATCGAACTTCCTCCCAACATCCCACTGTTCTTAATTTGGTTTAATTGATCAAATTATGTCCCTCCAATTGTGGCATGAAGGATTTCCTAGACAACCCATTACTTCTGCATGTGATACATTTTATTTGTTTTCATAAATATAATAAAGGTTTCATAAATCAAAACCTTTGATTTTGAAAATTGAAACATTTTCAAATTTCTTCAAAATTTTTCTAAATTTCAAAATGTTGAAAAATTTTGAAATATTTTCAAAATGTCTCTCACTTCCAGTGGGTCATGGCAGATGGCTGCTGGTACTGAGCCCAGTTCTGGTTCTGCTAGAAGTTTCTCCCTGGTAGAGGGGAGTTCTTCTCTACTGTCACAACATGCATGCCCTGTATTTTGGACTGCTGTAAAGTCAATGACTCAACACAAGCGATTTGCTGTCGACCCCTGCTGGTCAGGGGGAGTGAATGCCATAATTAATGACTACAATCTGTTGGATTTTATTTGGTACAAACTTTTTAAACCACTCTTTAAACTCTGCTGTTTTATACTGTCGGAGAAAGAGAGAGACAGAGAGAATGCAGTTTTCTTCTCATATGGAATCTTACAAATCTTTTTATAAAGTCTGATTGGAAACCTTTTTTTTGTCCCAATGCAGTTTTTTAACAGTGCCCATTTGTTGGACCCTTGCATTTTGTGTGATTTGCTGTATCTGCTCACCTCCCTTCTCAACCTTTGATGCCCAGAAAAAGATAGAAATTGCCATGGCAACCGGGGTCTGGATGTAGTGAGGCTGCCACTAACATGAGAAGATACTTAGCATCTATCTGCTAAGGAAAGCAGATAGATGCTCGTCAAAAGTCTCAAAAAAAGACTCTTTTACATGAAGGATTGCTTTGAAAGAAAGATTTAAATTCCTTGCTCGTAAAAGCAACTTGTGATAAACAGATTGAAATAAAGTTTTAATAATAAAGTTTAATTTGAATTGCCTTCAAGTTAATCAGCATTTATTAAATGAAAAATGATGATGGCCTTTAAAAAAAAGCTCACAGGTTAGTCTTAGAAATAGAAGCCTGACAAAGATTATACCTAATATCGGTTTCTTAAATCCTTAATTTAAACAAGGCGGGACTAACCTTCAAAATACAGATCGCAGATGACCTTTACAATGAAATTTTTTCACGTGTTAGATTATATAAAAGATAGTGCAAAATATCTAATGGTTCAAAAAGAACATTTTGATGTATGTTAGATATGTTAGGTTATGCCATTAACCTAAAACGTGAAAAAAGCAACATAAAAAAATGTAGGAATTATTATAATTTCTATTATTATAGTAATTATTTGTATTGTTTCTGACTGTTGTATTTGTAGTCGTTGGTACTGACAGTCCATTCACAGGGAGAAATTTTGTCAGCTGCCCCTGTGTAATGTGCGGCTGAGCGCAGTTAAAGTGTTCAGGGAGCAGCAGCTGCCGTCAGCTCCTCAGATTGAGCAGTTAGCTGAATTTACATAGCAAGTACAGCTATGTCTGACGGCTACATGGCCGCTTTTCTTTTTATCCCGTTTTAGTGGTCCATGTCAAGTCCATTTTACCGCACAAGAAAGTAAAATAATTCGAAGAGAGGTGTTTTCAGTCTGTAGCCACCAGTTAAAGGACGACAGCTGAAGTGAAATTGGAGCTAACGTTGGTTAGCGAGCTAATGTTAGCTTGCCAACGCAATGGTGAGTAGCGTTAGCTTGCTTACCTGTCTGTGTAATGTTTCCCTGTGACAACTGTTCGGTGTGTGGCTAACAGTGGTTGCAGACTGGCAACCAAAATTGAATTATTTTCGTCCTTGTTTTATATCCTTTCATCCTTATTGTGTCGAACCTCTGTTTTGTTGGCCTTTCTGTCGTTTGTTACCTCAAAAAGTGAAACCATACCGGTGCAGAGATTCTGCCCACCAGGGTTTGGAGACTTGTCACCCCCACTCATATTCGGAATGGAATCAAACTTACTACGTGTTTTAAGATTTATTGCTATGCATTATTAAACTCGTCAATGTTAGCTACTCTTCAGACTTGTGAAAAAGAGGAACTGCCCTGCGGATTGATTAAGGCCTTACGTCTTAACATGTTTACTATGTGTGTAGTTTTTTTATGTGCCCTTGCTTGAGCTCTAAGTGCAAGAATTTCTATTTACTGAAGAACAAAACAGACACACACACAAAAACAAAAAAAAACTGCAGGCTTAAAATGATCACAAGCTGCTGGTGAAAGGGTTCCAACCTTTTTTGCATGTATTTGAATAGCAGTTTCCAAAGATGGTTGTGCTGTTGTATTTGTATGTGGTCGTCTGTTGACCTTTTGATTAGGGGAATTGGTTGCCCTTAAGTTTCAGCAACACCAAGTAATATCACGGCCTGTTGAAGAGATATTTTTAGAGTTGTCAGCACTGTGCAAACAGATCTTTAAGTCTAAATCCCTGTTACTTAGCTATTATAAACCTGTGACCCTCTTTTGATCAAGGAGACTCGATCAAAAGGTTTTCTCTCTGTCGTTGTTTTTATCTAATAACTGTCAGTTATCTGTTTACCATTCTATTGGAGCTAATAAGTTTGGATATGAATACACATTTATTGCAGCAGGCTAGCAGTTAGATGTTTCTCAACTGCATCATTCTGCTGCTAGCTCCATTATTAGATTTTGATTTAAATTTAAGTTTATATCTAGTCATATATTTTCACTTTTTCTTAAACGACTAGATAAATCATCTGTACCCCACTGAAGCGCCTATTACATCATCTTAAATTCATAAATCTAGATTAATAAATGGTTCTTTATTGATGTTTCATTGTTGGTTTTTAGTGTTGGCAGTTGCACCACTCTGCTTTTGTCATAGTGACAATAAGAACTAATAATATCATTGTGCCTGTATTTGTGAAATAATAAATGCAAAACATATCATGATTGCATTTGTATTTAATACAACATGAACATTAAAATGTTATATAACATACTTTATATGTATAAGACATACCTATAACATGTATGTAATACCTTAACAATACCTTAACTGTAATTCCAATCTTCCAACTATTTATGCTAAGTTTCCTCCAGAGCTTCTAAGGAATAATTAGTCTACATTCATTTTCCTTACAGGAATACAGATGTATCCGAGATAATGTTAGGCACCTCTGCCTGTATTGACCAAGATGACTGAAGTTCAGGCCACAGTGGAGTTCTCTGTGGAGCTCCACAAGTTCTACAATGTGGACCTGTTCCAGAGAGGGTGAGTTTTCTCTTGCTGTCTCCAGGAAGCTTACGATTGTTCTTTTTGTTAATTCTTACCTCAGTGGTAGTTCATTTACCCATAAAATGCTTTACCCAGTGCTCTGTTGTGAATAATTTTATTGTAAGAATTTACAAAAACTAACGCGTTGCGGTTTGTCTTGGAGGGGGAACAGATTGTGTTCTGTGATTGACCAAGCCAATCTAGGACAGATGGCAGACTCTTTTGGACCTCCAGGCATTTTCAGCAGACTCAAATGGTCTTAGCAAAGACAGAATTTGCCCTCTTTTATAAGACATTTCAAGCAGTACTTAAGACATTTTCTTGCTGTCTAGATAAAATTTGTATAATAATGGAGACGACAGAGTGAAGCTAAAGTCAACACTTCTGGCATGAGTGATGATGTGTTGTTTCTGAGATCTTGCAGATCTTTTATGCGGGTGAAGGATAGACATGAACAGTTAATTTGTTGTAATGTTGTTGAAATCCTGTAAAAGAGATGGTAGAAATAATGTGAAGCTGAGTAGGAAGACCAGTTGGAGGAAGTGATCTTGGTACAGTTTCGTTGAACTCCATTGAAACTGTAAACAAGTGCGGTTTGTTTACGATGTGAATGCGATCCACTTCACCCAACACAACTACCAGGTGAATGCTGCAAGTCGAATGCATTCCCAAAGCCAGGTTTGCATTGCATCATGGGATGCAATTTTTGCAGTTTTTGTAAAGCTTTTAAACCCTGTGCCATTTTTAAGACCTCTTATGATAGTTTTGCCGAGAAAAAACCCAGATTATATGCTTCATATTTTCAACTAGCTTGGCCTCATTCGGGCCAATTGATAGGTGTGAAAACGCCCCATTAGTCAAATGAATGATTGAATGATACCTATTGCTGAGAACTGCCAGTCAGCTGACTGGGAAAGGTTACTACATGTTTATTTCGCTTGCAGGAAATCAGAGTTGTCTCTTTTGTAAATATTTTCAGTTGTGAAGAGCATGGGCAGTCATGAAGTGAAAACTAAATTAGCATTATTCACTTTGTTTATTTATATATGTTATAAGCATTTAGATCATTTTGTAAAACTAGGGGAACATCGATTGCAGTATTCTGGCCGATTGCCGATTATTAATCTTTAAAAAGCTTGACCCGCCAATTTCGATTTTGGGCGCTACTGACTTTTTTTGTCTGAAATGTTGCTAAACATATCAATGTATATCCATCAACCTCTGTTTAAGTTGAATTTATATGAAGAGTTTATTCTTTGGAGGTTTTCTCAGAACACATTATGTACTCTTAGATTAACTTTTTGACATTAGTAACTGAATGCGTCAAACATTCATCTTATTGTCTTTTTTAAGGTGGAGCCCCTCTCACCCAAATCTCTCTGATAAGAGAATCCCAAAAACTGAAGAGTAAATGTCTTGAGATAGAACATCTGTTAAAGAACATCTGCTAACTGTTAAAGAAAAATGACTGTAACTGCATTTCTATGACCAGCTTATCTGAAATTTATTGTGGTGTGTTCAGTCCAACAAGGCTAACAATCATGGATTTAAACAAAAAAATGAAAATAAATTCTGTGGGAAGATAAATGCTCCACACATTTACTAATCTCAGTTTGATTAAGGAATCATTAATAAATTTAAAGTAATCTATATTTCACAGCACAACTATTGCTAATTTTTAAGATAACCTTTAATACTTCTAATGGTGTAATAACATTGTCTCAAGTAAAAGAATAAGCATATTTGACAGATGTAATTTGTAACTGTTTCTACTAGGATCCTATACGTGTAGAGCACAGACTGTATCGAGTATTGTGTAACAAACTCATCATTTCCACATTTGTGGGCCGGATGTGTGTGAGCTAATCATAATTTCTTTGGCTTGATCCCTGACTTCTACAGTCTATTTTTATTTATGCATTAATTAAGATTTGTAGGACAATAAGTACTTTTCGATGTTAAAAAAATAAATATATACGCCTAGTCTTTCATAGTTCTCTGCCAGATAAAACAAGACTGGAATGTGTTGTTAAAATACTTTTACCTCACTTCATAGAAACTTAGAGGGGCAAAATGCCAACCAGTGTTCAAGCTGCTCTTGTTGAAATCTTCAGTATCCAGACATTTCTTTTTACAACAGCTGTGTACTGATACCTTGGTGTTCTCTGATAAAGCTCTTTCCAGTGGCTTGTGACTCATCAGAGCTTTAAGAGCTTACATGAGTGACTGCAAAAGAAGTGCTCATTATTCATTTATCAGAGGTGTAGTGTCCTTTTACAGAACACTTGTATCTAATGTGTGCAATTTGTTCTCCATTTGCAGAGTTTGTCATAAAGATTGGGAAGCCAATGATGCATTTTATTGCTTTCCTTCTTCTGATCATTTTGAAATGCCTAAATCCTCTACAGGTTCTACCAGATGCGTGGCAGTCTTAAGGTGCCTCCTCGTGTCCCACACAAAGTTGAGACCAGTCTCCTTCATCCAGGAGGTAAGGTCATATGTGCACAAATGAGTTATTTTGCAACTACAATTCCCAAATCTTTTTTAACATAATGTGGTTTGCCCAGTGTTTGCAGTTTTCTGCAGTCATTCAGGTACATTATCTGCTTCATTCAAGAAAGACCTGGCTTAAATAAACATATAATTAGAAATTAGTTTCTGCTACCACCTTTTTATGTTAGTTTCTGTGTACTCTTATGACTGCAATAAGATTTTCTTTTTTCTTTTGCTTTGTTTTTTGGAGGAAAATTAGATTTATTTAAATCTTTTTGTTTAAAAAAAAACAACTTCATTTGCACTTTAGCCTTCAGTGTCTTGTTAGGAAAAATTGAGTCATTTTTTTAACAAGACACTGCCTGTTATTTGGATTTTTCTAATGCTTGCATTTTTGAGTCCAACTCATCTGGTGAGTCACAGAATTGCTAAAGCATAATATGGCAGTTATGAAATGTTTCTTAGTATATATGTAGTCGTCTTTTAACAATTCTTTTACCATAGTGGAATAACTATACAAAATGTGACTGCCATCATTTAAAACAGACCTAAATTTAAATGTCCAACTTTGCATTTATTTCAGATTTTCTCTATTAACCACATGTATTTAATGTGGTTAATGGTTTCTTTCTAGGCTCAGATTTGGCGTTTCCTGCTTCAGTCCAGGATGACGTCATCTGCAGCAAAACTTTCCAAATCCTGTATAAGAACGAAGAGATTGTTGTCAA
Source organism: Phalloptychus januarius (assembly GCA_902982915.1). Taxonomy (NCBI): domain Eukaryota; kingdom Metazoa; phylum Chordata; class Actinopteri; order Cyprinodontiformes; family Poeciliidae; genus Phalloptychus; species Phalloptychus januarius. The sequence continues at coordinate 11,567,332 of CADWAE010000131.1, forward strand.
TGATGTTCTTCTTTTCAAAGTGATGATGCTTCTGGATGAGAAAAAGGTACAACTTGGAAAGAAGAGTGTTGCTTTAACTTGTTATTTCAAATACATTTTCTGCTATTCCAGTGCTTCTTGTTTAATAATTATGAACCCATATGTTTTTTTATTGATTGTCTGTTTTTCTTCCCATTTAGTTCTTTTTACATCCACACAAACCCTATTTTATGTAGTGAGGTTTCTGATTTGGCTGTTTTTTGTTCTCAGGTGGAAGAGTCCCTCAATGAAATGGATTTCCAGCTCTGCCTGGATTTGTATTTCACAGATGGCGATTATACGTAGGTGTATGGCAGCGTGATTCTAACAGCAGCTCCAATGTAAATCACACACTGCTAAAACCTTTTATCTTTTATCATTATCCCTTCAGACCAGAAGATCCAAGTTCTCTGCAGAATATTAGCAGCCGCGTACTTCACTTGCACTTTAGCCTTGAGCGGGGCATCCACCAACACATCAATGTCATGTTTGACTACTTCCATCTGTCTGTCATCTCTGTAGCCATCCATGCCTCCCTTGTGGCACTACATCAACCCCTAATCAGGTTTGATGAGCAGAATTTTTTTGGCCATGCATATAAATAAGAAAGAAAAAGTTTTATCAGTATTTACTATACCAGAGTAATCACTACTCTGGCTTTGTTTCTTTAGTTTTCCTCGACCTGTGAAAACCACATGGCTGAACCGAAACGCTCCCGCACAGAGCAAAGATTCAGTCATCCCACTTCTCGAGAATATTGTGTTTGGCAGCAGCTATGTGAAGCAGGTGTCACCAGATGTAAGTTATCCTTTTTTTAAAAAAAAAAAAAACAATACATAAGTTGTGGATGCTACCAAATGTATTTAGCTGTTGGAGTATTAGTTTTGGAACTCCTATTCATTAAACAATCAATAAAATAAGAAAATTTGAATAATTTAGACTTATGAAAGAGAAATGGTGGTGTTGAATGGCCAATAAAATGCACGATTCTGCCCAGTGAATTGATTTAGGGTGTGTTAGTTTAACACTCTACTCTTCAGGTAATTTTTAGTTACATTCTTAGCTGTAAAAGCATGCAGGTATGTGTCAGATTGTTGATCGGTAAGATAGAAGAAGAGAGAAAACAAATCGGAGCACTTTCACCATTGGACATGAGTGATTTGGCTCTCTCAGCTAAGTCAGCCATTCAGATGTTGCGCTGAGATTTTGTACTGTAACTGTGACAGTCATTTAGGCAGAACAACTCCTCTTTAATCCCTGCTGCACCACTAATGCTCAGCTTGTGAATATCAACTCACTGATTATTTTATTATTCTAAGGGGAATTAGCATTATAGACAGAATGAATTTAACACTTGTATTACCAAAATTAAGAATATTGACAGGTTTTTTTTAACCCAAGAAAATAGATATACTTTTTCTGAACTTATAAAGTATTACTTTCGATCTTGTGTTCTGTCATAGTTCCTAAAGCAAAAATATGTGTTTGCCAAAAGTAATAATGCTTACAAATTGTTTGAGGTTCATATTTTAGATTTTCTTTTTTGTTTTTTTTGTCTTCCACCAGGGGAGAACATTCCTGGTATCGGACAACTGTCTGCAACATGCCTTCAGCATGCACCATAACCTCTGCTCCCTTCTCCTAATAGCCTATCGGGGCCTCTTTGATTACTTTACCTCTATAACCAAGGACCTGCCCTCCTCACACCGAATGGAACTAGGTATTAAATGTTATTTTATGAATTACATAACTGCATTGTGGTGACTTTCATTTTTGCATGTTTTTGTTTTTCTTAAAGCACAGGAAAATTCCCATGTTGTTCCATTTACCTTGAAAGTTGAATCACTTAATAATTATTTAACCACACAGAAAACCTGTGATTTATTAACAGCTACCCTCTATTCTATGCTAATAACAATATTGACTGATGGCTTACTTGCCTGGGTTTTGGGCCTTTGTGCCCTTTAGCAACAACTTGTAGAATCAGGTGGACTGTACCGTTTTTCCATCTGATCTAATACGCAGAAAGAAGTGCAAATAAGCATTTCATTTAGGGGTCAGATGTTGAAGAAGCCCCAGAATTCAAAGTTGTATTTCTGACTTAGGGGTGTTGAATCAGATTTAACTTATGGGTTTAAATGGGACACAATTTTAGGCATTATCCTGTTTTCACCTTTTTTTTTGTTTTTGATTTTTGTTTTGATGCTTTGCTCTTACTGTTTTAAAATGTGTTTGTAGTTGTAATCCCATGTAAACTCACCTGGCCCTGTCACGTTACCATATTAAACCCTTGTAGAAACTCCAGAAACAAGTCTTTTTATTAACATAGCAATTTTGGGTTACTAATTAAGCTTACAAAACACCTGCACTCATTAGACAAGTGGACTAAAACCAAAACCAAAGCACAACTAACCATAGTTACCATAGCTAATCCCCATGAGTGGACAAATTATTAATCTGATCATTAATGAAGGTTAAACATGCCTATATGTGCAATCTTACTAGCCAAGCCCAGCATGCAGGCGCTATATGAGAGAGTACTCAGAAGACCATATCCCCGTGGGCAAAGGCACGTCTACATAGGTATGTCCTGACCCTTTCAGCTCATCGAATCAGCCTGCCTTTCTCTTCCTCCTTCTCTTCACTCCAGTTTCCTCCATCAAGAAAGCAGCACTTTGATCCACTTTCCAGAAAAATATTCTTCAGCTACTTTTCTTCTTTACTTTTATTGCCGGATTTTATGCTTAAAGACCGAGGGCAAAAAAGTTTATTGATGCTTCTTTTCTATCAAAATTCTCAGCTTTGTCATGTCTTATAGAAAATACCTTCCAATATCTGTTCTATCTGGCACAACAACCATTACAGCTTTCACATTCTTTTTCTGTCATTTTCTGTACAGTTAAATAACAGCATTTTTATTATTATTTTTACTTCCTCCGGCTCAGAACAACTTGACTTAGAGGCCCGTCTAGCGGAGTTGTGTGAACAAGTAAAGGTCAGATTTCTTTCAATTTTGCTTTTTGATCTTTGTCATTTAGTGTTTATTTTTTGAAAGTGTTTTACTGCTTGTAGTACTGACATTCTGTCAAAACTTGGTGCAAGTGTTAGTTATAATTATGAAGAGTTTTTTTAGTAGGTGAGAAGCTTTTGTTGAATTTTATGACTCAAGGTATGGCATTAAACTGTGATGGAGTGATGTCAGCTTTTGTTTGACTTCCTGGTACTTACTGCCAAGGAAAATATTGTTCACTTTTCATTTGTTTGAATTTTGTCTCTGATACTTTTAGTTAAAGGCGGAGTCACCTGACGAGCTTGCAGAACTTGTTAATATGAACCTGGCACAGCTCTGCTCTCTGCTCATGGCTCTCTGGGGACAGTTCCTGGAAGTTGTGTCCCTGCAGGAACACGTTGCTGCCCTGCTAGCAATGGAGCACCACACACTAAGAGTGAGTCCGGCATATCAGTTGGTCATAAATGTAAACATCTGGATACACTTAACCGGTTTAGACACTGTAAAAAAGCACACAAAAATGTTTTTTGTGTGTTTTACCCTCTACAATAAACTAGCACTAGATTAGCATCGCCATCCAGCCATGCTGTATATGTATGGCTGGATATCATACTAGTGCTGCACACAACATAAGTGTCACTGTTCGGACAAGTTGGTTTGTCAATGACAAAATTACTTCTCCTACTTAAAAAGCACCAATAGTCATGTCTAATTTACAAAGATGATTTAGTTTTTATTTCTGACAACTGCTTCTAAATTGTATATAATTTATTTTTATAGTTTTTTAAAATTATTTTTATGGAAAAGTAATACAAAATTTAACAAAATTAGCTAAAACAAGCAAAAAAAAAATAAACAGAGTACAAATGGGTTGCAAAATATCACATTCAAATTATTTATTAAAAAGCAAACCACAAATATTTAAATGAATAAAAATAAACCTCAGAAATTGTACTTGCACAGTTTGTTTTTTAATTTTACTTATTTATTATTTTTTTTTTTTACAGGTTAGACGGTTTGCAGAGGCTTTCTTTTGTCTTGAACATCCAAGGCAATCTGCACTGGCATATCAGGAACTACAGTAAGTTGTTCTGCAGACTTTGTCTTGATCGCTTATAAATAGCTTTGATTTGCCTGAGGCAACATTTTATTTTATTCATTCAGCTTATTAATTCCTTTTCTTTCTGGGTTTTCTATCCATCAGTGCTCACAGCCACCAACAGATGACTAATGCCATCAAAAGCTCCAGTTACTTCCTGTGTTTGCCTCCACTACCAGTGGAATGTGCAGACCTTGATGGGGACATTAGCTCTTTGCCAATCATCTTTGAGGATAGATACCTTGAATCTATCACTGAAGGTCAGTAACACAGCATTTGTGATTCATAGTTTATTAAAAAATATATGGTTGCACTCATTTTTCATGTCTGCGTTCAATTCTATCTTTTTTTTTTTTTTTTTCCTTAAGATCGTGATGGACCATGGCTGGGCATGCACAATTCAAGAATTCCCTCAGTTTCCAGTAAAACTGACAAGGCTAATTCAAAGGACTGCAGTGCATCAGCTAGTACAATACCAGAGTCACAAAGTGCTCTGCTGGATACTGCCTGGCCAGAAAACTTTGATCCACCACCTAAGTCCAAAGGCAAATCAGTAAAACTGAAGAAAAACTCCAAAACTGAGAACTCCAAAAAGCTCACCAGACAGGGTTCCAAGGACTCCGTGGTTTTAGTGGGTTATAAAAACCTTAAAGCACCCCACAGCAATATTAGTACAAAGTATAAAGAAGAGGAGGGCTCTGTTAACCAAGACGAGGAGCAAGATACCTTGCGGCTTGACTCAAGTAGCTATTCACGGACTAATGCCAGCTTTGTTTTTGATCTTAGTGGCACGTCAACAAATATGGGAAACACTGCTGATGACTTTATTAAAAGCTACAATAGAACTACTGCTGCATGTAATAAAGATGTTTATAAAAATCTTTCTACTTTGGATTCAAAAAGCAGTCCTCAGGCTGGTACTGGGGTTATGACAAGTCAACAACCTCCTAAAGGTGTTCATGTAGATCGTTTTGGCCAACAACAGCGACAGTGCTCTCCTGGCTTAAAGGAAAATGAGTCAAAACCAAGTAATAAGGAAATCATCCAAGCTGATAACGTAAACATTCTTCTGCCAAATCAGACTGTTTCAAGTCATAGCAGTAATATTCCTAAGATCATCCAGACGGATGTGTGTGATTCGCAACAGTCGGCTCTGGAATCTGTTTTTGAAAGGCCAAGTAAAACTGCAGCACAACGTACTCAGGCCTGTGCGGTCATAGTGCAGGTGAAGAGTGACTGTATCAGGTTCCAAGATGTAGGGGCCCCGAGTGCCTCATCTCGCCTCTCGGACTCCGGCATTGAGAGTGAGCCCAGCTCCTTTGCCACTCAGCTGGCTCAAGGAGCACAAGCAGGGCTAGGCTTCACTGAATCGGCTTTCACTGCTTCACACACAGAAAAGACAGTCCAAATTCTAGCTCCGCTCCCTGTCCAGCAGAATACAACACAACGGCCTAGCGGCACAGGAGAAATTCTGTGTCCAGAAAATACAAGTGCTTTAAGCGGAGTCCAGTCCTCGCTTACTTCCATCAACTCCCTGTCCTCAGATGATGAGGGCGAAGGTTCTTCTAAGAGTTCCAGTGGCAGAAAGTCCAGTGTTCTGGTACAAGAGCAGAGTGTTGTGTTCTCCGGAGATGTTACTCAAACAACTGATGTAGCCTGCAAACTTGACACAATTGCTGGTGATTTTCCAGCAGATTTAAAATCTGCAGGAAGTTCTGAAATTGGAGTGGAGGAAGCTGGTGGACTGGGGACGTCTAAGGAATCCCGGAGCGATCCTCACACAGCTTGCCCTTCTAGTAACTCTGCCACGAGTAGCACTGATCTGGTGAAGCATGGGATGGTAGAGAATTACTTTGGCTCATGTTCCAGCACAGACGTGTCTGAGATCAGCCCTGTGGAAACGTCCGCCATTACTCTTGGTATCCAGGCAGATGCACAGGTTGAGGAGGATGAGGATCAGACGGAACATGAGATGATTGAGAACGGTTACTACGAGGAAGGCGACGGCTATGATTTTGTGAACGGCGTTGCTGATGATGATCCAGCTGGGGTTGCTGCACCTCAAGAACCACTCCTACTGTTTGAGCAGCTTAGTGCTGCTCATCTCCAGGAAACTAAAGGTTCATCAAAAGCTCCTTTATGCTCCAACCTGCCCTCCAACAGCACTAGGTATAGTTTAAGTAAGTCTCCCTATTCCTCCTCTACATCATCCAGTCTGCACTGGTACGAATGCACACCCACGCCACAGATGAAAGCGTGAGTCATCTCTGAAATATAAAATTTTCAGTTCATATATTTGCTGTGTGTTTTATACATAATTAATGAATAATTAATTTATTCCATTCCGCATATACAGGTTCATCAAAGCTAAAGAGGAAATGAAGCAGTTAAAGCTCCCTGGTTTCCTGTACAGTGAGGTCCCTGAATTGGCCTCCACTGTTCCCTATTTCAGTTTGGAGGAGGATGAGAGCTGTGAGGAAGGCATCCATCTCATTGTGTGTGTGCATGGTCTGGATGGTAGGTGACCTTCCATCAGAATCTCCAACGGTAAAGTTAGTCACTCTGCAGCTGTTTTTTAAGTTGCTCCTTTTCCTGTATCGCTGCAGGTAACAGTGCAGACTTGAGGCTGGTAAAGACTTACCTGGAGCTTGGTCTGCCTGGCGCTCGGATAGACTTCCTAATGTCTGAAAGGAATCAGGTATTCAGATTATGAAATCTTTGCTTGCCATTATGAATAGAGATTCACTGGACAGAATTTTACCATTTGTACCATTCATTTTAGGTCTGAACTGACTTTCTAAGGACATCAACAGATAAAGAATCAAAAATATGCTACAGATGTATGGGACTTGAGTTGAACAAAATTAAACAATTGCAGAATTAATCCATTATCATCTATGTTTCTAACTTTTTATGTGATATCTTATTTTAATGAACTCACCATATGGAATGGTGGCTGCTCTTAGTTTTGGTCCATTTCATAAATACAAAATTGATTTTTGAGCATCTGGCCTGCTGATCATTGATCACATCTGATCAAGAAATTTTTAACTTTTTTTCAATTAGTTTTGACAGCTTCCCTCCTCTTGTTTCTCTCACCATTTCTATTTCCAGAATGACACGTTTGCTGACTTTGAGTCAATGACAGACCGCCTGCTGGATGAAATTGTCCAGTACATTCAGCTTTACAACCTCACTGTGTCAAAGATAAGGTAAGCTGCCATGTCCCAAACTAATATCAAAATATTTTATTAATGAATGCAGCTTGTTGTGATTTTCTGCTCATTTTGATAAGCTAATTATTTATAAATTAACCACATTATAGCTGACCAATAATCTTCCATGTTGTTACTTTCCAGCTTTGTGGGGCATTCTTTGGGGAACCTCATAGTTCGCTCAGTGTTAACCAGACCCAGGTTTAAATGCTACCTGAGCAAGCTGCACACATTTCTTTCCCTCTCAGGACCTCATCTGGGCACACTGTACAACAGCTCTGCTCTGGTCAACACAGGTAAACATGAGAAATGCATCACTGGTCACTTGGTTCAGCAAATTTTATGTTACAGTTAAAACTAATGAGCACTAAAATGTAAATGTTTTTCTGTCTCAGGCCTTTGGTTCATGCAGAAATGGAAAAAATCAGGATCTCTCTTGCAGCTGACATGTCGGGATCACTCTGATCCTCGCCAAACGTTTCTGTACAAACTCAGCAAAAAATCTGGTTAGCTTTGCTATTTGTAGCTGTACATTTCAAATAGAGAATGAGATTATAGTTTCAACTTGTCTTATCATCTGCCTTTTAAGGTCTGCAGTACTTCAGGAATGTGGTGCTGGTGGGGTCACTGCAGGATCGCTATGTTCCCTATCATTCTGCTCGAATAGAGATGTGCAAAACGGCATTAAAAGACAAGCAAACAGGTGAGTTGTTCCAAGACCAAAGCCACTATCCACTTTTCTCTTTAGCGTTGCATGCAATCACAAAGATCCACAGAAGCAAGACTCTGAAGAAGCTTCAGACTCTGAAGTTTGTCTGATGTTTGTTTTTTTTAGTTGATGGGAGGAAATTTTTCAAGACATTGATTCGTCTGTATTTATAATATAGTGGTACATTTCAACAAATAAGACAACACTGTTTATTCCAGTAATTAAAAGAAAACATTGCACAGGTATGAATCTGATAATGGCCAATAGCTGATGGAAATTTGAAGTTCAAATATTACACGAAAGCACTTTTTTATTTGTTAAAAAAGTAGTCTTATATATCCTGCATCTCTCCTGTGAATACCAGGGCCCGTGTATGCTGAGATGATTGAGAACCTGCTGCTGCCAGTACTCCAGAACAAAGACTGTAATTTAGTCAGGTATGATGTCATTCATGCCCTGCCCAACACAGCCAATTCCCTCATTGGCCGCGCAGCGCACATCGCCGTCCTGGATTCTGAGATCTTTCTGGAGAAGTTCTTCCTTGTTGCTGGCCTCAAATACTTTCAGTAGAACCGAATCGGAATCAAACACTTGGCTGGAAAAAAGGAATGTGGTGCTGATACCTCACTGCTACTATATATTGTTTGTATTTTTTTTTTTCTGGTAGTGGGATTTAGGTCTCCTTTTAAAATACACTTAATTACCATTCAAGCACATTTTAGGAAAGATCATGTTTTTTTATGTTTATACTGGAATCAGTAGATGTGGAGTTTAGCATTTGTATTTTTCTACCTTAATTTTTTTACTTTTTTTTCTCCTGTGTTTAAGAATTAATTTCTCCCATTAAAGTATATTTTAAAATGTATGTGCTATGTTTTTATTTGAACTATTTTACTTTAAGATAATTGAGACATTTCAAATGCTGAACTGGAAATGTAGCTGCTACATAATATAATGGCTGTTTTTGGTGAGCTGTCCCAAGTCAGTTCTGCACATACTGTGCTCTGCATTGCAAATGTTTTTCCACCAATTTTAAGAGACATTGCATTTTTTGCACCAAGTACATTTTACAAGCTTTTTTACTGAAAACATCATTTGTAAAAAATTAAATGAATAAATAAAAGTTACTTTTCTATCAACAATTTACCATCACTTTTAAAGGCAAAGGTTGCATTTGAATTAGCATTATTGCTCAGATTTTTCAACTTTGGCTTTGTTCTTGATCCTTTATGTGGAGCATTCTGCACATGTACCCAGCCTGGTGTTGGGAAACTAAAGCTTTGCCTTTAACATGATGGCATTTCATTATACAGATTCAACGTAGTGATCATACAGGGAAAAAAAAGCACATACTGAAAATATCAGATTTGTTTTCTGAACAGTTGTTTATATATTTATCATTGTACTCTACCATTAAAATGTACACTGTACAGTAGATAATCTAACTTGTCTGTCTTTGTTCATTTTTGAAAAATAACTGACACTTCAAAGACTTTGGTAAATTATAGTAAAATTGTTTGAAATTATGTTACAATGCCTGCCAATACAATTTTATCAAACACATTTTAAAGTGTGGTCTTGATTTTTAAAGAAGTCCTAAAAATAATGTTTTTAATTTATTGTCATGAATAAATGTACCCTTTTTAATCACAGTTCTGGAATTTAAATCACTTTGTAAACGTAATAATGCCCCATGAAGTTTTTCACAGATGTTGCATCCGAAAACTACATCACTATTTAGGAGTTTGTACTAGACCAACACAAATTAGTGCATACGTATAACATATGGCCAGTGTTAGTTTTCTGTCACAGGTTTTTCTGCTCTAGTCAAAAAGTTTAATGTTAGTCTCATCTGCGCAAAGCAACTGCCACGTTTTTGTTTGGTCCTAACTTGGCTAGTATCACATTGGTAGTTTTTTCTCCTCTTTATAGCCAGAATATGTATCATGCTCAACTATGTCCTGTTAGGTGTTTTCTTTATCTGAACTGTGGATTTCTACAGCTCATCTACGTTTACCAAGCTCCTCATGTCTGCATCTCTGATGAAATCCCTCCATGTCTCAAAGTTGGCATTTGTGTCATACAATTGAATTGAAAAGGTCACCAAAAGTACCAGTAATGTTGTTACATTTATCTTTTTGTTGACATTAGGTTGGGATTATGTTTTTTCACACATTTCAATATCCTATAAAAGGAAATATTAGTCAGCATATTGCAAGTCTTTTTTTTTTAAACCTAGAAATAGAAATAAAGTGGTGTCAAACGTCCTCTCTTAATTTTTTTAAATAAAGCTCAGGTATAAGTGAGTTGTATTTAGCTGAACTGTGGGCAAAAATATGGGTCTATGGATTGTAAAAGTCAGCTGCCCAGTGGCGCAGCTGGTAGAGCTGTTGCCTTGCAGCAAGATGGTTCTGGGTTCGATTCCCGGCCCCGGTCTTTCTGCATGGAGTTTGCATGTTCTCCCTGTGCATGCGTGGGTTCTCTCCCGGTACTCCGGCTTCCTCCCACAGTCCAAAAACATGACTGTCAGGTTAATTGGCCTCTCTAAATTGTCCATAGGTGTGAGTGTGTGTGTGCAGGGTTGTTTGTCCTGTCTGTCTCTGTGTTGCCTTGCGATAGACTGGCGACCTTTCCAGGGTGACCCTGCCTCTCGCCCGAAACGATAGCTGGAGATAGGCACCAGCACCCCTCCCAACCCCAGTAAGGGACAAGGGTGTAGGAAAATGGATGGATCGTAAAAGTTGCAGACCCCTGGTTTATCAGCAGCTGACGTTTGTTGTGGTAGTTATGCAATAATGAGGAAAAGTAGAAGAATGTCAGTAGCTCCAAGTCTTGTATTCTTTCCCTACCTTTGCAATGACGCAAATGATCCTGAAGGTGGCAGTATTGACTAAATTAGATCTGATCGGAGGAAGCCCTGGCTAAAGTTTTCTGGTCATATTATTTACTTATTTCGTGGTGAATTGTGACAAGATAAAGTGCGTTTTACTCAGCACATTCCTTCTCTTAAATGTTATAATAATGGCCTAACTCAAAATTAATTGCATAACACATGTCCCTACTGCTCCTGTAAAGCTTGGGCCTCTAATTAGCACAGCTCACAAACCACCCAAGTCGGGGGGAGGAAAAACTGCTTCATTCAGATATTAATGAGTTCAACCTTGCCCATTAATTAAGATCTTGATTTGACTCTTATGGACTACTTTAGCTGAAAATGTACTAAAAGGGGGGCTTTAAATCGTAACGTGCGTGAAGAAAAGTTTCTGAAATAACCATTCAACACCCCCATCAATAATCCCAGATGGTGTCGCTCAAACGTTTGGGCTTCAGGGTGGTTAAACGCAGCCATACACATGCAAGGTGGAGTACAACATTTAAGAGGTACAACTGCTGTAGTTTTTTGTCTATCTTTTTTTTTTAAATTAAAAACGTTTTTAACAAACCGTGAAAATACCTGCAAGTTGACAACTGGGCTCCTTCGCTTCTGGCAGTAGTTGCTGTAAGAGTAAGTCATCCGTTAAATTAAACAGTACTACACATGTTGCAGTATCCAAGTAACCGAATTTTTAAAAAATAGAAACGAGCATAAGGATTTTTTTCCCCTTCCAGATTTGGGATTTGCGATTTAACTTGTAAAACGAGTAAATAACTTTGGTCGAAACTTTTAGAGCTGTTGCGTCAGTTGCCTACAAGTGTTACCTTAAAGAAATCGCAATATTGGAGTCATTCAGTACAAACTATGTTACAAAGCTGTAAACTCTTAACACTTGTCAGGACGCATATGCCAACCCGCTCCCCTCAAGCTGAAAATCTGGCTCACTCTATTGTTTTAAAGTGGGATGAATGTACACGGTGTTCCCCTGTTTATGCTAATGCCCCCTTTCATATTTTGCAGTGGGATTTGAAAGGGTTCTAGTGGGGTATTCCTCAAACCTGGGAGAGGTTGCACATTGGAGACAAGCGATGATTTTTGTTTTTTTTCCCCCGTGCCAGCAGCAGTGTGCTCAGAGGTCAGGGTTATAACAGTCTTGGAGGGGAATTAAAGCTTACAGATGGCAGCTCTCATGTGATGCCAGGTCTGAGCAGTTTGGACTTTTATTTGATTATTATTTATTTTGCAGCTAAATGCAGTAACGGCAAAGGTTTATTCTCTTTTCAGACATAATTTAGTATAATCCAATATATAAATGTGGTCTATGTGCATGTCAGATTTTTTTAATTCTTTCTTTTTCCAACTTAAAATCATAATTTCCAACAGCTGGTGCTTTCCTCAAGAAACCTCTCCACCTTCTTGGATTTAAACGTTGAGTTGGGTCAAGTAGCAGATCCATATGTTTAGTTTAGAGTAATTTACCTACAGCAAAACAAAAGAAAAGTATTTTAAAATGGATTCCCAGTGTGGAAATGAACTGAGTGTTGCAACTTTGGCTTTTTTTTTCTCAATGTTAATTTAAAGTTCAGTATGACTTGCTTGAGTTCATGCTACTGGAATTTCAGGTTTTTTAATGTCTGTTTGTGTCGACACCCAGTCATCAGCGAGGCCGTGTTTAAACTTGTTCATAAATCATATTCGGTTGGACCCTCTAAGCCAAGAAAACTTGCTCTGGTAGTTCATGCAACTTATTGTTCTCACTAGCAACACCTCTTTTTAATGTTTCCTTTTTTCTCCTGCAGATTAATCTCATCTTGTATCTTCCTGTAAACTCGAGTCCTGAGGTCTTTTGGTGTCAGACAGACATAAATAAATAAATACAACTTGATTAACTGCAGCTATCTATAGATCTTTACACAAGAGGAAGCTTCAGTTTTGGAAGTGGTGTGTTTTCTTTTTCTTCAGGTCCCTGTTCTGTTTTTGCTTCATTTTTTTTGGTCAGAGTGGAGCTTAAGAGGATCAGAGTCGGGGCACAGCAGTAATTAACCTGATTAAATGATTCTTAGATGTACCAGTTGGGGCTTTGGGCTCCCATGGGACAAAATATATGGACTTTAGGAGTTGGAAGAACGACTTAAAATGATCACTTCTAATTTTAGGTTTAGGACAAACACAATTAACACAATCACTATTTCCAGTCATCAGGATAAAATCAAGCTTGTGCAAGGGATCTAAGATATTCATTTGTGAAGAATTTTACTGTTAAGTATTGGTATGCTTCTTTTACAGAAAGTTTAAGATTTGTTGAGTCCCATGTTGAATTCAAGTTTGTTGGATTAAGTTTACAGATTATGACAAAAAAAAGCCTGTTGGATAATTAGACATCCAAGATTGGGATGGTTTTAAGTAAAACTGTTTTATTTTTGGGAAAAATTACAGTGAACTGAAGTAATATCAGGATTTTCATAAGTACTTGTTTTTGCTTGGAAACATTTGCTTGCAGAAGTTGTAGGGAAAGACTTTATATATATATATATATGTGTGTGTGTGTGTATGTATATATATATATATATATATATATATATATACATACATACACAATATATATATACACACATATATAAAAAAAAAAGAAAAACCTATGGTATGTGTATGTGTATATATATATATATATATATATATATATATATATATATATATATATACATACATATACCATAAGTTTTTCTTTTTTTTTTTTTAGGGATTTTTAAATGTTGGGATTTTTTTAATCATCTCACTTTTTCTGTTACAATGAAATGCCATTGTTATTGAAAATATAGAAGAGAGTGTCATATTTATATGTGATATATATATATAGATACATACAGACTGGCTTTTTTTAAGCTTTCTTTTTAAGATAATTCTCACGTATGGCTCATGTAAATATGGTTAGAAGATACTTTCCTGTTGCATAGATGGGAAGCTGCAGTGCAACACAATAAATCTATATTACTCTTTCTTTGTGGACATAATTTCAAAGACAACACACATATTTGTAATATAGGATATTAAAAGAGCATTGCACAATATTCCAGTTTTCCTCTATCTGCCTTTTACAGAAGTAAAATATGCAGAATAATTTGGTTATAGCTAAAATATATACATTGGATTATTTGATTAGCCCCAGTTTCAACATTGTTTGACAATTCATAAACTGCTTCAACATTAGCATGGAACATGATGTGTGATGCCACATTAATACATCACTTGAGTTGATCGTTTTCTGAATTCAGCTGCCTTTTTTAACATCTAACAGTTGCTGCACTACATTGTCTTTTTTTAATTCTATTTTTTCTTTAATTGTCATGCTATTTGTGTATTTTTCTTTTACTAGATGCAATATGGCTGAACTTGACTTGAACACATAGAAAGCAAAAGCCAGAAGAAGCGGAAACAATTGTGAAACAGTTCATTTCAGACACAGAACTTGTCCCAGACCCATATGAGACATGTCGACACCTACCAAGCATGAGAGAACCGTTTGTGTTCTCCTACCCAACAAAAGCCAGCTGGACGTCACTATCGGGGTGGGTGAATCTAAATCTCCATATTTTGACGGTTATCACAGTGATAGGCATGGGCTGGTATGATATTCTCAAGGTATGATGACCTGTTGTAAATTAATACTTTTAATAGAAAAACAGGTGCTAATAGGTTCTTAGCAGGAAAGCTGCAATATGTTCTTAAACTTCTAAAATAATACATTGATTATTGCACATCTATTTTTATTCTCATCTAGTAAATAATTTGAGCCTAATGTATACACTTCAGCAAAAACATTAAATAAATAGACCCTAAATTTAATTAATATTTGTCATCTATATCAATAACTCAACAACTTGAAGCTTCAGGTCCTTAAACCAAAATTTAATCCCATTTAAAATCTGACAATGTGCACCTTTAAGGATTTGGTTAAGTTTATTTCTTGCAATCGTCGTATTTTTCAGATTCTCTAGGATTTTAATTTGTCTGAAAAATTTTATATGAATAAACCTTTACTTACTAAGTTAACATTCTCTACAGCGCCATCCTGTGTTAACTGCCCTGAGCTTTTTTTCCACAAACAGTCAGTTTTGCGAGAGGAGAGCTATCTCAATGACCCCTCCCCTCTGGAGCAAATCTGGCCTGACACTGTAAGAGAGCCACACCCACCATACTGTTGACACAGTTTCTCAGGACAGAATACAAAGTAAAGGTGGCACAGATTATAAACTTTGCTTTAATTAAATCTGAAATTACTGCAGGATAACTTAGTGGTGATGAACGGAATCTAAATAAGTTTATTAAAAACAAAGAAATGCTACAAATATTTCTAGTGAAATCGTACACTGTATGGATTATTACAGTTATAATAATGTTAGTTCTTATTTAAACATGTTTATGGCACAGACTGGTATACTTTTTAGTCTGCAGCTGCACAGACATGTTGATTGTAGTTTGAAATATTTTTTGTGTGTGTCCAGAAGTATTTCTAAGCAGCCTAATTTGACTTGCTTGTACGCAAAGGGGAAAATGCAGGAGTCTTTTTTTTTTTTTTGTTTAGTTTTTAAGCTCTTATACTTTCCCAGGAACAGGTGGAGTTTGGGGGAGCTCAGCGCTTTCTAATGCGTCTCATTAAAAACCTGTAAACCTTAGGGATAGTATGACAATAATTTGACCAATTACAAAGCTGTTGGCTTCTAAACGTTTGGCGTACCTTGATACCAATAACCAGCCTGTGTCTACACAGTGATTTGTTCAGTGTGAATATGTAGAAAATACAGAATTCTGGATTGTGTTTTTCTTATTCACCTACTTCAGTTAAAGTCTACCGGACAGGATGTTTTTAACAGCATTGCGGAGCTTCTTGGAATTAAAGAGCTGCACTTCTTTGGCCTCACAGTACTGAGAGGTAAGTTTCCAGTTGACACCCAACTCCTACAAAAGTATTTCAAAGCCTGAGAAAACATGACCATTAACAGCCTGATTTATTCATGTTTACACTGTTCAACTGTGGTTTGCTCCACTGTCAATTGTTTATGTAATTTTAGAAACAACCTGTCCACAATTAAGCCATTTTGCTCAAACAAGAAATGCCATTCTGCTCTCCCCGTTTGCGTAATGTAATGGTGTAATCCAGTTTAGCAGCAGAGCAAAGTCCCGAACTTTCTGTTTTCCAGAGTTCCCATTTTACAAATGCGTGGAAATGCCCCGTAATCTTGTACAGCTCACCACTTCAACAAACAGCCTTTTGTTTTTGTGGTGTTGGTTCAGCGATCACTCGGGCCTGGATTCCTGCAATATTAACTTCATTAATCCTGGAATGCATGCTTGCATTCCTCTGCTTCACTGAAGAGGGATGGGTTGATGATGATGATGATGATGGGAAGAGGAGGGTGGGAGTCTGGGGTGGATTTGTCATGACACAGGCAGCCTCATTGAGCTTTTGCTCAAAAGGGCCTCAATGGGGAATGTGAGGCAAGGGAGTCTGAGTGAGTCAGAGTGGAAATGAGGAGATGGGAGGTTAAATGAACAAGTTGTGAAATAACTTGAAGAGCGTGTCTGGGCTACACACGGTTGAACAAAAGCGAAAAAAAAAAATATTGTCCAAGTCATGACTCATAGAACCTGGCAGAGGATGATGCCACATAAATTACCACTGTGGTTCCAGCTTCCTAGGTAAATTATCTCCAATGTGCCATATCAGGCTGCTCTTCTATCACTCCAATGACTCTAGTTAGAGTGGGAGTAGATTTTTATAGTCTGTTTCATTCTTGTTGGTTTTTTATTTATTTATTTTTTTTGTCTCCTTTTCTTTGATATTGTTTTTTTCCATCCTAGACAATGAACACATATTTTTAGACATGGAAGAGAAACTGGCCAAGTACTTTTCCAAGGAATGGAGGCAAGATTCAGGAAAGGTAAAGCGGTTAACAACTGCAGTGAATTTTAATGACTTTTTTTGCCATTTTTCTGTTTAGCCTATTTAGTAATTTATACCTGACAGTTAAGCAGGTGGCATGCTTTGCACAAGTCTTTATATGACTTAAAATATTACACATTTTTGTCACATTGCAAACAAAAATTTCACAGAACAAAGTAGTACTTCACTGTGGAATGGAAAAAATACATATCTTTAATAAATATATATATATATATATATATATATATATATATATATATATATATATATATATAAAAACACTGTGGGTTATAGTTATATCCTTTGATGCCCCTAAAAAGTGCAAGAAATCACCTAGATATATTTGGAGTGGATGGAGTTGATCTGTCTGTAAATGAACAGCTAACCCCAGAGGTTCATTAAGAGAACAGCAGATTCTAAGGGCAATCAGTATTTGTGATTCAAGCCCAACCAAATGGGAAATATTTGGCAAGGCATTATAGCAACTGTTTTGTTTATGACACATGCACCCCTATTATAATATGGCTCTCTCACTCTCTCTCCCCCCACACAGGGAACACTCAAGAGACAAATCCCTTTACTGCTCTTCCTTAAAGTGCAGTTCTATGTTGAAAATGGAAGACTCTTTTGGTATGTTCAATACATGCACTCCTCCCAACCCACTTCTGCTCATGACTTTTTTTTTTTTCCCCTGTTTTCCATCAGCATTTGTCATTTTTGTGACTGATACCTGAACTGTTTCGGGGGGGCTGTTTTTGTTTTCCTGGCACCAGTGAGAGAAAGGCGCGTCATCTCTATTACTCAGACCTGCGGGAGCGGGTCCTGCGCTCTGAATGTCGTCAGCAGGAGGAGGTCTACTTCCAGCTGGCAGGTTATGCTCTGCAGGCTGACCTCGGTGACTGCCCGATGCAGAGGGAGGGTATGGAGGTCACCTCTTATTTTGAACCTAAGGACTACTTTCCCCCCTGGGTATGTACTTGCAAATGCCAGAAGCACAAAAAATCCTCTGTATGATATTGATATTTTGTCCTTAAAAATTTAGAACTTCAATATTTTCTACCATGTTACAGCTATTCATTTCAGTGTATTTTAATAGCAATTTGATAAACCATCACAAAAAAGCATTGCAAGACTGTACTGTAACGTGAAAGAAAAATGATACATAATTCTCACCATTCTTTTGAATAAATAAAAATCAAAGTGTAGCATATTGTATTTAGGTTGTTTGGTCAAAGACATTTGTGATGAAGTCTGAAGAAGCTCATTTGAAGCTCAGATTTGAATACTTTTGCAAGGCACTAAATGTCAGGTATGTGTGTCCCACCTTCCTTCTGAAGATCATAGCTAAACGTGGGGTGAAGTACCTTCTCTGTCATGGGCCCAAAGTGCACCAGGAGCTGTGGGGCATGTCCACTCGTGATGCCATTTTCTCCTTCATCAGAGACTCGTGCCAACTGGAGGATGTCCCCGTTACATTTTACAGGCTTCAAAAGGTCAGGACACTTCATCAGGGTGCTTCAAAGGGAACCCTTGTGATTTATGGGTGCAACTCTTTGAGTTATTGGGCAACTGTATTGAAGTTTCAGTTCAAGTTTCCCATGGCGTTTTGCGAAGGATGAAATCAGATTTTTGTCATTCTAGACAAGTATGGAAAAATGTTTTCCAGATAATCCAGACCAGTCTCTCGTGTTATTGTGATTTTTTTTTTGTAGCGATGATCAAGTTTTTCTTTTTTACTATTTTATGAGCATACATGAATTATGGCATTTAAAATTTCCAGAATGTTGTAGCAACTGCCAGAAAAGTTTGACTCATTTCAGGAAATCCTGTTCATTTGAAGAGTAACAGGTTTGTGCCGTTACGTTGGCAATTATGTTTCCAGTATGTCATCTTCCGTCTTCCATTGAAAGACGGAAGATGACGTATATCAGATATCATATTTTGAAACCTGATAAATTTATTGCACAATAGACTGCAGTTTGAAATATTCTGCTAGCATCAGCTCTGCTTCTATTCGTGACCTAAGAGGGAGGTTTGGCTGTGAAAGAGTTATCTTATCTGAGCAGCTCGGATGCCTCTCTGACATCTCATCATTCTTTCCTTCAGGACAAAAAGGAGGAGAAAGGAACAGCGTTGCTTGGTCTTACCCTGCGAGGAATGCAGGTTTATCAGGTGCGTGTTATTAATGCGCAGTTTGTATGTCAGCGTATGTGTACACAAGAAGCGATTCTGTGTTGGCTCAAAGACGTTCTCCTTTGTATCCGTAGTCCTAATAAACCCCCGACTAGTTGTGCGAGGAATGTGTGAGATTGCCACTAAGCAGTCTGTTAAGAGATAGCCGCCTGCTGTGCCTGTCAGTTGTTTGATCTGTCAATCAGGGGCCGTCTGGGTGGGGGAGGAGGGATTAGCCATTAGCCACCAGGCCTGACTGATTTCTGAAGCCAACAGACCGTGAGATATCTGGAGAATCTCTTAGACTTATTCAAGTCCAGATGGCACCAAAATAAAAATTACTTAATTATCACTTGTTCT
Organism: Phalloptychus januarius; assembly: GCA_902982915.1. Classification (NCBI taxonomy): domain Eukaryota; kingdom Metazoa; phylum Chordata; class Actinopteri; order Cyprinodontiformes; family Poeciliidae; genus Phalloptychus; species Phalloptychus januarius. The sequence continues at coordinate 11,586,731 of CADWAE010000131.1, forward strand.
AAAAGATATTAAAGCAGATTCCATATTCCACATTCAAAAAGCTGCTTATTAAATGTATGCTTTGCCTCCCTAGGAAGTGAACAACCTGCGACAGCTGCTGTACGACTTCCCTTGGTCAAATGTCGGCCGTCTAACTTTTCTGGTACGGACGCTTCTCGTTTGCACGTTTCTGTTCCCTTTTGAGAGTAAGAGGACTCCTTGTAATTATTTAATGGACATTTGCAGTTAATTTTACATCGTCTCATTTAGGGGAAGAAATTTGAGATCCAGCCAGATGGCTTGCCATCAGCCAGGAAGCTGGTTTACTACACTGGCTCGTCGTTCCGTTCTCGGCACCTCCTCTTGCATCTGAGCAACAGCCACCAGGTCTACCTCAGCCTGCAGCCGGCCCTCAAACACCTGCGACAGGTGGAGGAAAGCAAAGGTAAAGAGAAAAAAAGTGTAGGATTAGCGCTGTTTGGTAGAGTCCCTGTACAGCCCTCAGTATTTAGGACCCCTACACTATGAACACAAGCACAGTGCCCACTTCTGTTTGACAATTTAACTGCATCGTTTCCAGTTCCTGACCTTCCCTCGACCTTCCCTCCTTAGAGTAACCATGTCAAATTTGGGTACTCTTAAGTGGACCCACCTTGTACTTAAATAGTTAAAATCCCAAATATACCTAAATATGAATGTTTTAGCAATACCACACAAGCTAATGTCTACAGTCCCTCTTCTGCTCTTGAGAGTAAGCCAAACAGCACCAGGTGGTTTAAGAAGACACTCAATGAAACTAGATGTACCACTCTGACCTGGCAGTAAAATCTGTGTCATTGATAAAAATAGTTCCACTGAAAAAAGGAGTCTAACTAATTTGCTTGAGCATATTAAATGTTTGGCTTTACAACTGTCAATGTTGCTTGTCTTAATCTTTAGAGAAGAAGCGCTACAGAGAGTCCTACATAAGTGACGACCTAGATTTGGATCCGCCGGGCAGTGAGAGCAGCCCTGGTCTGTCTCGACGCTCCACTGGTAGCTCAGGCATAGAAGCGGACGCCCGCCAGCACAGCATCAGCACAGAGATGACCTCCACGGGGGAAGAAGGTCTACAACATGGGGAGAAGTGTTTGAGCTCAGCAACCAGCCAGGACAGCTCCTCCATCTCTGAGTCTGACGCAGGCAGTAAAGATCGAAGAGAAGATCAACGACATGGAGGTGGGGTTTGTTTTTACATGAAATACTTTGGAAAAGGCTTCCACGGAATTTGTGGTCTCTTTTCTTTTCGTTTCTGTTTTTGCTCTTAGTCACACCTTAATGTTTCATGTCAGACAAAGATAACCTTTCAATGATTATTTCCTTTATAAGTGCGGGTGAGGAGCTATGAAGACCAATTTGGCCTTTTGTAGAAAGGTTGAATTATAAATTAATTATAACTAAGCACAATTTCTGGTCCTATACTACTAGCCACATCCATATTGGATTACTGCCAGACTTGTCAAGTTAAGAAATCACTTGTGTAGAACTAGTCCCACCGACACCATGATCACAGTGAGAACCTTTAACCTCAAATAGAGGAAACATGGAACAATGATGAACGTTTCCAAAATTCCTCTAAGTGTGTGTCGTCAATGCTCAGGAGTACGCAGTAACCCAGATCTGCATCTAAAGGGTGGCAAAACCAGTTATGTTTAAGGAGCATTAAATTTTATGCATGGTCAGGTTGGATCTGATGGCTTTTTTTAGTCAACTAAATTATAATTTGAAAACAGTTTTTGTCTAATTGTGATGTTTATTTGATGACCTGAAAAGTTTAATTGCAACAATAAAGCAAAGACAGAATTCTGCATGGGGGCTAATGAATTTTCAGAGCACTGTACTGTTGTTTTTCCAAATTGATTTTTCTGACTTTTATTAGACTTTGCATTAAATTAAAACTTTTTTTCTTGATTTGTGATTGTGAAAAATAATTCTGCATGCTTAAAATGCACTAAATAAATGTATGCTGTTTTCTAGCAATCATAGCCAGTGTTGGCAGCCCAGAGGACGCTCTTGTTGATGAGTGGGGTGAAATGTCCCAGCTGGCCAATCTTCTTGATGGAGTGTCGGTGAATTTTCCAGGGCGCTCTACAGAGACTCGATCACCAGGTATCAGTGAAGTGCATGTCCTCCTCCATATTTTGTAAAAGTCATGACTTTTATTCTGAAACTCGGTCCGCTTTCATCATTACCAATATTGACAATTTAAATCATTTGGGCTCCACAGAAAACAAAATGCAGCCTCAACATGCTGATCAAGATATTTTGTTGCCCCTCAAGAAAATGGTAAAAATCAGCCACTTGGAAATTTTATAACCCAGCACACCTTTAGTTTGTGTTAGATTATATTTCCTTCATTTATTAACATCAGTTTCTTCTTCTTTCTCATCAATCCTGAAGTCCAGACTGCAAATTTTTCCCAATCGCCACAGCCTAGATGATGTCCGTCTTTGCCCACCCTCTGCACCTGCTGGAATGGCCTCACCATCTGTTTCGTCCCACAGCTGCACCTCTGGGCTCCCAGATGTCACACCAGGCACAAAGACATCCGTAGATCCCAGTTATTACCCCTATCTGCATTACCAAGCCAAAACCTCCTTCTGCGGCCACAGGTCGGCCAACTGCCTCTCCCTGGACACTTTAAGTGATGAGCAGTTCGTGGAATTTGTACTCTGAGATCATGAGCAATATACCTAAAGTGTTCCTTCGTTTGGAGAGAAGCAGAGTTTGGGGCATTCTCTATGTGTTTTGTGTCATGAGGGATATTTGTATTTCATATTGGAGGCAACATATGGAAATTCTGTTAAGATGTGATTCCAATGGCGGGAAACTAAAACGGCGACATTTCAACAAAGAAACCGCCCATATTTATTCATGATGTTTATCTTGTACATATTGCACTTGTTTTATTGGCATGCATTTAAATCATTTATTAAAAACATGGATTTTTTTTTATTGTCTTTTGTAAAGACCACCATATAAACATTTCCTTAATTCTTTAAACTGCATCGAATTTTATGGGTGTTTTTAATCCATCCATTGCAATTGTACGTTTGACACCAACAGTGCATTCACGTTGCTTTTTTTTCCCTCTAATGTTGTAATCAAATTTGATGTAGAACTTTTGTATTTTTTTTATGCTATGCAGTTTTTTTCATATATTTTTGTCAGTTTCCATTTATTTAGTCTTCCACAACTATCTACAAATGTGCAACATTTAGGCTTTCACAGATGGCAGTGCCTTAATCCAAAGTTTCTCCACTCTGTCCTCTTTTCTGTCTGCCATAATAGCAAGACAAAAAGACAAATATGTAACCAGTTCTTTTTTTTTTTTTCTGTATGGATCCAAAGCATTTTTGTATTATGTAACTCCTCCCAGAACAAAAAGCCTTTGTTGGTTTTTGACTCTCAATTTTGTCACAACCTTGGTTACTAGTACAAAGTGAAGTCTTTAGCTAATATGAGCCACTTTGATTTATGTTCTGTCATGAAACACATGCACATTTACATAATGCCAAATCATTATTAAAAACAGCCTTGCATTGCAAATACTCTATATGTTAAATTGTAAAAGCACTATTCATTTTTTTTTATACCAGTAAAAAATAAAAAAATACTCATGGTATGAAATTATACAAGGATTTTTGTATTTCTGGTTCATGATGCATGCCTAGTTTTCCTTGCTTTACAGACAGCACTATGAAAGTAGATGATATTTAGGATCCATGTCATTCCATTCCATACACTGCCTCTTACAGTAGGCGTAAGTTCAAAGAAATTAAAATCCTAAGGCCAGTACACTTACAGGCTTAAACTACATGTGTAAACTCCATTAACTGACTGCTAGTAGAAAATTGCCATTATGTTAAAGTGAACATCTTGAATCACTAAATATTTTACCTGAAAATAGATGACTATTTGATGAAAGTTCTTAAATGCTTCATTGTTTCTGCAGTTGAAAATGGGGGGTAATTAATTCAGCATTTCAACATCCAACATATTAGAATTTGTTATATATCATAGATATAAACACATTTGAACTGCATGTGGCCCATAGAAAAGAATTTAACAGATGCACATACCGTCATATTCGCTAAATTAAAATTAAGTTCAGATGACGCACTCTATTAAAACACCTTTTGAAAAAAAAACATCGATGTAGATATTAAACATACTTCTCTTCGTTAATGTTTATTTTAATGGTCTGATGTAATATTATAATTTTAAATCTCATGTTGGCTTTAAGAAAAAAAAATTGCTCATATCTAGCAGACATCCATCAGTGTGTTTCAGTGTGAAAGCTCCCAGGTTAAATACATCGGCTTTTCAATAATCAAATTACATAGCTCATGTCATACATATGTACAAAAAACAACACTGAGTACAAGGTGAAAACACGAGCTTAAATATTTTTGAATGTCTTAATACAACGAAAACACCAAGGAACACGGCAGCAGTTTACAAAATTTATAGATAAAAATGTTTATTTGATGAGCTGCGAAATTACGCGAACGTGTTTCATGTCATTCTCGCGAGAACTCCGGATTACGTTTACGGAAGTTTACATTCTTATTGGGAAAACGTGCAGTCTGTGCCATTTGTCTGCTAAAAAGTCGGTAGTCGTATCTTTTGCATGCTTGGCACGACCAGCCTAATTCATAAACAATGTCTTCCGCTTTGATTCAGGCGGTATTGAGCAGCTCTCCTAATTACGATGCTTTGTTTGAATCTCTGTGCTGGCCGGAGGATTCGTGGCCGCAGACGCAGCGTGTTGAGGCGCTCACTGCTCTCATCGAAGCTCTAGGACCGTTTCTGACCGACTCAGATTCGGCTCAGACTCAACTGACAGGTGTAAACGGAAGTCGCATTCGTGACAAAATTGAGTCGGTCATTTGGTCGAAATGTCTGCCATTTCTCTACAGACTCTCAGCAGAGGCAGGGAATGATACGCGCTGCAGGGAGAGCACAGCCACTGCCTGCAGACTGCTGCGTGTCTCCGTAGGTGTGTGCGGGGAAAACGCGCGGACCAGAGTGGTTTCATCAACCCTGCCGTCGTTACAGAGGATGTCAGATGAGGAGCCGCTTACGCCAGGGACTCTCAGTGTGCAGGTTGCTGCTGAAGTCCTTGCTGCTCTCATGCCTCTTCTTACAGCGGATGAAGAACTTACACTCGCCACTTTAAACTGTGCGCTGTCCTCTGTCAGATCACTCCCCGATGATCTGGTATCCAAAGTACTGGTCAGAGTCATTTTAACTTTGCTCAGTTGCTGCAGCGATGCCAGGTCCGACATCATCCTCGAGCGCATCCTGGATGATGTTTGCAGCTGGCACTGCACGGAGCGAACAGCGGTGGTCACAGAGAGGACGTTGCTGTGTTTGACCGTCCTGTCAGACTACCTTCTGAAATCTCACTCCCCCACCTCCCCCGAGTACCGCGGGGCCAACCCACGTCTGCGTCCTCAGTTCTGGATCATTTGTCAGGACGGACTGACGCACAGGGACAGCGTGTCACGCAAGAGGGCACTGTACCTGTTGAAAAGATGTGCAGCATTATCCGAAGAGGAGGGCTTTGATTCACGTTCTTCTACATCAGAGGATGGTAACATACAGAGTGCCGTGCAAAAAGCATTCTTACCCATTCAGCTTTTTTCATATTTTGTCAAAATCACAGCGAACAAGTTATGCGACGTATTTGTTTTTTTGTTTTTCATGGAAAACATGAAAAAAAAAGTCTGGAAGCAGGCAAAACAGAAAGACATTTAACTTAGAAAACTGATGAAACTGACTGGAGGAATCATTGCAATCTAAGTAGTACTGCAACTATTAATCCCTCACTTAAATGTTTGAACTAATTATTAGCATTAGTTTTGGACAAAATAGTTTGGATAATAAAATTATTACATTACATGAAATCTATACAGAATGAAAATGAAATGCTTTCACTGATTAAATCACCTATAGCAACAGTGGAGATAGGAGTTTTCTTGTTGCACCTCTGCAATTGATGAGTAAAGATTTTTTTTCAGTTTACTTAAAGCTCAGCTGTTGAAGATTCAGTTGGAATATTCTGCAGTAATGTTTACATTTTGCATTTTTAAAAAGTGGCAGAAATGCTTTTCTCACATAGTTAAGCTATTTTATCTAAATAGACAAATTACTTGCAAAAGCAGCAGGCCGGCTTTACACTTGATTTTCTTGTCTTGTACCTTTTGAGACATTCTTGACTTGTTTATATATATATATATATATATATATATATATATATATATATATATATATATATATATATAAATAAACTGCAGCAAAACAGGTAGCTTTTTTCTCCAGTTCTACATCCACCTTTCAGGAGACTATTTTTTTCTATATAATCGATGCAACACAAAGAAGTCTTATCTTCGAGAATGGTATGCAGTTGGCTAAAAAAAATTTCTTTTGTAGGAGAGACATTGTTTAAATGGGCCCCCAGCAAAAGCAAACTCCTGAGGGAGTTCTGGGAGGATTACACTCTGGTGATGGAAACGCTGGAGGAGAATCAGGTAGAGTTGTTGTCTCACAACCTTTTTGAGACATTATAATACAAACGATGCTCAGCCGCCCCTTACACCTCTCTTTGCAGGTTCATGTTGTTCGGCCAGTTTTAAACAGAATTGACACGTTAATCCAAGCAACTGTGAATGATAGTGAAGGTAAGCTTTAATTGTTTGAATGCTGTGTCATCTTGGACAAATGATTTTATGTATCAAGTTTTGTCTAATGCTAGAAGTGTGCTATTCTTAATGACGTAAAACCTGGAATTTTTTGTCAATAACTCTTTGTTGCTTTCTTTAAGGTTCTAAACAAAAAAACTGTAATCTGTTGACATAATAATGAAAGATTTTAAAAAACAACTAACATGTATCAACACTAATGAGTTAACTCTGATTTTGTTGACCGGTGCTGCAGGGTCAGGCCTGTTCCACCCGTCCTGGCTGCTGTGTGTGTACCAGCGCATGTTTCACAGTGAGAATAAATCCTTAATGAGAGAAGGAGTGTGCCATCTGCTTCAGCTGCAGGTTCTCCAGCAGCCGGCCTTTGCAGCAGCCTTTTGTCAGGTACACAGTTGTATGTCTCAAGTCATCATATGTCACAAAGATAATTTCCTTTCTTTCCTTCCATTTAAAATCCTCCTTTTGATGCATTGCTCTTGTAGTTTGTCGTGGGCTCCTTTATGAATGTTCTGTCTGAAACGTCCCTGTTCTGTAGGTGAGGCTTTAAATTTATTTTGTTTTCTTCAAGTTCTGGAGATAATGTCATTAGTTTCATATTAGTTTTATCTAACTCAGCCTCTGTCAAATATAGATCACCGGGGCAGAGTGTAGGAGACTGTCCTGAGCTGGCGGTTAAACTCCAGGTCTTCCTGGTCACCTTCTTCACAAGCCTGCCATCGGAGGACAGAGGTGCAGCTGCAAAACAAGTACAAATCCATGAATCACATTTCATAATCTATTTTCTAACTGTTGTGTTTGCTCTGCAGGTTGTGTTTTGTTTCAGCTGATTCAGCAGCTCAGCTCCAAGCACTGGTGTGCCGTACCGCTCCTCTTCGTCTGTCAGGCTTTTTCACATCTCCCTCCAAGTCCTCTGCTGAAGATCAGCGGCCTATCTGCTCTACGGTGAGTAATGAGGTTATCTTTGGACACATAATTTTAGGCAATGAGACAAATTTTACAGTATTTGTGCCTTGCATTCCAGGGAGGTGCTGCGCTGCACCATGATCACTCATCAGGTTCTACTAAGAGGAGCCGCACAGTGTTTTTTACTAAAGAGCGCCCTCTCTCTTACAAATGTGGTAAGATGAAGACGGTGGTCTAGGATGTTAAAAATAAAATGAAATATCCTTGAAATAATTATGGCTGTATGGCGAAGATACTTTAAGAAAAATAAATGGCTGTTACAGTTTAAGACGAATATCGCAAGAAATACTTTTGGTAGGTCGAGGTTGTTCTGACATTTTACGAGCCGATGCAGTTAGAAAGAAAAACTTATCTGGAAGAAATAACAAATTACTTTCACAGTCCTGGTAACTATTTCATTGTAAGTCATTATATTAAGTTAATTGTGAAAACACATGGTTAAAAATTTTAAAATGAAATTTTAAGCCAAGTGTAACTATTTGCTGGCACTAATAGATATTATGCACAAGCAAGTTTCACTGCTTTCCATATTATGAGTTCTAGTTGTATTGGTTACTTGGAAAAATCCAACTAAGTTTTAAGTTGTTTTAATCTTTTTTTTTTTATTACAGAGTGAAGTGACTGTAGATGACATGTTCAGTTTCCTGATGCATTTTCGTGCTGATGAGTCTTTGTGTAGGGGGACAGAGCTATGGAATGAGGTTTGCTCCTTACACACACATGCACTCTTAAGTATATCCAAATACTGTAGTACAAAAGTTGCAGCAATTGATTATCTCTTCATGTACTTGTGACAGTTGTGCATCTGGTTATTGGAACATGAATGCAGTTTCAAGTCTAGAATTCTGGACGACGATTTCACCAATGATCCCCCACAAAAAGAAACCATAAGAGCCTATGTTCAACAAGAGGTACTTGCTTATCTTCGTGTTCCAGCAAGCACAGGTGAGTCTGCTGTGGGAGTGTTTTAGATGCAGAGTAGAATTATATCTGTAGATGTGATGTATTTGCATGTGATTCTTATCAGAGTCAGTTTCCCTGTCACACAGGTCAGGCAGAACGGCTACCTGACTCTAGAGAGGCTGATAAGCTGGCAAGAGCCCTTCTGCTGTGTGTGGACATGGAGAGGAGGCGACCGGCAGGAGACACCAGTGAAATTCTGGGTTCACTGCTGAATCCGCTATTGGACACCCTGAGCAGAGTATACACCAATATCTATCTGCCTGTCCGTAAGAGTGACAAGAGTCTGCAGCTCCTGCTTAGACTGCTGCAGCTTGGGATGAAGCCTTGTGGTCAACAAAAAGAAGTGGAAGGTTTGCATTGAAGCTCCGCTCAAATATTCCCTATAAATGTTGGCTTCAATACAGTAAATTCAATGTATACATAGATTTAATTAATTGAAAGAAGACTTATAGGTTCTTTCCTATCTTTTTCTTAGTGTTCTAGAAAATACAACAATTTATTTGATGGGCTGGAAAGTAAAAATGCACTACATGATTTACAAAACCTTTTAGCACTCCAAAGTGCAAAGTGTTTCTCTTAGAGTGACAACACAAAAAAGTAGGCACCACTCATTCTGGCCCCTTAGCTGTTTTTGTAAATAAGTGAATAAATATTTTCCAAAATAAGTTAGCATAAGACACTTTTTTGCCTGTAAAAATAAATTGCCAAATTGCTGAAGAAACTGAACTGAGGAAAATACCCCTAAAGAAATCAAAACGGTGGAAATTTTACTGTGAAATGTGTTAAAAGAAATTCAATAGGAACTTCATATTAAAAGGAGACATTTTCGTGTGCACTTGTTAAGTCTTATGTTTGTTTCACAGAGGATGAGGTGATGTTTGCCATTGAACAAACCGTTCTTAAACTTGTCAATTCTGTTCAGCATTTTATCCTGAGGAGGCTGTGTGGGGAGCTGAAGGAGGTAATCAGGAAGAAAAATATTCTGCATCACTGTCCAATTACAAAGAAGCATTCTTAAGAACTCGGATGTCTGCACACACTTTATTCTTTGACAGCTCTTTGATGTTGAACGGGCCGAGCTGTATCTGTGTGTCCTGAGGCAGCTGGTTGTTATGTGCAGCTCTTCATCTCGCTGCCCCAAGAACATCCAGCAGTTTGCTTTCCCCAAACTCATAAAATACAGCCTTTCAGTTTTGCTTGAGCCAACCCCACAGGTATACATTTAAATATATGTACTCATCATCGGATTTGCTGCTCTGAAGTTAAGCAAGGATTGTTTTGTGTTTGTCTTAGGTCCCATCTGTGGCCAATCAGGTGTCTAAGGCTGTCTGTATGGCGTCTTTGGCTGCTGTATGTGAGCTCTTGCAGCAAGGAGGAATTAGTATGATAGCAGATACTGCTTCTGCCCTGAAGTCCATGAATGATTATTTCTGCACTTTGAAGACTTCGTCACAGTGTCAGTCATCTCTTGGAAACATTAACAAATCCTTGATGAAACCAAAACTATTAGGTAGTTCAAGGTTTGTGGAGACTCCATACTGAACTGAAGAATATATATATATTCAGTATTGCGGTGCCATAATTACAATTAAAAAAAAATTATTTTTTTTTTGGGTAGTGACCTTGAAGCTCAAGGCCTCCTGCAACAAGACTGGGGTCGGATTGCTGCCAACTTCTTGCGTGACCAATGGATTTGTCTAAACTTCCTGATTAGGACTGTAGGGATTCCAGCATCAGTAGAAATTTCCCAAGTGCCCGAGACCCTCGGAGCTGCTCTGAGTTGCAGCGTTGAGGCCTTGGCTCTGCTGCCCAGTGACCTTGTGCTGCCTGTGCTAAACTTCATGAAAACGCTGCTACCACATGTGAGTATCAGTCCAGCAAGAATAAGAAATTTAAGGACATGATCACACTATGAAAATTCTCATAGTCTGTGCTTTTGATCATAGTTGGTGCACGATCAGGAGGATCTCTGTGTGCAGGCAGTCACTCTGAGTTGGGAGCTTGTACAGGGGCTTAGCACCAATGCTCATGACTTCTGGCCAGCACTAAAGGGGTTCATCTCCATGGCCTTCCAGCACAAACTCCTGCAGCTGACACATGATCAGGCTCCGATTCTCACGACTGCACTGAAAAAGGTTACCCAAACTAAGACAAAGTAACTTTGCACCTCTCGGTATCTTCCATTTTCTATGTTCAAAGTTCAAATCTATGATGGTGTTAAATGCTTGTGTTTAGATTTTCACAGACTTGTTGGAGCTGTCTCAGTTGAAGAGCGGTGTCTTCGGTGTGCTCCTTCAGCACTGCTGTCAGACCTGGCTGCCCAATGACCCAGACAGCAGGGATCAGGCTGCTGCTGTGTTCTCTAGTGTCTTTAACTACCTGGATATAGTCACTGAGGCCTGTATTTATGGACCAGTGTTCAGAAGAGATCAACGGTTAATCCAAACTGCATTCCATAGGCTTCTGTCCTCGTTTCTCAATATTCTTTTAACAATGTTGCTTTTTTTCACTTTTCAAAGACTCGTCCTGGACGTCCAAATATATGTAGAGCAACTTGGTGCAAAATGTGCCGCTAATGTCGCAGTTGCAAGGTAAGCAACATTTTACCTCTATGGAGAACTAGCATCTGGCTTGCTAACTCACCAGATGCTGCGAATTAACAAGATCACCACTAGGGGTCACTGTTGTGCTGATGTGCTGCTTTTGTTTCCCAGTGATATCAGGGATGATCAGCTGCCCCGCACATGTGTGCTGACATTTCTTAGCCGCCTGGATCGTTCTGATCAGCAGCATCAGAGGCTCATGGAGGAATTAGTGATGGAGCTTCTTAGAAAGGTACTAGTTGAAAATGGACCAATGCAGGATGCAAATCAGTTTACTTGAAAACATTTTTTTTTCACCTCAAATATTGTTTTAATATTGAAATAGTCATTTTTAGAGACATATGAATATAAATAAATATTCAGTAAAAATGTTTTACTTTTTATTTTAAGATAATTTGGTGGAAACAAGTTTGTTAACAGGAGATTTGTAAGAACACAAAGAAACAATTTAGCTTGATGATTTATTATTTAGTAATTATGTGTAGAGTTTAAAGTAAAACTAACAAAACTAAAAATTGCTACACAAATTACTACTGTTGATAATAAATCAATAAATGTAAGTAAAACATTTTTTAAGTTAGACATAAAACACTGAACTAGTAATATATGACATGCTTATTTCCTGTGGTAGAAATTCAGCAGTCCATTTTTTACCAAACTGGAAAAGAGAAGCATGAAGATAAATGGGTTATGATTTCCATAAGCCAGGAAAAGGCTGCAAGAAAATTGCTATGGTGCTTTGCAAAAGAATTTGTCAATTTCCAGATTTGTAGTGCTTGTTTCTTTTTGACACATCTTGCTGTCAGAAAAAGATGAATGCAAGTGAAATTAAACTCAGCTGACCAAAAAAATGGTTAGTCACAGTAACTAGTTATTTAACAAAGGAAGGCACATTGGGCCAGCTTGATTTAGATAGATTTTTCCATTTAATAAATAAAAACAGCTTTTTGGATTTGCTCTGTAATATTTGAAATTGCAGTTTTACTGATTTATTTGTGCCATAAATGCATGAACTAATTCAGCCAACGCAGTTCACACCATTTCTCTCAACCCCATCTCCACAGGACAGCCTCATATCAAAGTCCAAAGTCCGTTACTATGGTAACTCCTTGCAGCACCGGGTCAAAAACAGAGCATGGCAAACACTGCTGCTGTTGCTTCCCAAACTCAAAGAGGTGAGTTAAAAAGACGTTTACTGACAGTTTCTCTGAAACGAACTGATTCTTGAATAAAATCTGAGTTTCGTGTTGTGTTTGCACCCGAAGGATTTTGTTGCCACTCTGGTGAACCACGTCTTTGAAGCTGGATTTTGCAGCAACCAGGCCTCAGTGAAGTACCTAATTGAATGGATGATGATTCTTATTCTTGTCAAGTATCCACATCATATTGACAAATTCTGGAGCTGCTTCAACTTTGTGAGCTCATCTTCTACTTATATGGTTGAACAAATAAAAGTAAAACATCAGAGAGCCATTTTTTTTACTGTTGTATTGCACAGGATCACGAAAAGACCAAGACGAGCATCTGCACCTTCCTGTCTGTCCTGGTTCACTTCAGTGTCATCATTCCACATGCTGAGGATAAGGTAGTTCTCTTTAGCTTTCTATATTCTAGTGCCATTCCTAAATATTCATGGACAGCTTTTGTTTTTCATTGTTTCTGTTAAAAGGTCGGGCAGCTGCGTAGAGCTCTGGACGCCATCCTGCAGTCGTGTTTCAACCACAACTTCAGCGTGCGCCTGTATGCCTTACTGGCCCTGAAAAAGGTATGGAGCCTCGCAGAGGAGGAAGAAGAGGATGATGAAGCTTTCAAGGGGTTGTCTTCTGTGGTGACAGCCTGTCTGAACCAGGCCGAGGCCATGCAGAGCACCGGGTTAGATACAAACAGCTGCAGCAATAAAGTATTCTACTACACATAATGAGCTTATCCAAACATGGTTTTTGCTGTTTTTCCCTAAGAAATGCCAACAAGAACTGGCTGAGGATTCAGGGACACTTCTTTTTCGGAGCCTTTCATCCCATCAGGGATTACAGCATGGAGGTGGGTTCATTGTTCTGCGAACACAAAAGGTCTGCTGAAGCACAGTTACACAAATCAACTGTTTTACTTTTTTGTTTGTCTTCTAGACCATATTTCACATTTTTCCCAGTCTGTCAGAGTTGGCCGATGATGAGTGGATCCCACCATGGAAGTTTGAAAAGCTGTCATTCTTTCCTGAAAGTCTATTAATGCCGTTGAGGAATTCTGCTCCTGAGTTGGGCCAGCTCCAGGCTGGAAATTGGGTCCAGCAAGACCGAAGTAAAGTGACGTTTCTCTCAGCAGGAGTAACTAATCCATGAGGCGAGCACATCTTATCCTTACTGTGTGTGTGTGTGTGTGTGTGTGTGTGTGTGTGTGTAATGTCATATTTCCCAGGCGAGCAGGATAAAGAGGACCGCTGGTCTGAGGTGCAGAAGAAGATCACACCCTGGAGGTCAGGGGTCAACGATCAGGAACCCGAACTGAATCTGGTTCCGGCTCAGCGGGCAGCTCGGCTGGGCAAACAGCACGGCACCCTGCTGGTGGTGGCCTCCTTGATTGACAAGCCCACTAATTTAGGAGGTTTGTATCTAAATATAATTTTTCAAACCTCATGCTATATTGGATCTGGGCTTTGACTAGGCCATTCTAATGCATGAGGATTTTTGATCCAAACCGTTTTAGTGCAGTGCTGGCTGTATGTTTCGGGCGACTGACCTGCTAGAAGGCTAACCTCCACACCAGTTCCAAGTCTTTTGTAGCCTTTGAAATGTTCCCCACAGCATGATGCTGCTACCTTAACATTTTTGACTTGTTGCTGCTGTTGTTCCAGGTCTCTGCAGAACATGTGAGATATTTGGGGCGAGCGGTCTGGTTCTGGACAGTCTGCACCATCTCAATGACAAACACTTCCAGTCCCTGAGCGTTTCAGCTGAGCTTTGGCTTCCTTTGCTAGAGGTGAATTGTGGAATTTATCCTTAGCAATGTTTAGCAGCCATCGCAACCTTTGCTGAGGATTAAAGCACAAAAGTATTAACAGCTGTCCCACATTACAGGCACAATCTTTAATTTCAGTGCAAACTATTGAACTATTGGTTTAATTTTTTATTTTATTTTATTTTATTCTGAATTTAATAGTGCGATCATTTTTATTCACTTTCACTGAGTTTAGACTTTGTAAAACCACCTTTAGCTACAATTAGAGCTGCATTAAAAAAACAATATTTGTTTCTATTTGTTGTGCTCAGCTAAAGAAACAGATATTCTTTGTAAAATTCTGTAAACTCATTGAGATTGAATGGAGAACATGTATGAACCACAATTTTAAAAATTAGCAACACATTTTCAGTTTGATTTATATCAGGCCTTTGACTTTATCATGTAAAGTACCTTGGATGTAAAGTATTACATTGTAGCTCCGGCTGTTTATGTTTATCCTGCTGGAACTTTGACCTTCATCCTACTTTTAGGTCTTTTGAAGCCTTTAAAATTTTATGCTGCCACCATCTCCGAATATAGCATGTTGTTCTTAGCCCAGAATGTTCAAGATTGATTTTCATGGGTTGTTTTCTAAAGTTTTCTAAAAACAGTCATTGTGGACTAAGTATAAATTACACATAGTTGGATTGGGTTGTATTTTTAGAGTAACTTGAGTCTGAATTATAATAAAATGAAAGAAAGTTTGTGGATGTAATGTGAAAAAAATAAGAACAACTTCATTGTGTGTGAATGTTTTTGAGAAGCCTGGTGTAGATAAAGAGGAAATCCCAGAAAGGAGATAACACATACAAAAGTAATAACCATTCTGGATGATTGTTACACTGTGTGAACCCTGATTTACTGTAGTCCATATCTGTGTGCAAACAGCTTTTATTTTTCCTGTGTGTTGAACTTTTGTGCTGTTTTTAAGTTCTGCAGAGACTTTACAATTTGATGGTTTATTTCATTACCAAAGTTCCTCTGCTTTCCTTCAGGTGAAGCCCGTGGAGCTCACTCGTTTCCTTCAGGTAAAGAAGAGCGAAGGTTACTGTATCGTCGGAGTGGAGCAGACTGCCAATAGTCAGAAGCTCCAGGACTTCAAGTACCCTGAAAAAACTCTGCTACTTCTGGGGTAGGAGGCTACTAAGAACATTACATTTTAAAAAGGGGTTAGAGTTCTGTTTTTTTTCCATCAGAGCAGCCACCGGTCTCTGTCTTCCACGCCCCTGTGAGTCTCTTAGTGCTGAAGCCGAGAGCTGACAAGGCTATTTTAGTATCCTCTCACCTGTTAAGTTGTCGCCCCCGTGGGGTTTCTCCCCTCCTTCGCCTTGTGTACCTGTCGGGGCATGCTGGACTATAATTGGCTGTTCCTGAGGGAAACAAAGGATAGGAATTACTCAAAATGACTCAATGAGCATGATTACAAGAGACTTTCACGTCTATAATCTGTTGCATCCCTTAGTTTGGTCACCAGATTTTCTTTCATGTACCAGCTGCATGCAGTTGGAACATGAGTGGCATATAGTGTTACTCATGAGGCAGAGGGAGAGCAGTATCGATCCCTTCCCTTTAGGCGTGCCACTTTGTTTTCTTCAGTTCAAACATGGAAGGTGTGGTGTTGGCGTAAGGGCCTCATGTGTAAACTCGCACTTTAATGCTCTCACAGCTGCGCTCTACTCTGCACAGCGTGGCCTGGCTCTAATTTCCCATCAGCACTTGTCCTCCAGATGAATGTAACCCATCAACAAGTGTTTCCTCACTGCAGGGCCGACTGCCGAGATTAAAACACCAGGCGCTTATTATCCTTTCATGTTTACTTTGTGTGGCCGATATGGGGCAGCCTGCGTTCTCGCTTTATTACAGTTTGTTTTGCTCTTGGAATTAAACTAATAAATCATCTTCATAAAGAGCTCAATTTTAATTTCAATGACTACTTTAGGTGTGTGTAACTGGGACTTTAAAAAATCAAACAAAATAAAGGAACATCTTTTTACATTTTGTAAAATGACAAACTTCAGCATGCATTATTGGGGTTTTCTGGGATTGACCAACACCAAGTGGTGCATCATTACGAAGTGGAATAATAAATATGTATTGTTTTTTGAAAGTATTAAAAGGAGAGTGTGAGCAGCAATTTTTAAGCCATTCTGTTTTATGGTCAAATTGACTCAGTTCCTTAATTAGTGATTCTAAATGCAGTTGGTTGCACTGGATTTTATTTAAGGTGACAAATACAAAAAGGTCAATGCTCTGCTTTGTAAAATGCTTTATCAAGTTTGAGGACCTAAGAGCACTTTCCACGACAGTCAGTCATTCAGCCATCATGATATGTAACTGTATTAAATTTTGTTTTTCTTTGACACTTCGTGTTTATTAGAAAAGTTTGAATTACAATTAAGACTAGAAACCAGTTTCTTAAATGTCCTTTTTCTGCTGTTTTCAAAATAGTTTAACTAAAACTTTTTCCCACGTCAAAACATTTAACAACTGTTTCCCTTTGACAGCAACGAGCGGGAAGGAATTCCTGCCAATCTGCTCCAGATGTTGGACGTGTGTGTGGAGATCCCTCAACAAGGGATCATCCGCTCACTCAATGTCCACGTGAGCGCTGCCCTGTTGATCTGGGAATATACGCGGCAGCACCTCCTCACCGGATCAGAAGACGTTCACTCACAGTGCTGCTGAAGAAGAACATGCAGACATGGCAACACAGCCGATGTCGAACCTGCCACAGATCCTAAACAAACTTGCATACAGATGGTGTGTTAGAGGACCTCAGGACTTGCATGTTGTGTGTGACCCAGAGTCCTGTCAGGGTTGTCTGGTCAGCAGTCATTTTATGTTTTAATAAGATGCCTCTATGGGGGTCAATTATTTTATCTAAATATTGCTTATCATAAATGGACAGATCGTATCTGTGTTGGCAGAACTGCTGTATAAGAAGGCGTTTGTCGCTCTGGGCATGAAGTTGTTTATGGACTTTGTTCTAATTGCAAGCTATGTAATATACCACTCTATATTAGTTTTTGCTAAATTGTCTATGCTCTAAATGTTTTTTTTTTCTAAATCAAGTTAGACTTTTTAAAATATAAAAAATAAACTAACTTTTTTTCATACTTGACTTCATTTGCTTCCCTTCATCCTAAGATTACTAATTATTAAGAAAAAAAGCATGAAGAAATAAAACCTTGAAAGGGTTAAAGAGTACATTCATGTTTGCATGTGTGTATTCTCCTCCCCCTTGCATAAAACAACAGGCTGCTTTACCTGGAGACGGTCATTAGTTTGAGCGGATGTGGGTCACGAGAGACGGCAATCACTTGCTTTTTCAAAGATCTAATGCTTTTCCATTCTTCAACATGTGAACGCGACAGTTCTACAGTTACAGTGGTATGGATGATCAGGAAGGCTTCAGGTCACCTCTGCAGGTCGCGGGGATCAACGCGAGCCGAACGGAAGGGTTGGAGGGCGGGTTGTCCAAGCAGACCCGGCTGCTGCTGGAGGCTCTTCTGGTGCTCATGTGTTTGGGCGCCGTCATAGGTACGACACTGACCTGTGGAAACCTAACTTTACATTTATAATATTTAATTATTACTTCCATTTTTATTTTTATAAAGTTGATTGTTTTCAGAAAATGCTTTTTTTAAAGAGGGAAAATCAGTGCTTTAATTTGAGAATCCTTAAGTTACAGTTTTACTTCTATTACTGTAGAGAAGAAAACAAGTTAATATTTGATCATTTTGCTCCAAGTTATTTTAGGAAACACAAACATAAAATTTTGAAGTTGTTACTTTTTATATAATTTTTACTACTTAATTGTTGTTAAAACTTGTTCAGTAATAAGAAAAAGTTATAACTTCAAACATCAGTTTCTAATGAGAGAAGCCAATAAAATCTGGGTTAGTTTAGTGGCAATAGACTCAAAATATCAGTGCTAGTTGCATGAGGCTCTGTGAGGCAGATTAATCTTTTAATAAAGTTCGCCTTGTAGGATGTTTTGACCTTTCTATGTATTTTTTTAATAATGTTGATGTTTTTAGCCAAGGTTCTCAGTGAGCCTGTTCTCTGGACGAGAGGCAACCCCACATGAGCGGTTTCTAGGCTCATTTTCTCATCTGGGCCGTCCTCTGTCGAAGTGTCCCAAATATGGTGAAGGAAACTTTAAGTGACATTCTGCAGAATGTTAGTCTGTCCTGAATGTTGTTCAGATAGAAAAGTGGTTTCTTTTCAGCCCTTTCTGAAACTAGGCCAGTGCCTTTATGTGTGTATAGAAATGATAACGCTGTTTCTAGAGCAAGCGTTTCACTGATGGAAGATCGATTCCTTATTTGAATCCTCTTTAGGAGATTCTCCACCACCTGTTAGACTTCTTGGAAACAACAAAGCAAATGAACTTTTCTCTCCTTGAAGTTACTGCCTAAATAGTTGATTTGGGTTCAATCTTTCTGGCACCAATAATCTTACCCGAGAGGCTCTTCTGATACAAAATAATGGTGACAGCATCTATTTTCTTAGACGTAATGATTGACAAACGCAAAATGATTTTTTTGCGCCTCCTTCCTTTTAAAGCAACCATTCTGTCCATCTGATTTCATCTGGTTGACAGAGTGATATCAGCTGCCCTGCCTTTATTAACACCTGCACCTTATTAATAAGATCATTGTTGCCAAGTCAGAAACACATTTCAAGTTATCTGTAATGAACCATTTATAACTTAGTAATAATGCAATTTCTTCACCACAACCTATGCTTAAATTGTGTATGAAAATGTGACACCATGTCTGACTTTTTCTTTCTTCTTTTAACAAACTCTTGGTGCAGAATAGGAAGAGAAAAGAGACTAAACTTTGAAAATGTATCTAACGTAAGAACATTGCAATTTCTCAAAAAACTAACCATAATATTTCAAAAAGAACAAAAAGGTATTACTTAAAAATGTTCTTACATTTTAAAATTTTTTAAATGGAAAAAAATATCTTAGGAATTCTAGCATTTTTGTTTGTATTATGATTTAATAAACCCTTTATATATAGGAATAGGATGGGTCGGTTCATAAGTTTTTTTGCCACTGTAATAAAATGGATTCTCTATCTCAAATTTACATGATTATGTGAGATATATGAGATACTTTTTTTTTTTAATTAAAGCGGCAGAATTGGGCTTTTATGGTTTGGGATGATTTCTAAACAGTTTTTTGCTTTTCTTCTGTTTTTTTTGTTTTCTTTTTGTTCCTTGGTTAACGTCCAGCCACTGTGACCTCAGGGTTTGAATCTCTACGACGTGTTTTTGTGCAGGCAATGTTCTTGTCATCATTACTGTGGCGGCTACCAAGACCCTCCATGCAGTGACGTCTATCCTGATCCTGAACCTGGCCGTCAGTGACCTCCTGGTAGGCATTGGAGTCATGCCTTTTGTTGCTATGTCCATCATAAACACGGGATGGGTGCATTGTCCTGTAAGCATCTTCTGTCCTGTCGCATGATGTTTTTTGTGTAGGTGACCTTTAGTGTCTTTGATCCATTGATTCTGTCCCCTCTGCCAGGTTCTCTGTCTATATGTTGGGTACTCCTCCACTGTGTGCTGCACAGCTTCTGTGCTCACACTGACTGCTATTGCTTTGGACCGCTACTACTCCATCATGGACTGCCTGCGCTACAGTTCTCGCTGCACCCTGTGGAGGACTTCTGCTGTGGTCCTGTGGATCTGGCTTCAGGCTCTGGTCATCTGCAGCCCTCCTCTGCTGGGCTGGAGCTCTGTCAGCTATGTGGTCCCCATGTATAACTGTGCAATCACCTGGGCCAGCACTGCCAGCTACACAGCCTTCATGGCCACTCTGATCTATCTCATGCCTGCAGTGGTGATCCTCTTCTGCTATGTGAACATAATCAGGGTGGCACGCAGCCATGCGCGGAGAATTCACTCCTTGCAGGACTCCGTCCAGCGCAGCAGGTCCTCCTCTTGTCCAGTGGATTCATCCCACCAGGACTGCAGGAACCTCCATAGACCCTGGAGCATTACATGTCACATGAACAATGAATTTGAGTCTCGAACCAGTAAACAGGGAGAGAATATCAGCCAGATTGTTCAGGAAGCTCCAGAACAGCAAGGAAGCAAAGTGAGGGGTTTGCTTTCCATCCTGGCTCAGAAAAACTCTCAGCCACCCGAGCCAAACCACCAGCAGCCGCATCATGGAGCGCTGCGCCTCGTCCTGATCATCTCCGCTTTCCTCCTCTGCTGGACACCCTACATCTGTGTGGCTCTGGTTCAGGCCACAGAAACTGCCATTACAGGCCAGTCCACCCTCGTGCCAGACTCTGCCATCACCTTCTCCTACTGGCTGATGTTGTTCAACTCTGATGTCAATCCTTTGTTGTACGCTCTGCTTAGCCAGCGCTTCCAGATTGCTCTTCAGGGACTCTGGCACAGAATTAGAGCTTATCTGTGCAGCCTGTTTGGCACAGAATGGGAGGTCAGAGGAGATGGGGATGACATCAGAACTACTGACCCAGGCACGTTGACCACAGCCCATCCCAGTACACATGCCAGCACAGAGAGTTTAAACTGTGACAACTCAAAGGTCTCCTCCTCTGTTTTCACTGTTAGCGCCGACTTCAAAAGCCACTCTGAGGTGTATCTTTCTAACGTGTGCCACCATGAAAACACTCCCTCTGTGTTTCAGGACGCTGCTCGTGAGAAGATACACAATCTGCAGGTCCCTTCTCGTCCTCAAGAGGGCAGCAGACTTCCGTTCTCCGCTCTAACTAAGGAGCGGCAGGCCACTTTTTTCTATGGCCAGATCACAGTGACAGTGGAGCATGATGTCTGTTAGTTATTTACCATTGATTCTTAATAAATTGGATTATTTCTGAAAAGATAATTTGTTACAGTAGTTCAGTTCTAAAAAACATATTGACGCATCAAAACATTTCTAAATTAAAATCTGTTTAGTATGTAAAACCTGAAACTCAGTTTCTCTGAAAATATATTAGAGCCTATAGCCAAGAAGAAAGGGATTTTTAATATTGAAACGACTTTGTGCTGAAAAGTCTATCTATGTACTTTGTATTAAATGCACTCAGAGCTTGGTTTTGCTTCCTTTTGCATGAATTACTGCATCATTGCTGTGTGGAAGGGAAGTGATCTGCTGCAGGGGCTTAAGGAAAAACAAGTTGCTGTAATAACAGCCTTCAGTTTGTCTGCATCAGTCTTACTCTTGACAACAAACTATGGAGTTTAGGTTGGGTTGCTTGCCAGTTAAGTACAGTGATACCACAGTCATTAAACCAGATGTTGGTACTTTTAGCAGTGTTTGCAGCATAGTTTTTCAGAAGAGGGAATTCTGATGTCCTCTAACATTACCTGGGACATCAGGTAATGTCCCAGGTAGCTTTGAAAGTTAGTTCAAAGCTATACTAACTTTGAACTTGGTTAAAAAAAAAAAAAAAAACAGTGGACCAACATCAGGAGATGACAGTTCCTCCATTCATTACTGACTGTGACAATTTCACACTGACTCTCAAACAACATGGACTCTGTGTTTCTCCACCCTTGCCATGATTTGGACGGGGATTTCCTAAGGAGCTGATAAATTTAAATTCAGAAATGAAAACAAAAAATACAGAAGTTGTAGCCTGGATGAATGATTGAGACAATCAACTTTGTTTTATAATCCTCTCAAGACTGAGGTTACGCTTGTGCAGACAAGCGTAATCAAGAAGAGGCAGCTTCTTTTTATGTGCCCTCCTTATTATGGGATTCAATGACTGTCTGTTTATACAAAGACTGTGTTGGCAACATGACAGTTCTGTAATAAAAATGACTTTTTTTTCTGATTTTCTTAGAAAATTTATTTTGGGTCTTTATTCCACCAAGCCATAATCATCAAAACAAGGAGAAATATCTGTTGGAAATGGATTAGTCTGTATGCGTTTAATCTGTAAAGTACTGAAGATTAGTTTTACTTTTGAGTGAATAAGTTTATTAGATATTACATTTTTTCAGAATTATCACTAGCAATATCAGACTTGAAGGTCTCCTGTCAGTTACTTTACTGATTACATGATTGACTTCCACTTGAATGATTGTGATGCCTAAAAAATTGTCAGAAAATGATCAAGTTTGCATCGTAATTGATTCCATCTAACTAAAACAACCGGCTCAATTTCCTCTCGAAGCGTCATTTCAGCTTTTTTTTAACTAAAAAATTATTGTAGATACGATGCAAATATGTCAAAAATATCTTTCTTTGCTTTCATGATAGCTATACCTTTTCAACTTAATTATTGAACCCCAACAGAAAGCTAAGGAAGAACAAAAACTTGTCAAGAAAACTTATCAAAAACAAATCTTTTTATATCTTACATCATGTGATTACACTTGAAGACACTCAGTAGCAGATCTAATAAATCCATCATTTATTCACGCTCTAAATGTTTCCTCCTCAGATGTGATATAACCATATGTTGCATCATCTTAGTGTAAAAATCATTCCTTACAAAGGTTTACATTTAAGTCTTGCGTTAATTCCAAAGGAATACAATATAATCATTTATTGCCATAGAAAATGACAATGGGAAACAGTGCTAAATGTAAAAATGCAGTGAAGTGGACATTTCAGCTGGTATGTGCATGCTCGTTCTGTGGTTATCAGTCATCAGATTTTTTTTTTCTCCTAGAGGTCCTTGAGGTGAGTCAGCACATGAATGCAAAAAGCGATATAAAAAGTCTTCAGCATTACATCAAAAAAAAGCAATAACTCATCCAGATGAGGACAAGGAGAGCCGTAATAAAGTGTATCTCTCTGCAGCAGTCTGGTAGCACTGTATTAAACAGAGCCGCTCGTAGTGAGCGTGTATAGTGTGATATTCATACATTCACAACAAGGCAGAGTTCACATGTGTCGCTTCACAAGGTGAGGACCTCTCTTGCTCTTCTGTTTACCTTTTCCTAAAAGATGCAAATGTTTAAAATATGATAGCTGAAAATAGATCAAATGATATATTTTACTTTTGTAGAAAAGCTGGAGAAAGTCCAAGTCATGTTTTATAAACTCTCTCCTAAAGTCACAGTGAGATAGATTTTAACCATCTGTTTTCTCCTGAAATAAAACTGTTGTAGCTATAAAGTAGGCTAAATGTCTAAAAGGTGTAATGTATTATCTTAAGAAGCTCAGGGATTGGTTTTATTCATGATCAGATTTAATAAGTGATTCGTTTTCATTTTGGCTGCTGGTTTTGAAGTAAGCTTTTAACCAAACCCATTGTCTTGGTTTCTCGAAGCACATTTATATATATTTTAATTTAGTAACCAAACTTTGTGTATCTCATGCACTGAATGAGAATATACTGGCTAATACAGTCCCTTCAGAAGGTATTCTTATTTCTAGAACCTTTCCACATTTCAACAAATTCCAACCACAATATATTTTATTGGGATTTTATGTTATAGATAAAAATAAAGTAGCACATTATTGCTAGGTGAAGGGAAAAGGATACACTGCTGGCGGAAACACTACACATCACCCTGGAGACACAATTCCCATAGTCTGAAGGGCCATGGGAAACTCAGTTTCACTGAGTTTGGGCTACTGGAAAGACTCAGCATTGTAGAGTACTGAAACAGGAAGTGTCAGAACACAAACGAACTCTTCTCTTTTTAGATTTATTTGAAAATCACATATTTTCCTTTCACTTTACAATTATGGACCACTTTGTATTGGTCTATCTCATTAGATCCTAAAAAAACAGTGAGTTTTGTGATATTAATTTGGCAAAATGTGGAAAGAATTCAAATTTTTTTCAAGACACTTTTCTGTTGGCCATATTGGAATGTGAGCAATATGGCCAACAGGAAGATTAGCCCCATGAAAGCCCAGCCCCACAGAATGGAGTATAAAAGCAGCTCTTCTGTTCTAATCAAACAGAAAGGCGTTTTGAAAGGATGTTTTTAGCGCCGATTGATCCTCAGATGATCAGACAGATCTCCTCACACCAAATGAGCCTAGTAGGTCCACAGCTCCTCGGGCATTCCAAGGTGTGAAATATAGCTATGTACAGTACAGACAAGTCAGGAAAGGATTTCTTTTGTTCTCAGGCATTTTTCTTTAGATCAAAACGTGAATAAATGCGAACCTGTCATGTTTCTTTTTTTTTGTTTGGGTTAGGTTTTTTTTTGTTACTGGAATTGATCAGGCAAGCTGGTAAGTCTTTTTTAAAGGATATGATGAATAATTAGAAGAATTTAAAGGTTCTGCAACAGTGAGACTTTAGTCATAGTTGATATCGTTTTTAAGTAAAAATGCTGAGAATGTGTTTAATTCCTATGCATTCTGAGGCTCTAGTGTCTTTCTCCCTTTGTTGAATTGTCTGATCACAGCACAGTCCAAACCTATGGTAACTTTGCAAAACATGACTAGCCAGATCAGATGTGTTAATGTTCCACGTTTGGTTATAATGGAGTCAACGTGCATATGTTGACAGGGAGGTCCTGCCCCTCCCTCTCCAGTTGAGGCTTGCGTTGGCGCCCGTCTCCCCGGCAACCTCGGCTGGGTCGTCCCGTTTACGCAGCTTTGTAGTGAGCTGGATGATACACTGGTCCCAGTCCTCTGGCAGCAGCAGCATGAGGAATCCCAGACAGATGATGAACACAGCAATCAGGCGCACCGTGTTGAAATTGATGTCACAGGTGTAGAGGTCAACCACTGGGAAATCAAACGAGAAGGTGTTAACACAGGACTATAAGCAGGCATTTGTGTCAACTTTCACAAATTTCTGCTGGTTTTTTTGCCCCTTCAAAATGTTAATATCAGGAGAAGATAAGTAAATAGAGAATTCAGTTTTCAAATGTTCACTTCTTGCATTAAGAGAAAAATGTATCCAAAACAACTTGGCCCTCTGTGTCTGTCCACAAACAAACAAACAAAATAATTAAGCTTTGAACTGCCATAGTAAAACAAACTGTAGACTCAAATGCAAATTATATGCTGTGGCATAACCTCAATAACTGTTCATTTTCGAAGCCGTCTATAATGTGGCTGAATTACAGCAGTTCTAAAGATTGGAACAAGAAGAAATTTTAAGGGTTCAGTTGCCTTTTTAAATTCCTAAAAAAAAATGTGTGCAAACGGTCTACACGTGGACATTTTGACTCTTGCTAATTAATGGCATGCCTTTGTTATCGTGTCTTTAAATAAATCTGGTGTGGAAAAAATAAGGAAAATGTTAGTTATACTAATAGCTAAGAAGACACTGCATTGACACATATTACTGTAGTACCTGATTGGTCCTCTAAGCGGAGTCTTTCATCACCTGTTTTAATATTTCTTTAGTGAAAGGTGTGGTACAAGTGCAATAAAATCAATAAAACCAGTAAATGTTAATTAACAGCTACACATGTATATAAACATATCTCTGGCACTTAAGCTGACATTAACAGTATATTTACAAACTCCAAACCCACAAAATTTTAAATTGTAATCAAATCTGAAGATTCAAGAGTCACTTACTAGCATTCACAGGGACACTCAGGACAATGCCAAGAGAAATTAATGTTGGGTATGTTATTGCAATGCCAAAGTTCACTAGGATGTTGAAAGCTGTTGGGAGAAAACATATTACAAATATGTTACGCATTGAGAATGTGAAGGAGAACTTTTAGTTTTGTAGAAAACTCTTATATTTGTCTTATACCAAAAAGCAAGGCTGCGACTCCACAGAGGTAGCCCCAGGGGATGTCTGCAGGTGAGCCAGTGTACTCCACATGAGTAAAATACAGGATTACTGGCACAAAGCTGATGAAAACAAAGTTGGCACTTCCGACAATGCTCAGGAAGAGTGCAGCCTCTCCAAATTTGGCACTACCCAGGACCATCTTGAAAAGTACCTGAGGGCAAACGAGAGAGGAAATGTGTTTGAAAAAAAAAAACCTCTCCCACTTTTTAGAGCTGAAGGGTATTACTGAGGGTTTGCCTGCCAACTACCTGCCATGTTATGGCTGCTGCTTTGTATCACATTATGCAACAAAGACAGCAAGGTGGGAAAGAAGAAACTCAAAATGTGGCTTTCTGTCCCTTTAGATCAGACTTTCAGCCTGAAGCCAGCAATCCTCATCAAAGATATCACAAACCTCTGTCTGCTGGATCTCACAGTTCATACAGTAAAAACTGGAACAGAAATTCACATTTTATTGCAGTGGCATGATCTCACTTTTCCCTTTCCTCTTCACACAGTTACCACCCACAGATTATATAGGATTAACATCTGCAAACTGAGATGGTCACGGAAGAAGGATTTTGTGTATAGAACCATTTCTGTGTTGACTGTTGATTCAGTGATATGTTTACACTCATCATTCCATTGAAAAATCCAAGGAGGTAGAGTCCTTCAGTTTTTCTTTAAGCTATTATGGTATTTCAATGGTTTCCTGCATCACACCAAGGTGTAGTGAGAGTAAAAGAGAAAAACATGCCTGAAGTATCAAGCATCCTCCACCGTGCTTAGCATTGGGCACGATGTGCCATTTGTTCATGGCTCAATCTTGGTTTCATCTAATCAAAGTTTGAAGTTCCAGTTAAAAGACTCCAAATGTTTGAATTCATGAAAATACAGTTTTTTCTGTGTTGACTCCTAAGTAACCAGTTGGTTTGTATTTAGATATTTTGGAGATTAGGTGACCTAAGTTATTGCTCTATACCTCGCTTACCATCTGACTCTGTATGTGGTTAAAAATACATTTAGGTCTTCATCTGGCCTTGTGGCCGGTGGCTAAAAGAAATGGGTCTCTGTGTCATGTAATATTTATACCCCAAGGAAAGAGTCAAGACTAATTACAGGTTCCCAAGCTCACATTGAATTAAACAAGTAGGGCAAGATTAGAAACAATCCTTCAGTTCTGTTCATTTTTTAGGCTTTGTCATCATGGGCATCAATAATTATTAAAAGATATTAATAACATGGATTTTTCCACCCTCTAAATAAATGAACTACAAGTGGATTTTTCTAAATTTCTATGTGAGATGTTGTTACTGCAATAAAGAATACATTTATTATGAGGCTTTTGCACTATAATATTTTCCTTTCTTCTGCCACCTAAGAAGGATTTCATAAATAAGCCAGATGAAATATGCAAAGCTATTTTGAATGTTTGCTCCCTTGAGGCCAAATATATCAATAAAAGCCTTTAGTCTTGGTGATGCTGTGCTTTGATTGTATGAAAACAGAGTCTACCTTGTAGAGCGCTGACATCGAAGCAGATGCCACGACCAGAGTGATGCCGATGACTGAGTGGCTGTGAAACCCATCAGCATAGGTCATCATGACGATGCCTGCTATAGCCAAGATAGCTGCTACTATCTGTGGAGAGACAGAGGAGCAGAGACTTATGGATGGGCGACATTATCTAGTTTAGTAATTATGATAATGAATCTTTTATTGCAGGTTGGGGCCCCAGTAGGTTGTACCTGCTCTTTGTCTTTGAGAGAATGCCCCACAGGGTTATGCAAAATATCTAATAAGGCCTGAGCTGTGGTTTGTTTGCAGAAGGCATCTGATTTTTGATTCACGTTCTTCAAACGTGTCACCCTTCACAGATTCTTGGGTTCACAGTGCAAGAGCTTTCAGTACATAAGCAGCAGCTTCTACAGCGCTGACATTGATTTCCATTGCACTGCCATCGTGATTACAAACCAAACACGCCACCGCGATCCAGCAGTCCCCCCACACATCTCCCACTCTCTGCTTTTATGATTAACATGCCTCCAAGATGACACCAGATCATCTGTTTCATCCTGCTCGCAGTCAGCCTGGATATACCCAAATAAGCATCACTCATTTGTGTCTGTCACATGTTTTGTTTTCATCCTGAAATTGAACAAAAAGGAGGAATTGGTGCTGGGCACGCGGTGGAGCCCAGCTGAGTGGATTAGCTCTTGCGTTAAGAAGGTATCAGGAAGATAAATGGACCGTGTGTTTTTGCTTGGCCATAGCCCTGAGGCACTTTTTTTTTTCTTTTGGCAAAATTGCTCTTTCCGCACTGCAGGCTGCCTGTCAGTCACAGCAGTACGTTTCATTTTAGTGAAGGCCAGTTTGTCTGCCGGATCAGCAACAATGAAAGATGTTTCAGCACAAGTGTTTTGTCAGAAGCTCAAAAAAGCAAGACTTTACCTTTACTGTCACAGACGGTATTGATATGGCCGCATACAACAGTAATTTGCAAGCGTATTTATATTCCTTGAACCTCTAGAGTTACAAACACAAACTAATGTGTGTTAATAGTAGTTTATCTGACAGACTAACACAAGTTAGACCAAAATTGTGAAAGGAAAATATTTTTTCAAATTAATTTAGATATAATGTTTTAAAAGTGTAGAATGCCAGCTGGAGATTGTATCCATGATTTAGATCAAAGCATATTCATGTCTTTGAAAGGTCCAGTCAAAGTTCAGACATGAGACCAATTTAGAATCTCTGATAATATCAGAGCAGCAGCATTCTGGATCAGCTACCAGTCTGACCTTTTAGGCAGACCTGTGAAGCAAAGATAAACGCATGGATGAGTTTCGCTAGAACTTGTTAAGACATTAGCCCTTAAATCCTAATATTCTTCAGGCAATAGAAGGTTGACTTTGCAGCAATCTTTATGTGATCACTAGTTTCTAGCTGTAATAACTGAAGCTGTGTGCTGACTTTTGATTATTCACCTCTAAACAATAATGACTTATTGTTTATGTTCTGCGGAAGGAAAGTATTTCACATTCATGCAATGATTTGTTCTAATCAACGGTTCAGAGCTTGAACAGTTCATTATGACTGTGGTTAATAGTCATCTGTTGACACTGTAAATTAGCTAAGGTAACTAACATAATTACTTGCTTTAATCTGAGTAAGTGAGAGCTTCTAGATATTAAACTGAAAGGGTCCCAGGAGTGAACCTTGGTGTATTCCCCAAAGAGGTTCATGACTCAAATGAGAAGAGTACTGTACCAATGCATAATTTGGATTTTGATACATCGGTCGAAATCCAAACTTTTTACGAAGAAAAGTTTTGAAGAATTCACAAGAGGATCCTGATGAAGTGAGGTTGGGTGCCAAAAGACAGCCTCATCATCAGACAAGATGGAGAGACTCTCCAGGCTCTCTGGTTCTGTTTATTTTCTCAGAACCAGCTTGGGTTTCTGTTCCAGGTTGATTCAGGTCTCTCTGGGCAGAAGGTCCTTGAATGTTTACTTATTCCTCTTAACTCCTCTGATAGGAACATCTATTTTCCTATAATCTGTTCATCAGTGTGATTAAGCTCTCACCCACACAGAAGAAAGTGTTTTTACCATATTTACATTAGATAACTGTTGGGGAAAAACTGATTCTGTTATTCTTTCAAAACGTTTTGTTTAATTTCTCAAAGGACAGGGAGTTCATAACATGCCGGATATAAATGCTGCAGTCTGGAAGAGTGTATTTATTCAAGGTCTGAGATCTGTACTTTGTCAAAAAGGGAGACATAGGTATTACCCTCACAGGAAAGAAGTAATAAATTTAAGGAGAAAGTACATTTAAAAAAAAATCTTTCAAACATTTTATCATGAAAAAAGCACAATGATTGCATTCAGGCAATCTCAACATTATTAGAACAATCTAATGTTGCACAAAATGCCTTGGAGTGTGAAGGCATCTTTCATCAGTTTTGGTCAGAACAGTAAGGTGTGTGCACAAGTGCACACTTGTGCATTTCTATTTCAGCTTTTGAGGGAATTTCTTATCGCTTCCTGTGAATACTTATGCAAGTTACTGTGCAAGTGAACAATGAACAAAATCAGCCTTACAAAAGATAAACCCAAACACAACTCACATAAAAAGTTCCCATGAAACTTTCATATTGGAACAACACGGACGTGTGACTCCACTGCTGCCACAAAAGAAAGTAACAGACTACTATCATATCTTTAGGGACACAATAACACCAACATATCACTAACATCTGTTAAACAAGGCCATTTTAGCATACTCCATCTTTCTCTTTTTTCTGTGACAAACCCATTGTAGATCCCCCGCATTGCCGCAGACTTTCCACACACTGCAGTCCCTACCACCAGGCAACAGAGCGAGAGGACGTAGAAGAGGCAGTCAAGCAGCATTCTTACTGTTGCCTTACTGATGCTTTTCATTACAGATAATGGCAGTGAGGAGTGGAGGAATGCATGGGAGAATGATAGGGTGATTTGTAAGGCTTTGGAAAAAATTTAAATAAGGGCAATGCTTTCTGCAGAGTGCGCAAGGTCTGCAGAGGTGAGTGGTTTAGAAGCGTGCAGCGGGAAAAGAGAAGGACATGCTTCACTCTCCAACCCTTACTTTTCTGCTTGTCTCTGCTTGTCCAGGCAAGATATGATTAAATTAGACAGGATCACTGGTGACTGGGCATGCTGTCATGCTACTCTCTAGTACTGTTTATTTAACTCATACCGCCAAGTAAGAGCCTTAAGAGCTATTTGCTTCAGTGGAGGCAAAACTTTAATTTACCACTGACCATTAGAGCTAAGATAAAATGTGTCCCATTTTTATTGTACAAAAAGAGAAATACAAAAAGCAATTTTCTAATTATTTCAAAAAGGGAAAAAATGGTCCTATATTCTATATGAAAATGTAATTGCCCACCTAAACCTAAAAACTACTTGTGCCATCCATGGCAGCAGCTACTGCCATCAAGGGTTTTCTAGCAATGGTTGATCACTGTGAAGGAATATTGGGTCTCTCTTCTTTGCAGAATCACTTTAATTCAGCCACACCGGAAGGTTTTCAAGAAATAATTGCATAATTAAAATCTTAATTGGATTCAAGTCCAAACTGTGTGCTTATTTTAATATTAAGATCCTGAACTGATGGTTTGACACTTTCCTTCAGAATATTCTGGAATGAATTTGTGGTTCCATTAATTACAATAAACGTTTGGCAAATATGAGAAGGGCTTTTCTGTTAGTTTTTGGCAGCAATGGCTTCTTTCTAATTGTTGACTTGAATGATGACCTTAACTGTAACAGGTCCATCCATCCATCCATTTTCCTACACCCTTGTCCCTTACTGGGGTCAGGAGGGTTGCTGGTGCCTATCCCAGCTATCGTTTTGGGCGGGAGGCAGGGTACACCCTGGACAGGTCGCCAGTTTATCGCAGGGCAACTCAAAGACAGACAGACACACATACACTCACACCTAGGGACAATTTAGCCTAACAGTCATATTTTTGGACTGTGGGAGAGAACCGGAGAGAACCCACGCATGCACAGGGAGAACATGCAAACTCCATGCAGAAAGACCGGGGCCGGGAATCGAACCCAGAACCATCTTGCTGCAAGGCAACAGCTCTACCAACTGCGCCACTGGGCAGCCAACTGTAACAGGTGAGGCTTGCAATAATTTAGAAGTTGTCTGGGTTATAATTGTGACTTCCTGTATGAGTCATCGATATGCTCTTTGAATAATATTACTAGATCGGCTGCTCCTAAAACATGTTTTATTATGGTTCCGTTTCTTCTGCATTTATGAATAGTTTGCTGTTGTTTGCTGCATTCCCAGAGCCTTAGAAATGGCTTTGTAAACCTTTTCAAATTGACAAATGTCAATAACTCTGTTTCTCATCTGTTCTTGGTTGTGTTTTTAAATCGAGACATGACATGTTGCTTTCTGAGATCTTCATTTGTCTTACTTCATGTCAAACAAGTTCTATTTGAGTCAATTACAATTCAGAGAGTAATCAGGGTTTGGTCAGACTTGTGAAACTGAACCAAAAACATGCAGTTTATTTATAACTTTTTTTTACGCAGAGCCACATTGGTTTCGAGATCATTTTTCTCTTCATAAATGAAATAGTCATTTAAAAATTGCTTTTTATATTTACTCTTGTTACTTTTACTATTACAATTTGCTTGATAATCTGACACCTTAGGTACAAATACAAAAGAAAAAATTTGTAAAGGGCTGAATATTTTCAACAGCACTGTTAGCCTGAAGCATGAAGATGTGAAGAAGGAGAAAAGAGGAGCTGCAAATGTTTATGCTGTGATGGAATTCCATGTCTCCTCTCTAAACAGCATGAACTAGATTTAATCTATGTTTGTCTATTTTAACCATAAATAAGATAAACCAATTGCTTTCTCTATTTTTGACTACACTTATCATGATTTGGTCTTAATACAAATCTGTGAAAAACATTATTTTGCAAGATAAAAGCCAGAAACACTAAATTAAAAGATTAGGATCACTTGACTCAGTAGATTCCAGGAGACAATGGATTTACCCATAGACGCTGATGTAAAAATAGCTCAAGCATTTAGCTCCTAACATCAAAGTGTGACTTTTACGCCAATTTAAAAAAAACAACTTTAAAAAGGATGAAATGCTGCAGCTTCTTTTTCAGTCATCTTCTGATGCAAATATGTTTTCTCTTGTGTTTGGCAACGCAAATCAAAAAGACTCACCCTGACCCCCATGAAGCGGTCTCTGAGTACAATCCAGGACAGCAGAAAGACGAAGGCTTTGTTACAGCAGAAAAGCGCTGAAACATCTGTTGTGTTGATCTTCCTGAGGGCCTGCAGGTACAGGTAGTTGGTGAGGATCCACAGCAGGCCGAAGGGAGCGACTTTGGTGAAGAACACCTTGGGGGTCAGGCCCTCATCCCCGAAAAACCTGCAGCACTCCCTGTGTAGAAATACAAAATGTAGAGCACTGTAGTACTACTTTGTAACTAAAGTTAAGATTTATGCAAATGAAAAAGAATTGTCTCATCACACTGTAGCCTAAAAACTTATCTGTAATGAGTTTGCATAGCAATTCCCACCTCAGCAGTTTGATCAAACAGATATTTGTCCCACATCATACTGTGTAAGGGAGAAATAAGTCAACATTTAGAAATACAATAAGATCTGCCAAAAGCCACAAAGCGATTCATTTTCTCCTGTCTGTAAAATAAATTGGAAGAGTTTAGTGACTCAACCCCCAACGTAGTGTAGCCCTGTTTAAATGACTATTGTTAAGTAAAAAAAGCAGAATTATAATTACACTAATATCATCTACAGCAAACATATTGTTTTTATCCAGTTGGTTTTTTTGACTCTCATGACATTTAGGGCATGGATGTGATCAAAGATTATTAGCTTTATTCTTTAACTATTCTTAATCTCAAAATAAAGAGATTTACTCAATAACTTTGAGTTACCCAAAACCTTACAGTTGGCTTAGATTAAATCATATTTGTGATTTTGAATGGTCCAGTCCTAAATCTCAAGGAGGAGCTTTGGCAAGACTTTTACAAGAATGTTTACTGCTAATCTGAATTAGTTTTAGTTGTTTTGCAAAGACAAATTAAAAAAGAAATCAGTGTCTAGGTGTTTGAAGCTGGTGGAGACATGCACCCAAAGACTTGAAAAATGCAGGTCTTGCATTCTAAATTTTTATTACAAAGAGTTTGAGGTTGTACCAGTTCATTGGAGTCACCTCTGTTTTCAAGTTCGTAGATATAATTGTATAAGGAGTTATCATATGCTATTTTTAGCTACAACTTAGGGTGGATGTGGTGCAGATAATTAAAACAACTAAAAATTATTTTGGTAACAGGAATAAGTTTCTTATCACAAAAGCTGTCTTTCATCATCATGTTTGGTTTTTGATAAAAACATCTGCAGAAGTGTTTTGATGAAGGTCCAACATCTTAGCATTTCATACCAACATGAGTGAATCCTCCATATGTCTATTTATTACTCAGTCATAGGGTGAATATGCTAACTACAGATCTAACAACTTTAAAAATTGTAGCTCATTAATCTATAAAGGGAGATTTCAGTTGGAAAAGTCTTTCAATAAAAACTGGCAGACTGGAAATCATTGACCTGAGTCGTTGAAGCAAAGTGTACCCTCCATCCTTCAGCTGCATGTTTGTTTTATAAGATGGCATGGTGTTCTGTGGTGACACTAAATATTCGTACCTGTGGAAAGTTTGCATAAACAAAAGCTCAGAATTTTGGTAAAAATGTCTATAAAAGGTTTGTGCCTTAAAGCTTGAGTGGCCAATTTGGAGAAAAGTGCTAGGCAGCAAATCAAATGATGTCTGGTAGATCAAGATTTATGGAAAGAAATTTAATATGGATTCATATTTTTGTACACACACAAAAAATATTGCTTTAACTTTTATGCTTGAAACCAGGGCAAATCCTGTGTGGAAATAGCTCTATTCCATTGTGTTCATTTGTTTGAAATGCCACAGAAATAAGTTATTGCACTGTGCACATTTCCATAAAGAAATCTAAAACAACCTTTAACGACACTATTAAGCTCAGCGTTTTTGGACTTTCCTCAAAGCGCTGTATATAAAAGAATAAAATCAGAGAAGATGAAGTAGAGTCAGAACACGGGGCTAATAAAAGAAATACTGGCGTCTCAAAACACCTGCGGCCTCTAAGCTTCCTGCAATCCTTTTTTTGTTGTCCCCTTCTTTTCAACCGAATGTGCCTTCTGCACTTTCAATATCTTTGAGAATTTTTGACCTCTGTGTTAGCGGATTGCAAATAGATATGGCTGCTTCAATCAACATTTTAAAAGATTGCTAATTGGCTCTTGATGAAAGACAAAATAGGAGCAGATATTATACCACAGCAGGTATTGCAGAAAAGCGCTTAGCTGCATATTTGCTAGTTGCTCTCCGGTACATGCACACATTTAATTTAATCTTCTTTATCAAACTGATCAACTTACATTATGCAGTTATATCTTGATAAATACATGTGCAAAATTAATTAAAACATTTCTCTCTAGTAAGTGATTGGATTTTAGGTGGGGTTTCTAGAAGCAATGCAGAGCGAGACCTCATCAAATCAAAAGTGTAAGTACAATTTTAATTAATCAAAATTTGGATTTAAAGATTAGATTGTTCTTTCTTATTTACTTAGCTTTGAATTGTGTTTGTTGCAGCAATAACTGTCCTACATGTCCTGTCCATGTTTCTGTTAATGATCTGCGAAGGAAACTAAGCAGATGAAACTTTTCACAGTGAGAGCAGATCAGCTCCAGTTGAGAGGTTGCATCCCCCGAAGGAAGATTTACATCATAAAGCCATGTCGGACGTACAGAGCTAATCCCTCTTTCAACAAGCATCTTGATCTCTAAAGTCACCCAACAGGGAGTATGGAGATGACAGATTATATTGCCAGTTGGGCTACAATGTGATACCTGTTAAAGAGGCTGGTTCATATACAGAAGAGCTACTTCTTCTACAGAAACAGAATGCTTGTTAGTTAGCTAGAATACAAAGTTTTGCCAGAAAGTCCTGAGTCAGACATCCAAACCTCAGTGGCTTCAAACAATGTGATCACTTCCATGATCACAAATGTACAAAATCATCCATCACCTACATCACCTACATATACAGAATGCTTCTACAAACATCTGGAAAATAATACGTGTCTTTCAGTGTGGTAACTTAACAGGATGCAACCTGTAAAATACTTTCAAATCATGAAACTTCCATAATCAACTCAACTGGGGCAGTGGAATGGAAATGTTTGGGAACCCCTGCTGTTGGGGTTCAAACTTTGCTTAAGGCAGGCAGAAATTAGCACACAACTTTTTAAATTTGGATATTATGTTTACTTGTTTTGCTTTTTTTTTGGGTTTTTTTGCTGACAGAGGGCAATTCTTCCAACCTCAATCTTTGCCTGGGCGTCTGCCTCTCAGGACTCTTGCACAAATGGCCGACGTAGTAGACTGGGAAGAAGAGGCAGTTCCAGGTGGTGGCGAACCAGGTGAGCGTGAAGGGGGCATCAAACTGCTTAAAGGTCAGCTTGGCCAGCTGGGTGGAACCCGCCCAGGACGAGCACACGCACATCACCATGGCGACCCCCCACAGGGCCTTCCGCACCTGCACGGCTGTTACTCTGATGCAACAGTGTAGCCTCCGCCTGCTGGTGCCAGACTCTCCGCCAGCTGCACTGGCCGACTGTGCCTCTGTGGAGCCCACCACATTCTCTCTGGTCCGGTCTTCTCCTGTGGACGGACAAACATAAGAAGAGAGAAGTTAAACATTTTGTAATGTTGCAACTCCTATTGTCAATGAGTTTTATAAGAAATTTATGTCTTAGACCAACACAAAATAGGGTACAATTGAGATTTGGAAAGAGAATGACACATGATCTCCAAAAGTCTCTAGTTGCAATTACAGTTGAAGTTTTTTCAGGTATCCGCAACTGGAAAGTGTGAAATCTCAAGTCTTTTGGAACATCAACTCCAGGATTTCATTGCATTTAGCGTCACCCATCCCATAAATAAATATATATATATTTATATTTATATATAAATAGTCTATATATAAATATAGACTATTTATATATTTATAAATAGTCTATAAATATATAGTCTATTTATATATATATAGTCTAGTTTGACTATATATATATAGTCAAACTAGAAGATGTAATGCTAATCATGCTTGTCCTGCACCACTTACTATTATGTCTTTCCAGATAAGAATAGCTACGTCGGTGGTTTATATGAACTTGAAAGTAATCAAACATCTGAGTTAAAAATATAATAATCAAGCCTGACAGGCATCGGCCAAACAGAGGACAAAAGAGGACAGATCTGATATCTAATCCAAAACCTCCTCTCCTGTACACGGTAGGGGTGGAGGGGGCATGTGCATTTGTACAAGCCAACAATGACACATGCACACACAGCACCTTTTAACTTTTCCATTTTCCCTGTCGAAAAACATAACAGCCTCCATATGTCTTCAGTAAATCCTGATGTCTATCATCTAACACACACACATTTACACACACTCTGCTGCTTCAGATCTGCTCACGTAGATTATTTTGTTGCACTTATTCTTTAAAATAGCTTACAGATCTGCAACTGCATGCCTCTTTTAAGCAGTTCAGCTATAGCTGAAGAATATTGTAAAGAAAAGAAAGTAAAATAAACAATTATGGACCCCAAAAGACAGCATGTACGTCTTCCTAAAATATTAACACAAATAAAGATTTAAGTAGTCCCGACTGTTGAAAGAGAGCACCATGGTATGGTTAAAAGAGCATTACTACCCTCTGAAGCCCTGGAAGATAGCAGCACCTTATAAGTCTATTATGGGATCTCAAAGGAATTTAAAATCCACCATCATAATGTATGAAAAAATAATCTTCAGTGAGGAACATTCAAACATTGCTCAGGTCTGAATGTCCAAACAACTTCAACCTGAAAGTGGACGAACAAAGACGTCTCCAAAACCCTTAAACTGTAACAAAAGACCGACCACTCTAGAGCACATGGTAAGTTACAGCATAGGGCTTCGTGGTGCACATGTAGGTTTTTTTACATCTCAGCAAAAAAGTAACTTGGAGTGAGGCCAGGAGTTGCACAGCAGGAAAGCCCCTATGAACACACTCTTACTTTTTTTCCCATCACAATTGTGTCACAATATCCACATCAAAAACCTTTTATTCAAACGATTTAAGTTCTTGCAATTTTAACACATTCATGTCTGTCTTGTGACTATCAGTCAACCATACTTTATGTCTCCAATAACAGCAAAGAGAAGTAAACAGCACACAGCAACCCAACAGCAGCTTTGTTTCATAGCAGCTTTATAATAAGATCCGTTTATCTTCTATGGCTGCCGTCCAAAAAGTTAAAAGGGAGTATGTCCCCGATAGGGTTTAAAGAATGATGAGGAGCCGCAGGAGACAATAAGCTGATTCATCTCTGCTGTACGCACCTGACTGAAATACTAAACACACTTAAACAAGCTTCAGTGAGATAAGAATGATTCTAACGTCACACTTAAAAACAAGTAGCTGATTTTAAGCTTTACATTTTTTCTGAGAAAAAAAGTATCTGCATTAGTCTAATCTGTGAAATCAAATGCACTTCAGGGATTTTTTGTTTAAGTGCATTGCTGAGATGTTTTAAGGGAGCTGCACAAGTTGTCATCCATCATGCTCAATGAAGCGGCTCATTCTCCTGAGAATGGCTGACCTTGCCAGGTGATCTCATCACAAATTAACTCCCTCTATAAACTCTAATGCTAATTCTCTGCCTCTCCCCCCACATCCACTCTCAGACTACAGTACATAATGTATGCAAGCGTATTTTAAATTTGCTTGTGCATTGCTGCCAGAACAAAAAATAAATAAATAAATAAATACAATGAAATGAGTTTGTATCCAATCAGTGCATCTGCAATGAAAGCACCAAGAACAATTTTGCTACCAGTAACACACAATTCTAAATCACAGTCTGTTTTTGTTGTGACATGATGAATCAGTAAAACCTTGAAAAAGGAGGAAAGAGAAATATGGATGTCTATACATGTTTGGTACAAAAAAATGAGGGTTAAGTTTCTCTATTCTGAGCTCCAAGCCCCTTTGTCTTCTTCTGAAGGTCATTTCATGTCTGTGCTGCCCAGTTTTTGTCTTTCCTGGGAACCCGTCCCACATCCTGCTGCTCCCGCCTACCACTCTATAATGCACCAAGACTTAATCTCTCGAATGCAACCTTCAGCCAATCCAATCAGCCCCGAGGCACGCTCAGGGTCCCAGCAGGGCCTTTCCAGTGACATGGCAATAAAAATGGCAGAAAAAGAATATTGATCAGCCTGAACTACATGTTCAAGCCACCCTGTTAGGGAAGCAAAATATAAGTTAGTATTTACATGGAAAAAAGGGTTATTGCTTTATTGGAGCTCCTCTGATTAACTTCTCAGATTTTATTACATAGTTAGTGCCTTGCAAAGCAAAGAGAGACCCAACCAAGAGGCTGGAGGGCCTAGACAGATTCACAGCTCTGGTGCAGGAAATTGCCCACAGGACAACTATTAGTCGTGTACTTTATACATTTGGTCTTTAAGATACAAGTGGCAAGAAAAAAAGACATTGTCAAAAAGAAAACTAACAGTACACATCACCCTCAATACACCATCGTCGTGGTGATCTATGATGGTGGCAGTATCTTCCTTTAGAAATGTTTTTCTCTATTACAGAATGGGAAGCTATTTGGTTTATGTGAAGACTGATGGAGCTAAACACATCCAGATGGTCTTCCCTTCAGCATCCAGCAGAACATCAACCATTAATGGTTCAGATCTAAACTATTTAATGGATGCAAAATAGAACAACCCAATCAAATCCCAAACCCAATTTTCTTTATATGTAGTTTGATGCTTACCAATTTGAAAGTAATTTTCTCCTTTTCCTGTCATTTCACAGTTTATTCACTCCATTCTATATAATTGCAAAGAAGCAGATGTAATACACTGTTTGTTGTTGCAATGTGAGAAATGTAATAAAACTCAGCATTGTTGCTCAATGCTTTTGCTCAGCTTTTGCCATTTGATATCAGAGAATCACTAGCTGATGCACTCCACACTGACACCAACTGTGACTAATACCAACTGTGAGTGCTGTTGATGAACAATATGGAGCAAGGATGAACTAATTAGTGTGATGGAGCTGGATGGCAGGACTGGCAGAGCAAAAAAACAAAAGGAAGCTTTGCCGGTAATGCCATTTGAAGCAATTAATTGTAAATACAACACCTGAAAAATTATGTAACAAGTAAATTGTTAACTGTGATATTTTAAACTCATCAGTGCATAAACAAATTTCCTGTCAAGGTGACACCAAGGATACTGTATGTACAATATGGAATACTAGTGGGAGCAAATTGCCTTAGCTCATAAATAAGCACTTGGGAATGTACAGCGGATCCAACTGTGGTTAAAACCTTTAATTGCTGTAATAACAGAGATCTTTAACTCAACAGCTTCACGTATCTGAACGATTTTATGTTCAAATGCAGTTAAATCAATCATAACAGGAATCTGTGGAATCCCTGGAGACAGGTTGAGTGTGTTTGGCTTGAAAGTAAGATAAACTGATCTGCTCTGACAGCTCTGCATGTTTTTACTTCTCTTCATGTATCTATTCTCAGCTATTTCTATAAATCAGAACTTCTCTAGATTTACTATACACAGGAAATTTTTATTTTAGCCTGCTGGACATTTTCTCCTCTTTTAATAAAGAGTTCCACTTGTGTAAACTTGTATCTCTTCAGGTTCCTCAAGTTTACTTGGACAAAGTGTGTTGCAGATCTGTATTTATCATACATCCTCACTTATCAGTTTGCTTTATTTTAGCATGCTTGCTACTTGTTCATGGGAGCACTCCAAAGGATGTTCAGATTATTTTTTCCATTAGCTAGTCTATTTTCTAAGCTCTTCTCCACCCTTGGTGCCCATTTTTTCCCCGATTCCCAACCAGCCTCACTGCTACGTCTGTTCTCCTCCCTCCCCCTGCAGCCTCTGCAGTGCAGATCTCTCCTGCTGATAGCTGCAAATCCCAAACGTGCCAGCAGATCCCTGCCTGGCTGTCCGACCTCACAGGTCTCACAACTGGGTTATGACAGGCTCAGAAGTCGGTAGCAACCCGTGGCACTCACCACTCTGTCGTGCCCTGCTTCCCCTAAAGCAAGAACATGGATCCATTTGAGCGGCATTGTGTGTAGGTAGCATCAGGCTTGTGTTGGTTAGACAAGGTGGCCCTTGCAACATTTCTGGAGATATGGGTGAGTGGGAGAAATAGATCTATGAGGGAGTTTTATCTGGCTGGCTGTTAGGTCACAACTCCATAGAAGCGGGAGTGCACTGCAGCGCTTTGCCTCACTGATTTATGAGTGTAAACAGATCAATCACCCGTACACACTTCTCCTTGTCTCTACTGGCTCAGCTTGGTGATGAATATGAACTGACCTGGGGAACTGACCGCCACTCTTCTAATTAAATACATGAGGTCCTGCCATGTAGCTTATGTCACTGAAATCAATACATTGAAAGCTCTAAATGTAAACATTTTTCTCAATTACTTATGCTGTACCAAGATTAGGCCTGTCACAGTAATTATTGCGAAAAGCGATAATACTGTTGTTTTAAAAGCATTTTCCAGTAATATATTGATAATGGCATACAAATGGAAGTTTGCTCTCGCAAAGGCCAGTAAACTTTAATTTTGTAAAGAAGAGTTCTGGAACTGGAAGATATTTTAAATATCTAAAATAAAGAACAACAACCAAAGCATTAAATAAAATAAAAAACACACACAAGCGAAACCTGAAGTCAAATGGATTATTATGTCTCTGTAAACAAAATTGCCTTTCAATAAACAATCATCAGAATGGAAATTGTCAAGCTCATTTTAATTTAAAAAGGAAACTCTTCCCAGGTTAAAACAGAACAGAATCCAAAAATCATTTTGGCTCATGAGTGATTTAGAGCCAACTCCTTATGATTTTGGGTCAGTAGTGGAATATGTTCTAGTCAGTTGAGTGTTTTTGACCTCCAGATAGCTTCACCTTTCTGCCACATCCAGCTGGTGTAGCTACTGATAACCTCAACAACTCTGTTACCAAGTGCTACCACCAACTTTAATATTTTTCACATCATTTTCCTTGTGCAAGGAGAATATATGCTCTCTGAACAATTTTCTTGACTTAGCCATGTTTCCAACATTTGATGAAACTTGATTGTCCACAGTCCAGATGATGAAATAACGTTTTAACGAACATCTAGTAGTAGTGTAAAAATTTTAAAAAATTAACCTTCATATTAAGCCACAATTACACTTTTGAGACCAAGAGGTTATGCACTCAAATAATATATTTGAGTGCAATGATCAAAAAATTATCAATATATTGAATGATCCAAACCTCAACAAACATCCACTTCATAACAATCTAATCTATAGCTAAGCTTGCAAGAGAATTATTCTAAATGACACTGAGGCCACTTTTTTCTTGATCTTTGTCACGCAGCATCAGTTAATAAATCAATAACAAAAAAAAAATCCTTCTGTCCTTGCTTGACCTATGAGGTTTGTCGTTTCTGAGGCTGAGGACAAACACAGAATTAAAGACGAGTCTGAGTCTAAATCTGTGTTTGAAATGTGAATCACTGTAAAATGTTTGTTAGGTTAAGACTACACATAAGAGTTGTAGTTTTACCACAGCAGAGACAGTCCGGCAGACATCAGTCACTGTCTTTACAATGTCTGACTCTGACAGACAGAAGTGGTCTGTGAAACTTGGCTCTGACAGCTGGGTCAGGCCATCCTGTCAGTAAAAGCCCGTTCAACACAACAAAGCGAGATCTTCTGACAAGCCTGTCTGACTCCATATCACAGGAGCTATAAACACACCCTGCTGCGTCAAACAGCTGATAGGCTTGACCGCGTGGGCTGCGGGGACAAAGGCCCCAAAGGACAGACAAGGGAGGGACAAGTGTTACTGATCCCCCTAGACTTCAGTCTGGATCACTTTCTCCTTCAGCCTCGAAGGACGGCGAAGCAACTTCCTCTTAGAGCAGCAGCAAACTTTTTGTTTGTTGCTGCCTTGACGTAAACAGCTGGGTGTGCAGACGATGACGGTCGATGTCGTATCTCCTCGAAGACTCACTTGTGTGTGAAAGGTGAACTCGCTCAAGTTTGAGTTGGTCTCTGCATTTTATTACAAAAAGCAGCCTAAAAATAGCATACAAATATTTGTATTTAGCCCTCCATAAAAACCCCAAAACGCCAACACTACCAGCTTTGAATCATCCAATCCTCTCTCCTGCAGTTCCTTAGAGGAGTGAATTACTGTGGAAGGCCCTGAACTTTAATAGACTGGCAAAAGGCCCAGTACACTGCATGACAAATCAATATTTAAAAGATTGGCCACCACATCCTTGTTAAAATAATGGATAGGCTAACACTGCTGGTGTGTGACTCACCAAGGAATGGTTTTACTCTTCTTTCCACTTAAAGTCTAGTGATAACACAAGAAAACCTAAATCAACTGGGGTTTAAGGGACAGTTGATGTTTTTAAAGTGAGACTCTGAGTGAGACTGATCACAAGCAATTGTGTCAATAAACTTCAAATAAATTACAAATTAATTAAAATGTCTTGCTCCTATTCCAAGTCTCTGCACTGATTTTGCATTTGATTAACATATGGAAAAGCTTGGCCTCCTAATAAAGGTCAGAAGTTCTGTCATTGTGAATTTATTCCACACTTATCAAGCAAAACCGGCACGTTCCACTGGCTTTTAAAATTAAACTTGCGAAAAGAAGTCTCATTTCTACTCCACTGACTACCTTCAAAGTCAACTTCAGTCACATTCAAAAGGCAAAAGGACTGGAAGAATAAACTATTTAAAGGCGTTTCTAAAAGAAAGCTTCAAAATAAAAGCATTTGCTGCTAATATTTGTGATACTTCTTCAACATGTATAGATGCTAATAATGTGTTTTGAAAGATGAAACGTCATCTCCATGCTGCAGTTGTTCTATTCACATCAAGCCTAGAAGCATAATACAAATCAATTAAAAAATGCTAATAAATGACTAATGACTTGTAATTGCACAGTGCTGTATCAAGTCCATTCACAAACCTTTTCCAAATTTTTGTTGTCATTCACATGCTGATGATGACACACTACTAGATAGTAGCCACAGCTGCCTTGGGGCAGTCTGACACAGGCGACCTTCTACTTAAGGTCATAACCTGACGGTCAGACATCCGTCTGGATTTTCTGGTAAAGAGCAGAGTTTATGCATTTCTTTAGGAGTTGTTTTGGGTTGCTGAATAAAATTTTGAACCTCTCTTGAAGAAACTTTAGCGGGCTCCTGGGAACGTTCAACACTCTTCCATGTTTTTGCCATTTGTTGCCATTTTTGTTTGCTGGAGTCCCAAAGTTTTACAAAGCGTGTTGTAACTGCTTGTAGACTAAAAGAGGTCAATGGCTTTCTTTCATATAGAACTTGAATTTCTTTAGATATTTTTGCCTACTTCCTGTTGTCAGACAGGTTACACTTAAATGATTTCTTCATTCTTCAGATCTAGTAATAATCAGGCCTGTGTTTAGCTAATACAATTCAACTCAGCTGTCCAGAGATTTACTTATAATCTGAAACATGTACATGTGACAAAAAAAATCAAGACAGAGAAATAGTTTTATGTAGTTTTTCTTCCAAAAAAGAGATTTCAAGAAGAAGGGGGCAAATAAACTGGCAGAAATAATGACAAAAAATGATGTAATTTATGTTTTAGGGTAGATCAAAACATTTTCACAGTTTAGAATTTAAGTTCATTAAGCCAATAAAGATATTATTTATGCAATGCATTCAGAAAATTAAGAAAATTGGAAGGTTTGCTGCAGCAAAATTATGATTGTCCCTATCATTTGCTTGACTTTGCTTCAGTCTGACTATAAACAGTAATTCGTGCTAAAAACACACGAGACCCTAGAGACAGAACAGCAGCTGGTGAAATATGGCCATCATCCTCAGGGACTCATGAACGCTGAATCACCTTTATTAGATGCCTGCTCTCTTTCAAAGCTTGTGTAATGAAGTTATAGAGATTAAAGGGACTGATATGAACTTCTTACCCCTCGTTCTAGCAACACAGGAACAACAGACACTCCCCAAGGACACTCTTTCATTTAAAGAGAAATCAATAATCACCTTCCCTGCCTC
Source organism: Phalloptychus januarius (assembly GCA_902982915.1). NCBI lineage: Eukaryota > Metazoa > Chordata > Actinopteri > Cyprinodontiformes > Poeciliidae > Phalloptychus > Phalloptychus januarius. The sequence continues at coordinate 11,631,513 of CADWAE010000131.1, forward strand.
CCAGCCATTGAATTTGTCAGAGCGCACAGAGGAGGTAGTAACTATTTCAGATGATGTCACTGAATCAAACCCAGGGCGAGAGAAAATGTCAGAATATACCCAGGATGGATCTCTCTGAATTGTTTTGCTGCTGTCTTCAAAATGAGTTTCCACCAAGGCTGGTGTCAGCATTGATCTGTGTCTGTTTCAGACCCTCCCTAAAAGTACACAATGTGACTGGCCCCATGGAGCTTATAAGGATTACTGACAGTATTGGGGAAGCTATAATTTTGTGCCTGAATTTGAAAAACAGCCAATTAGACCCCTGGCTTTGGTCCCACGTCCGCAAATCTGATGGAACATTCGTATTTCATATAAACCTATAGGGATGCTAGCTGGAGACAAAAGAAATAAAAAGGAGTCCACTGTACACCCCTAACTGCAAAAACAGGAACTTTTTGTCAGCTGGGTGCAAGTTGTTAGTGAAGAGAACAGAGAGTTTGTTTTTTTTAAAGCTGGTGTTACATAAGCAACAGAGACGCTGACAGGCTGAGTGTTGATCCGCTATGGCCCCCTGTGATTCCTGTCTCCTTCAAAGCAGCTGCTGAATGTTCACATCTCCTCTCGCTGGTTTACAATACAGTATCACCCTAAATAAACGTTCCCAAATGTTTCTTTCTCCTCTCTTTTTGGTCACTTTCGGTTTACTTTTGAAAACTCTGTTAGAAGGAGATCGTCAAACCGTAGCCTAATATTTCAGTTGTTCTGAAAATAAATAAAATTTTGCAGTAATAAGCTAATAATTCAGCAGCTGGGATTATTCTGTAGGTTCCTCAAAGATACTGGAAGTAGGGAATGTGGTGTAAACAGCTCAGGCATTTTATTAGTTACTGCATGAGAATTCCTTATTCATATTCTTGCAGCTGGTCATTTATTATGAATAAAGCAGTCAGACATTTCCGGATCTAGACCCCAACACTGCAGCTCTCGAACACAGCGAGTGCAGACAGAGAGGTGAGAGCTGATGTGTATTAGTCGCAAACAGGACAAAAGGCTTGCATTAGAGGGGTAAAGAGATAAAAAGATTATACACAGTAGTGTCTACATGGTTTGTGTATAACATATATGCATTTTGTAGCTAATTTTAGAAGATTTTTTTTCAGGACTCCCCTGTGTTTAGGTTCACCCCTCTTTGCATCTAACACTGACTAACTTGCCTTTCCCTGCTTAAGTAAAGCATCCTTGCAGCATGATGCTGCCACCACCATGCTTCACTGTGAAGGAGGGTGTGATCCGGATGCAGTGCAGTTATTTTTCCATCACACAGCTTCTTACCCATGTATATAAGCAAAAAGTTGGTTTTTATTCATATCTAACTGGAATCTCTGGTCAAACAGATTCCAAACTAATAAAGGATTGTTCATTTGAAAACAACACATACAACATATGACAAGGGGACAAAAGTCTCAGGGACATTATCACTGCTAAAAACAAAACATCCATTTTGCAATCTTGATGCAAGATGCACCACATGGGTGCATCCCGTAACTCTAAATCCTGTCATCTACACAGATGCTCAGATAACGTCTGAATCAGAGAAGGACCGTTGGCTCATTTCACGTGGGAACAATCTCTTCATCTGGAATGTAAACCAGACAAAATAAGATGGTTGCAGTATGAACACGCAACATCCTATTTTTACCCTGGAAGAAGAGGTGCAGGTGATGGAGCACATCAGTTCAAACAAAAAAAAGAAAGTTAACAAGAAGGGACCTAGACACTGCACTTCTTGAGGGAGCTCAGGCCATTTGATGCATATAGCAAGACACTGCATATCTTCTAAAATCTCTGTGGCTGAGAGTCCAGTTAATCAGATGAGGTGGGATTACCAAACTGTGAGGCAGGAGCTCGGCCAAAGACCGCAACTCCAAGGAAGTGCTTTCTGGAAATAGGCAGTGCTTTGTAAGAGCAAATGTTTAGACACCCATCAATGGCTGCTACACGAGATTCAGGGATTCCTCTAACATGGATGAAGGAATCAAAATAACACTTCAGATATGTTTTTGATGAGGGAATAACATTGTAAAGCTAAAAAAAAGTTGATTCTGTAAAATACAACACCCTTTAAAGATGCAGGCTATGTGCTGTTGCTGCTCTGTAGCTCCAAGAGCTGATCATAGAAAGAAAGATGATCCGCAAACTGCTTGACAAATAAAAAACATACTTGACATAATCTGCAAAGTATATAGACAAGCAATCAAAGGCAACATTAAAAGGACTGCAGTCAATAATTAAAGGTCATTCCCAAAGCAACAACCTTTCAGAGCAAATCCTTCAGAATTTACCTGTGCTTTCTTTGTGCTTAATTTCTTTTGACCCTATTTTTCTAAATAAATAATAGTACCATTTGCACATATTAAAATGGACGTGTTTAATAAAACATGACCCAGAACACTTCAGTTAACGGCACTGTGAAATCAGCAGCCACTCAACTTTTTTTTTGCTTTCAGCTCAGGCAAAAACCCTGAGCTAAAATTTTTAAAAGGCTGCATCATTGCACAAGCATGAGTCAGTAGAGACAATCAGATGATGTATAAGTGAGGTACGCCTCTCTGGTCCCAGCAAATCACAGCATCAAAACACTGTTAGATTGAACCTCTTTTCAGTAAATTTCATGAAACAGAGGCATAGGATCTATGCTGGCATTCCAGCTGCTCTGCAGTTATATTCTTCTGTATTCTCGTTACACTTGCAGCCAGTGATGGATGAAGGGTGGGGAGAATGAGAGGGAATCCCTGCTGCAATAACAACTTAAAACGCTCCCTGAGGACGTGCAGGGTTTTTAGCACATCACATCAACACAAGCGTCTGGAAAAATAGCTTGTGACTTGGATTCATTTCAAGGACTACTGATAAAATTGAACAGAAATCAAAGGGAATCGTTTTAAAAATGTTCAGATGCTGAAAGAGTGTAAAGTTGATTTAAAGCCTTTATATCTTAATCGCAGTTTGATTTTCTTCTTTTTCAATGATAACACCTTTTCTAACCCCGTTCCTGCCTGTTAGCAGCTGTTTTGTGAGATAAATCGGTGATCCGGGGTCCCGGAGTCCCGCTGTGCGGACGGGCTTTGAATGGGCAAAGACTGTCCCTACCTTCCACTTTGGTGAGGGTGAGCACCGGACTGTTGCAGGCGGACAGCGGGGCAACCCTGGCGGAGTGCTTCTTCATGATGATGAGCTCGGATGGGCTGAGCTCCAGACCGCTTCGACTACATCCCTGAAGCTGGTTCGGTGCAGACTCCAGACCTCTTGATGGGACCCCTCACACTCGGTCCCCTGCTCTCTGTCCCCTCGCATCCATCCGACTTCACTGCTTCAGATTTTTTCCCCCCTTACCTCTCCCCCCCACCTTCTCCCTCCTTCCCGCCCCAAATCTGCCTCACTCGGTGCGTCCTGGCTGCAATCTCCTTCACGTATAGTTGGGCATTTGCTGCAATTCGCCCACGTCACGAACTAATTAGTTTCACAACCACGTCCGTCCGTCCCCACATCACCCCTCATGGTGGAGCCCGGTGGTCCTCCCAGATCCTCCTCCTCCTCCCCCCGCCGCGGTCTCCAAGTAAAAAAAAGGAAACTCCGCATGCAGCCCAGAAGCAAGAGACGCTGACCCGGTTCGGAGGCGTAAAAACAAACTCCAGCTCTATAAATGGACCCTTAGTGACAGAAATGGGACCGAGGCATCGGGGATGGGAGGGTTATGTGCTGGTTTTCCATGAACAGCAAGTAATTAATATAGTATTACCAATATGGCTCACCACCCAGGGCGCTATTCTAGGATGGGACTACTCCACATTGGGTAGTTGATATAAATCAGTTGGGCCTCTAAATTTATGACTTTCATTTTAGTTTTTGTATTTTTCCTTTTTCCACTGAACAAAAAAGTGCTTTTGTGAAATCTTTGTTTGTTTTTTTTTAATAGTGTATAGCTTGTAGCCCCAGGTAGGATGTTTGGCTTTAAAAGCATAGATTACTAATGCCCCACATTTTTTAATTCTATGGCCACCAGCCACCAGGGAAATACACAGCAGGACAGGTTCAAAGATATGAATACCTTTGCAAGGTACTTTATTAGACAAAATTTTGAATGGTGTTTACAAAATTCTTTACAACGTTTTGGTGAATACCAAAACATTGGTGTTTACAAAGACATAGAATTGGTGTCTACAATTTTGGTTGTAAACTCTAATCCACATAAATGTTTTTATCTTCAACACCTCTGATAAAGGTAAATAAGAAATCACAGAAATCTGCTACATTTGGGGTAAAATATGCAAGATAAACATAGGCGAGCACTTTTATGCATAGCTTTAATTTATTGATTAAGTCCTTTGAAAATCAGATTGCTCACTCAGCTTATCACAAATCACAAAACTATATGACCATTCTTTTTATTCTAAATCTTTTCTTTGTGCTGTTCATGATTTTGACAAATGTGTTTGTCAAAATCAAATATCTTTTTTCTCATCTATATACCAAGCTGTGTACAGACAATACATAGCTGTCTTTACACAGCGTGGTTAAATTCATATGTTTTAGTTTAAGCTAAAGTCTAACTCCTGTTGTGCCTCAACATGATTAACAAACTTGTTGATTAGTGGCTACAACTGAAACTTCACACTGGTTTTCTTCTTCTACCATTCTTTGTTCCTGACTGTCATTTTACCAAAACCAATTTCATTCAGTTTCCCAACTTGTTGAAGAGGCTTTTCCATAAATTTCTGACTGCTTCTTGTTCTGACTTTGAATCAGGAAGAGATTGGTGTTGGAGTCTGAAGTGGCAATTTCGACATTCGGATCAATTTTTCCCAAACTCCAAGCTGTTAGACGGCTGATAAGACCAGCTGTTCATCTGAGAGAGCGGCTAAGTGCATCTGTAACTTACCACAATCTCATTTTTGTTGGATGCCAAGGAGGCCATAGTACATGATAAGAGGAGGAGAGGTAAGAAGGAAGAGTCTGCAGAATATTAATCTGTAGGGGCGTTTCCCAGTCCTGCAATGTAAACTCAAAGTAATTTAAATGCAGGCTAGTGTGTCAGCTAAGCCTGTTGCAGATGTGTGTACAAAATCCACTTAATAAGCGCATGCCTAAAGGAAGCTGTTCTGAATAATTCACAACTTACACTGTACCGCACACCCGTACAAGAATCCCCTCTTGTGCTAAAATAGGACAGGAAGCTCCAAAGAAACTCAAACTCTGCAACCAAATCCACTGCTCCCTTCCCATATGGTCTGCATTTGGGAATTGCATGGGGAAGCTGGAAAGGAGGTAATGAATGAAGAACAAAAATGTATATTAAATAAATAAACATGACGTCTATGAATTGCGAAAGGCAAACATGTCACTGCCTGAGTCACATTCTAGCATTGCACCTGCCACCTGTGTCTCTTGCATTTACTTCAAAGCCATCAATTTTTAGCCGTTCAGCATAAAGAAAACTTGAAGACTTAGTGAAAGGAGCGCATGTCATAGCATTCACAAATAAACCAGGGAGGAGGAGGAAAGATTGGAGAGGTTGAGATCATTAAGAGATTCCAGTCAGTGATTCATAGACTTTTATCTGCAAACATGGAGGAGGATCAAAGAAGTGCACCCTCCAAAATACCACATGACAACTCCATCTTTGTAACACACTGTATTTGGGATAATTGCAAATGATCAAGAACGCCGACTAAAAAAAAGAAAAAGAAGAAAATGCGCTGAGGTGGCTGCATCTGCACACTCTTTTTATTTAGAGGCAGAAAGAAGCAGATCTGGAGTGGTAGGTGATTTTTCTTCAACACACTCTGGAATCTTCTGCATCTCTCCAAAGAGCACTATGAGGTTTTTTTGTCTTTTGTTTATTTAAGCTGAAAGAGGGAAGATACTGACTGCCAGGTCAGGCAATCTTTAAATGGTGCTTGGATTTAGAGACATTTCTGGGATGGAAAGAAAACAGAATAAAATCTTAGAATAAGTATTTTAGGACTTGAGTAATCTTACTGCAGGAAAGGCTTTGTAACAAAACAAAAACAAAAGCATTTATACAACATTTTCACAACTTAAATTGACACTAACGCTATTCCCACAAGTATTTATTAAAGCAAAGCAATTTTATGAAACAAACAGTGAGTTCAAAGAATGAATCACAGGAGATGACAATGGGTATATAACACTAAGCAGTATTAACAAATCTCCAGTTATACTATGTTTTGTTTAATATGTTACATATTTACTATTTCTGCAGCTGAACATGAAACAGCACACTTTGTTGAGATTGAGAAGAGATTATCAATTACTTTGTAGGAGAAACTAATCGTCCCAGGCTGCTGTTGGCTGCATTTAAGTGTGAATGATTTGGGATGATTTGATTCAAATGAAACAATAAGGCCTGTGTGAGTATGTGCCTGACTCAATTTGTGTGCAGCACTGACATAGACTCTTTCTTTGCCAGAGCATTAATAGATGTGTTATTGGCATTTCCAATCCCATTACAGAGCTAATCTTTACTTAAGACAAATCAATTCCTTGTTGAACAATTGGAACAGCTATTTAATGCAGTCTTTACTGCACCTACATCAAACTTGGATTCTTTAAGAAATTATACTTATTTGGAGTTCCCTTGCATAGTGTGTGAATGTGTGCATGCACGGGTGAGTCACTGTACGCAGCGGGATATTTAGCACTTATAATGGTATTTTAATGCTGCATATCGAGCATTTCATTTGGTTTAAACCGTCCTGTTGGCAACACTTTGTGGCAATGTTATGTAGCAAAAAGATTGATAATCCTATTGGCATTCCTAATGTATGTACATTTCTGAATTTGAAGAAAGTAATAAAAAGATGTTTCTTGTAATACAGGAAATTAGAAAATATAAATAATTTTGGCAATTGTAACAAATCTAAAAGAGGAAAAAATCAGTTTGATTAATGTAAGACAGACAATGTGTCTTTTCATATAGTATATGTAAATGTCATGTTTCAACTGTATTAATCTACCACATCCTCAACCTAAAGAGCTGCTGGATACACATTTTCTTCAATAAGTAGCACTGGCTCCCCCTATTGTCAAGCTACTGTATAATATGAATATTTTAATTACATGCTTTGCTAGTTCTAGTAATAATTCCTAAGGGTTAAACACAACCTAACAGAGAGAATGCAAACTCTAACATTTCAACAATAACAATGGCTGTCACACAGTGAAACAAAACACACATATAGTGTTATTATTGTGATATAAAAACAGAACCAGCATTACGTTTCTGCCTCTCTTCTGTTCAGTTTTTTTTATTTTGCACAGGATTCTTTTCCTCAGTTCTAAATTTCAGGGCTTTTGAAAGTGGGCTCATTTTGAGTACATTTAAACCAATTCATTTGTTCTTTTTAGCCATTCATCTGTGATTTTGAATGGATGCTCTAATTGTCCTGCCAAAAGTCCTCTGCCTAAAATTCAATTCCCCCAGACTGCATAAAACATTTCTCTCTAAAATGCTTGTTTTTTTTTCAACGGATCGATCAGTTTCTTTTCACCATCCCAAAATGGAAGCAGATTAAGAGTTTTAAAGACTCCTCAATAGCTTTACACGACCTTTAGACGCACATTTCATGATCTTTAGTGACAGCCTTCATGTCTCGAACATTAGCAGCTCCTTTGCATTTTGTACATTTAAAGCATTTTAAACAGTCTGAGCTGCTCCCCAGCTGTTCAGAATGAAAGCTCCCCTTTGAACCAAGCTTGTTGCTCTGTGCTTGAAATGACTTAAATTGTTCACAATTGCTGTAATTATAAGACAGCATTTCCAGAATAAAGATAATTGCTTCATGCATTTAAACATCAGAGTAGTTTTAACATGAACAACTGCAATCATCTAGATATGATGATTTTCAATGTTTTGGTTTTGATTTTATTTTGTTCTTATATTGCCTTGCAAAATATATTTTACACATTTTGTCACATTAGAACTACAAGGTTCTTTTTTAATTTTATAGAACTCTATATGTGAAAGACCCAACTCAAAGTAATGCATAATTGTGCATTGGAAAAAGATGGATGGATGATTTTGAAAATCTTTTAGGGAAAAGTATGTCAGACACTTGTCTCCAATCTCCCTTATTCTGATACATATAAAGAAATTGCAGCCAATTACCTTCTGTAGCCACCCAATTAGTAAATAGAGTCCATCTGTGAATAATTTAACCTCAGTATGATATAGCTAGAGAAGATCAGTTTAAAGCAGACTTAGATTACAGACAAGATTCCAAGCTTTAACCATCTAACAGAGCAATGTTCAATGACAAGACTTGCAAAGATAAAAAGCTAAAAATATTCATTGTAAACTAATAGGCCAGGCAAGAAAAACATTACTCAGAAAAGCAGCAAGTCTAAAGAAGTTGCAGAGATTCAAGTAAACAATATGTCAACAAGACAACAATCAGTCTTGCAGTCCACAAATCTGGACTTAATGTTGGACCAATGCCCTAAAAAAGCAAAATTAAAAAAAAATTTAAATCTCATTGTAATTGAAATGTACCAAACATTTCCCATCTATAAAGCTAAAAAATCGTCATCAAATATATCATCCTGAAAAAATTACAGAAAGAGCTCTTTTCTCTTCTTTTCTCAGGTGTTCTTACTGTCCTGCAATCATGTCCTGCAATCACTGCAGTTGAACTATTACTCCTCTGGAGGGCACTGCGACCACAGAGTCACAGACAAACAGTACACCTGATCAGGGTTTAGATAAAAGGCGGCTAGGAAATCAACCTGCAGGCCAGTACTAAAGGAAAGACAGGGATAGCAGCAATGGGGATTATAAAGTGACCCAGATACACTGCTTTAACACATACAACCTGTACAAGAAATATGTAAGGACAGATACCTTCATGAACTTACTGACAAGCAACAGATGATGAATAAGTGAATTATTTAAAAATAACATGACGGTAAAATAAAGTAATATATATATAGAACCTGTTCTTTGTGATGACATCACATTCTTAAAGCACAAAGACAGTGCGAGGCACTCACTCCAATCTATGACATTTTTTTCTCCGTTGTCTAGTGACAAAAAGCTGCAGGGAGTCCAGAGTGACCTGGAAAACACTGACAGCTCTTAAAGAAGCCATGGAATATATATTGTTTATTGCAAATTGGTATTTGAATAGACCCCTCCTGATCCCTCTAGGGACTAGAGTATATAGAAAATGGATGGATGGATGGATTTTGAATAGGCTTTTTCATTGACAGATTACAGTCAGTAGAAAGTAGAAATGCATACGTCTTTAGTGCAGGCTTTTATTTTTTATTTTTTGCATGATTGTCAGTTGTTTTCAAAAGAATTGACTCATAGAAGATGATTGACATCTATATTTGAAAGAAAAAGTAATTTTCTGAAACAGATGAGCATTGCACATTTTACACAAACATGTTCCTCCGTAACAGAAACAGGAAAGCATGAAGCATGTAAAAGGCATGCACCTAGCATGCAAAAAAGGATTTCATGCACTGCTGCATTGCAGGTTTTTTTTTTATCCCCACTGTTAGAAATGTAAATGAGCATGAATCCCAACCAAGTTTTACGAATTCCAAAACTAGGTTCCAGAGTTTCCCCTCTGTGCTGAAATTTTGTATTCATCCCTAAACAAAAAAGTATACATTTTCTTTTATCGACTTAGAGATTCAGCATTAAAGGGCAAACTTAATCAAAATTTAAAGCTAGAAAACAGAAATCTTGAAAAATATGATGCATAAATAAATCACAACCTGACTTTCCATTAATTTTCAAAACACCTCAGTAGTTATAACTTTCATGCTTTTGGCACAAAACCTGCTTTTGAAGCAACAACTTTCTAATACTGTATGACAGTTAAATATGACTATACTGCATATATAAATGCAGAATGGGACTGCCGATTGGTTTCAACAGAAAATAGTGTTTTTCCTGAAAAAAGGAAGAAAAACACTATTTTTCCTCTTTATGTCTATGAATGTCTTCATTGGACATGTTGCCCCATTGATAAAACTATAAAGGATGGTGTGAAAGCTCTTACGAACGCCAAAGAAGGAAAAGTCGATCAGAGTCATAAAAGTCAGCAGTTCAAAAGAAGCACCAAGCAAGGGTGCATTTCATGTTATGGCTAAATCATCAAGGTGATGGCAAGTGTTGGTCATCAACAACAACAATGGGATTTGTGTCTGCCATTTCTGTCCCTCACAACAGTTACTGTATTAAATTAATAAGACTTGGTTTGATAAAGTAGCAGTAAAGTAGTTTTAAGGGTCCATTTAAAACTACTATTCTGAGCAGACCTGGTTCTTGTTAAGTGACTGCAGAGAGACGCACAAGCCGCTCCTTGATCCTGCCAGAATAAGCAGGCTTAGACGGTGGATGGATGGATGTTTTAAGTGGCCATTACGTTTTGCATTGATGATTTCTCAATGCAAATCAGATGCATTGAGAAATCGATGCAATGATCATATGACATTTATATTACATGACATTTATATCCAATATAAATGATATATATAAACATCCAGATGTCATCACTGTTGGAAAACTTCCTACAATCTTTTTCTTTAGATTGTTTGCTTTCTGTCAGTCACACTATTGAACAAAAGATTATTTCCATACAAGCTCAAACACAACTGAAAATGAAGAGTCGTAAAAATGACCCATAGTCCTATCAGCTATTTCACAGCTAATGAAAGTGCAAATTGAATGGTGGAGGATTTTTGTCTTTTTTTTATTCTCTATTTATTTTTTTGACATATTTCAGACTAACAGATAATCCTTACATCTGGAAACAGCTAAGCTCTGGCCACAAGGCAGAACCTGCGTCTCATGAGTGACAAATAAAAGAGCCTTATCGGAGCCTGAAGAATCCTGCCCTGGATGTTGGACCTGTTTGAACCCGTTTCTTTTTAGTGCAGCACAAACAGCCATCAACTGTCTCACACAGGAGCTTAAATGAGGGCTTCAACAAATCTCCATCTTTGTAACAGAAGGATTTGGGGTGATAGCTGACAAAACAGGGAAATAATACACCTGAGACTCTACAGCTCAATTATGATGAGATTTAGTGAGTTTCATCACTTTTGCATCAAGATAATCGAGTCTGACAGCTCTGAAAAATTGGAGGGAAAATGGAGACAATGACAAACACATTCCATAAATCAACTGAAATTGTTGGACCAAAAAAACAATAATCATAGACCGAGTAAAATAGATCTCTACAGAAGAAAAACATATCATATGTAAACATTATTTATACAAATGAGTTATATATTTGTACAAATCTTGATGTACAACTCAGAAACACGTTGGCACCACGTCTGACATAAATAAATTAGCAGAAACTCCAAAAAGGAAACTGCTAAGAAAGCTCGTTGGGAACTTCTCACCATATCCTACAGTGACTGCTTAGGAACATGCAGAATTAAAGAGCACAAATCGTTCTTTTTTTTTTATATATAAATTTATTTATGATTTTTCAGAGTTAAACAGTCAAGACAGAAGAAAAAAAACAACAAAAAATTAAACAAAATTCAACACAATACAAATAGAACTCATGATCTACAGGAATTTATGAAAATATACACATAAATCAAATGCATAAAAAGTAAATGTTGCCATTAAAAAATAGTAAATTTTCTGACTTGATAACACTTATTTCCCACATCCATTCACACAAACACACAGGGTTCTACCAGCTGACTCCCTGCTTATTGTAGTTGTCTGAGCCATGGATTGAACTTAGTTTTCCTCTTCCATCAAACATGCTTTTCCTTACCTGGAATGTCATTTTTTTTCATTGTCCTGGGGAAAAGGTACTGAGAAGCTGTTTTTGTATATTATCAAGGTGACTGGAGAGCTGGGTTGGACTCTGGTCCGGTAACTAACTGGTTAATTTTTTCACTAACAGACAGGGACTTCTTTGTGTCAGGTAATTTCTCGCCAGAATGGACAGAAGTCCCATGTGGGCTACCACCTGGGTCAGTCCTGGGATCCCTCCTATTTGACATGCTCACACTAGTTTGAAGCACCTTGAACTGCCTTGTTGTTGAAATTCCAATACAAATAAATTTGGCTTGACTTGACTATTCACCTGTGCTTATTCCCCAAGTACGCTCAGATCTTCTGTATAAATTATCTTTGTAGCAAAAGTGATCTCTCCATCTTTTATCTATTTAACCATTAAGCAGCCAAACAGCCGTTCAACATAGTACAGTTAATAATGAAATCAGTTAGTTAGTTTACATACACCGCTGAACTTCAAAACAGTTATATATATACATATATGCTAGGTTATCATTTATGTATGAAGGTGAATGTCTGGTTTTCTAGCCATAAGTCAAAATACATTTTGCCTCTTGAAATGATCTTTTTTGTTTGTTTTTTTTATTTTTGATCTGTTGAAAGGTCAGTTGTCTTTATTTGTGTTTCTTCCTTTGAGATGTCTGTGAAGTTATGCCAGTAAATCAGTGTCCAGGCTCCTAATGCATTAGAACAGTTTTTGAGGTGTTTAGATTGGAATGCAGGAACAACCAACTCTCTTTCAACTCTGATAAAAACAGGGTTTGATCAGCAAAGCTTAGCTTTCCCATCCATAGCAGCAGCAGCAGCAGGTGTTTGGAGACACTTCAAAAGAAAAAGCAGATGCACCACACTGTCAGTAGTCTAAAACTCAGACCCTTTCTTTCGTCCATCAAGCCGCACTCACAGAGCAGAGCTTGTCGGCAAATAAAGAGCAGTCACTTTTGGACAAAAATAGAACTTGATGCTCTCGTGTTCCCATAGCTGTAAATGTGCAGCTTTGCGCTCCTGTTGCGGGGTTGGATGGAGGGCTGCTTCTATATCAGCTGGAGATGGAATTAGGAAAGATGAGGCAATTTATCACCCCGCTGAGGAAGGTTTTTATTAAGATGAAGTGCTCTCATTATGTGTGGTGGAGGCAACATGGATGACTGACTTGTGTTCAGTTCTCAGCAGTATTTAAAGGGATGTTAGTGGGGGAGTTGCTTTAAAACCGAACAGTTTATGAAGGGCATGTCCTACAATTCCCTTTGGATTAGGCTATCTGACTATCTTTAAAAATAAAAACAGGATTCCTTATTTTCGACCCTCAGTTAATTAAACTATGTTTAGAGACCAAAATACCAATCCATTGTAATCTATAAAAATTATCCAACAAGGTCTCATTTGGACCTTGCTTATTCTATCAATTCGTCATAAAACCTTGCTGTGCTCATAGCAAGGTTTGAACATTGTACAGCAAGTCCCAGTACAAATGGAGGCCTGTGCACTTGCTTGATTTGAATAACCACTGTGGCTAAGTAGTTGCTCTGTACATGTAGATGGGAGAGGATTGCAAACCAGTCAGTTCCCTGAGGGGGGAGAAGAGGTTCAAGCCTTCCTGACTCCTTCTGCACTCCCCCATCGGTTGTCGGCTCTCATCCACATCCACAGCACTCTTAATTGCCTGATTCCTGACCCCACGTTGAATACTTGGTACACTAGGAGCTTGGGGGTTATAATAGTGACGTATCGTGACATCCATGGGGAAAACTCACTCCCTCGGCTATACCAGCTCTTGCTCGCAGTCTACAGTCCCAGCAGAGACCTAAATTTACAACTCATATCAGACAGTACATGAGTACAAGAGTGTTTCCCACATAAAATGTTCTGGGTCATGTCTAACAACCATGCACCACCAAAATTTGAAGTCACACGAAAGCTGCACTTTAAATTCACCAGCCAGACGGCGAGGTGAACCGAGAACCCGAATTCTTATCAAGAATACGCTGCTTTGTAAAGGTACTGATTAATTTTCTAAGTCGCATAACAATCATAATGTCATAATGAAACAATCATAATGAAAATGAGGCCTGCACATTTCAATCTAAACTATTGCATTGTAGTATTGTATTTATGCTCTACTCTCTGTGTGGGGGTGTGTGTGCAAGTGTGAGAGTGTGTAATTCCTAAAAGATTTTCTTTCAGGATTGTATTTAGCTTCATCCATCTTTCCATCCAGTCTGAGATGTCTCCATGACCCTGTCAAACAAAACTAAATTGGGCCCAACAGTTACATGTTTTAATTAATGTTGTTGAAAAAAGTAATTTGATATGGTGACTATTACATTTTGGAATATACAAACTGACAAGAAGAAAAATAGCACAGAATGAGACATGTTTAATGGTTTGTGTTTATTGGTCCCATCACCTAGAGGCTTTAACTGTTTTTTGCAGATTTTCATTGACTCAGAGAAGTCAATGACTTCTTCAAGCTATTTTTGTTTTGTTCTTGGCGTATGGGTTTAGATTTTGTGTCAATGTTTATCTTTAGTTAAATGTTATTCCTTTCTGTCATGTCACATTGTGTCTTGTTAATTTCTTTATTAAAGTGTCATTTTCTCTCAGTTCTTCCGTCAGATGCTACAGACATCAGATACTTAGTCAATATTTCTCAAATAGAAAGCTGAGATGGATGTGAAAGAAGTAAGAGGTTTCATTAAAAACATGGCTAAGATTCAAGTGATTGATGGTCCTATCCTGCAAAGAAAAACAAAAAACTCATAGTCGGCTCACTGCTGAGATTTATATATACACACACACCACAAACTGTGTGGGTCTTTCATCCAAAGCGTTTAGTAACACAAAGTGTAATCCACAATGTCAGCATCGACACCCAACGGCACAAATTAGGAAGATGCTACCAGATGCAGAATGACTACATTAATATATTTAAATTTCTTTTACTGCTAATGTGAAACTTGGGCATGTTTTGTCTCTGAAAAGCAAAAACAACGTTGTTGGTTAAAGGAACATTTGCCGCAGGGGAAGTATAAGTGACCTTTCCAATGTGAACTTTTGCCACTAGAAAAGTCTTTTAAATGAACCATGTGCAATCTTATAGTTGTGCCATGCCTGCTGGTAATATGATGCTGAGCAGGGCAATAAAACTGTCAATGCCAGGATATCATTGTTAGTTTTGCTAATGCTTTTGCAGTTTGCAAAGTAAATTGGTTGCAGAGTAAAATCAATTATATCACTGCCAACTGTCTCCTGCAAACAACGTCCCTTTTTGTTTTTGCCAATTAAAATAATAGTTTTTTACATAATTTGCCGCATACACATTTGAAAAATACTAACCTTTTCACTAACATTAGGAATTACAAGACTGAGCACTGGTCACACTCTGTAACAACTCTTTATTTAATTGTTTATACAATACTACTACATATAATAATGTCCACCGACATTCATCTAAGCAAAATACAAGATGATAGTTTTTTCTGCAGAATCATTTCTTTCCAGGCATTCAGAGCAGAAAAATGAGCCTCCATCTCTGTTCTGTAAGCACAAAATGAGCATGACTCACTGACACTGACAGAATCACTGACTGCATGCACAGTTTTACTAAGAGTTCACAACATGTTCACAGGCCTGTGTTCTGAGTCACGGATGAGTAACAAAGACTTTCAGATTTCTATTTTTTATTGAAGGCAGGGAAATGATTAATATATTGTGCAGTGGGTGTGATATGTCCATATAACACTTTCCCACAGCTGTTTTTTATGTGTTTGAGTCAGTGATATGATCTGCTGGTAACTTGACATTTATTTTTATCAGCGGTGGGTAGTAACTAGTTACATTTGGTGATCTCCATGTACATGAGTAACTTTAAAAAGATAAATAAAAGCATTCTAGGAGCATAGATTAAGCTAAGTCAAGTAGAAATCTATTCTTCTAGTTCTATTATCTTGAGATATTGCTTCTCTTACTCGACTAATCTACAGTAAGTTACTTCACAGCTATAGATGACACATTTTAACCAAAAACATATCAGGCACACACACACACACAGCTGTGTGTAAACAAAGTTTAGTTCTACTGAGCTACTGTGCAATTTGACGTTAAGTGAACATGCAGTAAATAATTTATATTGTAACTGAAAGTCATTTTCATTGCTCTAAAGTCTTTATGCTTCTTCGCTCTGCAGCAAGCTGATGTGAAGATGTGCTGAAAATGTTTACTGCAGCTTTTTCAGTCTGCATCTTAACAATTGTTTCTTTTAAACCATGGCTTGTAGTGTGTAACATATTAACTGTGTCTTAAAGAATAAAAGTTTTTTTTAATTGTTTTCTACTTGTCTTTCTTTTGATGTTCTGTAAAGCCCTTTAACTTGGTTTGCATGTGAATGCTGCTATATAGATAACCTTACCTTACCTTCCATATCACTTTTCTTTTACATAATACAAGAAAATATTCAAGTTCAGAAGTTTATCAGTCACATAAGGAAAGCTTACATCCACACTCCGTAGTGTTAAATGTTCTGATTCTCTCAATGTTCTTCTATTAAAATACCCAAATAAACGGCTTAATTATTTCAGCAACCCCGCTGACGGTTTGCACTCCCTGTTGAGCCCGGCTGTTAAGTGGCCAGAGCAAAAAATGATGTGCTGTGTATGACCACAGCTGACCCCTGATTAATTACACAGAGATAGGAGTCATCACTTCACAGGTTCTAATTAACAACAGATAAAAGAAGTGAGGAAGAGAAAGGGATGACAGGAGGACAGGATTTTCCTCTTAGCAAAATTTCCATGAGAAGGAAGCACAAGTCCCAAGAACTGAGGATCAAAGCTATGATTTGGTAGGTTTTGTCCTTAGGAATAATTCTGAAAAACATGATCAGTAACAGTAGCTGACGGTATAAATGGCTACACTGAGCGTTGAAATAGATGCACATATTTAATGCATGCAGTATTTTTGAAATATAATTTTATAACCCAAGCAAGGTGACATACAAGACGACTTTATTCTGAGTTCTGCGATAAACTGCATTTTTGTTTTAAGTTTGACGAACTGTCAGTGGCTCGCTCTTGCTCTCTTTGCTAACTTCCTCCACACTACAGTAAACTCCAACACTTTCCATGGCACACAAAGCCAGATGAACAGCTGCGAGAGACAAGATTGGAGGTTTTCTTCCTCGGTGTGACAGATCTGATCTGCTGCTCCTCCAGCCTGATACGCACAAAAGAGACTCCTGAAGCAGGTGTGTGCTGATCTATGCATCCTCTTCAATTATAGATGCAATGTTACACAACAGAAGCTGCTCCCACTGTACTGGAGGGATAACAGCTCAAAATATACTTCTGCAGACAAGCTTTAACAGTAGTGTTCTGACTGAACATGAAGATGCACAAGTAAAGTTTATTTATGTTGCATTTTTCACAAATAAACTCACAAAACGCTTACAAAAAACATGTCAAGAGCAAAACTGATTATCTTGAAATATATAATGTTTTCTGCAATTTAGAAGCAAACAATAAAGTTATAGATCCAACTGTAGATATGATAAAAAAAAAAACCCTTTTGGATGCTTTTGAAACCTCTTTTCTCACTTCCACTGAGTTGAACTTCAACGAATGTCACCATCAGCAACCTTTAGCCTATACAGAGCTAAGAAGCCTAGAGAACGAAAAGGGTTACAGTAGGTCCGAAATATATTCAGCTTCTCAATATAAGGCAGGTACAAAAAGCTAAAAGTTGGTACTAAAGGATGAACAGATTTTAAGATTTGATATGAGCAGTTTAAGGAAGCCAAAACAGATCTGCTGTAAACTCTTTACATTCTAGTTGCTGCATTTCATACAATCTGAAGTTAATCCTAATTTATTTAGGCTAACAGAGGTATGACTATCTGAATAACTCTGTTTAAAAAACATGCATATTGATCTCCAGTTCAGCTTTTGACAGCAGCAGTGTCAGTTTATATATATATATATATATATTCTTCAAATTAAAACAGCAAATTCAAATCAGCAGTTTGGATTGATTCTCATGTGGAAAAAAAACACGACCAGATTTCAGAAGCCAGTTCCTAAAGGAGCCTGCTGGGATGTTGCTTAATTGCAGAAGTCATGTAGCTAAATCATGTAGCGAGCTATAAATAGATCATGCTAACAGCTTTAATGTTGCCTTGCAGCAAGAAAGGGGTCTTTCTGCAAGAAGTTTGCATTTTCTCCATATGTATGTGTGGGAGCCGTTCAGTGCTCTGGGTTCCTCCCACAGCCAAAGATGTGACTGATGGTCCGGCCGATGCCCTGTGATGGACTGACATCCATGCAAGATGTACCCAGACGCTTGCAAAAACTACTGGAGTTGGGCGTCCCTGGGCATGAATGTTATTATCTGCAATAAGTTTGTTTAGAGTTCACTGAGCAAGACTTAGCAGTTTCTTGATATTTACCAGACAGTGAGTTAGACTGGGCAATTTGTGAAGCTCAGAAAGCTTGAAAGAATACAGGTGGATAAATTATAGTACCTCACAATCTGTCCCAGAGGAAGGACATAAAGTAAGACAAGGAAAGGGACGTTAAAAGTGCCTTGAAGACTAGTATTCTGATATGACATAATTTCAACACATACTAGAAACTCTTTGACAAAAATATGAACAAAAGTATAAAATAAAACAAAACCATGATTCCTTCAATTTGTTCATCTGGATACTATGAACAACAGCATCAAAGCCAGAGGAAGGATCTCAGAAAACTGAAAAGAAAAACTGGAATTTTTCATTTGACAAAAACTCTAATATGTCTATCATCATAAGTTAGCAGCTTCTGCTAACTTAGTTTTTAAAAATATGCTTTATTAAGCTAACTAGCAGATGAATTTATCTGAATAATAAAGCTTGAGCTGGTCAACTACAGTATATTATTAAGCTGAAGAGCAAAGAGTCTTTGGAGAGAAAAGTTTAAAATTTGGTTCACACCGCATCTGTGGCTGCTTGAAAGAGATTGGTCCAAATTGTGTTTTTCTGAATTAGCTCAAAAAATACTTGCTGAAAAGATTTTAAGGACACATAATTCATGTCCACCATGCAGAGGCTGAGAGTATCAAACATCCTAATGAATAAAGTGGAATAAAGAAGTCTGAACACAATGTCCACAGACGATGAAGAAGGTTTTATGTCACCAATTACAGCTACGATGTCCTGTTTATGTCTGAGATCAGACTGTAAGGAAAAGTGATGGTGAGAGATGTTATGTGCTGGCTCCAACTTTGTTAGACAAAAAGTGTAAAACATTGCACTCACTTTCTGGCATTCTGGAAATTCTGGCTCAATGGGAGTAGTAGGAGAAATTACATTATGTTATGTGTCAAACAACAGCTTAGCGGTTTTTCCTTGACAGCAGAACCTAAAAACCATAAGGACCAACAGGAAGTTTTTTAATTACAGATTGGAGGATACAATTCTAAAAATTACTTTGTTTTTAAGAATTGCTGAAATGGCTCACAACCCAAGACAAGTCTGTATCTGTGGACTCTGTCTCCAACATTCTACTCCCTTTGGCAGACAGAAAACCGAAACCATCCAGCTTGAAAACTGGATGCCAGACTCTGCTGTTCCAGTTAATCGACATGACTTTACAGCTATTGATACATTAGTAACTACAAATAGAAAAGCCTGCATGTTTGGATGAACTCAATGTGGCAGCATGTTCTCATTAATATACATTTCAAAATGTCCTACAACCCACTTACATAAATATATAAATTATTAATAATATCCAGATGTTGTAGAGTTAGTGGTATCAGATAGTTTTAGCATGTTATGTGTTATGCACAGCATTAGCAGCCTCTTAGAGACAACTGGACAAATAAAGCAGAGTAATACAGAGATACAGCCACCTCAATCTGTTATTATTTTATCTCTGTGTGGAGGACTGTAGATGAGCATGTGAGCATGCAGAATCTGAGAGGCAAAATGCCACACACACGTGATTCTGACCCTTGAGTGATCACTGAGAGCAGGAGTTTTGCTTTGACACCAGCTACAGATGTGCGCAGAGGAAAGAAATTTGTCAAAAACCAAAAAATGACTTACTAAGCACATTTTACATGTAAATAATGAGAAAGTCACACACAGGTCAGCCTTTTTTTCATTTTGCCACTCTGTTGCAGACCAAGAAAACTTTGCCATGGCAACAGCAGCAGCATCCCAAAAAAACCAAAGTGAGCCTAAACAAACTGTTCAGGGAAGCCTTTACGGGCACAACAAAGGATCCTAGGCGTTGAATCTAAATTCGCTTTCTGTAGCCTGAAGTAAATTTGCCTCATTGCTCTATCACAAAAAATTTAAAATGCTGTACAAAGGATGTTTTCCTCAACTTGACTTTGTACAGGAAAACATCCTGTACAAAAGATGTTTTCCTCAACTTGAATAGTTTTCTTTCACAGAAAGATTAGTACACCGGCTGCATTTGCCGGTTTTCCTCTCAGCTCCAGCTGAGTTGAAAGGAGTCCTCCACCGTTGAGCTGTATCTCCCCCAAACCTTCCTGCTTTCCTGTATCTGGCAGCACTGGACATGTATGTGGGTCCATGTTCACTCAAACCTGCTCTACTGTTGTGTCTCACCACGTCCAACCCCTCAGCTTAAAATAGAACCCAACCTCATTTCATGCCTCGTGAAGCTCTAAATTTGCTCCAGAGGGGATGTTACATTTGTGATGGATAGTGTGAGTAAATTAGGAAAATGAACCAAGTCTGTTTGTCTGACAAATGGTTCACTTCTAAGAAGACCATCACAAACCCGAAATAACAATTTCACCGACAAAGGCAGTGACCTGATCTAAGAAAACATACTTTCTATCCACTCAAACTTCACCCTCTGTTTGCCCTCAAACCTGACTCATGCCTGGAAAGTCCTCCTGAGCAACTATACAGTCACTAATGCATTCAGAACAACACAAAAAAACACAGGTCACTGTTTTCAGTTAATGTTCTGACAAATTGACCCTGTTGGCCGTTTCTTATGTTTTCTTAGATTTCTTAATTTTATTAATTTAACTAAGAAACAGAAAACTGTAGTGTGTTCTTCAGATAAATAAAATGGTCATGATTCACCCTCATCCACTTTCTTTTCATGGTTTCAGCAAGTGAAAACATTTTTGGTGACTTTAACATTTCACCATGTTTTCCATTTGACATTCTTATCAATCTGAGAGGATGACATTCAGACGGGTTTTATTAACCATAATATCAGGGAGATTTAATCAGATGACATTCTGCTCAAATTCAGCAGAAGTAATACTGAGCGGTGAGAGAGAATAAACGAGGCAGAAAAGTCAGAATGTATCTGACTGTAATAGTTCTTCCACTATGTAATAAAGCTGGAAAGTTCAATTTCTTTCACAGTGATGCACGGAAGAGGATTAGGCCCACAGAAAAAAAAAAGGAATTCTGACTTTAATCTCAGGATCTTGAGATTGAAATCAGAATTCTGCATTTTAAGTCAGAATTCTGCGTTTAAAGTCAGAATTTTTATTTTTTATTTTTTGGTGGCCCTAATTCTCTTCCGTAGTGATGAGATGTCTGTCAGACACTTTTTTTTGTTAAACCCTTAAAGATTCAAGCTAAGCAAATTTACCATCTGCAAAGATGAAAAGATTCAAAATAAGTAGTTAGGGAGAATACATGAAATGACGAATGAGATACTAATTTGTGATGTACAACTTCAGAAAGATATTTAGACACATGACATAAATGAATAAATTTGGGGCTCATAATGATTGATCTTTTTTTTCTTCTCTGGAATATTTAACCAACCAGTGCTTTTTAGAAATAATAATTGGGCGAACATGTTAGATTTTTTTTTGCAGATTATACCTAGCCCACATAGGTCAAGATATACAAACAGGAATGTTTGGTTAGGAGTTAGCACCTGGGCTCTTTATGCATGAAGTCAGCTTGTTCTCCCCTCGTTTTCAATGCTTCTCTCTTGGTACATCAGCTTTCTCCCACAATCATAATTGTTTGCTTAATTTGTCCTTTTTGCATCTTTTGAATGTGTTTGTGCATGGCTGTTGGTCTTATGTGTCTCAGTGTTGCTCTGTGATGGACTGATGACCAGCACCTATGTCAACCTCGCCTCTTGCAAAATAACTACTGGACATACAACCAGCACACCATCACTCAAATAATTGTGTATAGACAATTTGTATATAGAGATTTAATTACAATATTGCAGACAAGGTACTCGCTTTGTAGCCATCAAAAATAGTTCAGTCATAATTCTACCTGCTAGGCATCCCTTGATATCAGAAGTGTTGGTAAGCTTTCTGTCCTGGAGAGAGACTTTTAATACAGTTTAGTAGTTTTCACAATTTCTCATTTTGGCATTAAAACAGAACATTCCAGAAGCTTGATGTTAGCTTCCTTCAATTTCAAATTCATTGTAGATGATTAATGCTTATATTTGTTTCAACTGTGTCTGTAAAAATTTGAGAAATCCACAATAAATTTAATCTTATTCACCTTCCTGGGAATTCTTATTTTACAGAATCATTCATGCTGAATGCCTTATGGTCGCTCCTAGAAAAAAAAAATCCATGATGAGTGAATACAAACTTATTATTGAAACTACATTTGGTCATCTGTTCTCACTATCTTCTCTTTGTTAACTCTTCATTTTCTCTGACTCTGAGACCAATCCCTCTATCTGTTTTTCAAAGTAAAGTAAAAAAATGTTTTTCTCTCAGGAAGATGTAGCAACACTTTCATCTTCCAGAAGGGAAATGGCTGCTACCATTTTGGCTGTACTGTTTGAAAGGCGAGAGCTCTCACATTAATCTTGCATTCAAACAGTAGACATAGTGGATACATTATTGTAGCTATCACATAGCCTTGTCCACAAAAGCCTAACCCAGCTTAAATGCAGGGCAGTGGCACCACGGGATAAAATGGACAGAGTAGCAGCACAAATCACTAATGTCTGCCACATCAAAAGCAAAACACTACTTCAATGCTGCTTTGAGTTTGCATGTACTGGACTCAGGGGGAACATGACTCACTGACTCAATGAAAAGCCAAGTTTTTTCACACTTTGTTAAGCTCAAATGCCTGTTACAGAATACAGCATGTGTCCGTGCGTGTGTGTGAACCCTGAAGCCTCCCTCTTAGGACACTGAGACGATCTATTAAGTCAAAACAAAAGGCAAAGCCACCTCTCATCTGCAGCCTGAGTCATGGCTGACCAGCAGCTCCCACTTTCACCCAGCTTACCGCTGTGCAAAAGAGCACAAGTGCCAATTTGGAAAGGTTGGTGCTAAATGAAACAAACAGGATTCTGTTTGCGCTCTGCTGAGAAGCACACTGCCTGCAGCCTCTTCTGAAATTGGCTGCCTTCAGCATCGAGTCCTCCAATCCTTAGCGTTAAATGTTGCTTTTGTTGTTTCCAGCCAGTCCTGGTAGTCATGTTGTGTGTTTGACTGCTAGGGAGAACTGGTTTCTTTGACAATGAAATATATCTGAAGTGTGTGCAGATTCTGTCTCTACAAATCACAACTTCAACTAAATGTCTAAATGCATTCATTTAAACAATTGTGCAAATTTGCTGGAAATAATTGTGCTTTGGAAATGGTATGAATAGAGCTACACACAACTATGTATAAATGTAAGTATTTCCAACATTTTGCATGCATTTTAAAATTTGCTGTATTTTTAAAATACCTAGATACAGTTTAGATAAACACTTCCTTCTCTCCCAATGAATCTGCAATGTTTTTGGACATCCAGCAGAATAAAATAATGTTTCATGCCTCTCACTCCTTTTAAAGGCAGCTCAAGTGCTCTAATGACTAGTTTCGACAATTATGTCTGAAAGCAAATCTTGCAAAATCGGTCAGCCGAGTTGGTAAAATGAATGCTCAAAAATAACAAGTTGCCTTAATGATTTGAAAACATTGCTCATAATGATATTTATAAATTCCCAGCACATGATGTTACTTGAGTCTTGTCCTTATTTTACTATCATTTTTCTCCAATATTTCATAGTCAGTATTTTGCTGTTAACTGGTGCAAATGCAGGTTAGATTTATGGTAAGACATAATTTGTTTACTGCACAGAATAGACTAGATATGATCTTTCATTTACTTTAATTGCATTCTTCAAAGGCCCTTCAAACCGTCCCTGATGGACCTTTTATATTTAGTCTCACTATTGGTGACACTGATGGTGTCACTAAATTTATGACACATTAATATTTTTATCACCTCAGTAGTATTGTCTAAATCTCAGTAAAGAGACAATCTTCTTACTTTGCTGAAGTAGAAATTCAGAAAGGCTTTGAGTTAGGTTAGATAACTTTAAATAAATATAACTATGTTTACATACAATTACAACCATCATGATCTAGTAGTAGAAAGGTGTAAAAAAAAACATGCACTTTTCATAAAATTTTAGAGTTATTTTCTTTTCACTTTCTTTCATCACACCACATTCAGCTAGTTCTACAAAATAAACAACTCAAATATGAACAGTTGCCGTCTAGCTCTGCAGAGCTCAGATGGTGTTGTGTACAGTCATATGATATCTGAAGATGCAGCATCTGTTAAATATTGCATTTCCATAAAATTGAGCAGAGTTGCCGACAGCAGTAGAAGAATAGCAAACACAAGAAGGCTGATTATTGATTCTACTTATTGTCATAAGACAACATTACGATGCCAGGTGAACCAACCAAACAAGACCTGCACCTATTACACATCAGATGCAATACTCCTCACACAAGCAACCTTTGTTTGCAATGTGGACGAGGAGCATGAGGAATGAAAACTAAAAGATGCTTTGACAGCAAACCTTCTTCAAAGAATCAGTTGATTGGAGCAACATTCCCACTGATCTAATCCAAGCTTGAGATCCACTGAAGCAAAGACTGTCTCCATTTTTTTGCAGTAGCAGCAACAAAAAAAAAAAAAAAAACAACTCTAAGGATTTAGCAACTGAGAAACACAAAGCAAGTGAGCTTATCAGCAATACTGAACAAGATAATGACTAGAATTAAATCTTCAGTATTAATTCAGAAGGAATGGTAAATGTATTCGGTGCTGAAGACATAATATTACAGTAAGAACTATATTTGCTCTTTAAACAAATCAGCAAAGAAGAAAGAGGTTTTGTAAATCAGAGGGCCCAAACAGAAGGCTGGTTTCCACCATTTTTGGAAAGCAGACAAGGTGAAACTTGCAGATCCATGCATAATAGGGCACTATTCTGTTCAAATGAACTGAATGTGCTCACTATTAAACATACTGGCTTGATTAAAATTGTAATAATTTAATCGCTTTCAAAGTTTTTTTATAATACACGAGGAGGCTGTTAACTGTGTATGAGGCTTTTTTTAGTGGCTTGCATGAAGCCTGTTTTTTACATCAACTTGTCATCAAGAGATCAAACCGACAAAGAGATCCAAGTTTGGAGACTTACTCTTGTAGCTCGTACTCCAAGGCTGGTATCCATAGTAGCCGGTGATCCTCAATATCCGCTCCTCTATGGACGCGCTGTTGATGTCCTCCACTGAACGCGAGGATTTGAGGTCCTCCTTGATGGCCTCGTCCACCACCAGGTACTTGAGCTGTCTGAGCTGAGGGCTGATGTCCGAAAGCCTTCTGGGGCTCACGTCGGGCGACTTGCGCATCCCGCTGGGAAGAGAAAACAAAGGGGGCTGATGGTGTTACCAGACCGAGCGAGGCCGCTTGGTAAAGGGAAGGGGAGCACATAAAATTTGACCTGGTAAAATAGGAGGCTAAACCAGGGAGGCTGGTGCTGCGTGTCCCGCAGATCTGGGAGTCGAGGGCCCCCGTAGCGCCTCCCTTGTGCCGTAGAGAAGTCATGATCATCATCATCTCTCAGTGGTCCGCACAGCAGCAGAGTGAATGACACTAAACCAAAGTGACTGGTCCTGCAATTGTATACTACGTACAGTGCATCTCTTATTATGGGCTTATCTGAGTGTGCAGCTAATGAATTGATCATGAGTGATTTGCAGAGATGGAGAAGCAACTCCAGTGACATCTCAGGGCGTGCAGTGGGCACTGGACCACAAAAACTGCGCGTACTAGGCGTGAGCTTATCCAGGATTCTGTTTGCATACAGAGAAGATAAGTAGCCTACTTGATAGCGAATAAGCACCAGGGGGAATAAAAGGACAAGGCAGCAACCCAACAATGAGGCTCGTATTGATCTGACAGTCCCTCAGGTCAGATCGTCATGTGACCGTAAAACATTATTTACGAACCAGTCTAGAAATCTATTCAAATGTAAATATCACGTAAGTTTAACTACTTATTTGCATTTAAAACATCCATCACGCATAAAGTGCAAAATTCAGCTATAAAGCAGTTCAGCGCATAAAGTCAACTTTCCACCCGCACAGGTGAAATGAAAAGCGCAACAGGTTTTCCCGCTTCCCCCAGAGCATTTTTTTAAGTTAATATGTCTTACATAGGCAAAAGAGTGGTAGGAGGTCCAAGGTAGCACATGCAGTCCCGGTGTGGCCGTCCGACCCGGTCCCACACAGTGCCCTCTCTGTCGCGGAACATCCTCCGGAGGTGAGAGGGGGCCACGCACAGCAGCGCACGATTACAGATAATTTAAAACCTCATCCAGGCTGGCGGAAACAGGTAAAAGCACCATCGTCCGTCTTCTGCTCATCTCCTCGAGCATATGCCTGGCCACTACAGCGCAGGATGTTTCAACTAACTGGATGCCCACTGCTCTGGATGCCTGCCGCTGCGCGCGCGCCTTGACGGCGGCACCGCAACAGCGTCATCTCCCGGATACCCAGAAATATGATGGAAGATCGCTTTCCACCATCAAGAGCGATCTGTTCCATCCCTGATCTAAACTGGGTTTACAGGAGCTCTGACTTCTTTTTAAATTATAAGCGTGTAAAAGGGCGTCAAAGTAAACCCATTTTTGTCACAGCAGGATAAATTCACATTTTTTTTTATTTTTTTTATTTTATTTGTTTTAGAAAACACCAATTGCAAGCATATAAAGTAAAATTAACTAAACTAACTAATTAAACATTCACAAATTATTGCTTAGTATTTCTCTAAGCAGCTCTTCAGAGTGGGAAAGACAAGAAAACATCTAATTCAAGGGGCATAGGTCTGTTAATTTTCAAAAGTAACTTCAAAAGAAGGGCGTGACTAGAATTGATTAGCAAATAGAAAAAAAAAAATCTTGTCTTAAATTAGCATTGCAACTAACATTTTTCCCATTAGCAAAATTCATATGTTAAGTTTAACAGAAACATGTTAAAGTAGGCAGTGCAATGTTTTCAGGGTTGTTTGGGTTTCAATATGTCATGGATGCTTCTTATAGCCAACAGTTCATATATACATATAAACTGTTGGCTATAAGATTTCAAATGTTCACAATATTCTCTAGCACAGGAATGAATCAAACCAGCTCAGTTAGCAGACAACTTTTTCCACCATGAAGAGCCTCAGGGTTTCCCTCTATGCAGTCATTCGCAGCTTGCATCACCTAAGGACACCAGCAGCATTTCAACACACCAGAAGCTGAAAGTTTTCTTGTTTTCTTATTCTCTATATTTTCTGAGGCAATGCAGAATCTGAGACAGTAGAAAACTGTCTGTCCAGTAGCAGAATCAAAGACGGCTGCTCGGGTTGATTGCATCTCATCAGAGCTGCTAGAAATGGAGCAATTATGTTCACTGGTGGTGGTTTTATCAGCTTCATTTTGACTCTGTTATCAGAGGGGCAGGTTGTGCTGAAATAATAGTACACTTAGTGTGTGCTCATTTTTTTAGCATCTCAACTGTCAACCTCTTCATAAATATGCATTTTGCTCCCTAAATGTAATAAGTTCAACTGTAATACGCATTTTTTTATAACCTCATTTTATCAAGTTTAGCAAAGCCTCTGTGTTTCTTTCTTTTTAGATGAATCTGTAGAAACCATGCATATTAAAAAGTATGTTGTAGGAGAGATCTACCTTGCATGAATTGAAGGGTGTTTTCCATGTCTCCCCGGTCTGTGGTCCACTCCCTGCATCGCTGCAGTGTGTGAGCTCCTGACTGCAGAGCTGTGACTCTTTTTAGGAGACAGGTTTTACATTGATTAGTGGCCAACTCCATAGGGGTTAAGGTGTATTTGGTGAATGGTGGAAATGTGTGGGTGTGTGTGTGTGTTGGGGTGAGCTGTGCTTACTCAAGCAGAAAAAAAAGATGTTTAGTCATCAATAAGTTGGTCAACATCTCACATTGACATCGAGAGGCTCAAGTTCATCTTAAATAATGCCGTTCCCCAGTTTCACAGCTTGGCCAAAACCAAATTGATTCCCCTCATCAGGATGTTCCTGTCTGCCAACATAAATTCAAGATTGAACTGTGCCTCGCCTTAAAGGGAGACACAGCTCATACATTTCAAAACAGCGGTTCTAAAGGAGTACTCATGTATTCAAGTCATCCGCTGCTATCCAGCACACCATGTTCCACTTCAGCAGACCTCTCAGAGTGATCTAATTGGTGCCCTCAATCTACAGGGCAATGCACTCCTTTCTAAATATGGATGAAAGATGAAGCTAGGACCAGAGCCCAGGGCCAAGAAACAAACAGCAATATTAGCTACGACAGTTAGACTGTTATGATGCTTTGTAGGCTTACCTGGTAGGCTGTACAACATGCTGCAATCTAGTATTTATAATTATTACCTGGTTGGTGACATCTTAACAAAAACAAGTTTCCTAAACAATGTCTGTATTCCAGATCCAAGGATCAATAAGATACCTGCAGGTTTGTCTCTAAGGTATTCATTTAAAATTAAGATGTCATTCAATAATTTTCTTTGACGTGTTTTATTGGGATTTTATATTATATATCAGCACAGAGTAGTAATTCATTATGATGCGGTATGCATTTCTTAGGCAAAACTTTGCAAAAATCATCATGTTGTGTGGCGATTGAAGTGGATCCACAGGCAGAGAGGTCAAACTGATAGCAAAGGTTTAATTACAATAATGATAAAATGATGGAAAAACAAAAACTTACAAGCAGCCAGGAGATGAAATAAACAAAACTGGAACAAGAAGCATAACAGTGCTGGGAAACAGGAACGGACAGGATTTCACTGGAGGAACCAGCAAGGTGTGTGAGCAGGAGAAGAGTTTGAATACTGTGAGGGTGAGTGCTGGAACAAAACACATGAGCTGATGAGCTAATGGGTTGCAGGTGTGAGGGAAGAGAGAGAAACAGGAAGTGACACGGTGGAGTGAGGGAAGGCACACTGACTAACATTAAAGAATGACTAAAAATAAGAAACAAAACTAAAAAACTAAGAAAGCACGAGACACAAGAAATAAGCCTAATAAACTAGACTCACTAAGACAGGACTGAACCAAAGTAAAACAGAAACATGACTGTTCTAATACAAATAAAGGGAACTAAGGAACAAAGAAACAGCAAAACCCCAAACCAGCTCAAACAACCCAAGATCCTGACAAAAACAGCTTTCAATGCAATAAAAGTTTTAAGTATTTCTGTTATTTATCGGTTGGAAACTCAATAGTTTTTGCAAAACAGTGAGACTACATGAATAGCAACAATAAAAAACAATTTTTGAATTTCATGGTATCAGAGTAAAGGTGCAGAATATAAATCCATGTCAGACTTTTTAGGTTTTTATGAATTTATGGGTTTTTTTAATCATATCCTGGCACTATGTTTCGGTCTGTCATGTAAATACTCTAAAAATACATTAAAGCTTGTTGTCATGACAGAAAATAGAACTTTTCTAATCACATCAACACTTGGGTGAGGGAATTATATTGTGTTGCTAAATAATTACCTAAAAGGATGTGTTGACAATTGGAGTGTAACATTTACATAAGCTGGCTTTACTTTTTTTTTCTTAAGCTTATTTGGCAAAGCAATTATTTTCTTGGCAATTGTAGTGACAGAAATATTTTTAGTTTTTATTTGGGGATTTTTATTTTGAGAATTTATTCTAGTTTAAGTAAATCATTTAGTAACCTAATTTCTTCGCTAAATTAGCAAAGTTAGTGAGTTTTTACAGATAATATTACCAACTTGCATTCCTACAAAGCAAATGCTGTTTTTCTCACATTTCAACATTTAATTTGAGTGTTTTATTTAAGTATTTGTCTTTTCTTCAGGAAAATTTAGAAGTTTAAAATGAAAGACCTTGTGATGGACTTCCAATGCCCCCAAAACTTATCCTCCATCTTGTTTAGTGACACCTGGATTAGGCCTTGGTCCCTTGCCACAATAATCAGGATAAAGAAGAATAATAAATGAACAAAAAACTGGTGTGATTGATACATCAATTACAAATCTACCCCTCTGAAATCTCCCTTATTTTTCCACTGATACGTCAATCAGATGTGATAACTACTGAAATATTTCAGCCCATATATCTCCACCAATATTTATGTAAATTAGCCTAAAACTTCTGCTGCTAATGTGTGATGCAATAGTTGTCAACTTTTACATTTTATTATCCTATACTTTTCTTCTTTTTCCCTTTTAATTCTACTCTGTTTCAACAAAAAGTACAGAGCCGAGTCAGAAACAAATACTGTCCTTTTTAAACATTAATCTTGTGTCAGTCATTTCCATTATTTCTTCTATAGCGTTGCAAACAGTTTTTAAGTAATTTTTATATAAGATGGTGCAGACCCTGTCTCTTAGCATCATTAATATTTGATGTAGCTCTCTCCGCTTGGAAATAGTGTGACAGTCCACTGGTGATTGGTCTCCACAATAGCAGAATGGAAACCCTAAGCCAGTAAAAAAAAGTCAAATTCCTCTAATGCATTTGAGTACGTAGTAGTGTTACATGTTTCTTTTCTTATTAGAGAAGTTGATTATTTATTTTTGGATTTGGTATGTTGTCAAAAGGGGCAGTTTTTTATTTAAGTCCACAAGAAAATCTGACCTTCTCTGCTGCTCCTCTGCTGCCTGTTAAAATGTTCTTCCAGCCACAGAAAAGTCTAACCTTTGTGAATGTAGCATGTTGTAGTCTCAACGGCTTTTCTGATTTCCTGTAGGCTACATGTGTTATTCATCCAACATCATTTGTACAACTGACTAACAGCTGGAGAGCAGAAAGCAGGATCTCTGAGGGGTCAAGGTCTTGCTTTAGGTGTAAACAGAGTGAAGCAGTTTTCTTTATAAGAGCGACACAATTGGCATCTTTGGTTTTTATTCCTCGACAATTCTGAACTGACCTAATTTCTATTATTGTCTGTTATTAGATGTTTTTTGGATGTTTTTCATTTGCTGACAAACAAATCAGGCTAAGAATTAGTGATTAAGCCTCACGGAGCTGCCAAGCTGCTTGTCCCTGTTGTCTATAAAGATTAAAAGACATTTCTGAAATTTGGCTTCAGATGCGCTCCTTTTAGCTGACTGTTCTTCAAAGAGAATGGGTTATGGATGCAGGTTTGTCATGTGGATGACAAAGTCTACTCGGTATGAGCTTCAGTAAAAGTAGATGGACATCCTTTTAGCAGAGTGAAGCTAGTCTAACACATACAGGCAGCTAGTTTCAGTATATGGTACACTGGATACCATAACAAGACGCATGATAAAGAAAAAGAAAAAATGAATAGATGAAAAAAAAACACCTACACTCAGTTTTATTTTAGACAATTTATGCATCTTGTGTTCATTTTTTATTGCTTGCCAATTTTTCTACATTATAACCAATAAACTATATGTTTTCTTGTATATTTACTCATAACTGTTCTACTTGAGTTTTTTAAAACAAGTAATCACGTGTTTGTCGAACCATTGATCCAGACAAAGCTGCACTCTACGTAGACTTGATGTTCCTAATTATTTTAAGGCTCTTTGATGCTTAATACACATGACAATTGGTCAATACTGTCCCAACTAGCATCATTATTTGATTTGACTCCAGTTGTGAAATTGCTCTTTCTGTCATCTCATTAGCGTGCTCAGTGTTTTCTTTCTGTTCTCGCATTGCTAGGTTGCATCTCACACAACCTCTTTGATTAGTCTCAGATCTCATTTTAACTCTGCGAGATGACAAGGTGGAAAACACAGAGGAATGCACAATATGCCTTCTGTGTTGGAATCCCACTTGAGATTCATTAATTTGCAGAAAAATAGGCTTTTAATTCAACTGTTTTTTTAGGGTGTGGGAAGGGGATAAATATAAGCCTTTTTTATAAGAAACACAGAGAGCTGGCTTTATGGGTTGATGTGCTAAAAACATCAACCACATTGCAGAGAAAGAGCTCTGAGTGCAAAATGGTTCTGAGAGAGTAAATGCCTGTGGCTGCAGCATCCATTTACCTCTCCCTGCTTTCTCCTCTTTTTCTGTCCTGTCACTTTGTTGTTCCTCATATACATTCAGCAGAGAGTGAACTGGGGCAGTGTGTATGGATTTTCTACAAACTGTTTGGTGCTGCAATCCAAAACTATCAATTTCAAACCCTAAGCACAACCACACTGCATTGTTCTTTATTTTCAGACAAAAGTTGATCTGGGATATTGCTTAAAAAACTGGAACCTAATTTTGCTCTTGCAACAAGAGCACAAATTTTTCACATGAGAGCAGTTACAGAGTTGGCGGAGAGGAGTGTTTGTGCTTCAGGCCTCCTGCATTCAGATAGTCTGTGTGTGTGTGTGGATATAAATAGAGCTGCTACACCATCAGAAAACAGTGGTATAGAGTAGATGCCAGTTGTCGCTGTGCACCAACTCAACCCCTGTCCTGAATGACCCCACAGTCAGAGCTCTGCCATACATGAGGGTGATATGAGCAACCAAGGGTTTTCTGTGCAACATTCTATAAGGTGTGCTTCCCTCTCTCGGAGGCACAGGAGTAGTGCTTGATTCATCTATTTATAGACTTGTTCATGTTTAATCTGAGCTGCAGACTGTTTTATAACCCACAACAAGGATCCTTAATGAATCCCAAAATGCAGGGTGTAACATTTTATTCCTTTCAGAGTAGTTTGCGGGGTCTATAGGATTCATATCAACCTCAAAGATGAAGAAGCAACATTGACGATGTTAAGCTCTCGATATGTTTTTCCTCAGTGGATCAGATGAATCAGTCTGCTCTAAAACATTTCAGACCAACAGTTTAGTCGTAACTGTGCTGATTGTCTGTGTTTGTGTTGGGATACTATAACACTAGAAGTACAAAAAAACTGTAGGTATATGAGCTATGCAGAGCATCGGAAAAATATTAATTCCCTTAGAACCTTTTCTCATTTTGTCACATTATAACAACAAACTGCTATGTGTCTTACATACATGGGAACATAATCACAGATTAGTTTGGAGTTGTTTCTAGGAAAGCCTGTGAGTAACGAACATAAAAAATAGTAGAAAATTATTTTTGATCTGATCATATTGTTATTTGTTGCTGGAAATAAACAAATATGGCAACCCTTGCACTGGTTCTGAACATTGTCCATTTGTACGTTAAAACGACCTTGCAATGTTTTTGAGAGTTATTTCCAATTACTGGTAATTGTTGTTTCACTTCATGCATCCAATAAAGTTACTTGCTGCTAGCAAGCGTCTGAGCTGCTTCCCCCCATAAAACCTGACAATACGGATGTCGGCTCAGTGGCTCTGCGGGGAGAAGTGTCTGCATGTCAGAGGTAATTACAGTTCTCTGCGATAAGAAATACAGCTGCTGAATAAAACAAAAGCACTGCACTATTAAATTTACTTCCCTGAGTTCGACACTGTGTGCCCCTGGAGCTGCAAAACACAATAAATTCTGTGCTTTGTTGAATGATGGGCATGACTCGAAATCAAAAACCATGATTTTTTTAATATATTAAGTTTAATTGTGCTTTCTGTTTATGCTCGCTTGGACTGATATTATCCTGTAGTGCCAATTTAGTCCTTCCTCGACTATTTTTGAATAGCCTTATCAAGAACTGTGTCTGATCTTCTTTTAATGCTGCAGGGAAAAAATATCTTCTAATTAATTACTGACTGGCATGTTTGAGCTCTCCAACTTCAATATTCTGAACCTCCATCTTCTTTTTGGAAATGAAGGAGATGAGAAGCTTAAGCAATTTATCTAAGTAGCAGGGTATTTTCTCAGAAAGTCTCTGCAGATAATCACTTTCTTTATTATTATTCAAGCTCATTTCTTTCATTTCTGTTGATACTTGTGCATAGATTAGATTGTGTTTTAGCCTCCTTTATCTTTCATACATTCTCTGGCAAATTCAAGTTATATAATCTCACGTGTTTCTACGAGCTGACACTGCAATCAGACCACATTTCCTCTGAGTTAACACATGATCAGCCAGAGCC
Source organism: Phalloptychus januarius (assembly GCA_902982915.1). Taxonomy (NCBI): domain Eukaryota; kingdom Metazoa; phylum Chordata; class Actinopteri; order Cyprinodontiformes; family Poeciliidae; genus Phalloptychus; species Phalloptychus januarius. Next base: position 11,665,687 of record CADWAE010000131.1, read on the forward strand.
CCCATCTTACCATATGGTAGAAGCTTGGGAGAAAGGACGGATAAATATTGGAGAATCTCCAGGCACTTGAATTAAAAAGTTAATTTATACAAGTAATTAAATTCTGAAAAATTAAACTCATAGTTCACAAATTTATTAGACACAGAGTGACATATTTGAGGTGTGTACTTATATTTTATTTATGTCAGTTTTGATGATTGTGACTTACATGTAGTGAAATGTCAAAAGTATGTCACCCCCCCCAAAAAAACAACTTTACATATGACTAATAATAACTGACTTTTAGTTCTGTTTATGTGAAAGCATCACAGTGTAGTGTACAATTTAAGCTGTGCTACCCTCTCTTCTAAATTCTTTCCTTCCACTCAACTTTCCAATATTGTGCAAGCAGACAGAATTCAGTGAGCAATCTGCTTATTTTTGAAGAATATGTTTTTGGTGTAATAATAATAATAATAATAATATGTCAATAGTGTTCTTTGTGATTGTGCAGTTCATATGATCAAAAATATGATTTGTCATATGTAATGTAATTTCTAATTTTTCAGAAACTGAACATTTGGTTTTATTAACTGTAAGTGATAACCATTAAAATTCAACGAAGTACTTGAAGTATTATTCTGTACAATGAGTCTTTATACGTCTTGCACTTTTTTGATTTAATTACCTTTTTCGAGGACAGTCTAATTTATCAAGATTTACCGATTCAAGAAATACTCTGGTTATGTTAAACACAATATTTTTATTTTTATTTCAGACACATGAACAATTTTTTTACATTTTACAGTGTATTTTCTTATACTGAAATGATTCTCTGGTACCCAGTGACAGTCTTGTTTTGAATGATTAATATTGTAACATTAAAATACTTAATTGTGCATTTGAATATACAGTATCACTGACATCGACTGAAAAAATATGTACAAAAGCTCATGGTTGCAAATATTCCAAACATGTCAGTTTTTTCAGCATAAATAAAATCTCAGTGTTTCCATCTGGAATCATTCACATGATGTTTAATCCCTGATAGAAACTTAAATTTTGTTCCCTTCTTGCCGTCTAGTCAAAGTATATTCCAACAACAACTTTGCAAGATCAAAGACATTAACAAACATTGAGCTAGAAATGTAGCTACTAACAGACATTATACAGCAAAAAGAGACTAGAGTTACAAGTCTGACTTTTTCTACTCAGCAGACAACCAATTTTTCACAGTAGTTCACAAAGGCCCAGAATGGTAAAAAATGTATTAAACCTTCCTCAGAAAAACATTAAATGGAATGGATGGAGTTCAGAAAAAGCCAGGCACATTTTCAAACTAACAGAAAACGAAACATACTGACTCAAAAAGTAGTTATTGCAAAAACAACTAAAACTTGATGGGAACATTTTTAACCTTAACATGGTTTACGGCAGAAAAGTTACCAAAGTCCCTCAGGTTGTTTCTTCTTGACCTGGGAAAGCAATGCAAGAAGTTCATCACTCTGCCTCAAGCGAGAAAATAACTTCATTTGTTGCTTATACACCTGACAGCCAGTACAGCATTACATTATAATGAGAATGTCAATTCCCGCTGATGCAATCTGTGAGAAACAGTAACTAATTCGGATAGCAATTACAGTCATAAAAGTGATACTATTCCTTTAAACACTGCAGTGAAAACTCAGAAAGAAGCTCAAATGATAACATTTTGAAGATTAAATTTAGAAAACATCTAAAAATAAATTCCACTTCCAGCAAGAAAACTGAACTGACAATTCTTCAAATAGAGAAAAAAAAGATAAATACATTACATTCAAGAGCTTCAAACCAGGGAGTGATGTGAGATGAAACAAAACTCCTAACCAGGGCAAAAATAGCATTAAAACTCTCTGAAAATGCATTTTATTTCTGCTAATGTCAGGACAGGTGCATGAAAAGACTAACTTCAAAAAGTAGCTAAAAATCTGAGGATGGATGACGAGGTGCCAGAATTGTTTTTGAATCAAACAAAGGCCTTTGTTATGTGAAGCATTGGAGCAAAACTGCTGCGGCGAGTAATTAGAGCTGCTTCCCCGTGACAGATTTCAAGTTTTCAAAGGTGCCATTTCTGGTACAGTATTTCTGCCATTCAAAGCAATTTGTAAACGTTTCTCAAAAGACAAAAAGCAGGCATTTCTACATTCAAATGTTACAAATACAGTAAAATCTTCTAAAGTTCAAATCCCTGTCATTAAGCAGAATCTTTCAAAGTGTGTGAATTCCATCTGAATGTTGCTCATGTGCAAACCTAACTTTTTTCAGAATAAAAAAGCAATTCCCTCAGCAAGCTCAACAAACCTCGGTTTTGTTTTATTTCACACAGTCAAGCATGCATTAAAGCGTTCTGATGGATCAATGACTTGCACCGCTTTACACATGAGCAACTTTGAGAACAGCGCTGCAATGAGGTTGCACAAATGTAAGCAAGGTTTTTTCCCCCTCACAATGACTTGTGTGGTGCAACCAAAACACTTAACACCACTGTAAGGAAGACCCAGAAATGCCTCAAAATATGAACAATATTGTTACGTAGCAGCTCCCCAAGTTACAGTGTTAAACATATTCCACTACCTTTTGATCAATAGCAAATTTACGGCAAATAAAACTGATAAACCAGTCCTTACGTAACTCATTGAATCAATTGTGTGACCCACATTTTTTATTTTAAAAATCAATAATTAAATGAATACTGATGTAAATAAGGGGTCTGTAAAGCTCTCTTTTCCAGCAGCTTACAATCAGAGAAATAAAAAAATGCCCCAAAATAAAAATTTTTTTAAAAAACAGGCCACGATACAGCATCAGCAATTTTTTTTAGATATCAGGTAAAGTTCTGCTTTGACTTCATACCCTACATTTAAAACATTCTCCCAATTATGTACAAATACCTGTCTAAAAACTCTATTTAAAAGATACATACATACTTATGTCCTAATTTGTGGCGGAAGGTTTCCCGTCTTCAAGCTAGTCGTAAGAGACGAATTACTTCATCAAATATTCTTAAGTGTGCCATAAATAATGTAGCTTTTAAAGGCGCTTAGCTTTTGTGAGTCATAAATACAGCAGAGGACTTTCCTTTTATCACTGACTTTGTATTTATAGCTGTTGTTAAAATATTAATTTCACTTTTATTATGTAGATAAGCTCTCTGCTCCATAACACTATCTCTACTGTCAGTTTTGTGGTTTAGTAGTTGGTATTGTTTTCTTGATCTGTGCAGACCTAACCGATTTTAGCTTGGAATACAATTTGCCTAAAGCCGTGATTGGCTTTTACTCATGCTGTCTTCTACTACGAGTTAATCCCTTCTTTTTCATTCTCCTCTGTTATCCTTTGTGGTCTTTTTTTTTTTTTTTTACTGGATCATTGGATCGTCATTGGGAGAGACCAAAGTCGGGACGCTGACAAACGTCTTGGGCTTGTCCTCGTTCTTGCTGCCTGTGTTGTCAGACACGGTGGTGAAGGAGAGGTGGTCATGCTCCAAAATGGCGAGGCGGTCCTGGGGCTTCTCCTTCTTCAGGTAGAACATCTTCCTGAGCTGCTTCAGCTGCTGCAGCTCACAGAAGGTCTCCAGCACCACCAGCATGACTATCAGACCCAGAATGAGGTAGACTGGGGAGAGAAACACAAGAAACAATTACAACAAGTAATTAGAGTAAGAAGCATCCAAGCAAGATCTTCATGTTTCAACAGTCTCAAAATCTGTTACTTTTTACACTACCACAAGAGGGCAGTAGTCAGCTATCCATGACATTAGGAAGCAAGGGTGTGCCTCTCTTGACAGTCTACAGACTATGCCCTAAGTCTGTTTTCAGGTGTTTTTAGACATTGAATATATCTGTATTAACACTGCTGAAACTTAAAGCTTGAAAAATCTGTAATTGCATCAACAACTGTATTCTTGTGAGAGTTTCTTGTTGGCCTGATGTCTGTATCTGATTGAGAAATCACTGACTGCTTGTCAGCACAGGCAGTAGCAAAACAAAACCAAACCGTTTTAATCCAGAGTCACATAACGCTTATGCAAATACAGGTGATGTCACTTCCTACACGCATTTTGCATAAAGGAAGTTGTACAGCTGATGTTATTTTTTGCAAACAAGTGAGCTCTGTTAGAGACGTTTCCTCCTCCTACAGACTGATACATTGTTCCTGCTGACTGACGTCACCGCTCTGGCTGCTGCGCACCACACACCCACATCACACATGTCGGAGACTGTTCACTACAGCAGCTCTTGGCATTCGTGCACACCCACAGCTTGTCAAGACTCCACGCGCTCAAACTGAGCTTTATTCAAGACACTATTAGCCCCTAACAGGGGCTGCTGACAGCAAGCTGTGTGAGTCACCCGGAAAATGCAGTCCATGCCTCAATGAATCCAGTAGGCCATGGCCCAGTTTGAGTGCAGCACCATCTTGTTATGGTTTGAAACACACAGCGAAATGTCAGATGCTGCTTTCTCAGCAACTACTCACCACTTTTAATGAGCTATGTACTGTATTTTGTTTAGAAATCTGCAGTTGTGTGGGTTCCAGCAGGAGTTTTCATCAGCTGTCATGGAAAAATGTGAAAATAACCACACACTCCAGCTACTACACCTTGTTTCTAGCATCTTAATGTAAATGAAACTGGAGTGTTTTTTTTCTACAACCCCCACTTAGTAAAAGGTGCAATAATCAAACCTGCAAAAAATTTGCAATAGCACTTATATTTAGTTTTGCTCAATTACAGGGTATTGTGATATTTATTCAAATATTTAAAATATCTAACTGCTTTTACTTGAAACAAAAATGAAGCAATTATTCGTACAGAACTGCAAAAAATATAAATATGACAGACATGGTATCTATAGCACATTTAAAATCATTTTGCTCTAGGATGCCAGTAAGCTTTAGCTTACTGTTCTCTTTACAGAGTAACAAGTTGATGTTAAGTAATTAATTTATGAAGTTTTTGGGTGGTGCTTAGAAAAGTAACCTCTTTTGCCCTGTCAAGCAGAGTATTTAAAACAGTGTCACACTAAGAGCTGGTTTCCATGACTGTTTTCGTGACCAGAAATATTTCTGATCGCTAATCTATGCATCTTGCAGCAGTTTCGCAAAAGTAACTTCCTAGAACATTGCTATATCTTGATATCAGTAACACATGGCTTGCATGAGACTGTGACAGCTCTACTTATTAACATTATTTAATTGTTATAATAATTGCTTTTAAGTGCTTTTTTATGTTCAATTGTATCAGTCTTTTTTTATGCTACAAGATTGTAGCACTGAAGCATTTCAGGGATTACTGTAATTAGCTATTTCACCAACAGGAAACACTTTCTGTTGGTGAAGGTGACAGGTCAAGACTAATGAAAAGTCAGTCTGGTACCTCTCTTCCATGCTCACTCTTTAGCAATGAGAATTTCATCCTGTATTAAATGTGATATTTGCTTTTTGTTTCCTTTGATTTGGTCGTTTTTGATAACTCATTTAGTCTGTGATCCCCAGCTGTTTTTAGTACATGCTGCATGTTTATGGTGATATAACAGAGAACGAACGTCATTAATGCGGCTTTCACACACAGGTCAAGAAGATAACCCAGTTGATTGTTTTTCACGTATGCAGGTCAAAGCTCACCATCATAAAATCATCTGGATGTCGTGAATTGATGAGAACTTTTCCTCCTGCATACCTAAGCTGAGAAAATGAAAGTACTTCGCTCTAGATATTTTACGTAATATGACTCAATTTGAATGGGATTTTAGTGGTTTTATATTCCCCCAATGCAAGCGAAGAAGCAATCAATAAATCATTGAGGTAAAAGGTTTAACATTATGGATTCTAAGGATTCTGGAATGCATTTATAGCATAACCAGACTTTGCATTTATTAGTATTCACCTTTTCACAATTTACCATTAAGATGAATTTATCTGACAAGTTCATTATTGAAAAGATGTTAAAAAAAAACAAGGGCTTAGTTTTACTTTACTTGAACTTTAGAGAACAATTCCTAATGTTAAGTTTGACACAAGAAGAACACTGAACATAGCCAAAAGAATGCCATAGCCACAGTGAACATGGCAGTGGATGCATCATGATCTGGAATTTCTTTTCTTCATTTAGAGTTTTTATCAGCATGGATGAAAGCATGAACACTTCCAAATCACAACCAGTTTTAACCACAGACGTTCAGGTGTTTACCAAAAAGTTAAATGTTAAAGTAGATTAAATTTTCCAGCATCTCTATACGTCCAAGTTAGGGAAAATATTTCGCAAATATTGTATATCATCACCACAACATGAGCATGTGCAATATCACAGCAGACCGCTTGGAGTGTAATAGTTGTTGAGTAATATATTCCAACTATTATGAACTTGCATTTTACATGCTAATGTAATATTTAGCAGGTTGAACGCAGTCTCACGAACGCAGATGTTCACATTGTGAAATTTCATTTCACAAAAGGCTAAAGGTCACAGAGGAGAAGGAGTGAAAAGAATAAAATAAGCAGATTTTTCATCTCATGTCATCGTTGCAATATTTACTAATATTATCACCGTTGCAAGATTTTCTAATACCGTGCAGCCTTACTCCAAATATACATCAAAATACTGTGTTTTCCCATTTCTTTTTTGATCAGGTAAATTGATAGGCACCACACTAGGTTAGACATGCCCAAGGACCTGATTTTTCTTTTAAAAAGATATTCTGTTGAGCGATTTCTTATGCAATAATTGTGTTTATTTTGCTACAAAGTATGCTAATAACACAACAAAACTATCTTTTTTGTAAAAAAAAAAAAAAAATGGCCTATATGGTGTATCTTCTCTTCTATAAAAAGCCTTAGAGGTAAATCAAAAATATTTATGTGGTTTAAAAATACAAACCTGAATATAACTGAAGGTAATAGTAAAAAAATAAACTAGTTATCAGTCAGATTAACAGAATAATCAAGGCATCATCATGACTCTACATTTTACCACTGATACAAAAACAGAGGATTAAGAGGTTCTACCACCACCCTTAAATGGTAGCATCTCATCAGCACTCACCAGTGATGCCCACTTTATACAGCTCCCTGAACTTCTGATTGGCCGCTTCTCCGGGTACGTAGTCTCCTAGGCCAATGGTGCTGAGTGAAATGAAGCAGAAATAAAAGGACTCCAGGAAGTTCCAGTTCTCCTCCAGAGCAGAGAAGATGGCCGCCGGGATCAGGAAGAAACACGAGATAGCCAACATGCCCAGTAGGGTGGCATGAACAATGGCCACAAGCTGCTTGGACAGACCCCACCGTGTGTGGATATACATGACGGGCCTCCGAGTGCTGAAGACCATGATCCTTTGCACAACGGCAGTGAGGAAGAGGAGGGTAAACGGGATGCCAATCATGGAGTAAATAATGCAGAAGGCCTTGCCTCCATCTGATAGAGGTGCTGTGTGGCCGTAACCTGTTGGAAAAACAAAGAAAATTAATCAGCATAAAAGTTCGCTTCAGCAAGTTTAACACAAAAGAGTACAGTTTATTTCCAGTCCAGTAATTGTGTGCTAATACATACTTTTGCTAAAAATTATGTATTGCTTCAAGTTTTCAATAGGCAATATAAAGAAGGGAGGGAGATAATACATTTACATATGTATTCAATGAGACTTAATAAAATCAGCAATGCGACACCTCAGGTTATCACGGGTGTGATTCTGAACCGTTTCTATGACCAGTTCTCTAATTCTCATCAACAGCATCTAACCTCAGACAGGTTGGATGGAAAGTTTCAGCAGCAGGGTTGGAATGAAGAACCACAGAAAATGTTAGTTCCCTTAGAAACAATTTACTTAAATTTTCTTCTTTACTTGCTTTTCACAGTACTTATCTTCTAAGTCAAATTACTTGAATTTCTGCCTTGTAAAAAATGTTAACCTTTGCTCTGGTAGCCTAAGTTTCTGAGAGCTGTGGAAAAGGCTGCACTGTCCACCATCTTGTTTAAACTTAAGACCCTTTCATAGAACATCTGTTTACCTACATTTTTTTTACCTGTATGGTTAGTATTAATAGGATTCCACATGTGAGAGGGAAACTCATGTGCTAAACCGAATCAAGTATTTTTTTAGGACCCTGAGAGTGATTTGGGTGTTTTTTGAAAATCTCCCCATGGGTTACCGTCTTCCTTTAAGAGAAGAATTACTTCCATTTAGCTTTTCTGGTTTCAAAGGTCAGACTGTTGCACAGCTGCACCAATGTTTATTCTCCTGTAAGATTAAGCCATATCCTGAAAGAAACCAGAACCAGGAAGTTATCAGGTAGTCATAACAGCTACACTTTAGAGAGATATATTGAGGCTGTTAGGACACATTTAATTACACCCTGGTAATTTGTATTATATTGTCACTTCCTGCTTTAGCACTGGATTTTACTTTTCACTTGTCAAGAATATATTTCTCTAAGTCAGTTTTTTCCTCCTTATGTGCAACTCGCTTTTTACAATCTTATTTGTATATTCATTTAACTTGGCCCAACTTTCTGTCATAAGAGTTACAAAGTCCTACTATTACGACGAAGAAAAAAGTGATTATTATTTTTTTCTGATTGCCAGATGAAATAGTGGTAATGCAAAACCAGCCCCTCTCCTTCATGTCGCTGTGCACTGTCTATCAACTGGATTTTTCCTGTTCTGATTCTTAATGAAAGGTACCATTTCTGCTTAGAAATATTTCTAATATACCAAAAAGTACCCTCTCTCTCTTCTGCTCCTGGACGTTCATGAGTCAGCCAAAAACAGGTAGTAATGCATATCATTTACATATGTATTCAAAGAGCAATGGGCACCGCAGGTATCCATGGGTGTGACTCTGTGAGTTTCACAAACCTTTTCTCTGACCAGTTTTCCAATTCTCACACAAACAATTCACCACAGACAGGCTGGATAGGAAGTTTCAGCTTCAGCGTTGGAATGAAAGTACCAGGAGAAAGTGAACAGTTTTTGTTCCTGCCTGCTAGAAGCAATCGACTAATATATTATTGTAGTAGTGGTAAGGCTTATTGCTGTTTTTGTTTGATTGTATAAAAGTATAAAAGTAGTTATGTATTTTTTGTTCTACATGTGTATGTAAATACCATCTGACTGTTAAAATGTAATAGTTTTGCTCAAGGTTTTGCCGTGAAGATCTTATACCAGCAAAGCGAAGGTCAACTAAAAAATCCCAAAAATACATGAGCAGTGACAGATTTAAGTCACACTGTTATTTGAGAAAATAAGCAGTTGCGATATGAAGTTGAGGTTTAGACAGGATTAGGCTGATGTTCTTTTGAGATCAGATTTGAAGCCATGTTGTAATGTGGGTGCAAAAGTATGGCATCGTACTTGCTTTTCTGAGGTGCAGCTTTTAAAATATCCTAACTTATTGAAGTGAGGTGCATTTTGTAATAAAACTGTAGTGAAAACGTTACAAGCCAAACAGCAGCAAAGTGTCTGATTTCCAGTGACATATAAAATAACAGGTCAAAATCATTTATCAATATAAAAATGGAAGAGTTTAGCATTACCTAGATGTCTATAAAATCACAACGTTATGAGCCCAGATAATTATTACCATAGGAGATATCATTGGGATCCTATGTTGCAATCTCAGATAACTGCTGCAGCCATGTGGTTCTAGCACAGTTCCTGTTATTCTTTGTGACTTATGATAACGAACCTTTCCTGTTCTAAACTGGAGTACATGTCTTTAAAAAGGTTATTCACCTACATTTAAAATGCAATTACCAAATGTTTGGTAAAGAAGATGACAAAAACAAGCCTTAAAATTGTAATATAGGCCAAATTCTATCTTAAATTTTCTTTCTGTTTTGTGAAAGAGATGCAAAAGATGAATGACAATTAATAATTAATTAACATTAAATGCACTTTACTATAGGGCTTATTTAAGAATTATTATTATTACCAACATGGCATCACTTAAGGGTTCTATATGATGTACTTAAAGTCAAACAGACGTATTAGGTGAGGATGACTCCGTAGATTCTGCTGCGCACCTGGAGGACAGCGACTACAGAAAGCATCATACAGCAGTGACCTACCTGTGGTGGACAGCACCGTGCTGGCGAAAAACAGCGAGGAGGTGAAGTCCCAGTTCCAGTTAGCCGAGGCATTATTGAGAATAGAAACCCCATAATTACTGGCATCTAGGGCTTTCTTTAAAAACCGCTCCAGTCGCTCCTCGGACAGACACTCATTTTCCAAGAGGAACTGCTTTTTGACGGCCCTCAGCTCCTGACGCAGTTGGTCTTCGTACGGTAGTTCGACCGACGAGAAGACGACGGCGCCGAATATGAGATAAAGGAGATAGCCCAATATTAAAGATACGAAATACCACGTCGATTTATGATTCTGTATCAATCGCACACAAGAATTGCTGGCTAGAGACTGGAGCATTTTTACCCGGTCGCTAAATCACCTCGGTAATAATTTATTACAACAAATTAAGTCTACCCTACTGTACAGACAGTGATGTTGTTAGGAGACAAAGCTCAAATGAATATCTTCTCCTCCCCTTCACGGAACCTGCTTTGGCTGTTGATACTTTTATGTACTATCGTAAATCTCATACGTCTCTGTCGTCACCAGCGACACTTCTCTCGTATATGTAGCACATGGAGGAAAGTTATAACGCAAATCGCTAATTTGTCTCCAAAGATGATGTTGGCATTTCACAAGTTCTAAAGGCACGTTGTTAAATGCACCAATGTCAATAGTTTGTCGTATTTCCGAGCTTCAATTTGGCCGTGAAGGCAGCAACACGTGTGAGACCCTTTGTGACGTCGGCGCTTTTCTTCCTCCTTTCTCCTCTTCTTATGAAAAGAAACCAACGTCAAAGCCACGCCATAAATGTCATTGTAGAATTACCAAATGGGAGTTCGCAGATTAAAAATACACGTGGGAAAAAAGAAACTAGGAATATGGATATAGACTGTGTTTAGAACACAGTACAATACTTTGGTAAAGTCTTATGACCTAGTTGTATGTCTGTGGCCTGTAGGTACATTATATAGGGAAATAAATAGTCTACATTTGAACAGCAGGGGGAAACATTTTTGTGTTCTGTTACATAAGTACAACAATTGTTGCCAAAATTGGTTTACAGAAATAGAAAGCATGTAAAATCGCACTGGGTGCAGACATTAGAGAGAACATCCATCCATCCAGCCATTTATTGTCTAACACCCTTGTCCCTTAGTGGAGTCAGGAGGGTCGCTGGTGCCTATCTCCAGCTAACGTTCCGGGCGAGAGGCGGGTCCCCCTGGACAGGTCACCAGTCTGTGGCAGGGCATAGAGAGAAGATACAACCATTAAAAATAGATAAAGATTATAAAACCGAGGGGGGAAAGGAAATGAGAAATTAGTGTGTTGTAAATATTTGTGATTCATATAACACTCTAATCTTCTGGTCTCTCCATAGGATTCAATTGAATTTAAGAGACTAATCTATTGTTGGCACCTACTTCAATTTAGCATCCCTCCCATTTATTAAAACCAATTATGCAACATATAGTTGCACTATGTCCCCTCTATTGTAAATGCATCCCATTTATTAAAACCAATAATAATAATGGCTTGAATGATGTACTAATTTTTGCTCCAATAGCAAAATAGCCACATCACAGTTTGCAATTACATTCACAAAAATGACTTTTTTTTTAGATATATGTTCTGAAACATAAAATGAAGTGTAATTATAATAGTTCCATTTAGACAAAAGGGGATAAAGTTTACAAGCCCCAGAATACCATCCTATGAAGAACAACAATCATGGGGTATAAGTAGAAGGGACTGGTGCAACAGTTTATTTCAATTAACCCTGACAATAGAAAAATTTGCCCTCAACCAAAATTTATTTATTGCTAACTGCATTAAAACATACAGCTTATGTCTCGTATTTCAATTCCAGTTTATTAAAGGGAAGATTTCTTGTGACAAGTCAAAACCTATGTATATTACCATGCTGACTTCAAGCGGTTTGAGCAGATACAACCAGTTCTCCTTAAACCTGTTCAGTCAGAGAGTGAGTTCAACAAAGTAAAGAATGCTGAAAGGCTCCAAAGATATTTCAGCCCTTAGCTGGGAATTTGTAGAGCTGCCCAGTTTAACACAATCAGGTCCCAGCACACAAAATGACTGCAGTTAACAAGTCACCACATAGCAAATTGTTCTTTATTCAATTTATTGTATTAAATCATATTAGTTTTATCATCAGCAATCTATTTTACAAACTTAGATTTTCCTTCTGTTTTTTGTGCTGTTTTCAACTCACCATAAATACAAAGACAGTTATGTCTTGTTTTCTTGGTTTGTCCGTATTTTTCATCCCCATCTAAAACATTCTAATAATAGTAATATCAGTAACTGAGTTAAAAAAAAATACAGCCATTGAGTTTTTTTTATAGATTTCCTTTCACAGACACTGCTACTAAGACTACTGCCACCTTGCTGCTCTTACTTCTGACTTGCTTCTGCTACAGTGTGTTCCTCAGGGTTCCATTCTACATTTTTTCACTGACTAAGATCCCTTTTAGGTAAATTCTTAGCATTGCATAATACTTCACATTTCAATGTTATGTGGATACAGGTCTATTTACCACTAACAAGTGACCAGCGGTGGATATGTTAAATAGTTTTCATGTTATGATTCTGGCCTGTCTGCCTGCTCTGTTTCCCTCCTCGGCCCTCACCACTGCAATCAAGTTCATCTCAGCCACCTGCACACTACTTTGCCTGCAGTGCAATCAGGCTCATTCCATCCACCTGCTCACCACCAGTTATATTCAGCCTCTGACAGGCAGACAGTGCCAGATTTTTGAAAGCCTTCTGTGTGAGTAGATATCCAGCATTTTCTCTGTTTTCCTGACCACGATCTTCCTCGTTGCCCGCCGATCTTACGACCCTGTTTCTGCCTCTCGACCTCTGCCCCCGCCTTGTCCCTGGATTTGTGCCTGACCTGTTTCCGTACCTGGACCTTGGATTTCTGCCTTAGCCCCCCAGATAGGTCGTCTGCCTTTCTGGTCCTGACCCTGCCCTGGCCTGTCATCATCCCAGCTCTGTGTTCCCCTGAGAAGGTTAGTGGCTGTCTTCTTTATACTTTGGCACCAAGTTTCTAGCCACTAACCTGTCTCTCCCCCCTCAGTGGTCCCTGTTCCGGTGGCTGAGTGTCCCATACCCCCATCCTCAATAAACCATTCTTTACTTCCATTTTTGTGTGCTGGCTGAAATTTCGGGTCTTCTGTTGGGAGCATTACATTTCAGTTTCAATAAGTTTTCACATTTGATTCTTGTGCTATTTCTGAATAATGTGGAATTGTAGCAACAGCTTGTGCAGCTGATTTAACAGTGGTAACATACTACATGTATACTCCTTCAAGCTTAATTCACAAATCCTTTAGAATTTTATCAATTAAACCAGTTGAATAAATTTTGTACAACACGAGTAAGAACCAGATACAGTTTCTTTCTCCTGCCAACATATTATGACACATTCTATTTAATATGCCTAAATTAAGCTGTTTTAGACAGCATTGTCTGACTCCACTCTAACATTTCCTGCCATTTGTTTTTTTGATATTAATTTATAAAAAATTGACATCAGTCAGACATGGAATTTGGAGGCATTGTTTGGAAGTGCTTTTAATCAAATGCTGGTATGTCAGAGCATCACTTTTTACTATTTTGATTTTTTACTCTATCTTCTTTGTCATCTGAGCAGTGTTTGATCTTCTAATACTTACTGAGCAATTGTCAGTTTATCTATTTACTGTTCTCCTGGTTAAACTATACCAGATCTTGGTGACCTGGTGCCTGTGTCCAGCAGTGAGCAGGTGAGAAGCATTGTTTTACATAGTCACCTGTCACAGATGCCTGCAGTCATGAGCACAATCACAACTAAGAGCAACTAAGAGTGTCTATTGAAACAAACATGCATGTCTTTGGAGTGTGAACATGGTTCATTATGTTTCTTCCTGACACCACTTTAAACATATGTATCTGTATTACTTTTTCATATGCAGCAAAATGTTACAGGCTACTTTCACTGACTCACAGACTGTTAAGCCTGGCTGAACTTGAATATTTTTGAGAGAGGTAACTTGCTCAAACTTTGCATGCTTTAGGTCTTTACGTAAAACAATGCAGAAAGTCTGGATTTTTTTCCCCAAGAATTATGACTATTTCCACAAAACCTGTCAGTCCTGCATGCCAAGGTGCTGAGCTAAGTCACCTTAAGTGTCTATTCTCCCTTTAGCAGTGAAAGACAATTTAGTTCTAATATAGGACAACCTCACCCAGCATTTCATATATCTGTATCATTATGCACCTGAATTTGCTGTAGTCTATCAATCTGCAGAGTATTAAGGTGTAAAATAGCTTATTATAATAGATAGCCAATAGTTTGAAAAAGAAGAAAGGTCAGGCAAATGGCTTTTTGAGATACTAATGTAATGCTGGTAAGAACACCACCTAAACGCTATCTCTGTCCATCTAAAGTGATGAGTTGCAGATTATTAACAATTAATTTTATGTAAAGCTTTGCAAATTAAAAACTGTCCTTTATTTTACACAAGGTAAACCCAGAAGCCATAAAATGTAACATTTGTGTTTTTGAACATTCTACTTGTATCTGGCAGGCTGCATTAAAAGTACAGGATTTGCCACAAATAGCTTTTTTTTCTATACCAAAATGGGTGAGTTTAGTTCTTATTGCTCTTCATTAATAACTGACAAATGTCATATTATGAAGCTTCACATTTGCATTAGTGTGTCCCATCATTCTCCCATTATCCAGTGCTAACTAACAACAGATTAGAGCTTTGTCTGACTGCTTCTATTTCTTAATAGGATTTAAATTAAAACAAAAAATCATATATATATTTATATATATATATATATATATATATACACATGTGCGTGTGTTTCTGTGTCCTGACTGACATGGTTTATAACTTGTCTTTGATACAGTTATTTTTTCACAAGCATTTCCTTGAAGTCTCGAAGTGAGGAAATGAACTTTGGCCAGATTCCTTTTTAAGCAAAGTTTAACACAATTCAACACATGAGATGTGAGTCACTAAAATGTAATAATCTGAAATGTTAAAATTTAAGACATTCTGAGGAACTAAGCAAGGTTTAAATTTCACTTTTGACCTAAAGACTCAATTTTTAGTCTTAGCTGTGTATTTATGGTAACAGTTCTGCTGGAAGTTGAACCTATGTTCCAGTCTCAAGGCTTTTGTGTTCTCTAACAAGTTGTCTTCCAGGATTGACCTGCATTCAGCATCATCATTTTGTTATCAACTATTTGTCCAAAACAAAAAAGCATCTCCACAGAATGATGCTGACACAACAAGTTTTGTAATGAGGATTATATATTCAGCAAGTTTGTTTTTAGGCAAATAGCATTTTGCATTTAGGCCAAAGGTTTCAATAATTGTCCCCTCTGTCCTGAACAACTTAGTTTTGTTTATTGTGCCCTCTACATGTCTTGCAGTAAACTGCAGATGAGAACTTTTCTGTTTTCTTTTTTTAACAATTCACCCAGTTTTTATAAGGGCCAGATTAATCAAGTGCACAGTTATTTATTGTTTTGTAAGAACATTATCTCACCTGATTATGGAGAGCCATTTCTATAATGGCTCTCCGTAGAAATGGGGCTGTCCATATGTTCCTTGTTCTTTATGATGCTTGTTCAGAAAAGTTCTCTAACAAACATCTGAGTTCTGCACGGAACATATACGTTGATATTGAGATTAAAATTACACTGGCGGATTACCAATTTACTGGATTTTGTACGGGTATCAAGGCATCCGCATTACATTTGTCTGATTTTTATTTTTTTGAAAACGTGTATAATTGTTCTTCGAATTATGCATTCATTTGTTTTTGTTATGTTTCAAAATGTGAAAAGTTCAAGAGCATTTTAATTTCGTTATTCGTGTACCGCCAATTCACTAACAATCTCAGCTCCATTTCATATTGAGAAATCAAGAAATGCTCAACAAATCATCCTAAGTATGACTACTCATCTTTACTGGTCAAGTAGTGACCAAACGGCAACTGATTCATAGTGACTCTACTCTGACGATAATAACAAGTTCCCCTTCTCAGTTGATATGGCAGCAGAAATGACCTATCCGGGTTGCCGTAGTCATGAAAGGCTGTGGCGCTCCTCCTCAATGAACGTTGGAAAGATGGCGACAGCATACGCACAAGCGAGAGTCTACCGTGCCGGCGGATAGAAAGTGATTTAAAGAGACTAAAATCCACCTCCAGTGCAAAGATCGATCGGTGCAAAGTGTGTCAGATACCAATCAGAGATGGTGTGGCCCATGCACGGGTAGGAGCAAGAAGCCACTTGTTTGCTATGGAGCCTCCGGATCGCAACAAACCGAGCAGGTATGTTGGATTTGTTGAACAGTCTCTTCACCAGCAGGAGCTCGCCTTGCCAAATAGAGAGCCGCGTTTAAGCTCTATGGGAGCGCTCGCGTACACCATCAGAAATCGACTTCCTGTCAAATAGTGTGCAAGTTATTGCATTTGCAACAGTGGAGTTGTAAACTTTTTTTTAGGGGGGTGGGGGCTTGCTACATTTATGCGGATATCTGAACCACTGCGGATTATTGGTGTCCACAGCGAAGATGGGGATGCTCTGCGAGCGATAAAGGTAACACCGGGAGGTATTGTGAAGCGACATGTCAGGGAGCAGCTAGCTAACATCTTCATGTAGCCTGACAGTTTATTGTTCACCCGCGAGTTGATCTGCACAAATAGACGGAACTCAGATCGTAAGATTTGGTTAAAATATGTTCATAATGTGGATTTTGAGGCGCTTTAGTTGTTACTCTAGCTTTCCAGACTTTGTAATTCATCATAACCGCGACCCACAAACTTTGCTGACTTCAGCTAGCATGTTGCTCCCACTGTTGTTGTTAATCTACACTTTTCTCATCTTTTCTGCACGGTTTGTGCATATGTACCTTTTGGACTGCGTCACATTTACTCGCATAGTTTATGCAGTTGCTATTAATATTTGCAGATACAAATGTTCTTTGTTTTTTTTTATCACCCCGCATGATTCCGATCAACATTTCTGCATGCTCTCAGGTGAACGAATTCAGTTATTTTTAAACGTTTGCCTTGAATGCAAGTCTCCTTAAGGAAATGCTGCTGCGTGTTTTCCCCGTCAGATACTCAGGAATCCGCTGTTATGTCTTCCCCACTCCTCCCTTCTTCTTACAAGCAGTCGTTTGTTTGCACAGAAAGCAACTTTGAGGATATTTGTCATGCAGAAACAAGTCTTGTCATTTGCCACAATCTCAGTTCTGAGTAAATAAACAGAGCATTTTTAGCGGTCTATTTCACTAATGATTGAGCACAGGCCAGTTGTTATTGCCTCCTGCGGCCACTTAGTCGAAGTGAATACACAAACAGCTTCAGTGATTGTGCAATGCTGGCCATGTCAATGTTTTTGCTGTCCAGTACAATTGCATGAAAAATAATAGCTATAAGTGTGACCCGTTTTCAATGCATTTTCTTTTATTTCAAAATCAGGTTTACTTTGTGCACCATTTCATACCCCATTCACATAACAGATCAAGATTTTTGACTTCAACTTCAGTTTTCGAGATCTGACACACTGATTTTTTAATTTCTTTTTCTTGTGCTATGTGCTTTGATAGCAGGAATACCTTTTATTTAAGCTAACATGACTGCAAAACAAAATGCATTTCCATTCATGCACAGAAGCATATATCCTTAAACATGTTATTTTTTCATTAAACGCTTAACAGCACAACAAAACAAAGACACGCATATATCAATGTGTAGAAAGCAAGATAACATTTAACGTTTAAAATACTTTATTTGCAAGGCTCTACAGTCATGACACATCTATGGGAGTCTCTATTGGACTCTGCAACTGTAACTCTGCATTGCCTCTTTTCTAATTACTTTGAAATTGAAACAAACAGTAGAGATGCACCAATCCACCAACTGGAGATTGAAAATGACTATTTCCCTTGATTAATTCAGATTAGTGGTCATCCTATACTCAACATCCATCCATCCATCCATTTTCTATACTCCGTTGTCCCTTAGTGGGGTCGGGATTTGCTGGTGCCTATCCCCAACTAACGTTCTGGGCGAGAGGCAGGGTACGCCCTGGACGAGAGGCAGGGTACGCCCTGGACGAGAGGCAGGGTACGCCCTGGACGAGAGGCAGGGTACGCCCTGGACGAGAGGCAGGGTACGCCCTGGACGAGAGGCAGGGTACGCCCTGGACGAGAGGCAGGGTACGCCCTGGACGAGAGGCAGGGTACGCCTGGACGAGAGGCAGGGTACGCCCTGGACAGGTCACCAGTCTGTCGCACCTATACGCAACAATTATATATATATGTTTTTCATGTTTATTAGATGCTCAAATATTTATTAAAAACAGCTCCCACTATTTTTGGTCATAAACTCCATAAACGTTAAACATGTTTTCTTCAATTCATAACTGTGAACAATGTTGTAATCTTTTCATTTTAAGCCTCATCCAAAACTACCACTCATATAAAATGACTTGCATTTTTTTTGCTCTTATATGTTAGTCTTTAGAATAACAAATCAGAAGATTGGCATCTATACAGAGAATGCTAATCAATGCATCTCTAATCAAGGGGCATGATTTCAGTTAGTTTGACTGAAATTGCTTGTGGTTTTTAGTTTTGATGCTTTTAATGACCACGAATAAAAAAACAATTGCGTTTTTAGCATTTGGCCTGACATTTAGAAGAAAATTGGTGGATTCAGAACCTCTAGACGATCGATTGGTGCATGTTTATCTTTCACATTTGTTGGAAAGGGAAGACGCACAGTCTTTGCAATGAACCAACACTCCTACTCTTTTGCTCAGAGTGCAGAGTTCTGCAAAAAAACTTGATTTTAAGACTGAAATGGTCCCTCTGCATGCACTAACACAAAGCTCAATTTTATTTTGCGCCACTTGTCGAGCGTGGCAGCTCAGTTCAAACTCTCAGCTATATTGAGAAAGATGAGTTATGTGCTCACTTTGCAATTGAAGGCTATCTCTATCTCTTCAAGTACAGAAGTCCTTTGTCAATAATGCCTCATTCTCAGTAAGTCTGAAGACGCTGTGGCTCACAGGCATTCCAGAGATTTCAGGATGTGGTGCACTGTGTGCTGCAGATTGCTGCCTGGAGCCCCAGAGCCTCTCTCTTTGGGTAGAACTCATTAATGTCTACATTTGCTGCTGGTGCAGGCTGCAGAATGCAGATGGATGCTCCTCTAATGCTTCCTAGCTGCATCTTATCTTTGCCCACACCTGCTTTTTTAGAGAAAAAAAAACTCATTATCTCACCTTCTGTCTCTATAATCTGTCATTTCCTTTGTGACAATAGTGTCCCTGTGTTTAAAAACTCGGTCAGCTGATACAAAGATGCAAATCATAGACGCATCTTTTATTTATCTTCTTGATTTCTTATTTATTTTTTGCAACACACATGCCTGCAAATGAAAGTGAAAGCTGTAGATGCTGCTCATGATGGCACGGCCTCATAATGAGTTTAAAGGGTAGAGGAGACAGCTGCATTGTCTGATGCAAGTTGCAGAAGATGGATAGAAATTATTGACTCATTCTGTTAACACAGTTTGCAAAAAGCCTCCTTATTTATGCCATTGGACATGGAGTTATTTGTCTGCGGCATTACAACAGTTTATTTTCTACTTTAGTTTCTCTGTAATTTAACTATGCATTAGACATGACATGGTGCATAAAAAAAATTTCTGCAGTTGCATGTAAACAGCATACTTTGCACAGTTGCATGCTGGAGAGCCAGGGAGGTCCAATCCTGGCAGTGTCGCTCTGTTCCAGTGAATGGGTGTGGTCAAGTGCTTATTGTTTGTGAATTCTGACAAACTCTGATCCAAGGACTGATCCGTGCTTCTCTCTGCTCTCTAATCAGAGTATGTACAAGAGGGGTCAGTGATTCATGTTGCAGAATGCATGAAGTGCACCTCCATATGGAAGAGATTACGAGTGCACACACCTTTTCTTCCTTATTATTTTTTGGCACAACACCAGCAGTTAACCGGGGCTGAAAGCAGTAGCTAGTGGACGCATGCTTTTTTTTGCAGTGGGGGGCAATCAAAGTATGTGCTCTGCAGAGCTTCAGCTATGCCTGCTTGACCTAATTAGAGCAAAGTGTGCTCTTACAAAACTCCAGCCACCTTTCCTTTCTCTTCCTCTCCCTGAAAAAAAATTAAAAATCCCCTTTAGTTTGGTCATTGTTAGCAAGTGTGCTCACTAACCAGCTGTGTGGCATTCAGCTGTGGGCCTCACGGGCCACGTGTCACATCAACACAATAGAGTCCCCCTTCCTGTACAATAGGGTGGATGGTTGGTGTCAAAGGTCAGCCCCCCCTGACTCTGGCAGCCTTCGGTATCGCCGCTTCTGTCGCTATTCAGAAAAGACTTTCGATTTTGTGCTGTTTATTATTCACTTAGTGCTTCTGCTCGGGGGCACAAGCATTCCTCTGGCCTTTATTGGACTCCCAATGAGGCATCAGATGAGCCATTGAGAGCAGCCAGACACCATCTGCAGTGATAATTCACTAGTGGCAGCCAGCAGGGAGCAGCTTGAGGACCATAGTGTGGCTGTGGTGAACTGCAGGACACAAAGGCCCTGGAACTTTCTCTGTGCAGTTTGTGCGTGGGTTTAGAGAAATATTTCTTTTTAAAAAAAATATCAGAAAAATTTTTCTCATCCTTTGATGAAACTGCACACTGTGTGCTTGAAATGTCCCATGGTAACCTAACAAACAACCAGCCGTGATGGCGTCACTGGTTCTTATTTCATTCCTGAGTGATTTAGTCATGCTCTTCTGCGACAAGCATCTCTTTTTAAAACTTGGTTTAATTCTCTCTCGTATGCATGGGCTATTTTTATCTTCAGACTCCGAGCGGTGTTACATATCTATTCAATTTTACATTGCCTAATCATTATTGTGACATCACTGTGACAGACACAGCAAATGTTTACTTGCTCAACAGGTTTGTAAAATACGTAGTTTCAGTATTACAGGGCGATGGTTCTATCCAGGTTTTTTGTTTAAGGTGATCTTACTGCTTTAAGTGGGATTTGCTGTGACACACAATGGCTTACTTGGCCCTTTGTGTCTTTCCTTATGGCACAGACATTTTGGGAGGTCAGATGCTTAAGTTGAAAACAAGGACACCTTGTTGCTCATGAAACCAGAGTGTGAGGTTTATTTTTTTCACAGGCAGCTTGAACATCATATGTATATTTCACTATTTCAAATCAAGACACCAAATGCTGCCTTGGGCCACACGAAATATAATACACTATGTATAAAAAAAGACAGGTTTCAGAAGGGCTCTTTTTGTCCACAGGAAAAAGGGCAGGTGGCATAAAGGCTTATGCAACATCTCAGATTTTGGAGAATGTATATGCAGTTTCAGCAAGTATAAACTTGGTGACTATCATATAGATGACAAAAAATTATTTAGGTATGTATATTTGTGATTGGTGTATGATCACTATCCATACACTAGTGTATGGATAGTGATCCATGATTTGTATTCAAGATTATTTATCACATGAAATGGAAATGGTAGAATTATTTTTTTATCTGTTGCACTATTTGTATCAAGTATTACATAATTTAATACTTGACAACTGAGAGAAAACTATTATAAAATAAACATATTATCATGGCAGAGAATACCTTCAAACATTTCCATCTGCATTTAATCTCTTCATCGCCTCTAAGTTAGTTGGTATCTGGACTTGCACATAGAGATTTGGCAGCAGGTGTCCGTCTATCCTACATGTCAGTCTACAGCTGCCTGCAGACTCATTGTGTGTTTGTCTGACATACTGTGGTTTGGGGCAGATGGGCAATAGAGTCTGGATGTTCTCTCTTCGCCTCCTCAAAAAGCTTCAGCGACTGATATCCGGATTACCCCCTCGCCTGCCTTTAACCATCTCTCTCCCCAGGGAAAGCGATCCAGCCTTTCCCCTTTAGGTTTCCACTACACAGATGTTAACAGGCACGTGTTGGGGAATGCTTCTCGGTTAGATGATTAATGACGGGAGTCCTGGGGATTGGAATAGATGTAAGCCACTTTCATTCAACTCTTCATCCGTTTCTTTCTTGGATTTCTTTTAGGGAGGGGGAATGGTCAAGCTCTCCGACCTTTCTAATCCTATTAAAAACGCTTAAGAAAAACATTGGGGGACAAAACTCTTGACATTGTAATCTGGGAAAGCGTGCCGTTTGTTCTTGGTTCCCAAAAAGGAAGCCGTACAAGTTATGTTCCTTGACTTCTTTCTGCAGCCAGCTCTTCTTATTTCATAAAACTGTATATTTTATGTTGAGTAGTCACACCCATCTCAATATTTGTGATTGGTTTCTCTATTTTTTACATTTTGACTTGCGAAGAATAAAACACCATTAAAATGAAAGTTGTTAAAGCTGGAGCACTGAAAGGTTTTTTTTTTTTTTCTAACTTTCTTGTTGTGAGAAGTTATTGATTATTTATACTGGGATCAGAAGTGATGTCACACCACTGTGTGAGATGGCATTCACTGCAAAGCCAAGTTATTTAAATATATAAAAACAAAGACAATTTGATTACAATAATTAAATTTGAAACTGGTTTAGTTACGTTTAGGAAAGGTTACTATGGCTGGCAAATGAAGTCATATTTACTGGCATCCAGAACAAGTGTTTACTTGGTATGGTGTGCTTACATATTATAATACATATATATATATAGATTATATTCTGACCAACCAACCACCAGACAAGATCACTCGAGCTGAAATACATCCAGTCTTTCTTGGTGCACATCTATTAAGTTACATTGAGTTAGACTTAATCACAATTCACCGTGTCAAGTTGATATATTTCTAAAACAGTGTTGTTCCCAGAATTGACTGAATGTCCTTGGAAAACGTGCTGACATAGCAGGCAGAGTTAATGATGATGATGATAATATTCAGCTGCTTGAGCTGCCATTTTCACCACAGGTTATTATCCTATCTGAACATCTTCAGTCTCAGATGACTGCTATACATTTAGAAAGTTGCCAGACTCTACTTACTTTTGGTTGCTGCAGAGATCCACTGTAGTTATTATTGAACCAATATGTCTGTCTTGATTTAGAGGAGGTTTTACTGTGCACAGAGCAACATACTCAAGACAGTTTGCTCTTTTTGATCCCTAAGGTTTTGCTTTCAATTTGACTGGTGAACACTTACTTTTAACATCTCTTCCGATTTATTTTTGATTCTGTAAATATAAAACTCCAACTCATGCCCAGATAATTTGTATTTCCCTCTTTCATGTGATCCTCACAGGCAGTCCAAGTCGGCAGAAGATGCGTCCCAACAGAACTCTGAGGTCGATGACTCCTCTGACTTTCATAGTGAGGAAGACGAAGGTCTTTATGGGACATCTCCTCCTTATACCCAACGGCAGATGAAACGCATGTTTGGCAAACAAAGGAGTGGCCAGTCCAGAGGTGCCGGACGATCTCCAAACAAAGGTAAGTTTATAAGCTGATATCGACAGAAATCGGCTTATAGAAAATTCCTCCACTGTCCTGACTTTGGTTTTTGCTTTGAAATCCAGCAGATCTTAGTCCATCTGTCCAGACAGAGAGTCCCAAGCCTGTGGAGACTACTGAAGAGGTCAACTTTAAGCAAGGCAAAAAGCAGAGGGCCACACTCCGCTCTACAGAGAGAGACCACAAGAAGACATTTGAAGATTCTTTCATGCTCGATCCACTCGGAAAATCGGGCCATTTCAGCATGGATCCACGGAAACATTACTTGAGCCTGGGCTGCAGCAGTTGTAAGCTGCCTGTTAGTATGCCTCATATACGGACCCACCGGCAAACGTCCAGGACGGACTGTCCTGCTGACCGCCTCAAGTTCTTTGAAACTCTGCGCCTGCTGCTCAAGCTCACATCTATGTCCTCTAAGAGGAAGGAGAAGGAGCAAAGGGGTTTGGAGAACATGGCCTTCATGGGGCACAACAACGAGGTCATTTGGTTGGAGCTGCAGGCATGGCATGAAAGGCGTTCCACCAGTGACCAGGATCTTTTTCTCTTCACTGAACGCAAAGCTATCCCAGAAATCATCTACAAAGTGCTGCACTTTAAGGTCAACTATGACAGCCTGAAAGGAGCTCAGTGTTTGGAGTCGCAAACAATTCAGGAACTCTATCCGAATGAGGAGAAATCATTTGCTGTAGCGGAGACCAACCACTGTGGAGTAGACACCTGGGGCTTCACCGCCTGCCCCTCATCCGCAATGAACGCCGCTGAGCCTCTAGGCTCCGGTGCCGACTGCAGGGAGCACCTTCAGCGCCAGCGGCTGGCCTTTGAGCAGGTCAAGAAGGTTATGGAACTCTTGGAGTCTGTTGAAGCTTTGTACCCCTCGTTGCAGGCTCTTCAGAAGGACTATGAAAAATATGCAGCTCGAGATTTCCAAGGCAGAGTGCAGGCGCTCTGTCTCTGGCTCAACATCACCCAGGACCTCAACCAGAAGCTGCGAGTTATGGCCACAGTGTTGGGCCTCCATGATCTGTCGCGTATCGGGTGGCCCGTCTTTGAGATACCCTCACCTCGCTGCTCCCGTGGAAATGAAGAAGAGAACGAGGAAGATGAGGAGAATGACTCAACGGCCACTTTTACTCCGGAAAGTGATGCTGAGGATGGAGATCCTGATGTGGAGTTTGGAAATCTTGCAGATGAAGAACTGTCTCCCATCTTGACGCCTAAATTTTCCCGCCTCTTGTCAGAGGAGGAGTTCCTCCCGGCCGCCATTTCTGGAAGTGCAGAGGCTGGAGGTGATGTGTTTTGCCCTACAGCTATTTACAGGCCATTTGTGGATAAAGCTCTGAAACAGATGGGACTACGTAAACTGATACTTCGGCTGCACAAACTGATGGACCGCTCTCTCCAGAGGGCAAGAGCGGCGCTGCTTCGACACACTCCTGGACTGGAGGTAAGGCCGTCAAACGTCTTTCACTTCGCAGAACTGTTTCATAGCTATTTACATTTCTACATCCAACCCATTAATTTTCTGCCTACTGTTGCTCAAGAAAATGGACACATCCTAGTTAAAAGACCATGATGTGAAAAACATTTTCCACTTTTATTGCTGACTATATAACCTGTACAATTCAAAATAAACATGATACAATATAAGAAAAACAAAAAATATGCTGCACCAAACCTCTGTGTGCACCTGTACCCAAAAAGACTAACTGGTGAGATAGGATCAAAAGGTGCATTTTTTTCTATATATCTGTGAAACACTTTTTACTTCATCTGTTGCTCAAGACAGCAGCATTTCATAAACGTCTAGCTACCAGCATGTGTTGATTAGCATTTGTCTTGCTTTGCAAATTACGACATATTTTTCTGTGACTGAAAAGACGATTACCTGCATTTTTCTTGAATATATTAAAAGGCAGTAAAATATTGTCATTAGTAGATGGTCCTAAAGGCAGATGCTTTGGAGTTGCTGGCCACATGATGCCACTTTTCTACCATTCCATTTGAGCTTTCTGATCTTGGTTACGGAGATATTTAGTAACCAATTACAGTTTTTCTGGCTGATCACCAATGCCTCTTTTTTAAATTATTATTATTATTATTTTAAACTGACCCTTTGAGGTCTTAGGGACACATACATCTATGATGTTCCAATCTTATTCTTTTGAAAAACATTGAGCAATACCCATAAATCAATACAAACTTGCATAGATTGTTTTATAATATGATTTTCAGACCTTTTCACAGGTAAATAAGATCAGTTTCATATGTATGTATCGGCCGATCGCCCAAAATTAAGGACATTGGGGCCCATTGATCACCTGACCAATCGATCAGTGCTCACCTATCAAAACTAATTTTAATCATACAGGACAGTAAAAATGTATCCGTGTGGCCAAATTTATTACTGGATAGCAGAGCTTTCATGCTTTTTGTCTGAAATTTTATAGCCCTTCAAATATCGCGTTTAAGCTGTTCTTTGCAGTTGTGATTGCAGTGACAATTGCAATTTGATATCTTCCTCAGCTCTCAACAATATCCATGACATTGTGCCGGATTAATTATTATCTTGGTCAAAAATAAAACATTTTCACAAACTGCACTTCTTGGAAAGCTGATGCACCTTTTGTGTTCACTTTTGGAAATGATACAATCTGAATTAGCCTCTTCAGCTACATACAGTTTTCTCAGCAAATAAGTGGATGAGCAAAGTAACGCACATGTTCAACTGCCACTAGAAATATAGATGATCTATTTTGTTTATCAGTGTTTTCCACAAATATTTTAGAAATCGCGTTTGCACTCTGAAGTTGTCGAGGATTAAAAGCAGCTTCAGGGATATTTTACATTATCATGTTAGCAGTTTAGTGAAACATAAATTAGAGAAGTTCCCACAATGAGTAAGGTCAAAGTGATCTCAGCTCAGGGTTTACAACACACAGTGCTTTAATGAGATGAGCACAAATGGAGGAAAGGGGAACAAAACATGAGTAATGATCTTAATTAGAGCAAAGTTTCACCTTATCTGAGAACTGAAGGTTAAGATGTGAGGCAGCAGGAGACACAAGTTCTCTGTTTCCTTTGAATGTTTAGCCGCAATAACACAGTTCTGAAAGACGTTTATCAGACGGGAGAGCCATATTGTACCAGCATGTTGTGGAATTTTACTGGTTTTCTGTGTGCTTTCCACATGCAGTTTGCAGACCTCCCAGACCCCATGCTCTACAGCGATTACCTGCCGGAGCTTTCCCGCCACATGTCCTGCTCCGGTCAGACTGATCCGGAGCTCGGAGCTGACCAGGTGTCCTGGGAGGACCTGCGGGATATGGATCTCCCCTCCTTCCGGCCGGCGTTCCTCGTGCTGTGCAGAGTCCTCCTCAACGTTATTCACGAATGCCTTAAACTGCGACTGGAACAGAGGCCCGCTGGAGACCCCTCACTGCTCAGTATCAAGCAGCTGGTGCGAGAGTGCAAGGAGGTTCTGAAAGGAGGCCTGCTGATGAAGCAGTATTATCAGTTTATGCTGCGCGGCGTGGTAAACGATGGTCAAGGCCTGCAAACAAATGCCAATATAGACGACTTTGAAGAAGATCTGCACAAGATGTTGGTCGTATGTATTTCTTCAAAATTTTCCTTCCCCTGATGTAAAGTTTAGTGAAGGATTTACCTTAAATGTGTAATTCCTGTACAAGAAAAAATTGAAAACTCAGTCGGTAGTTGTGCATAAGTATGAACCACGTGGCTGCGTGCCATCTGTTGTTTCTGCAGGTTTATTTTGAATATATGCGCAGTTGGATCAGGATGCTGCAGCAGCTGCCTCAGGCCTCTCACAGCTTAAAGAACCTGTTAGAGGAGGAATGGCAATTCACAAAGGTCATCACTCCTTACATCCGAGGAGGCGAAGCTCAGTGTGGGGAACTTTTCTGGTGAGTTCAGGTTAAATGTACTCAGGTTTCAGCGTAATCAATTCTACGGCACCAGAATATGCATCGAAACTGTATAATACACATTCCATTTGCTTACTATTGGAAACAACAGCATATCCATTTGGTCTTCTAAGCTCGGCGATGTTTTAATTCAAACGGCGACAGTAATGAGAACCAACTTTGCTGTCCTTGATGAGGGTTTTCATGCAGTATTTTCATTTGAGATGTTTTCTGTCGCCCGGTTTTCCTCAAATCAGAAACTGCAGAAAATACAAAGATACAAGTGAATAAATAAAAAATTTTTTTGTTTGATAGCATCAAGTAAACAGAGAAGTAGTAGCCAATATTCACTAAGCGTGTTGTCAAACCAGTGATTAAATGTGTCCGAAATTGGAAATAATAGAAGTAATGAAGATCATTCTCTTAGAAAAATCACTACTGTTTTTATCGACGCCCCCCGCTGGTCATTAAAGAGAATATTTCCTTCATTTTACTTTAAGATTGTCAAGATTGACTTAAGCTAACTTTTGCATACTGTGTGATTTTTATGTTATGAGTGTTTTATTTTGCTTTTTTTTAAACTCAGTTTGTAGTTGTTTTTTGTGTGCTCCATATTGATGAAGAATACCAATATTAATTATATCTTTAGAAAATGGGACTGAAATTAAACAAAATCACAATATTTGAGCCTTTAAAAGCATGGCGATTTGAAATTAAAAATAAGTATAAACCTTTTAAATTGAAAATTAACAACTTCTTGTTTTAGTCACAGCAGTTCCATTTGTGGTTTTCCATGTTTCCAAATGCAATCTTTATTGTATTTTATTAGGATTTTAGCTGAAACACTAACACAATGTAATGCTTCACCCTCAAAGTTTTCCCCAACATCTTTTGCACAGATGTAGGGAAACACCTACTGCAAATGCAGCAAAAATATTTTTAGACACCAGAGTGCCTAAAAATAAAATGAGAAAAAAAAGGAAAACTTTTTTTCCCTCTTCTCGATTATACATTTTATTGGAGAATAAAATACATTGTTTGTGGCTGTAAAAAACTGTATGAAAAAGTTGGTAGGGTAGGAATACAAGTATGTCAGAAAACATAATTAACATCAGATAAAGAGTTGTTTGGAGGAGCCCATTAACCCATAATAATAGGACTGTTATTGTTTTTGCAGCAACATTGCTGGGATGCTGCTGGAATCCACTGGAGAGTTTCTTGATGCTGGTTTGCAGAAAAGTGGCAACGAATTCTGGGAAAGTGCAGATGACAGCACGGCCTCAGATGAGATCAGGTTGAGGGGGATCACATTCATATTTGAAAGTATTTTTGAAAAAGGACATTTTCTTAAGTTTATTTTTCTCCCTTTGCTTCTGCTTTTTTTTTTCTTTGTCAGGCGCTCAGTTATTGAAACCAGCCGTTCTTTAAAGGAGTTGTTCCATGAGGCCAGGGAACGGGCGTCCAAGGCTCTGGGTTTTGCCAAAATGCTCCGCAAGGTGAGAAACGCCAGAAATAAAATCTTTTATGTAAATCTAGCTTTTTAGTTTGCATGTGCTTGCTTATTTTCTTTATTTGATTAAAGAACTTGAGCACTTTTTTTTTACTCTGTACTGTACAGGATTTGGAAGTTGCTGCAGATTTTAGCATCACCAGTGGGGTGCCTTGTCTTCTCGAGGCACTAAAAAAGAAAAACTATGTCAAGGTGGGTTTGCTCTTTTTTGTTTTTGCTCATTTTTCACATATCAGTTTTTTCCTTTCATCCTCAACTCTTATCTCTTTGTTTCCATCTTAGATTCAGATTCCAGGCTTGGAAGAGCTCCAGGTTTTTGTGCCTTGTGGCTTGAAGGATCAGCGGCCTCTCATCCTGCAGCTTCTCAACGCTGCCGCTGGCAAGGACTGTTCCAAAGAGCCCGATGAGATGGCTGAGGATGATGCCTACCTGCTCATGAGCAAACACGGAGCGGGGGACTCCACTACAGATCCTGAGTGGGCGCGATGGGATGGCAAGCTCCTCAAACTGGTCCCACAAATGGAAGCCGTTGACACTCTAAGAGCTATGAAGGTGTTGAAGAAATTCTGACTAGAATTGTGTGTGTGCGTGTGCGCTGTTTACATAATTTCCTCCTGTTTTTCCTGTGTTTTCAGGTTGAGAACTTGCTCTTGATTGTAATGCAGTCAGCTCACCTGGTGGCCCAGCGGAAGGCTTTCCAGCAGTCCATGGAGGATGTGCTGACCCTTAGCCGGGAGCAAACGTCCAGCCAGCCTCTCATTGCCAGCGCTCTGGAAGATCTCAAGGTATTGCATATCTGTGTAGTTGCAGAGACAGCTGTGCACTATAAAATATTGCTATAATATAGCAATATAGAATGGGACTATCAGCACAAGTCTCACTCAGGCTTATTTTTAGACGTATTGCCTCCATTCACAGCTGCAGCGGTCAGTGTCATAACCCAGGATGTTATAATCAGTCTGTTTCAAAGCTTTCAGTTGTTTTGAATGCTTGGGTTTTGAAGATCAGTTCTTCATTGTTTTAATGAAGAATTGATCTTCATCTTAAACCCTCCTTACAGAACAAAGCCCTGCAGCTATGCATCAAAATCAGCACAGCCATCGACCGAGTGGAGTACATGTTCACCACAGAGATTGATGCCGAGATGGAGGAATCTGAGTCAGCTACTCTACATCAGTACTACAGGGAAGCGATGATACAGGGCTACAATTTTGCCTTTGAGGTGAGAACAAAGACCACTCTGACAGTCGACAGGCTAGAAAAAGCTTAAACGTCCAACTTTTTACTCTGTTTTTTTTTAATTATTATTATTCATTTACATCTTTTAAAAACAGTACCACAAGGAGGTGGTGCGTCTGATGTCAGGAGAGTTCCGACAGAGAATTGGGGAGCGGTACATAGCTTTTGCACGCAAATGGATGAACTATGTCCTGACCAAATGTGAGAGTGGGAGAGGTACCAAGCCCAGGTGAGACTCCATGATAGTGACCCAGATATGTTGAACTTAAGTACTTATGAGCAGTTCTGAGTTCTGGCTCATGTTTTGTTTACTCACTTTAATATGAAAAGACACCTTTAACATAAAAAAAATAAAAGCTCTGGGACAATACAAACTTACTGTTTATTTTTGATATTGTCACTTGTTGGTCTGTACTGCAAAAAGTTACATTCACAGTGTTAATTAGCAGCCATGAAGAATATTCCTGCTAAGCTGTTTTTTTAACAATGTCAGATATTGTTAATAAATCCTCCTTCGAACTCTTCATGGACTTCCTGTTTTCTGTTGCTACTGATAATGAACAGACATCAGTTGGTTCCGATTGTGCTTCCTGCGCTGCAGCTTATTAATGCTGTTTTTGTTGAAAGCAACATTAATAAATTAATCTGGCAATACTAAAGCATCTTGGAGGGATTCTCGTGGAACTAATGTGATTTAATTTAATTAAAACTACTCCTTTTATTGCAACCTCTTAACTCCTTAAAAAAATATGAAAGAACTGCTTTTTAGTTCATCCTCTTAAATAGGTTTTATTATCTACTTCAGGTGGATTTATTTTATCTTTCCTAACTACGCCTACAATTAGACATGCAGAAGTCACATCAGTCATCTTATATATTTGTGTCATAATTAATAGAGTAATTGTTTACCTACAGATCATACAAAAATGTGTTATTGCCAATCTTCAAACATGCTCTGTCTTTTACAGGTGGGCGACTCAGGGTTTTGACTTTCTCCAGGCGATTGAACCTGGTTTCATATCGGCATTACCAGAGGACGACTTCCTGGTGAGATTAGCCGATTCTCTTCTTCGCCTTTTTGTTTTATCTTCTATTTGTGCTGAAGTTGTGCTTAGATTGGACAGTTGTATTAATTAAAAGATCTTTCTGCAGAGCTTGCAAGCCTTGATGAATGAATGTATTGGACACGTGATTGGAAAGCCTCACAGCCCTGTTACTGGCCTGTACTTTGGTAAGATGCTCCCTTGTCATATAAGATGTTGGTTTAATATAGATTTTTAGTTTCTTTTATGCTACAAGTTTGTTATCATAGGAAGAGAAATAAGAGAAGTTTTGTTTGTTTAGTTACAGTATTTGTAGCTAAACTATATAGAAACGGCGTGTTTTCTGCCCTCTAAGCTACTTTCCTGTAAGTGAGTTTTCTAACATTTTCTGTTATTTTTAGCTGACTGTTTCCTCGGTCAGCATCTCATTGACGTCCCACATTGACTCTCTTTCCAGACACGGTTACAATCTGAATTGTGCAGACATTTGTCTTATGATTTTTGGGTGATTTCATATTTTTCTGTCAACATTCTGCAGTAGATGTTGACATGCCATTTTTCTTTTTGAGGTTTACAAAGTCAGAATTATCATCACTGTCATATTTTTATGGCATTTCTGTTACAAAGGAAAATAACCAACTGAATAGCAATAGTATATTTAAAAAAAAAGAGATGAAGACTACCTTTAGCATTAATGTTCCTGTATATAAAAAAGTGATACATTTTCAAAATATATTTAGGTCCTTAAGCTGCCTTTGCCATTACATTCAGTAACCTGCTCTGTTCTATGATGCACGACTGAGTAAACATATTTTAGCTATTAAAAATGTCATTTTTGTCATTTTGTTTTTGTTTTTTGCTTCCAGGCAGCTAACAATTTGATTGCATGTGTAGCATTTATGCTGTTGGCTACATCTGCATTCTGCTAGTGTTGGCTAAGTTTAGAAGAAGAAAACAGTCTTATGAATAACTCTGGACTCATAAAAATTTGACATTGTAGCATGTTTTTCTAAGGTTCTTTTTTTTGGTCCTGCTGGTTTATGTTACATCCCACTGTTTGTTGGTAAATCTTTGGCTGCATCTGTAAGTTAAAGACCACAAATGTCATTGATCAAGCCTGTTAAATTTTGATTAATTTACATGTGAAGTGTCACATAAAGGCTTCAGACATAATGTAGGAACAACTCGATGCTGAAAACACGACCACGCTCATCACTGGATGAAAAGGAAGGAAGGCTAATTCTAGTTTATAAACATTGCTACTCAATCTATAAAGAGTTCAAGATTTTCTTTTCGTCTGAGATGTGATTTTTAATCAGATTTTTTTCCCCCAGCACCCAGGAATAGTCCTCGGCCTGTAAAGGTTCCTGCTCCAGTCCGCTGTCACAGCGACCCACCAAACCCCAACTTGTTTATCCCCAGTGCTGAAAATTTCAAGTAGGTCACCACAGTTTGGGTTGTTATAATTTGGTTTGGTGTGCATGGCTCTGCTTCTTAAGTTCTTACAGCTGAGCAGCTCTTTCCATTTTCTAGACACCGTCTGCTTTTTCTTTCATTTTTCCATCCATTTAAGGTGCAAGCGAGTGAGTGTGTCTGTTTCACAACCAGTCACACACATGTACATCAGCAAACATCCTAAAACAAACTGCCTACCCCTCACAAGGCAGCGCTCCTCAGTTTGTGTTTTTCCAGTTTGTGTTTTTCGCCACACAGCTCTCGAAGCCTTCCCTGCGATCTGCGGAATCAGCTGGTTCCCAACGGCCCTCGGCCCATCCCTCAGGGCTCAGGGGAGCACAGCCCCATGAAACCCAGCAGCAGCCCCAGTGATGTCAGGTAGCCTTGTTGCCCCCAGAATAACACCGTGAGCATTGCAGTGTCAAACCGAAACCGTTGTGCAGGTTCTCCACACTGATGGAGGAACTGTCTCATGTTTTGATTTTGATTCTAAGGATGGATCCAAGGGACTTTTTTTTAGTGATGAAAAAGGCTACTATGTCATACAGTTTTTGTGGCCAACATCCAATATTTGTACAGCCTTGACCTCAAGTTACCAAAAAAACCCAAAAGAAACGGAAACGATTTTTTTTCTCCCTCTTGCCACAAGCGGTCATTAATGAATTTATTCTAGGAGCAAAGGCATCTTGATTGTGCTTCTCCACAAGGCATTCTTGCAAAACAGGTTTCATTAATATCAAAAAATAAAACATGTTTTTAATTTGACTTTAGTATCCGCTATAAATTAGCAATTTTCATAGTAAACATTAACAGAAAATGGCGGTCTCTGTGCGTCGCCCTTAGAAAATGTAGCATGCCTAAGATTCCCAAAAGACTGTGAACACTTTGATTCCAGCATGTTGCATAACTGAGGCCAAACAGAAAAGCTCTGCTGTAATGTGTTCTGCCGTTCTCTTATCTGCTGAAAGTCTCGATCTCTCTCTCGCAGCCCAGATGAACCACAGATGTCTCCGCATGAATTAGTTTCCCTCTTACGTAGGAAGGTTCTTTAAACCTTCCTGATAATAGAGTGCAGGTGCAAGTTGTCATGTTGTCTTATGATGCGGTCAACTATTGAGGAAACAAATCATGTTTTAGAGTGATTTGACAGCTGTTGACCCATCAGAGGCAGCAGAGCTAAAAATCAGTCAAATAAAGTGACCAGACCTCGACTGCATCTCTACCATTTACTTGTATATCTTTATTGGTTGATTATTAGCTTTCATCGACAGACTTCTATTACTTCTCTTTGCAAAAGTAAACTGCAGTGGCAGATGTTGGAATTTTTATTTCCTTTTATTTAAAAGCAGCATCAAGTACTTTGATTTCTAGAGAAGTCTTGGTTCAGATGCAAGAGTTTTAAAAGTTATCAGCGCTGAGACATTTTCGTTTTTGGTTTTGTCATTGATTTTATGTCTACAGCATGGTCCGGTTTCATATTTGTGTGCTGCAAGACACACATGCATGGAACTTAATGTAGTTCTCTAATAATTTCATACATTCTAAGAATACAACATCTTTTTACCTTTTTCAGCCATTAAAGTTTATCCAAAGCTTTTTGCAAATCCTGATCACTGGTCATATGAAGCCTGGTTGTTGTGTGTGGAATGAAAATGAATAATATCTTACTGCAGTAAGTAAGTAAGATAATATTCTGCTTTATAGTGACTTCTTCTTTAAGTTGGTTAGTTGATGGCTTATTAGTGAGTGGGATAATATCTACAGACCTTTGTTCCCACTGTCTGACCTTGTGACTGTCTCTAATGCATGCTCAGCTGCTTGTGGGTTTCAATTTTCTGTTTTTCATTTATCTAAAAATGAAAAATGCCAACGCATATAAAAATTCTGCTTAATATGTAAAATGTGGATTAATCAGAAACGATGATGTCATTTAAATTTCTAGTAATAGTTTCATA
Organism: Phalloptychus januarius; assembly: GCA_902982915.1. Taxonomy (NCBI): domain Eukaryota; kingdom Metazoa; phylum Chordata; class Actinopteri; order Cyprinodontiformes; family Poeciliidae; genus Phalloptychus; species Phalloptychus januarius. The sequence continues at coordinate 11,700,448 of CADWAE010000131.1, forward strand.
ATTACATGTTTTCCTCACATTATGCATGAGAAATTATGAAAAAGGATCAAATACTATTATTGTCAAGTTAACCATGGCTGTAGAATGTTAGATGACCTATTTTAATAGATGAATGGGTTTTACAGGTTTTCATAAGGAGCCATTTCCACAGTTATTGAATTCACAGGAGCCCCCTAGTGCATTATATTGTAACTACTTATAAAGTCTTTTTTTCTGTGAGAAACCCTTTCACTGAAATTTGCTGTTCTCGGCAGTAGTGTGTGTTTGGAGAGAACTGTTGCTAACTTCTCCTTCATTGTTCTCAGGGTATCCAGTTTCCATGAGAATGATCGTCTTTCAACAGTTGCAGCAGAATTAAATTTCAAATCACTCAGCCGCCACTCGAGCCCCACTGAGGAAAAGGAAGGTGGGAGCTTCACACTGATCTGCAGGACAGATATTCACCTGCTCGCCTTGACTCGCTTATGTAACTTTAAAAAACAAAATTTTATTGTTCCAGAACCTTCATATCCAAAGGCTGATTCAAACAGCTCCGCACGCAGAAGCTGGGAGCTCCGCACCCTCATCAACCAATCCAAAGGTGAGCTTGCTTCATTCAGAGCAGTTTGATTCGTTGGCTCAGACATAATGGCCACTTTGCTGACTCTCCTTTTGTGGTGGTAGACACGACAGCCCAGCAGAGCCCAATGGAGGCCGTCCGTCGCTCCATTCGAAAATTCGAAGAGAAGCGCTATGCCGTGATGAAGCAGCGTAACATAATTGGTCAAGTGTGTCACACACCAAAGTCTGACGGCATGCATGTTGGGCTCAGGAAGGTGACGTTCAAGTGGCAGAGAGGCAACAAGATAGGTATGGCTGTTTGACTGCTGTTTTGATGATGATTATAGTACATCTGCAGACAATAATTTCATAATTTTGCATGTAACATCAGGTGAAGGTCAGTATGGAAAAGTGTATACCTGCATCAATGTGGACACTGGAGAGCTAATGGCTATGAAGGAGGTATGGAGCACAGAAAATCTTCGTTATGTTAAAGAACACAGAGATAGAACTGCAGATATAGTGGGGTTTTTTTTTTTTCTTTTTTTTTTATAGATTCGGTTCCAGCCAAATGATCACAAAACCATCAAAGAGACTGCTGATGAGCTGAAAATATTTGAAGGCATCAAACACCCAAACCTCGTGCGATACTTTGGAGTGGAGCTCCATCGAGTAAGAACCTTCCACATGCTCAAGGCAGCGTGTGTTGCAGACTGAAGCGTGTGGGTGTGAACGCGTGTTTGCTCTCCTATAGGAGGAGATGTACATCTTCATGGAGTACTGCGATGAAGGAACTCTGGAGGAAGTTTCCAGACTGGGGCTTCAGGAACACGTGATCAGGCTTTACAGTAAACAGATCACTACAGCCATAAATGTTCTCCATGAGCACGGCATTGTTCACCGTGACATCAAAGGTCTGTGTTGGATTTACATAAATACTTATTCTGCATGTGATATGTTCCAAAGAATTTTTCTCACTGGTCACCATCTTATAAATTATTTTTTTTTGTTCGTTTGTGACAGGAGCAAATATCTTCCTCACATCATCGGGCTTGATTAAGCTGGGCGACTTCGGCTGCTCAGTCAAGTTAAGGAACAACACTCACACCATGCCAGGGGAGGTGAACAGCACACTGGGAACAGCCGGTAAGACATAGCATCTCACCTCAGATTTGCGTATCTGTTGAATTGGTACCATTTGTGATGGTTTCTATAAAATAGAGAAGTCAGCTGCAGATGACCATAGAACATACCACTGCAGTGGATCCACCGTTTTTAAAAAGAAAGATTTAAAATAGCAGTACTGGTCTCTATTGCTATGAATTTGCTTTGGGCCTAAATACATTTCAGAGGTGCTGGCACATATGAAGCATAGGAGCTCCTGAGGCATTTTGAGACCCGATCACTCGGTGTTCCCAGGATACAAACACTGTTAGTTTCTGTGCTCTGTAAGGAACTCCTTGAAAGTCTGAGATTTGTAGAAACGGTCTCCTTTTTGATCAAGACTAAAAAACAACTTACCAACAGAATAAGTGTCAAAGATTACTTTTTCATTGTTACCATTAAACTTTACACGTTACTCTGTACACAACCTTTTTTATAAATCTGAAGCATACAAAAAAAAAATTTTGAAGACCTTTTGAAAGCCAAGCAATTGAAAATTAAAAGATAAAACGAACTGGAAGCCAAAATATTAAAGTTAAATGTTGCCTCTAGACTATATGTATCCATTTAATAATAATAGTAAGCTGCCATTTGTACCAAATTGTCCAACATCATTATTAATGCAGTCTTTATACTGTCACTTTGTGTGTTGAAATTTTCTAGCATATATGGCGCCTGAAGTTATCACAAGAGCAAAGGGGGAAGGTCACGGGCGAGCAGCAGATATCTGGAGTCTGGGCTGCGTCCTGATTGAGATGGTGACTGGGAAGGTAAGCAAGGATGTAAAAGATATTTAAATTTCATTACACATAAAGTATCATAGCTTTGTTTGTTTTATATAAAACAAGGCTAACCATAGATCTGATGCAGTTCTTTTTTGTAGATCTCTATACCTTGTAGTAATTCAGTAAAGGTAAATCTTTCAATGTTTTAAAAAAGTTCCTCAAGTTTCTGTTTCACCCAGTACCAGTGAGGAACTCTGCAAAACGTCCAGTGAAAACTGATTGTGGTTAAAGCTGGTTTTTAAGTAACAGAAGCTATTAAAAAAAAAGAAGTTGTTTTCAGTTCCAGGCCTAAACGTGTTGCCTTTTTACTTCCTCTTTCCTCCCCACCAGAGTAAGTTCACCTGAACAACAAAGCAAAACTTAAAAAAATACTGCAAAGAAATGACTTAATTTGTGATGTTTATCTGCATCTGCAGAGGCCCTGGCATGAGTACGAGCACAACTTTCAGATCATGTACAAAGTGGGCATGGGCCACAAACCGCCGATCCCTGAGAAGCTCAGCACGGAGGGGAAGGACTTCCTGGGCCACTGCTTAGAGAGTGAACCTAAACGCCGCTGGACAGCCAGCATGCTTCTTGACCACCCGTTTGTCAAGGTAAAACTGATTACCTTTCAATTATGCTCCCTTTAAAGCCTTAGTGTTTTGTAAAAAAATAAAATTAATAAAAAATAGATAAAACTCATAATATAAAGAGTAATTATAGAAAGTATTGTCTATTTCAAGTGTTTATTTCTGGTGATATTGGCTTATAGCTCTTGAAAACCCAAATTTCAGTTTCTCTGTAAAATAAAATATTACTTCAGACCAATAATCCAGAAATGTCAGTCTAAAAATAAAGTCCCATTCCTTGGTCTGGCCTTGATTTTCCTAAACTACAGTCAGTAGTAGTTTAGGTCTGTTCAGATGGTTTAATGTCCAAGTATGCTAACTTGACTTAATGTAAGCATAGCTGAAATTTTTGATTTCTTTTTATAATAGTATGGCAATAAAATTCATGTATTAATATACTTTTTTTTATATTCCTTACCTATCATTCGAAGATAATTTTTATGATTTTATTAGCTGCTAGCCATAATTATGAAAATTAAGAAAAATAACCACGCTAAAAAAAATCACTTTGTGTGTAATAGATGTGTAATAGAGTTTGAGTGTTTGAAAAGCTAATAAAAAAACTCACCCGTCTTCAGCCAGCCCTCACATGGTCTCCTGTTTATCCGTTTCAGGTTTGCACGGATGAGGAGTGAACGGCACCTTCTCTTTGGCTTTTCACGTTTACAAACTAAAGCACTACTGTACATGCTGTTGGCAAAAGAAAAACAAACTGTGGACACAAGAGGGAGTTATGGCTCAAGGCACATCGAGTTAAACTGAGGAACTAACACATTATCATTTCAGAGGACAACTGGATCTATGAATTAAATAATTGTGTCTTTATGTAGCCATGGTTTGTGGTGGTACTGTACATACTGTAATAATAGGATTGGCCTTAATTCATATATAAATGTTGTAAAGTTAAAGTAATTGCCACATATATTTCAATGGTGAAGACACCTATAAAAAGGCAATGAGGAATACTTTTTTTTTTAAATTGGACGGAGGATGGGGCGCCTCTATAGCACTTTTAAACTGTTTATCCAAGGGGAAAGCTAAGTAGAAAAGGAGGGATCCTGAGTGAGTCACTATAAAGTAAAAATGTGGCTACCCTCTGAATGAAAGAAGGCAATAGTTTCCCTTTATTAAATGAATGCCATCCAAATATTTAAATATTTTTATTACTTATTCTGAACGTTTGGGCAATAAGAAGGATTATTTAGTGTGTTTTCTTTGCCTTTTGCTGAGGAGAAATTGTCAAGTTGGAGCAATGTTCAAGTCTACTGGTCACTGGTGATGAGCTGCCCGTGTGACTGTGGCGTAGCCAACTCAAAGGAGAGAACCGGACCGGCTATTTCTCCCTGCTGCTGAATACAACACACACACACGCATACACACACATTGACATACTCCGGAACTTGTGGTCCTCTGCTGCTCCTACAGTGTTTGCTATGTAAAAAAATATTAATAAACCATTTATTGTTTTTGTTTTCAATAATTTTTCGTCTCTCAGAATTTGTCATATATGTTTTTTCTAAAATACAAAGTTAAACTTCTCTACCAAGCTTATGTTTTTTTTTTTTAGCCTGCCAATATTCATATCTCAATTTAAAACATCTGCTCAAAGAAGCAAGACAAAATTAGTATGGAGTTGTTGGCATATAGGGCGAGTTCAGGATTTTTAAAGTAATGTTTTTTTGTGAGCAAAAAATTGACAGTGGAATGAATCTACCATCTAAACAAACTGAAATCCAGGAGATGGTCCAATGATTGACTATAAATCTGGAATTAATAGAAGATTAGGAACAAAATAATCTTTAGAAATGTTATTTAGAGTTTGCCACAAACTGCATCATATGGAAAAACTATTTTATTTTTTGTCAGATGAGACCAAAATTTCTATCCTAGGTGCAAGATATGTGACTGAAAACCAACACTGCACACCATCTTCAACACAATATTTCAAGCATGACATAGGATTAGCAGAATCATGGTGTGCTGATGTTTTTTCCTCTGCAGGGGAAGAAAGGGGAGCACAGTCGGTGAGAATTTGATCATATAAAAGTTCATAACAGTCTTTCTATAAACCAGTAGTGTTTGAAAGACAGGAGTCCATTTTGGTCTCGGCCCCGCTCAAGCTAGTCGTTAGTATTGTCATCAAAATAATTTGTATTTATATTTAATGAAGATACTAGAGAATTATCTACTGCAGGTAACCCTCACTACAAGAAATCCTCGGCTCATTGGGTTGCTTGTTAGATTACACAACTCCTGCCAGTTCCTATTAACCTGCAGGTGGAACTTGGAAAAACTTCTGAGTAGATTTCAAATGTCACGAGTGAGAACAATAATACAATTGATCCCTGTTTCCATATTTTCCCCAGACTTTAAAATATTTTAATTTCTTTCCAAATTTGACGATTTTGGTTCAACACCAGTGCTTTATCATATGATTGATAAAAGGCTACACAGTTCAAAAATTAATACATTAACAGTGTAAGTGCAAATTGATCTATCGTAAAAGCGACGTCTATTGCGCCTTCATCCTCTTTGGAGACATCCTGGCATTGCACCTCAGTTCTTTTTCAGCCATGTGATTGTAATCTTGTGCTTGGGGTCACTGTTTTGTCTGCCTTTACTTTCTAAAAGGCTTCACTTGATGGACAGATGGCCTTTCATTTGACAATAGAAAATTTTTGTGTAAAAAAAACCTCCCTGATTGTTTTGACAACTGCTAGCTACCATAGTGCAATGACTCCAAAACAAGCCTAAATCATCCCCCGCACCTCTTCCTGGATTTAGTGGTTGAGGTGTTAGTACTGATCTGGTTTAGTTTAGCTCTGTGTATTATGACCAAACAGCTGAACACAATCGCTTCAAATGCCTTGTGGTTCAGTTTATGCAGCTTTGTAACTCTAAGGTTTGTCACTATACTTTATTTGGAGCATACAAACCATCTCCTAGCAACTCATCCAGAAAAACAATACATGTTCAGTCTTTATCTCAACTTTAACATCTGATAGTGACAGAGCTTTGGATCTGATCAAATAGATCTCAAGTAAATGTGGCTTCTTCTTAATGTCTTGCTTACTACCAAATAGTAAAAGTGAAATAGGCTATTTGAATTTTAGCTCAGGTTTTTATATATATAAAAAATTGCTTATGAATTGCATGTCTCAATGAGGTTAGGATCTGATCAATTCCAGGCAATGTTCCAAAATGTTACTGCTCTATGGTCTTTGAAAACCTTTATTATCACTTTCCCCTCATAACACAGTGCCTTATCATGTCCCAGATCACCTTATTGTATCTGAATGTTTGGAAGAAGTTGCTATTTCAGGAAGTTTTATTTCAGTGAAAGTGTTAATTGGCTAGATTCCATCAGGATGCTTCACATTTGGCACAACAGGCTCTGAGGTCAAGCCCACTTTTTCCACTTCAGGCAAATGATTTCCCAGATACTCCTAAGAATTGAAAGAATGACTCATCAGAAGAAGAAAAACCTTTGCACTGCCTGATCGAGTTTGAATAAACTCTGCATTGGTAGCAATGCAATTCTGCAGCAAAGTCAACAAGAAATGGTTCTGTGTCAGTTGGGCTGTAGTGAATAATCTGAACCCTTCTTCTCTGTAATTTGACCTCACTTTCAATTTTTCTTAGATTTTAGGCCACTTTGATGAAAAGCAATAACACCATCATCACAATCTAATATTTTCAAGCCCGTCTGACTCTCCAAATAATTCAGCTGTTGAATATCGTGATTCAACAGCTGTTTCAGATATTATTTGATATTAAAGATCCCAATTACCAATCTGCAGCAAGTCCAGATTAATTTAGGGCAATTTGACCAACTCCAGCTTCACGAGGACAAATGAGCAATTCCTATTTTGGTACATGTAGTTAAATATTAACAGCGAGTAATACAGATATCTGCACCTCTCACCCACAAGCATCATCTGAGTTACAGGAAAGGACTTTTGCACTTGTGGAGTAGGAAGCACTGGAACTGAGATCTCACCAGTTGCTGGAGGACTTTCATGTTGCAAAAACCTGTAAGACAGCCACTTCCTCTTGACAAGCGCCTGACTAAGAGAAGTGACACCAGGATTCACTCCCACACCAACCCTCAGCTCAGGCTTAGTGTTTTTCTAAGGCAAGTCATCAGCTCTTCCCACCAGGACTTAACAATGTTACAGAAATAAAAACTCTGGTGATGATGACGGTTGTAAAGCTTTAACGGTCTTCAGACACGCCAGCTTGCACTTTGGAGTAAGGTGCAGCTATGACAAGAAAATAAACGAAATTAGAAAAACAAACACCTGCATCTGACTCAACTCGATTCTTGTGCAATCCTGGACGCTTTTGTAAGCTCTAAGTAAACTGCTTATTGTTTTAACCATAAACAAACCAATGTTAATGTGAGGCTTATTTTAGCATGCAACAACTGCATTGAAAAATTACATTAATGAGTAAACGTGGGTGTTTTATGTATTCTCAGTATAGATACTGCAATTAATGAAAACCAAGTGACAGATGAATCAAGCCAAATACAAGCCAATCATACAAGAAAACCTGTTGGACATCACACAGCCGTTGTGGGGCAGTGGCTCACCTTCTGGCAGGATGGCAACTCCAAACAAGCAGCCAGACCTGTTATGAACTAGTTTTGATCAAGGAAATCAAAAGTGCAGCTCAAGAGTGATTTTATGGCCCCCGAACACAGTTCAAGAAATATATAAAATCTTGAACTGTGTACATGGATTTTTAGTTACATTTTTACCAAAAAAAAATGTTGGACAGGTCAAAGCATATTCATGTTTTAGAATGTCCCAACCAAAGTACATCTAATTTCCACTGAGAATCAGAAGTAAGGCTTTGATGTTTATATATATTTAAAACTTTTTTAATTTAAATTTTGCATTACTGTCCTTTTTGTGTGCAGTGTACTGCATAAAATTCTAATAAAACGCACAAATTATAGTTTCAATAAAAAATTTAGTCTTTATTAGTATTTTTTAAATCCAATATGTCTTAAAATAAGGTTGAGCTGAAAAAACTATAGGAGCATCTACTGCATCTGCATGTTGAGTTTGATTCTCAACTTTATCATAGTTTTCAATGTCAATTCAAAGCCTTTGGGGAGAGTTGTTGCTGTTGGCTGATTTTACTGGAGCAAAGACAAAAAAATGATGAGAAAGGCCCACTGATGCTGAACAAAACCTCCACAACAAACATTTAACACGTAAAATTGCATCACTATCTCAAAGTACAAATGGCATTTGATGTACACTTCAATTGAAGAGGTAGTTTACATTTGACTTATTGCAATTTAAAATGTCAGTGAAGAGGTCTCCTTGGTATTGTTAAAATATTTCCACTCAGATAAGTTAACCCACACCATGTTTCCATTTCTGCAACTTCCATTTTAGCATCTGCAGCACAGCTTTAATCCCGGCTGTGTTGTGCCATGAAACAGGTCTGTACTTGTTAGACCAGTCAAGCTGCTGTTCACCTAACATTTTTGCTTTTGGCAGCTTCCAGGTCTGTGCATCTCCACAAAGCAGCCCGGAAGACAGCAGCAATCCTTAATTGATGTTTAGAGGAGCAGCCTTAATCCCATAGTTTGAGCTTTTGTCAATCTCAGTCTGGCCAATCATCCAGCGCATTCCCAGCGACGCTGTAAGAGAAAAGAACTTATTTATAATGCTACTGCATCAGGTCAGTGTCAGCAGATGCTGTAAAGAATATTTTAGTTTCCACAGGAAACACATTTTTCCAAAACTCTCCTTTGACATGAGATTCAAATGGCTTAATTTGTTCTTATGAAGTCTGAAATTAGTCTTCACTTGTGTTAACACTGACACTTTTGTATTAACAAGTCACATCATCAAATGTTTAATATTGAGTTGACATCTGAGCATTTGTTATTTTAATTTCAATAACACTGGGATGAGCACTCGCTTTATTGTGAAAATGTTGTGAAGTAAAATGCTTCTCATGAGCTCATGCTGTTACAGAAATATTTTCGGTTTACTCCTTATTCAGATGGATGACTGTCTAACTTTGGGAACAAACACATGCCTGAATGTTGTTAGGAACATGCTCCTCATACACAGACATCGATATTTACAAAAAAATGGGAACTTACACTGGGGGATGTCAAATCTGCTGCTAGCAAAATGTTTGGACAGAAAAGGGCTGGTTAATTTGAGAGATGATTTACTACAACTAAATTCTAAAAATATAATAAATTAGAGAAATCTATATATTTTTTAAAATGTGAAACTCATATGTTATTTGGATTAAATACACAGAGAGAAATATATACCAAGTGCTTCTGGTTATTTAAGAAAGTATGGCTAACATTAAATGAAAAAGCAGATTAAGCTTCCTAGAAAATAAGAAAATACTACTTAAGTCTAACAAAAAACACCTTAAGTACAGAAAGGCTATGTTACACCCTATGCAACTGTGAGGAGGACTGACTGTTAAAATTGGTCACCAGACAGTCAAGGTAAATGTCAAAGAAGCTGGCTCCTTGCAGGGTGTTGTATCCTAATATATAAATGGAAAGTTGAGTGGACGGAAAATGTGTTGTAGAAAAAGTTGTACAAGAAACAGGAAGTCTTGAGAGAATTAGTTTAAAAAAAAAAAGTGAATGAATAAACCAAATGTTTGGCAATAACCTAAGTTATTGAGATACATCTGAAAAGGTCTGAAGCCAACCTGCAGAGCACACGATCACAGCTGCGGCGATGGTGAGCACTGATCCAGAGCTGAGCAGTTGGGCGATTAGGAGGCCTAGAGGGTAAAGAACCACACAAGCCCAGAAGAGCCAGTTGATCAGGGACCACGGCCGACGTGGAGGGCTCACAATGGGGCTGGGGAAACGCCCCGTCTGTGCGTATTGCTCCTGAAAGCCATCCTGTTCACACAGACACAACTCGACATGAGCCGTCTTGATAGAATAAAGTACTATTGTTTTTACAGCTGTTACATGTTCATGGGCCTGTCACAAACCCTCCCCACCCGCCACAGATTGACAAGCATCAGTTTCACCATGTTTAGCTCACTGACTTAAGTAAAGAAAGGTATAGACACTACCTTTCTGTGTTTATAGCAGAGTCAGGAGTTCTATTGTCCACCTACGGAGACTCCATAGATGTAAAAAACATAGAACATTTGTTCTCCAGACATGCTGTAATCATAAACATCCTTGATCAAAATTTCTGTGTGACGACCTGAGTGAGTAAAAGATGACTGAATTCACTGCACAACCTTACAGTCTTAAAGCAATTTTTACTGTAGTTAACATTTCTAAAGTCAGAAAATGAACGTACCCTGCCTGGACAGTACAAGAGGAAAAAAAGTTACGAAAAGGTTTGAGAGAGATTTTGACTGAACCTCAATAACTCATATTGACTGCCCTTTCTAAAAAGCTTTCCAGCTGGAGAGGAAAAAATCCCAGAGGGGAAAAGGCTTTTTTTAACAACTGCTACTATTTCAGATTTATTAACTCTCTTTTTCCACAATAATTGTCTATCATATTAGTTATTGTTTAATAAGTTGGCCTAGTATAGGCAGCATGACTTTATTGCATCTGGAATCATTACACAAATAAGCATTTATATTTTTAAATAAAGAAGTCTAGCTTCTTAAATTCAAATGCATAACCTGTGATTTTTTTGTGTATAACCCATAAGATCCTGTATTAAATTGCCTTTTCTTTTGTCTGACTTTGAATCAACTGTGAACAGAACTACAGGAAAACCTCACTCAGACATTTTGCTCCTTTAGAGCCTCACATCAGGCAATACAGCAGAATCACAGATGCCTCGTAGTTTCTTATATGAACTGAAATGTCACAACCTGGTCTTCTTTTTGATTAAATTTTGATAGCAATACTTTATATCTTATTATTGTTTACAGGAATCTTATGTGCATTTATGTCTTACTTGGAGTAAAATATTCCAACTGAATAAAGAAAATTCAATTGGAATCCCAACTGAATTGGAATTACCATCATCTACTTTGGTGATAATTTGATCAACAATATTCTGATTCAATGACATTTGAGTCAAGCCTTTGTTTAGGATCAAAAACAGTAATGACGTCTGTCAGGAAAAGCGAGACGACGACAACAGCATGAAAGTACTAAACATGACAGGCTGACCTTCAACCGTCTTAGATAATAAACACATCTAATTCATTGGTTTACATGCCTATTCTACGTATATGAATATTACTTTCTAACTAAAGCTACATGTATTTTAACCTACTTATGTCTTCTTTGTTATCCCGAGTACTCACCTTTTCTTGGTAAAGTTTGTGTAGCCAGGCGGCACACTCCGCCTCATCTTCTGGAACAGACTCTAAAGAAATTCTCCTACATTAGACAGGAAGAAGACAGGCCACCAATCACCCAAACATGAATCATAAAGCTATAATCTTGCCCTGCACAGGCATAAAACATTTTGTCCTACCTGACATATAAATCTGCATGATATTTCTTTCCATTAAGAATCCCAAGAAGAGTTGGTACTTCATTGTTCCTGAAGTTCAGTGTTGAATCGTAAATAGCTGCAGCTGCACCAGGGAAGAACAAAGCAGCAGTTCACTGGACGAGGTGACTCATTTGCACATTTATCTGGCTTTTCCCACATTCAAACAAGGCTTGCAGTATGGACATTTCTTAGGACGCCATGCAAAAAAAAAAAAAAAAAAGAAGAAAAAAGAAAACTGCTGCCAGATACTCACCAGTCCCCCTGAGGTTTTGGACAGTTACATAAAATCCTTTGGTTCTGGGAAGAAGATGGTACTTGAGTTTAGGTAAACCTTTGCTTTCAGCTACTTGCATGCTGAACTGGTGTTTCTTTGGGGTAAAGCGTGTTCCTTCACAGTAAAGCAGGAACTTGTGGGAGGAAAAAAATGTTGTCAGGCATCTCCAAAACATTTCCTGATTGAAAGATATTACTGCATCATCTTGATCTGGAAAAAAAGAAAAAAATCCCCCCAGGCTGAAACCCACCCAGTAGTTTTCAGGGTAATCTCGCAGTTTCTGAAGGCTCTGAGCCACAGTTGTCCGGTCCTCCTCCCACTTCCTTTTGCAGAAAACTATCTCGAGGAAATACCACATCCAGCCGATCACTGGAACATAGGACAGCTCCTTTTTGGCCAAAACTTTTGAACTCTGGAAGTTTAAAGCATCACAATTTCTTTAGGGTTGAGCAAAGAACTTTAAACAAACTTTGGGGATCTCAGCAGAAATTTGTCTCACCCCAAGAACTCCAAATCTCTCACAGAAAGTCCAGCCGCACAGAAAGTCTATCTCAAAAGTGTGGTTGAGGACCACAATAGCATTCTCTTTTCCATAGAGTGGGTAGCTCTTTGGATCGGTGTAGAGTGTGCATTCTGTCCCAGACCACCACTCCAGGGCAGCCACCATCTCTAGAGATTATAGGGACACAGTCACACAAACAGGCAAGTGCACAATTTAACAAGAAACATAAAGGAGGGGGTTAAACATTCATCCATTTTCCTTCACCCTTGCCGGGGTCGGGAGGGTTGCTGGTGCCTATCTCGGGCGAGAGGCGGGGTCACCCTGGACAGGTCGCCAGTCTGTTGCAGGGCAACACAGAGACAAACAGAACAAACAACCATGCACACACACACTCACACCTAGGTAGAATTTAGAGAGACCAATTAACCTGACAGTCATGTTTTTGGACTGTGGGAGGAAGCCGGAGTACCCGGAGAGAACCCACGCATGCCCAGGGAGAACATGCAAACTCCATGCAGAAAGACCGGGGCCGGGAATCGAACCCAGAACCTTCTTGCTGCAAGGCAGCAGCTCTACCAGCTGCGCCACTGTACAGCGGGGTTAAACATTAATCATTTTAATTAAATGTAATGTTTAATTATTCATTCTAAAGAAGCATTTTGATGAGACTGAGGAAGTTGATTTAGTTAACTGTTGGCTACTTTCATTCACCTTGTGCAGTTTAGTAAAATACTTAAATTAGAGCTTACTTTTTTTTCTAGTAAATTTTAAAAATGTTTTTGAATTTCATTTAAATTTCTTTTCACAATAAAGTTCTGCACAGAAATATTTATGCAAATCTACCTTGACAGGATATATGTATGTTGTTATAACTTTATAAATTTAATTCCAACATTGTCTTGTCAGTGCACTTGCTTCTTAAAGCTACCTTAAACTTTTACGATAAAGTTTGTGCAACATTGTTTGCATTTTTTACCTCACTTGTTCCAATATCAGCTGCTTCCTCCAGAAGCAAAGCAAACAAAGAAACAACAGAAAACACATTACAGTATCATCTTTGTTACAGGGAGGTCAGTACTTACGACTTGCGATGCAGTAGGCCAGTCTGATGTTTATCTTGCGGGCCAGCTGCTTACTGACCAGCCACAGAGGTAAGGTGCAGATCTGTATCAGATTGACAATAAGTCCGCTCACCAGGAACACGTAGCACATGATCAGGTGGCACAAAAATTGGGATTTTAAAAACTGCAGCAGCTCCATTCTTCTGCTGAAAAGAAAAAGTTTAAAACAAAAATAATTATGTAGCAACATATTTCCTTTTATTTTAACCACATCAGCTGGTTCTCTAAGCCATCACCGCACACAGTGTTCTGCAAAAGTATCAGAACCACAGATTTCAATTTTATGTGACACACACAAGATAATTCATGATCGTGAGGTACTAAGGCTTTTTTCTTTTAATTTCCTTGCAATTTATTTTCTTTACCTCATAAAATTATACAGTGAAAATAACAGCTTTCAGAAATGATCAAGGCAATATTCAAAGCTAAATCAAAATCGTCAATCGAAGTAGCAGCCAACAGATTTGTGGAACTGTGGATAAACTGCAAAGCTCTAAAGGTCAAATGGGAGCATCTGATCATGGTTAGATCTTCTTTAGTTGTGCACTCAATGTGTCTGACCTTTTTTAGAAGAAGAAGCAATAAGATGAAGCCTTTGCTAAACAAAAGCCATAAGAAGTTCTGTTTGCAGGGGGAATGGCAGAATAAGGAGTTAAGGTCAGATAGAGTCCAAAAGTTAACATTGTGGACACACGCAGAATGCAATGTGTGGTGGAAAGCTAACATTGCACACTACCATGACCAATGTCATCACCATCCTTAGACATCCTTAGACATTAGGCAGCATTATGTTGTGAGGAGGCTTCTTTATGTGGAAGCATAGCTGACCAGATAGGAAGGTGGATGGAACAAATAAAGGGCAGTCCAGAGGCTGCAAAAGACTTGAGGTTGGTGCAGAGCTTTGCAGCTTCCAGCAGGAGAATGACCCACAACATACAGCAACAACAGAATAGTTTAGATCAAAGCATATTTATGGGTTAAAATGGCTCAGTCAAACTCTGGACCTAAATTCAATTGGACTTCTACAACTAATTTGACAGAGCTTGAGTTATTTGTGACTTTGCAACTGCAGGGATAGATGCTTTTATAAAATTCTGACTCAAACGGGTTTAACGACGACGCACTTCTTAAAGTTGCATTAAAAAAATACTTTGCAAAGTCATGTATCATTTCCCGTCCACTTTAATACACACTTCTCTGTGTTGGTCTATAACAACAGTAAAATACATTTAAGTTTGTAGGTACAATGTGACAAAATGCGAAAAAGTATGAATACTTTCATACTTATTTACGAATACAATAAGTATGAACACGATTGCAAAGCACTGTCTGCCGTTTTATTTCATAAAGAGTTTCTTTGAGCTTTGTTTAATGAATGAAGCATTTGAGCTGAACTGTGAACTACCAACCAATTACAAAGCAAACATTTGCTCGGAAGAGAACACATGACTTGGAATGGAATGAGAAATTGTAACCGTAAACTCAACTAACAACTTTTGTGTGGTTTTGTAATTTCCTTAAGGAGAAAATTGTTTAAACACTTGTTATTATTATTGCCTGGCCACAGACCCAAGTTTAACAGATGTTTTCGGAGATGGTTTACAAAACAACCTCTGTTTATACGATAATTTCAATATTCAATATCTCTGTCTGGGAAGTAAAAAAAAACTTATTTATAATTTATCATGAATGAATCTCACCTTCAGGTGAAACAATCAAATGCCTCTATCCTCCAGTAATCCTGCCTCGGAGACCTTCAACTCCCAAAAACAATGCAAAAGAATCACTGAAGATCCATTCCACCGGGATTTTTCAGCTCTTCCTCTTCTGATTTATGTCATGATTACTTCACCGTGATGTGGGTTCATCACCTCACTGACTGGTGACTAACACTTCCCCACATGAGCCGCCTCACCCATTGAAAAGCCACGCCTGGATTGAAAACATAACGTCCCGCGTGCGTGCATATGAGGTTGAGAACCTGCCGCTTTCCAGATCGCTTGGATCAAACGAAGATCGTCTATTTCTGGAACTGGAGCGTAGTTACTCCGGAAACCCGCAGTCGCCATAGTAACAACTATTGTAAAGAAAACAAAAATAACCCCTGTTTTTACATTTGACCCACCAAATGATTTTAATTATTGTATTGTTAGATAAATTGTAGTGTGTAACATTTCATTAGCATTATAGTTCCATGTTTTTATGCAGAGTTTGCAATGTTTTCCGTTTCTGATATATGTTTATTTGTCCGGAATAAAATAACAGAGTGAGACCTCTGTAAATTTTCGTCTTCTTTGCTTTGACTCTATTTGGTCACAGGAAAGGCGCGAGTCAAAAACCGAAGTGGAGGGTATGCGCTGTTTTTTTTATTGTTTTCTTCAGTTTTGATTAAACGAAAGTGTTAATTGAATTATGACCAGTAAACGCCTGCTGAAGTATCCAAATAATTTTGAATAGTAAGGGAAATAACTTGGCATAGTTTTACTAATAATTTGCAAACTGACGATTTTGCTAAAAAAAAAAAAAAGATGAAAGTTTATAAAATGAAAAATCAATTAGATATTCACCATTCACAGAAAAGAAAGGCAATCTGACGCATTTTAATAACTGGAATTAAACCATCCTAGTTTTCCACTTCCAGACACTAGGGGGAAATAAAGATGCATCAAACACATTTCCACCAAGGCAGATTTGCAGATTTTGTCTGCAAAAAATATGATTCATTTGGATGTTATCGTGATTCCAAATCAAACAATATTTTATAGGTTTTTTTTGTAAGGCGAACCCGCCTGAATGGATTGTAATGGGTCTTGTATTTCATTTTGAGGGGGGCTCATTGGGAAGTATTTCTAAACTCTCTTTAAAGATTCCACATACCCAAATAATGACTGCGGTGGTCCGAACGTACCGTGAAGTGGTTCAGGAAACTCTCCGTGTTCAAACAGCAAACCCAAAGAGCATGAAGGGGCTCAAGGGAATAATGTTTAAGCAGTGCAAGACTTTTTGTTGGTGCTGGCGTGAACAAATGCAGCAACTTCACACTGTGTGAAGTGAGGAACATAATTAAAAACTGCCTCAGCTGGCTAAAATTTCTTTTTACTTCATAATGTGGCCAAAGACAACATTGAAGGCTGACCTCTATGACACAGTGAACACCCTTTTTTACAATTACTCATAACAAACTTTTCATTTCAATTGTTTATGGAGAGATTCCTACTTCTAAACTATAGTGCTTGTGATGGGACTTCGGTTTACATATCACATTTAAATATTTCTGGAAAATCCAAGAAAATGAGGTCACAATTTGAGAAGTTTCCACTCTGACATGATTTGTGTCTTAATGAAGTGGATTCTAAAAAATCTGTGTCTGTTTGTCTCACATCATGGGAGAATCAAAACAAATATCAAAGACCTCAACAAAATATTTAAAAAGAGCTGTGTGACTACAAGTTCAGTTTATCCCTCGGATCCATTTCTAAACCGTCTGGTGGGACCGCACTCACTGGTACAAACAACAGCACGCAAGTGTGAACACTTTGGGAAATGGAAGGGACATTCTATTTCCTGGATGCAAAGTGCAAAGTAATTCCAGAACACCAGAAATGAGTCAGTTGAGGATTCTGGAGGAAATAGTTTTAAACATACAGTAAAATAGCCAAATCCTTTTCTTCCAAGTTTTAAAAAAAAGAAAGAAAAATTGCTTGCAGACAAATACATTTTTGTTTCACAAAATACCTCCCACTGAGCTGGAGCAAAATTTTAACAAAATGTTAGAGCCATTTATTGCAGACATCATGATGTAGAGAGCTGTTGCAACGGGATTCATTGAGCCAGTCAGAAAACACATTATGACCACCTGCCTTGTGGTGGTGATTACAAATCCCTAACCATTAAGGCAATGCCTTCTCTCTGGCCCTGAAGGTGTGTGTGGTGATATCTGGCACCAGGATGCTAGCAGCAGTCTTGTAAGATGTGATGTGGGGCCTTTATGGACCAGACTTGTTTGTTCAACACAGACTTGTTTGGAATGGATTGGCATGTGGACAGATTCAGCAACCCAAGCTTAAGGCTGTTTCCAAACCATTTCTGAAACATCTCGCCTTGTGGCTGAGTGAATGATCACTTAGTAGGAAACAAATTTTCCATGAAATGGTGAACAATAATGGTTACCTAGGCGGTAAATGTCCAAGCACCATTCACTTCTGCAGTTGGGCCCAAGTTGTCTCAGCACAGCATTGCCCACATCATCACGTTACCCCTGCTTTGTCCCATAGTGCATAGTGTCATGTGTTATGTCAATGTCAAGTTTATTTATATAGCACTTTTAAAAACAGGTTGCAACTGCACCACACTGCTGTACAAAGACACAGAAAAAACTATAAAATCACAGAATAAAGTGACAAAAATAAAATAAAAATAAAACATCACACAAGTTCAGTATTTAACCTGAATGCAAGTGAATAAAAATAAGTTTTAAGAAGCGATTTAAAACAACCCAGCCTGTGGGCAGATCTAATCTGGAAAGGTACAAAGCACAGGTTTGAAACACACAGCCACTCTGTTAATGTGAAGGGAAATGTGATTCATCAAACCTAACTTTCTTCCATTTCCAGCTCTGACGCTCACACACTCATTGTTAGTTCTTTCAGCGTGGACACCTTGATGTGGAACAAACTGCAGTGCTCTGTGTATTCTGATATCTTTCTGCATAAACCAGTGATCTTCTGTCCAAGGGTAGGAATAGCCACACAGAGCAGCATTACACTTTTGCACTGAGCTACAAGGTTTTTATTTTAATTCTATTATTGTTGTGTCTAAATTTCATGATGTATACTGTGCAGTAACAATAAAGGAGTTTAATTTTAGACCACTTTTGACAGCACTGACCACTGCAGACTGGAAACACCTCACAAGAGGTGCAGCTGTGGAGATACTCTCACCCAATCGTTAAGCAATCACCATTTGTCTCTTGTCAATCTCACCCAAATCCTTACACCTGCCCATTTTACCTGCTACACACTTACTCTGGGAACATAACATTCCCTTGCTGCCTCATATATCCCACACAAAGAGTTTTGTTTTGGTTCTGGTCTGCTATGCATTCTCAAAACCAGAACCAGATATGGAGAAGCAGCTTTCAGCTTCTATGCACCACAAGTCTGGAGCAAACTTCCAGAAAACTGCAAAACAGCTGAAACACTGAGTGCCTTTAAATCTAGATTAAAAACCCACTTGCTTAGAGTTGCTTTTGAAACATAATCAATTAAACATTTATCAACCACTTGATGTGTAACTATGGCAAAATGTAATGTCTCAAGCTTTACAGCCACCTTTAGAAAGTCGATGGATAGATCTTGATTGTAGCACACCTCTTAAAGTTACAGAAGAGCATATCTTTCAACAAGCAGACAGGGACATATGACTGCTCTAGCAATGTCCTCCAACTGTACTGTGAGAAGGCTCCACGGTACTTTTAATAACTCACAACCATACAGAGCTTGTTTTTAATCAAGGCCACTGTAGGATATTTTCCAATATCAAAGACATAGTGTTACTAAACTTTTTTTGCTTGGATTATGTTAAGTGTTTGAGTCAATAGCTTTTGAAAGCAAAGGTTTATTGCAAAGTATGTGTGGCTTTGCATTTATGTCTACAAAGTAATCTAAAGATCTTTGTATGAATTTTATATTCTCACAAAAAAATCGAGCTTTCCACTTTACATTTCTGCATTCAGTAAGTTTGGAAATGACTGCAAAATCAGCATATTCAATCAGTTAGATTGAAGATGGCTAAAGCACAAACTGTTCACCATATTCCACAAAAAAAAAACACTTAAATGAAAACATGCTTCTTTACCGAGGCCAAGAAAGCAAGGGACAGTCTGAGTTTTCTGTACATTTTTCAGTGAGAAAAAGTCATTTGATCCTGGGTAACAGAACCTAAAGATGTGAGGCGGAAACACATCTCTACAAGATGTTTCCCTTTTCCAGGAACAGTCATTTTTCATCCAATGAGTAATGGTTCACAGTTAAATCTGCCCTATGTGGGCCCCCTCTCGGCTCAGCAGGCTACTAGATAACATATATGAGTCAAGTCATAACTTTAAGAGCAGAGTTGAATGAATCCTTACCCCCTCTTCTTATTTATCCACTAGTGCTAAATCAAATAAAGAATGTGTGGACATTATTTTTAAAGTTTCCTTTTCTTTTTCAACCCCAAGGAGAAATGCAATAAGGCTGAGAAACCAGAACAGTAAATTATCTCCTTCAGTTTAATAAATCTCTGTGCAGCTACTTCTACAGCAACAGAACAACAGCTTATTTGCGTATTTCATATTACTTTAGTGGGAAGCATTATATAGACTTTAAAACAAATCACTGGCTGCAGCTGACATTTTTTCAGTCATGAGGGTGACACAACTGGCCAAAGCAAACATTTTAAAGCCAGGGCGAGCTACGCTTTTGGCCTGGCAACACAAGGCTGATCTGGACGAAGACGCTATTCAAAAGATGTGCCAAGGATTAACTGAAATTGCAGCCTGAGTGTGATTTATAAGCCATTCTGCGTCATTTGACTGTGACAGGCTCTGACAAATTAATATGCCTTCAGCCCTCTCCACTATTCTTTAAGGTAATGGTACCATTAGCAGATGTTTTTCGACAACCACTCAGAGGCTGTTGGTTCCTCATGAGAAAGATCTTTTTTATGCTCCTCATTATCATAATGATATGGACATATCTGATTTGTCTGATTTGGTAGGTTGTGCTGCCTCACAGCAATTACAAAGCTGCCAAAAAAAGTGGAAATGTGGAAGTAGAACAATGAACTCAAATAACATTTGAGTGAAAAGTTTAAGATTTTATTTGGCTAAATGATACAACCAGCTGCCTGTCTTCCAAATACATAATAAAAAACGCCGAGATCTAATTGCGAGAAGGCTGCTGCATTTGATCAAGTACTGCTGGATGACTACATGTTGGAATGCCATAAAATGAGATAATGCACTCAGATTTTCTAATCGTGTGCTCTTGAGCATTTGGACATATAGGAAAAAAGTGCAAATCAGAAAGAGTGACACCATAGATCAGGCCCTAAACTTTATGTGACTTGGTGTGCACGTACTGAGGCAATAATGAGATCCCAATGCTTGTTTCATCAGATGCTGGACCTAGTAGCACCGATCATCAAAGTGACCATGGGCCCCAAAGACACATCCAACAGTCTGTAAAATGCTGGGAGGTTTTCTGGAGACACCTGTTCAACAGCTCTCAAGGGCCCATGCATAGGACCCAGTGCGAAGGCCAAAAACTATAGGCCTCTGAGAAGTTATTTGATGTAACGCCATCACAGAGGTGAATGAAACTCAAACACTAAACGGTTATGCAATAATATGACCAATTTCCAAACTTTCAGTCCAGCTTTATGCGACAGATGTGAGATTTGGACTTGAAATGCTTGACAAATCAGAAGAGATTTAACATGAACTGACAAACTGAACTCTGAACACTAAGCCTACCGGGACTCGCAAAAGTATTCATACCTCTTGAATTTATCCACATCTTGTGATAGTGGTTTGCTTCTTTTAATTTTCCTAAAACTAACCCCTGGTTTGTCTGCTGTCTTACTTGACCTTTGTGATGCTGTTTGTTCACTAATCTTTAAAAAAAAAAACACTTCTACAGTCTTCACAAAACAGCTGCATTCATGCTGGGATAAAATTATACACAGTTTACAGCTTGGCAACTTCTAAAGTCAATTGATTACCCTAGGTTTTATTTTGGGGCATCAGAGAGAAGGTGTCTGAATGTAAATGCACACAAAGCTTATCATATTTTACTAAAAAAGAAAAAAAAAGAAAGAAAGAATCTGTACTCCATGTATCATTTTCCTTTCTCTCAACAGCACTTTTTCCAGCCCATTAAATCCCTATAAATACACTGGAGTCTGTGGATGTGGAAAGGTTGAACCAGTATGAACTATGAAGATCTTGCAATGCACTTTCCAATTTAAATCTGCTACCTGGAGAATGTGGGAAGGATTGCTCTGAAAAACACTTATTGGATGCATGTTTAGCTTGTTGCGCTGCCTCTTGTGGCCAAATGCAGCTAAACAAACACACATTGCTCATGCAGCTTGTTTTCTGCATTAACATTATTATACAAATTACTTTAATGTACATCATGGAGACAGTCTGCAAGCTACAACTCATTTTTTCCTTTTTTTTATATCTGAGTACTAAAAAAGAGGCAAAATATTTCAAATGTTACATGTTACATTATAATGTCTTGACTTTAAAAACAGTATTTTTTTTTAAGCACAGACAATTCAGATCAGATCTGATTCAGATCAGAGAACGGCATTAAACAATTTTGTATATTCTTAAATTAAAATGAAATATAACAGACTCTTTAAATCTGAATTATATCAAAGTACATATTTTACTGGAGCTGTCAATGGGCTAAATGTAAGCATGACAAGAGAAAACTTAGCAGAAATAACCATCTTCAAACAGCTTGCCATTAGTATTTTCACGAGGGGATGTTCCATTACAGCAGCACACAACAAGGCTGAAAAACTCATCAGAAATGTAAAAGGATATGGAATGATCACTTGTTTCCACTGCTGCTGAATGAAGGGGAGTTTGCAGTCGTGGTCCCCCTCATGAGGAGCGGATTAGGTTAAGGCTGCATCCATCCTCTGCCGTTTTAAACCAGTGAGCATATCACATAGTGAACACATTACCTTCATATGCCAAAGAAAGTGCACATCAAAATCACTAATGCTTTAAAACATATTAAAAAGTTACAATGTTCATGATTAAACTGTTGATCTTTAACTAAAATATGTTGTTCACTGTAACCTTCTGCAATTTTAAGACATTTTCATTTCTCAAACCCATCAGGTATGGGACAAAAGGAGGTTTAGATGATGTTGAACATGGTATGTTTGTTGATGCTGGAGAAAAACTACTGGAATTTTTATGCAAACCCACCACAACAGCATCCAGATGGTGTTTATGAACATGAAAGAAAGGATTCATTCAGCCTTTTATTAATGTTAGTGTGGGATACTTCCATACACATGTTAGGGCTGTTAGTGTAGCTTAAACACCACATGCTATCTTCCCTGTTGTTGTGGATCACAGCCATCTCTTCATTACCCTTCTTCTGATGGTTACTTCCTGCTGGATAACACACCATGAAACAAAACTCCTAAAACTGGTTTAAGGAATTTTGTTTAAAAAATAAAATTCCTTAAATTTTGTTTAAGGAATTTAAACAAAATTCCAACGGTTCACCGAACTCTGGTGGTTTTCATAGCCACCAGCTCAGAGTCCAATAGACACTTTTGGATCTGGTGGCCTGGAGTTGACAAATCTGCGTCAACTCTGTGATGCTTCAACATCAATATGGACCAAGAGAGATGTTTCAGACTCGATTGAACTGTGACACAAAGCATTAAGGCGTTTCTGAAGCCTTCATGAGGTCCAATCCTGTCCTATAAAAAAGTGACAAATTTAGTTTCAGACATTCTCTTAATTATAAGTAGAATTAACATAAAACAAACAAACAAACAAACTTCTACCAAGCATTTACATTGAAATTAAAATCTACAATTGATCTCAAAATGTTTTTAATATTACATTATTTAATAATCATCATCAGTGTGATCTAATTTCTGGTCATTAACTCATTAAAGCTTCAATAGCCATCAGGCATTGACTAATCCTCATGGACTGCTTTGACCTCTCTGTTATTTCAGGTGCAGGTTGTGTGTAACGCAGTGTCTGGCCTCATGCCGAAGAGTTTACATTTGTCCAGTGCTGTGACACTCTTCCATAAGCCTGCAGGACACAGCACATTTCAGCAGCCATCAATGTCAAGGAAAAAAATCCAGGTCAAATATGCAGGTGTATTTCAGAAGTCCTGTCACACTATTGGATTTTGCACACATGGGCAAAATTGTTGGTACCCACAACAGTCACTGAAATAACTTGAAATTGAAAACAGCAATAAATAAACTGAAAATTAACCCATGCTTTTGAATTGTGGTTTAACTGAATTGTTTAGAAAAATGAACATATGAAAAAGACCTGGACAAAAATGACAGTGCCTGTAACTTAACATTTTGTTGCCCAACATTTTTAGATAATCACTGAAATCGAACTGCCAGTGAAGGGCAGTTCAGAATAGTCCAGTGTTTTGCTCTTAGCAAAGCAGCTCCAGAATATAACATAGCCTGCTCCATGTTATTTTCCTGATCCGCTAAATTTTTGAGTCTGTGAACATAGGTCTGATCTACGATGCCAAAACAGCTCCAATTTTATTTAATCTGTCCAAAGACATTCTCCAAGAAGCTCCATGGCTTGTTGAAATGCATTGTGGCAAGTTTCATTCCTCTTTGCTTTGCTTTCCTTCTTGGTTGACTCCCATTGACCAGGGAGGTTGGCTATAATCATGTGGACCTTAAAGCTCTGAATAATAGGTGCAACTCTAGTCACAGGAGTATCAAGCAGCCTAATGATGGTCTTATAGCCTCTACTTTAAACATCCTTGTCTATAATTTTCTTTCTTATCTCCTTTGCTTCCTGTGATTCATGCCCAGTGTAGTACACACTATGTTACCAAACAGCTCAGTGACTTATCACACTTTAAATAAGCAGACTGACTAATTACAAGCTTGAAGACACCTGTAATGCAAGCTGACACATCAAACTATTTTCAATGTTTTCTACAGGTACCATTATTTTGGTCCAGGCCAATTTAATTTGTTTATCTTTTTTAAATGATGCATTGTTCAAGAACATTTTACTTTTTCAGAATCTCTGAAGCCTCCACAAACTGCACAGGTTCTCACATTAAGCTGTTATGTGGACAAGATCAAAAAAATAATAATTTCCAATACTGAAAGGGATTAATCTCACAGCAAGGAAGGAGGTTGAGGAAATTTGGATTATATTTATTCTCAAAAATATATGACCTCTGTATTTGATTTTGTGAATCAGATACAACTGAGTTTAAATATCCTTAGGCAGCAATCTGGACCGTCTGGTTTTATTCTTAACAACATTACTGCCAAACAAAGGCTTCACAACCTGATTTAATGTCACACAATTCTCCTGTGCTGCAGGCCATCAACTTGCAGCCCAACACCTCTGGCTTTGGGGATATGAGTGTGGCTCCAAAGCCTGGCAAAGCAAAGAAGCATAGATACTTTCCAAATGACGAGAGAAACTCCTGCCTTGGAATAAATGGCTTTTGTTATTTCAACTGACAGACTTACTTATTTCCCAGCACACTCGCCTCCAGCAGGACCTAAGATCCTTTGTTCAGGAACAATGTAAGTTTTCTCTTTTGAAAAAATAAAAAATAAAACACTTTGAAACTATAGCATTTTTTATGCAGTCTTTTTCTCTCTATCCTCTTACTTTTGCCTGTGTACATTATGACCAATACAAATCAACAAAAAACTGGGCAGGCTTTAATTTTTCAACTTCGATGGGGTCTCTGACAATGGAATCCACTTACCTTATACTCTGAGAGTCATCTTTCTCTGACGCACTTTCGGACTTACCCCAACCAGTTTGTAGGCGGTTTTACGTTGTTTTATAATGCTCCCTGCTTGCTAAATCCTCATCTCAGCAGAAAATGCTGGTTTGCTGTGTTATGCATTGACATCCTCTGGCAGTGCTTTATGAACCACCAAGGAACGTGCTCTGGGCTTGAAACCAGCTGCCCCTGCCAGGGCCATACAGCGATACAGTCTTTGGTTTGCGCCACGTTGATGTTTCCAAGAACTTCAACTTAAATGTCTCTGACACAGCTACAAGAGCAAAATTTGACTTACGTTTTTTTCCTTAATAACTTTTTCCCCAGTACTTACAAGCATGTTCTTAACCCTTTTACTCTTTGTGAGGCGCAACGAGGGAAAATCACACAATCAGATTATTAAACGAACAATGTAGGCTCAGTTATACAGTTATACATAAATCATGTCAATGTCAACTTTCTGATTTAGTTTTTCAATTGAAAAGGTCATCTTTTCTTCACCATTTGTCAGAAAATCCCAACACTTTTCGGGATATCTCACTCTAAACCCAAATGTTGCTTTGGGGCTCCGGTCAAAGCATTTTTAATTTCTGGTTTCCAGGGTCGGACTGGAAAACGGGGTCTACCGAGGATTTCCCTGCTGGGTTGGTGGTTTAACTCATGGAGGAGCTGTTGTGCTCATCTCGCAGTCACACAGCACGCTGTTGTTCTGCGGTGCCATGATGCCTTAAACTACAATGCCATATGAAATGCCTTCTCTTCCCCAGACACATCATAGCATGCAGCTGGAGGTGTATCTACACTCCAGTAACTTGCCATTATCAGTGTGGAAATGTGTGTGTGAATGGGAATTAGTGATTTCATTGTAAAACATCTTTGAGTGTCCTAATAAAGTTCTTTATAAGTCTGATGTCATTTCATTTAATTTCATTTCGTATGTGCTTATAGGCCTATATTTTTCATAATGTTGTTGATGCACTGACAGTGATTTTATGCCATTACCCAGCTCCTGGGTAGTGGCAGCCATCCCAGGTTAATCACTCTGCCATTAACATTTCTGACTGTTAGTATGATGCTTTAATAGACATTGCTCTCCTGTTCTGTAATTTCTTGAGATCATACCATAATAAGTAAGATTTCTTAATACCATGCTATTAAACAAGTTCTCTTTAAGGTATTGGTTATTTCTGTCCAGTGAAATTGGACAACTTTTCAACAATCGTGGTTAATGGAAGCGTTAGCGTAAATTCAAGCTGGCAGACCTCACTCAGCACCGCAGCGTCGCCCACCGCCACGCCTACGTCCCAATCATCCAATGCTGGGGCGCAGCTACTCCAGCCAATCACACCGCAAGAACATCATTCAAAAGAGCAAGCCAAGCCGGGTTCATCAGCTGTCCAGCCGCGCGTCGACCCGACGCTCACCGGAGTGAGCTGTTCAGCCGCACTTCGACCCTCGGGTGCTTTCTTACCGTCGTGACATTCAGTCAGCAGTCAGCTAGTTCAACTGCCTCCTCCCCGTCCGACCCCAGTCCTTCCAGCCTTCAGAGGCACTCCGGTCGTCCTTCCTTCCTTTCATGGCTCAGATCCAGGATATATCCCTCAGCCGCTCGCAGTGCTCCTGTTGACTTGAGCTCCTACTCACTGGTCTCTAACCCATTATGTCTTCCGTCGGCTTCCATCAGCGACGGCAAGCGAAAACATGCCATCCTTCCCTCCCGCATGCAGCAGGCGCCCTCGGTCCTCTGCCGAGTTCCTCACCACGGCTGCCGGCTCGCAGTCTCAGTCCTCTACTGTCTAGCGCCAGCCCGTCTAGATCCGCCGTCGTTGCTTCCCACCACCGGAGCTCATCGGCCCTCCCCTGCTCTCGACTCGTCTTGGACTCGCTCCTTCGCCAGGATCGTCTCTCCCAGCTCACCTCCAGGATCACGCCGCCATCGGACCGCCACGCTCACTTCCGCGTGTCTCAGTCCGCAGCTGGCTCTTCAGCCTCATCAACCCGCAACCTCGCTTCGCCTGCAGGAAATTTGTCTAGGTAAGACGTACTCGCTCCTGATTCGTGCATAACCCCGTTTACGCGACGTCATGGTTAGGGTGTCAGTGCCTCCGACTCATGTTAGAAGGCCCAGAGCGGGCCCACCAACTTGCAACGTCCTGGGGCGGGAACTGGTCTGATTGTCATTCGGAGCTGATGCGGTTTCTCTCTTAATCGCTGTATCACCACAGCCGGCAGATCACCCACATCCGCACGTTTCCCAGTCAACCGCATCAACTCCGCCTCGATAAGCAGCTCGCTCTGCGCAGCGATCCGTACTTCGAGCTCCCGCTTCACAGGTGTTCACAGTCGCAGCAGCGCTCCGACAACTTCAGTTCCTCCTTCCCTCGTCGTAGGTCAGCTCCAACTCGTATTAAGGCGGCATGAACGCAGTGAGAATACGAGCATGCGCGCTGGGGAGGCTTCGACCTCACAGGAGACGTCAGAGCAGCGCAGGCATCATGCGGGACTCAGAGTCGGCTTCTTCCGATAAAAGGACGGTCGCACATGCTAGTCGCGGTTTGTCATGCTAGCGCCGAAGCAGTTGCAAGTCAACTACATGCACACTCCCATTCCGCAGTAGAGCTTTGGCGTCGAACTCCTCGGTCTCATGGCAAAGTTCAACTTCGGCAGGAAATGTGACTTTAAGTCCTTCCTCCCCGTACAATGGCACGCTTAAATGAATACGTATTTACAAGGGAACGTGTACTAACAATCCAGATGAGCATTCACGCTACAAGAAGGACGATCAGTCTTACAGCTGCTGTTATTAAGGAGCATGTGACGTATACGTCACTAAGAAGGGTGATCACCTTTCCGTCGTGACCCGGGACACTTCAGGCCTCCCTCTGAGTGGAACTTGTTTGACCACTACCTGCGTCTAGTCGCCGCTGCTGGAAATATTAATTCAATTAGGCTGACGCGCAGCCTCGAACGGCCTTGCAGCCAAGCACCGCTTCGGCCTAACCTGGCGACCGTGGGGATTCTCGCACCGCAGACGGTCTCACTCCACTGAAGCTCTCGCTCAGTTCCCCCGTCCGTCGCAGGGGACACGCATCCACGCACTTTCAGCGCTCCCCGACAAGCACACAAAATCCATCAGGCACAGATCGGCCAACGTACAAGGAGATATAGCTGATGGATTAAGCTAGGGGGCGCAGCAGAGTCAATTTCAATGTAATGCTACCGGGCTCCGCGAGATTCACAAGAGTCATCTTAAGGAGCTCGGTGCAAATCGGATAAATGCATGTGTGATCTAGAGTCGATCGTGCACAACGGCTCAATTCTGACTCAACGGGGGTTCGACCGTCAGACACTGGCGTCTCTGCCATTCGTGGCGCAATGCCTCCACCTAAAAAAAAAAAAAAAAAACCCTTGCAGGATTACTTTATTATCTAGATGACGTATAGCGAGATTTGACGCTCAGCCTCGGCCACACGCTTTGATGTACTATGATCCTTTCTTACACTATGGTGTTCTATTTCTCAGGACCGTGCTCGAAGTCTGTAAGTCCAACGCCGTAGGAATAATTCAATCAGTTTCACGTCCATAGAAGGACATTGCGGTGGCTTTAATCCAAAATGGCCGACTTGGACCAAGGCTGCAAGAGACTTTCGTGGGTCCTAACAATACACACGTTCACCAAGTTTCATAAGCGTAGGTTAAAGTACGAAAAACCCTTTCAGCAGCACGAAACGCAAGTTCCATAACTTTGAATCGGCAGGCCTACGAACGATCTAATCAAGTTCGAAGCCGATCAATCAAATCCCTAGGAGGAGTTCGATCAAATACAAAGGCTGTACACGACATTCGGGTCAAAATCGGAACTTCAATCAAGAATGGCGGACTTCCTGTTGAACAATGACACAATTACATTTTCCGTGCGTCCTGGGCAGCTCTACAAGTGTACCAATTCATGTCTCTACGTCTAAGTAAGATCATAGCAAAGGGTCTCTCGAAAGTGCTAGTTGGCGCTGTCGAGCCGTTCTTTCGAGTTTTACGGTGACCTTAAAACATGTCAAATCTTAAGGGCTCTATGCGTCCGCCAGTTCAGTGAGTTGTGAACATGATAAAGCCTCCAAGCCTGTCTGCAGCTGCTTGGGCCTAATTATGCGAGTGTAACCTTAATTAAAGCTGCTCGCAGCCTAGCGCCGCTCCGACCTGACCGCAGGGGTTCCCGCACCGCAGGGGTTCCCGCACCGCAGGGGTTCCCGCACCGCAGGGGTTCCCGCACGGCTGACGATCTGGCACTGCTCACGCTCTCCCGCAGTTCCCTCATCAGTCCGGCAGGGGACAGCACTCCCGAAAAAGCTCACAAAATCTGGTGCAGATCGGCCAATGTAGAGAGGAGATATAGCTGATGGATTAACCTAAGGGGCGCAGTAGAGTCAATTTTCAATGTAATTTTATCGGGCTCGGCAGAGATTCACAAGAGTCAATCTCAAAAAGTTTGATGCATGCGTGATCTACAGCCGACCGCATGCAAACGGTGAAGGTTTGAATTTGGCAGGTTTTAAATTTCAGACTGCGGTCTCTTTGTCTCTTTGCCATTTGTGGTGCAATGCCTCCACCTAGTGGGGAAAGAAAAAAAAACTGCAGGATTACTATTAATTATTCGGATGACGAAAAGTGAGATTTGAGGCTCAGCCACGGACACACGCTTGATGTACGATAATTCTTCTCATATATTGTGACGTTCTATTCTTCTAGTATGTGCTGAGTGTTTGAAGTCTGTATGTCAAACGGTGAAAAATTAATTCGAGCAGATACAACGTCAATTTAAAAAAAACAAAAAAAAAACGATGGCGGCTTAATCCAATTGGCCGACTTCCTGTTGTGTTTGGACCATGGCTCCAGGAGACTTTGTAGGTCCTGAGAGGCCGTCCCATTAAAGTTTAACTTTTAATAAACTTTAATCAAATCGCCGGGGTGCAGCGGCACCGACGCTCTCCGGAGACGCAAAGCATCTCCATAATTGTTTCTGTATTTGTCTATTGCTGCGCTTCTTTCAGGTAATTGATGTTTGTCTTTACGGTTTGAGTTCCCTATGATTCGGTCCTGGGTATGATTGTTGCATTTGATCGCCAGTCAAACTCCGGATACGTCTGCTGTGGAACAATAGATTGTCTCGTCGGGCTCACCCCTACACGTGTGAGTCCCGGGAAACGAAAGGAGACAATGAGTTAAGGGTAATTCCAAATCTCTGAAGTCCTCACCTCAGCATGGATCGCCTCAGCTAAATGCGGCGCAGCTCGGATGCCTTCGCATCCTCACGACAGGGTCTTAGCCTTCGTTCAACCATCAACACCTTCAGCTCCCTTATCCGCAATAAACAGAGACTGTTGCTAGTTCATTAATTCATGGAGTCCAGACTCTCTTGGGGGGGAACCTGGTTCAGCAGCCGCTGATCCATCATCCATTTTAGTAATCTATTAGGTTAGAACGCTCAAGCATCAACGCCAGTCATTGGGGAAAACATTCCCAAATGGCTGATGGTGGAGCAGTTTGGCATACTTAACATTCACCTTCTGTCCAAGGGGCCAGCCAAGCCTAACAAGGCCGGAACAGCCCACAAACATGGCTTTCCCTGCCGCTCATAGAGGCCCGGACCAGCTTGCCTTGCCCGGGCAGCCTCAGTGCTCTCCCACCGCAGGCCACAGGACCCAATGTGTCACGCTTATCTAGGCTCGACATAGCCTGCAGACCATGGCCTACTTCCTGCCTATAAAAGCACATCGCAACTTGCAGGCACGCCGCCGTTGCGCCTAACAAGCACATCACAGCTCGCAGGCGTAGCACTGTCGCACCGTTGTAGTCGGTTTTCAGGCCATTCCTTCAACTCGGCTGCTGGTCTCCTTCAGTGGTTTCCTCCTATATCAAACCGGATCTCCCGGCCATTCTCGGTGCTCAATGCTCCCCGTCAGCAGGTAAATGTTCACGACAAATGACTGGTGGTGGAGCGTCTAGTTGCTTAACCGTTATTTTCTGTCCAGAAGTTCCCGCCTCGATGCCTTCAAGGAGCCGTACACACGTCTAACAAGGCTTCGCGCAGCCTGCAGGCAGTCCCATCGGAAGCTGTCACGCACCTGGCCTCTGCGAACCTCTTTTGGGGGGAAGACTACCCTGAGTCCTGCCCCGAGCTGACCTAAGCTCGCGAGGAGGCTCAGCTCGATGTCTTCCGCCGGCGCCCGAGCGCCAAAAGTACATTGTCCAATAAATCTTTCTGACTGATCTTCCTTTCTCTGTGTGAGTCTCTCCAGATTGAAATCACAGTTCATTTCTGATTTAACAACTGCTTCTAGACATAGGTCCAGGTTAAAGTTAGTTTTTAAAAAAACTGCTTTTGGTATTTACTAAAGCAGACTTTGTTTGATATTAAAATTTGTTTCAGGATCTGAAGTGACGGGAAAAGAAACAAACAACTTCACCAACACTGATTTAAATAACTCCTGTTTAATTTCTGATGAGGACAGCAATAGTTGGTATCTTTTTTTTTAAATAGACAGGTGTTTGGGAAAATATTAGTTACACTGGTATCAAAATCAAAATAGTCATAGTACTAAAACAAAGAATTACAAAATAGTAATTAGCCATCATGAAAATGAGTAAATTTATTCCTTTTATATTACACTACCAACCAGATGTTTTGGAAAATTGTTGGGCTTATTGGTCTGCCATTAGTAACTTATCTGTTATGTCTTTTGGAAGAAACCTTTAGGAAAAGGAGAAAACAGGATAATCTTTAAGGGTGTTTTAAGCAGTCTTAATAAACTGCACAGCAGTTTAAACTCAGAGGAAGCATCTGACCTGATCTTAATGCACAATATTTTATTGCTTCCTGTCAAACTTATTTCAGACAATTCTTCATCCCATCCTGACTAATAACTAGACACGGACTTTGCCAAATTATCCATATTCCCAATTCACGGTACTAAGTTTGATTTATTGTTTTTGTGCTGCCAGCCCAATATGACTTATTGGTTCTAAATAAAGCAGGGGCAAAATCCCGGCACTTAATTTTAACACATCTCTCATGCATATGTCAACAGACATAATCTGGATATTTGAAGAAAGTGTTTTAGGAAAGTGAACCCCTTCCTGTTTGTAAAATTATTCATCAGCTTATTTCAGTTTTTAGCCATATGCTCAACAAAATGGTATAAAATGGTTTATTTGTAAACAGAACAATCCAAAATTGTAAAAATGTCTTTGTAACAACACAAAAATAATAATAAAAACATTTACACTTTGTGCATTGCAAATCTCAAGTAAAAGAAGAAGATGGAAAGCAAGCAGGGAAGAACATAAGCAATATACAGACTAATGCCAATCAACTGAGACAGTATCATGATCCCAAGCTGCACTGTCAGTCACGCTTTGTCTTTTGAGACCTTCATATGGAATCATTTCAGTCAACACTGTAAGGGTCCAGGTATCTAATGCTAAAAACAACAAAACGTCTTTACAATCTTTCATTTTGAAGACTTAAACACAAAATGTAATGACCCTCAGATTGTCAGGTGCATAGATTTGTTAGGCAATGCCAGACTTACTGGGGATCAGGCACTTCAGAAAAAAACTGTAGCAGCCAGTTTTGATGATTAAACTCATATAGACAGAGATAAACATACATATCACTTTGATGTCTTAAACTGAACAACCAGAATTAATATACCTTGTCACCAAAGTATGAAAGTGATCATTTCTAAGCAACTTTCAGAACTGACAGAACACTTAAAAAATCTTCAGATATTTGTTGTATGCTATCTTGTTTGTGATATTGAACTATATATCAGTGTAAACAAATAAATAAAACTATTTACAAACTAGCACAAATGCAAAAAAAAAAAAACAGGCTGAGCCTAAATAATTTACAAAAGAAATTATAGTACAGACTTAGTATAAACATCTTTCGCATTGTTGAAATCAATCACTGTAGTTTCCCATTTGAAATCACATTCATCATAAGAAGAATGAGGAGAAATAGTGTTGATTATGGTTTTAGTTAGCTGGTTGGTTTATGTTTTGTCAGACAGAGCTCTGACAGATGACTGACCAACAGCTGAGTAAAAACAAAAGAATATCTGTCAATAGAAATCACTTACATGTCAAAGCGAGAAGGCAAATGCAGGGAATCACAAATAATTGATTCCCTTGTAAGTGATTCTCCATCAAGTGGTCACACAATAAAGATAAAGATGAAGAATAGGTACATTTTTTATTTTTTTTTTTGATAATCTGCAGAGGCTTTTTAAGCATGTTTACTATGTTCAGTTTCTTCCCATGAATGGAAAAATTGCATAGGACTTTTAAGGGAAACTGAAATCCGCCATGATGTCATTTTCTGTCAATGTATTAAGGCAAAGGATGCCTGTATGCAAAGCCTTATTTGTGTCCTGATGGCTTCACTGATGACAGGGTTTACTTGGAAAGCTTCTTGTCTTCGTCCATCTTCTGTATGACATGAAACTCAATTATCTGCAAGAAGATTTGAGAGACAACTATAGTTAGTATTGAGTTCACAGTAAAGCCTCCACAGTGAAAAGCGGCAGAATGCTGAAACAACATGTGCACTGTGGGCATTAGGAAGCGTGTCTTCAGCAACGTGGCTGTGATTGTGAATAAGTGCCGCAGGCTCATTTTCCACAATTTAGCACTTGGCACTCAGCATAAGATCCTTGGACTGACGCACAAGGCCTTTCACAATGCAGCTGGGGCATTGTGCATGGGCAAGCTGACAAGCAGAAACAGCAGTTTTGTTCTTGCAACAACCACACGACACACAAACCCTCTCCCCATTACCTGACGAACACTGTAGGAAACTCCGGTTTATCTGAAGTTTGGAAAACATTGATTGTTTAAAAACTTTTTTTTGCATGAATGACACAATAACAGTTCATACAGAGATGAAAAACAATTTGGAATTTAAACTCTGTAAAGAAATGATTCCTAGTCTTTTGTTGTCCATCTTTGAAAATTAAAGTGGTTTGACAACAAAAATATTTTACTTGTTTTTCTCATTACACAAGAGAAAAGAAATGAGATGAGCTGATTCTTGTAGCCGTTTCAGGAAAGTTTACTCTAATCCTTATTTTAGCTGATGATTGAGGAGTTTCTTTCAAATGCCATTTATTAATTCTCAGCCAGCCGTTGGTGGATTTACTGGTTTGTTTTGGATCATTGTCACATTGCTGAGTCAAGTTCTGCTTCGGCTCAATTTTTGTTTTTGCAGATGAACTCACAATTTTCCCTCAAACACCTTCTGAGCCACTGTAGAATATATAGCTGTGAAGTCGTCGTCAGGTCCTACTCCAGCAAAGCATCCCAAACAATGATACTTTCAGCTCTATTGCTCACAGTAGGTCTGACGTCTTTATCCTGGAATGTTGCATTTGGTTGTTTCCAAACATGTCCAAATAATTAAGGCTTAGAGTCATCTACATTATTTCTAAGTCCTAGCCTTTGTTCAAATTTTTTTTTTTTTGGGAGACTTCCCTCTAAACGAATCAGAAAGTTCTTTTGAGTTTCACTCTCAATTTAACCATCACACAGAACCAAGTATCAAATGTGAAAAAGCTTCTTCAAAATGAAGAGTAACCACTTTCTCATGTTGACTGGATGAGATACAGATTTATTTAACATCAGAAGTTGCATGTTTTTGTGAGATTTTATAGATAACATTGACAGATCTTGTCTCACTTACTTTAATTCCTCAATATTATTGAAAGTGATTTTAAATATCCACATGTCCAGCTTTGTTAACAAAGCAATACAGACCTCAATGTTTTCACACGGTTGTTACTTCTCTTACTTTTCAAAAAAGAGAATAATTAACTACTTTCTGACTCATGCCAGGAAAGGTTAACATTCCCACAGGCAGGTTCTTAGTGTCCTAATTAAGCATTGGCTGATTAACAGGATCAAGGAATACAAAAGTTTAATAGCTTCAAAATTTCAAAACTGTTTGCTCCCTTACACCAACCCTTCGGTTTAAAGTTCTTATAATGAGATACTGGAAAAAGTATTGAAGTACATGTTGCTACTGGCTTAATGAAGGCTACTGCACCTTTTTTCCACAAACACAAGAAAGATAAATTCAGCCTGCTTTATATTCAGTTGTATAAAAAAAATGCAATGATGGGGTGGAAACTAAAAGAACATCACCCATCATTTTTATAATGCTGTTCAAAACTGCAGTTGGAAAAGTAAAGGCTTCATATCTCAGCTGAGACTGGAGTCTCTATCCAAGTAAACAGACCATATAATTAACCAATTATAGAGGTTTGTTGTACTTGTGTTATTCTGTAAAGAGCAGAAAGGCAAAATTGGATCGTATTTCATACACCAAGTTTTCCAAAGCAACAGCTAAATTTAGGCGTTTTCTTTCTCTTTTTTTGCTCTTAAGTTTATGTATCAGAATAAAATTTTTTTTATTTTTCAATGACTGTTGCTGTAATGAGCTTTGCAACAGTCAGAATAATTGGGATTTTTCTATATTTAAATAAAAGCAGTGAGGTCATGTTCGACATTTCTATTTAAAATGTGTGTAAATATCCTGATACAGTAAAATTGTGGTAAATTTTATTCAAGGTTGTCATATCTCGTATTCATAATTATTAATAGAAAAACATTGGGTGGGCAGTCCTTATGCATCTCTCTATGGTTAATTAATGTGAAGTTGCAAACTAGCCATCTGACAAATTAAATAACTAAATATCCATAAAATGACAGCCTTTGTTTATAAGTAAGATTTGA
The DNA here is from genome assembly GCA_902982915.1 of Phalloptychus januarius. Taxonomy (NCBI): domain Eukaryota; kingdom Metazoa; phylum Chordata; class Actinopteri; order Cyprinodontiformes; family Poeciliidae; genus Phalloptychus; species Phalloptychus januarius. The sequence continues at coordinate 11,736,268 of CADWAE010000131.1, forward strand.
GATACCCAGATATTTCAGTGCTCGCAAAGTGATTTGTTTGACAAAAATGGTTAAGGTTCCAACTTACCTCTGCACTCATATTTGAGGTCGGAGAAGAAAACCAACTCTTGGGAGAAGACAAAGAGGCCTAACCTGCCTCCGGCAAATGTCTTGTCATAAACTGGTCCTGAGTCAGCCATGATCTGTTTCCCTTCATATACCACAACCCTAAAAAGAACAAGTATCACATTAACACATTAACATTATGTTAAAAGAATACAGGCAGGTAAACAGGTTGACCTACCTTATAAAGCCAGTCTTGGGTCTATGAATGAGATGCCACCGGTAAGCTGTGTAATCCTTCCAACCAATGTTTTTGGGGTCATGCCACAGAGTGCGCACCTATGTAAAATATTAATTTGACTTTTGAAACAGATTTCACTTTTTGTTGCTTTATCAAATAAAATACATTACAGTTTGGGTCTATGACCAGGCAAAACATAGAAAAGAATCAAGAACTATGACTACATTTGTAAGTCATTACAGTATTTGGACAAGGTCCTACCTGTCCGGCGGTGTTCCCCGTATGCCACAAAGCGTTCCTGAGGTTTTCCCCAGTTCCTGTGGTCGAGTTGACAACTTTAAGTGAAACGCCGGAGATGCCAAAGGCTTTGGATGGCTTGTCCTCCCAGTAAGTCTGTGTGATCTGCTTCCACATCACAACGTAAAAGCGCCCGCTTGACTGATAGCCGAAGACAAAGCCAGCATAGTCGTCATCTCTGTCTGTGTTCACATACATGGTTCCACTAAAGTCCACAGCATTGAACTCATCAAAACCTGTGGGAAGAAAACAGATACGATACAGTCTTGGGAGTCTACAGAGTCAAATGGGTTTCTTTTGGAAAGCAGTGCGTCAGCATGAAAGGCTTGTCTGATGGTAAACATTTTGCATGTGTGCTGCTCACCAACTGCAATGCCTGGATCAGAGTTTGCAGTCTGAACCAGTTCTTTGCCCTGGTGCCTGACCACCCAGTTGGGATCAATTTGAGTTGTTCCCTTTGGATCCAAGTGGACCATCTGGAACTTCCTGAAGTCTGTAATGCTAATGGCATTATTCTCTGGACACACGTCGAGGATATCCGGGATGCTGTCATTGTCAAAGTCGTCTTTGCACGCGTCCCCTCTTCCATCACCTGTTTAGAATGAAGTAATATTTAAAAAAAACATCAACAAGGGTGACCTACTTTTGAATAGGTTTGAAAAACAGCTGTACGCTGATGTAAGTATCCCAACACTCCCACTACTGAGGAACATTTGCAAGCTAAAATGAAAAATGGATGGAAAAATAACAATTCCTCCCAGAAAAGGGGCTTTCAAACCCAGGCCAAATATACTAAAGCAAATCCTTTTTTTCTTGTGACAATTTCCACAAGTATTACTAACGTACAGTCAGACTTATGTTGGAATTGGACTGTGTGCCGGGAAAGCAGGGATGAAAAAAGCCAGTAGTTAGGAAAGGGGCACTAGAAGGAAGTAACTAGCTTCGTTTTGTCAGCATCTTTGTTACTGTCCTAGTGAACTGAAATGGTTCTATCAAATTAACACTATCTGACTAGCTTTACAGAGTGTGAAGGCATCCTCTCCAGAGCTTTCCTGCTCTGTGGTCTGTTTCCATTTACAGACAGCTGTACAAACTCCAGGTAACCCTGCTTCAAATGGGGCTCTTTGGATTAATCACGAGAAAAGCTGAAAGGAAATAAAAACTTCACAACCTGGCATGTACCCCTCTGGCCGGTTAAGCCAGGCAGAATGACATCACTCGTGCCGACTAAGTTGTCGACTTTTTCCACAGCCGCTGTACTTCACACCTGCTGCAGGGAAACTAATTGCTGAGCATCAGGGAGAACTCAAAGCCTCACTGAGTAGTGAGAACAAATAGTGACTACGTGGAGTTTGGAAGAGCAGGACTAGAAACTACTGGAGCATGCGTGTTTAGTTATACGGTGTATAACCAGATTATAAATAGAAGAAAAACAATGTAGTGTTTGGAGGAGCCATCCATTATGCAAAAGATTATAGTAATAACACTGACCAAGTGTATGTTTTAGTTAGTTTGCACAGGAAACAAACCAGTTGTGTGAAAACCAGAATGGAGCTTTCTTTGGACGCTTCATTTATGCAAAACTCAACTCTCTCCTGCTTTTCTGCATGTTAACATAATTAAATATATACTCCAAAATACATTTACTTAAAGGGAACACTTGAATTCATATAATTTAAAAGTGAAAGACTAAAGATATTAATCTGGGGTGTTAAAAAAGACAAAAACAACCCACAAAGAGATCATAAATTAACAATAAAATGTTAGAAAAAAAAATTCTTCAGATTTTTTTTAGATTGAGATAAATAAATCAGAATCATGAAAATACAATCACCAGTTGATTTCTCAGTCTATCTCTGTTGTATCTACAGAATTGAACTCATCAATTTTCTCTGGAACTGTATAATGGGAGTTGTGCGACTACAGATGTAGTCAAAACATACAATAATTTCCAGGAGTGACCTGCTTAATGAATGTAGCCTTCACACATCTGGTAGGTTAAATCATTTAAAGGCCACAGCCTCACCATCGGCATCCTCTTGGTCTGGATTAGGCGTCAGTCTGCAGTTGTCCTTGTCATCAGCTATGCCGTCATCATCATCATCATAGTCACAAGCATCTCCTTTTCCATCCTTGTCATGGTCTGCCTGGTTGGCATTGGCCACATAAGGACAGTTGTCCAAATTGTTCTGATGGCCATCTTCATCAATGTCCTGATTATTATCGCACTGGTCTCCGACCAGGTCATTATCCACATCAGTCTGTTGAACAGATACAAATATAGTCATTAATACTTCATATACATACTGTGAAGTTTCATTCTTTGCAGTGCAGGATATACTACCTGGTCGGGATTATGAAGCAATGGGCAGTTGTCACATTGGTCACCAACCCCATCCATGTCTGTATCCTTCTGGTCAGTGTTGTACACATAGGGGCAGTTATCATTTTCATTCTGAATTTCTGGGAGAAAAATGTGTTATTAGAACATGCAATTTTATTTTAGTGCATATATTTAATAATCAGTTGTGCTTCAGTTCAGAAACAAGCTTGGTCAGTTTACCATCTCCATCAATGTCCACAGCACAGGCATCGCCTTCACCATTATGGTCAGTGTCTATTTGTGCAGGGTTGTGTTCATAGGGACAGTTGTCACAGCGGTCACCCACTTCATCCTTGTCAAAGTCAAATTGGCGGGGATTGTAAAGGAGGGGACAGTTGTCCTGTGCAGGGAAGAGCATGTTTGTTAATGTCTGTGTTTTGTAAATTTTAAGTTATTATTATGGATTATTACTTGTTCAGACACAGAACATGGAATGTAAGATAAAAGAACAACCCTCACAAGACCTGCTTTTGATTTCAAAGGTAACATTACATTGATTTGTTAGAGAGCAGTATAATTCATGCTTATTTTATTTTAATAATCTAAAGATTATCCAAATCCATTAATTCATTATTTGCTTGAAGTCTTACATCCAGATCCAGTTCCTCAGAACCATGGAAATGTCTTGCATTTTATTGAAACTAGATACCATCCATGTCACAGGGGACTGTGGTGCATTTTAAGTTAAGCAAAGTTTTCCTTTCTTTCACATTTGATTTAGATCATTGCACACCTGAGCAGAAATATGAGGTTGCTGTTTGACAAAAATAAACTACTGGGTTCTGCCAAATATAATCTAAATTATCATGAGCCCTCTGAAAGTTTTTTGTGATAATAATTATTAGGAGTAGCAAAAGTTTGTAAAATTCTCATACTCGTTCGTCCATGATTCCATCATTGTCATCATCCTTGTCGCAAGCGTCTCCTTGTCCATCCTTGTCAAAGTCTTCTTGTCCAGAGTTTGGTAGGTTGGGACAGTTATCCTGAAATGGTTACAAGATTCATCAGCTGAATTTCATGTCACAGCAGGAAGGGCAACTTCCAAACCAGTCACTCAAAATACCTTTTTGCAGTGGTATGTGCTGTTGGCGCTGCAGACCAGGTTGTGATTGGGCCATCCATCCAGGTCTGAGTCCTCTCCACATAGAAAGCCATCACCAGCGTAGCCAGTGCGACACTCACATTTGTACATTGGGTCACTAAAGTGGCTGATGTATATACATTCAGCATATTTGTGACAGTTGTGGGTCTTTTCTTTACATGGGTTTTCTGGCTCACATACCTAACAACACAAACAAACGAATAAGAAGTGGAGCAGTTTTATGAATACACATGGTCACGTTTACTTCAAAGAACAACAGTTGCTGGAGTAGCCTGCACCGAAAAGATTCAATTAAATTAATCAGATTAAATCTCTGTAATCACTGTTGTTTATAAAATTCCTAAGCAGAGTTCACTTCCAGTACAATCAATTTTATGATATCCTTTTGGATTGCATCCCATGTTAGCAAGTACTGTTGCCTACTACAGCACACAGGTACACCACATTACCAGGAGATGAACTTTCATCCATTTTAGATACCACACAGTGAGAGTACCGAGGCCAAACTAACAGCATGGTCCAGTTTTTAAACACATATGTGCAATGAAGCATTTTTATTCCCAATGATAAGATGGTTTTCAAAATGAGTTCATTTGGAAATGAGTCAATGTGAGTTCAGAAAAGCATCTGCTGAGCATAAAGAGCAAAGGGAAATAAAACATGACTGATCTTAAGAGGATCTCGATTTTTTAAAAAAGTTTTCCATAATTCTGGGATCAAAACAGCAAAAACAACAGTGTCCCAGTGGAGTGTGTTATTATGGAATGTCCCAATACCTGTTCTAGAGATAAAATGTAACAGCTGTGACTTTGTTTTTATAATATCAAACTCAAAAACAATTATAAGAACTGGGTCAGTCTGTTTCTGATCTTACCAGAACCAGAGAGGCATGACATATGTTTATTGTTAAGAGTTACTCCAATCTACTTCATCTTCTCCTCTATCCTCAATCTTCTACTGGTGCTGATTTTTTTTTTGTCAAGTTAAGTCATATTCATGTATAGTTGCTGCTTTAGTCATTTATACATTTGGATCCAACACCAAAATACCAGGCATCTGCTTCTCGAAATCCATTCCTTCTCTTGTTTCACTTCTTTGAGGCTATCTATCATCCTACCAGAGATTAGTTAAAGACACTGACTGAGTGCATCAAAAACTCACTTGTTTGTTTTTCCTGGCTGCCTCAACACCCATACCAAAGGGTTGTGTGCCTTTGTAGCGCTTTGGGCAGGGCAGGCAGTGGAAACCCGGGTCAGTGTTGATGCAGCGCTGTGTTCCACCCACTTTGTAACAAACATCAGACACCATATCACACTGGAAAGGTAGAAAATGCATTGGCAAAATAAAAAAATGAACCCAAGTAAAGGAATTATGAGAAACCCATTTAGTTCTAAAGAGGGTCTTTGGGTTTTACCTCATTAATGTCTTCGCAATGGGTACCATTTCCACGAAAACCAGCAGGACAGGGGCCACATTCCCAGGAGCCGTCTGCTGAGCTGCTGCAGTCAACCCCTCCAAAGCAAGGGTTGGACAGGCAACCATCTGTCATGGAAGAGAGATGGGTGAAAACAAACACACCACAATGTGACATTTTGAAAATAAATCTCCAAACATATGTCGTTTTCTAGTAGTCATAATAGTCTTTGTTGATAATTCCTGGCAGTTTGACAGTATCTTCGTGACACAACCTGGATTTCTAGCCACCACATAATTCTAATAAATCAGACCTCCAGCAAAGTGAGACATTTTTGTTTAAACCAAAGTTATGATCTAAACAAATTTCCTATTGTTTGCAAACCTGAAACCTGAAAAAAAAAGCTACATTGAGCTCACCGACAGGGCAGTCTTTCTCGTTGCAGATGTCGCTGTCGGTAGCCTCTCCAATGCACTTCTTGCCGCCATACTGAGGCTGAGGACTGTTGCACTCACGAGAACGACTTTTGATTCCTCCTCCACATGTTGCAGAACAAGTTGCCCATGGAGACCACGGTCCCCAGCCCCCATCAACTACAAGGGAAAATAAATCACAGATTAGATGTACAATGCTTAGAAGAAAAACTGCAAACACTAATTTCTCTTTTTTAAAGCATTAGAATAGATTTTGTCTACACTATATAAAAATACAATTTAACCTTTTCGCTCCCTTTATTCAGATACCCTAAATAAGGATTTTATTCTCTAATTTAATGTCAGATTATTAAATACATGAAAGTTCTTGAGGTGTTTGTTTTAGTTCTCCAAATACCTTAGACTGGGACAGAGATTTGTCTTTTACCATGTCAGTGCACCCAAGCATACTGCTAAAGCAACAGCTAAAGGCCTTAAGGGAAATATTTTAAGTTCTTTGAATGGCCCAGACGACAGGCTGAAGAAAAATTTGAGGTATGATTTAAATATTACTGCAAGCAGCTGCACCCATCGAGCTTGATGAAGATGAAGCAGCTGGGCCTTGATAAATGAGCAGAAATCCCAGTGACAAGATCTGCCAAATTTATAGTCATTCTGATCTCTAACAGACTTCCAGCTGTAATTGCTACAGAAGTTGACTCTAAAAAGTATTACTAAGTATTGCCTAAGTGAATTTAATAATGTACAATCATTTTCTGTTCATCAGATATTTTTGTCAAAAGCAAATAACATATGTTGCAAGGCGACTTCAAGATTTGTCTTTTATTTTGGTTGAATAAATGATACAAAGCCCATTAAAACACGACATTTTAAGAGGGCTGTGAATTTTTGAAAACTCTGCCTTTTATCACTTAATCATTTTCTAATCCTTTTTTTTTAAACAAACAACTTTGCAGAAAAAAAATATGGGCCCCGACGCCACAAAAGAAAACAAATTGAGCTTATTTTGCTCAAAGCTTCCTGACAGACTGACAGGAGCTCAGTCCAGAGCACATGGGGAATGTCGCCCTGAGGGAAACTGACTGAATGTTGGACATGTGAACACAGCAGACATTTGTAACAAAGATGCTTCTTTTTGAGAAATCTTTTCTTTAGCTAAAATACTCACTCGGACAAGGTTTGGCAGTGCAGCTCTGAGTCTCTCTCCCGCTCCCTTCGCAGTCTTTTCCACCCAGCTGTGGTACAGGAGCGTTGCAGTGCCGTATTCTGGTGATCTGCCCTTCTCCACAAGTCACTGAGCAAGACGACCAAGGCGACCACAAACTCCAACCCCCATCCTGGCGAACTGGGAATAGAGAGGAACACCTATCATGCAGACATCACCACAACACATATATTCTACGTTGACTTTTAGATTTCCACCATTTCTAGAGGTAAACAGTAAACATTGTGTGATAGTGGGAAAAGGCTGTCCACTTTGAAATGTGATGTTTACACCACTATTTATGTCATCATAGTCAAGCTCCTCTTCTTGTGGTTAGACTGTTTTAGTGCCTCACTGAGAAATGGTAGCTCAAAGCAATCACAGATGATGGTCCAATAACCAATCAAATCCCGTATTCAAACTGTAGCCTTTACTAAAAATCAAGCTGTGAAAAGTATCTGCTTCTGCAAAAAAGTAAAAAAAACGGTTGCACCTTAATGTTTTAGATAAACATAGGTAACATAAAAAGCAATTTTAATGATGATTAATTCATTTATTGTGTGCAAAAAGCTACTCAAACAAATCCAACTTCTTTGCAGAACTGTCTTAATTCACTAATGTGCTGGAGAATTTTCCAGCATGAATGGTCTCTCTTAAGTCAGGCTTTTGATTTGACCACTTCAAATCCTTCAGCGGCTCAAAAAAAGCCTAGATAATTCCTGGGTAATGTGCTGCACATCAATGTCCAACTGTGTAAACAAGAATTCCAACAATCCTTTGTCTTTTCTCAAAAAATAGAAGAAGGATCACTGCTGTATGAGTGATAAAAGCATTCATGGAGTAATTTTAGTAAACTAGCCACTTGTGGCAAGATCCACCACTGTTTCAAGTTTTCTTCTTTTCTCCACAATGGCTCTAAGTGTCCCAGCGCCTTAGAAATGGTTGTGAACATGTCAAAGAGGTTTATTTCTTAAAATGTTTTTAAGGTCAAGCATTCTTGATTCTACAGCTGTGTCTGGTTTCCAGAAAAATGGGATAAATGATTGATTTAGACAGGGGCACTGATTTGGATAGCTGCCTTCCCTTAATAAATGCAACCATCATTTGAAAATCATTTTTATATCTACTCAAGTTTTTCTTGTGTGATATTAACAATCATTTGACTATCTGAACATGTCAAATAAAAAAAATAAAATAACAAAAGACACATTTAAGGGGGAATTATACAAAGAACATCTCAATAGAAAAATCCAATATTTTTTATATTTTTGCATGGGAGCTAGTGATGAGTAATTGCATAGTAGAACACCCTCTTTGCCAATGATTTATTTGGAATTATTTTTTGACAGGGCACACCCTTCAGCTCAACAATGAGATCCAGTTCCTCACTCACACTCAGACGTATTGTGACAGATCCAAACTTATGAAGACGAAAGCTCAGCGTTTTGCACTTTGAAAGATTTAGTCTCGTCTCATAAATGAGCTGAGATGACTTTTTATGCAGCTCCATTATGTTCTCACCTCCCCACATGTCATGCAAATGTTTTGCTTTCGATTAGTCAAAGTGGTAATGGAGCACAGATAATTCAACACAGACACAGTAATATCACATCGCAAAGGCAGCCACTTCTGGATAAGGGCAATTTGGAGAAAAAATGAGTCAAGCTACTTACCACGGCTGTCACATTTTCCCAAGCTGCACTTTCGAGTCTGAATAGATGGTCCAGTGCAGGGGTTACTGGTGGCATCACAGGAGCGACCCCTCTGTTGAGTTCCTATCCCACAAGTGACCGTACATTCTGTCCACTCCGACCAAGGCGACCAGCCGTCTTCACTGTCTTTAGCTGGAAAAATCCACATCTGCTTATTGTATTTTATTTTTTTATTTTTTGCATTTTAGTACTGGAGAAATATCATAACTTTTTGCTTTCATTCTTTATGTCACTCTGTTTATCGAATGACTTCATCTGAAGAACCCACAGAAGCCATTCTTAGTGTCAATAAATATGCGGTTTACTCCCTCAGACAAACTGGCTGCAAGAGTCCTGTGCTATTAAAGTTTAACATGGACAGAATATTGTTTTTTATGGCACACGGCAGCATTAGTTCAGAAGAAAGAACATGGAGCAGAAAACAAGTTGCATTCATGTTTGCAACAACAGAGTTTGTGCGATCTACTTACGCATGCAGATGGGGCAGCATTCTCCATCTATTAAAGATGGGCTGGCACAGGCCACTGGAGGGCATGTAATTTGGTGGCACACTATCTTGGACTCCTGGAATTAGCAAATAATACAGTCTATCGAGTTTACAGGCTTCAGCAGTAAATGTGTACTGTCCCACTTGAACTGGAATTACCTGGCATTTACATTTAGTGCAGCTGTCCACTACCCAATCTTCCTTGTCCTCAAACAAGCGGCCGTCCTGCCAGCACATGTTTTTCTCTTTAGTGTCCTTCATTCTCCCAAGGGCCTCCTTCATGACTGTATTCTCCTCTGTCTGAACACATAGCAGCAGATTTGCAGTCAAGAAGGACATCAGTCACAAACAATTAAGGCACACTCTTTATATAAAGGTGCATCTGACTGTTGTAGGTATGAAGATCAAATACAAACAATATGATTATGTTAGGGACACGTGCTAGGGTAAATCAGGGAGTGTGAGAAAGATCAGTCATCCAGCTGAGTGGTTGCAGTTATAACACTAGACTTCTTTTTTTTCTTGCTTCTGAGCTAACACAGCAGTAAAACCTCCTACTTTCTTTTGCACAATACAACCTCCAACCCACTTGGAGACCAGGGGATCTGTGGCTGGACTCCTTCAAACTTCGGGAACTGTCAGTCGATTAACCGCTGCCAAAGATTTGAGTGTTTCACTGTGCAAGCTTCCTCTTGAATCGGGAATCAGCAGTGTGCAGCACTAGAGTGTAAGACACCACTCGATCTGGAAGAGCCTCAGGGACCCTTCTCATACCAACCACTTTTTTTCCCTAAGGTTCATGCCCACAGTCTCTTATTGCTGGGAGGCTCCCAGAGGAAACGCAAGAGCTGTTTAAACAAAGTCAGACATTAGACTGGACCGAGCCACTACCAGGGGAACACTTCCTATGTCCACATGTAACATGTCATAAAATCTGTCTGACTCATGCTGCCACAGACACCAGAAGTCAAATGGGTTCAGTTATCATAGGCCGCTCTATAAACAGTCCTGAGGCTTTGTGCTGTTTACTTTCAAACAAAACTAGGTTACCCAGTAACCCAATTTAAATGTCTTACTTTATGGATGTCACGTTAAAGACTAGTTTGTTTCTTACAAACCTGTAATTCAAATTAATCAGTACAATTTTGGAAGCAAACACAGGAAAGGAATGTGCTTGGTCCAATCAGTTTCACAACTTACCACTTTCTGCAAACCGTCAATGAGGTTGCTGACAACCACACGCAGACCTTTCAGCTCTTGGAACATGGTGCTAAGTTCCTCACAGGAGCGTTCACACATATCTGCACCCAGGTCGTCTGTCTTTGGACCAATGATGTTTGTGGTGATGGACGGGCTTACATCCACAATCTCTGCACTCTCTCTCAAGCCGTTGTCATCGTCTAAAAGAGAGAGGCAGAAGAGATATAGGCCACTACAAGTCGGTGATGGGAAACACATTTGAGATCATTGTTGAAACATGAGGTTTATGATCTGTAGACAATGTGATTTCCTGTTTTGTAGAAGCAGGCCAAAAGACGACGTAATGCACACTATAGCTACTGCGATGCTTAATGCTCTAAAACCAGATGTGCAGTTTATAGTCATGTTTGATTTAAACAAGAATTAGCTATATGAATCTGTATGATTTCTAACAAAAGTGTTGGAGGATAGAAGGCCCTGCTTCAAGGGACCTCTGAGATAGTTAGACCTCTCCAACAAATTTACTTGAATTTTATCAGATAATCTTAGTTAAGTCGGTGAAAATTGCTCAGTTACAGCCACTAGTACCTAATCCTTCAGTCCTTCTAGCTACTGGCCAATTTAAAGGGCAAAATGAGGCTAACTGCCAAGTTTTCTTTGCACTGTCAACACATCTGCAGCAGGAAACCCAGCCAAGCATAACGTGTCTACCAGCTGGGATTTTTGCACAGACAGGTCACAGGACAAGGAGGCAGAAATACAAGTCCGCACAGCAGGAAAGGATGGACATCTTTTCTGGGAGGAGTTTGCAGCAAACCTTACAACATAATAGCTACCCGCATTCCCTCACAGTTTACACCTCCATTTCCCTCAGCTTGCCTGTCTAAACTCTGAAGTTTAATTATATCACAGCAGAGTTTGCAAATGCGTAATTTCCAGAATAAACAAGACATATCAAAAAGCTCTATGGAACGCCTGTCATCCTGCCAACACACAAGCGCATATCTGCATGGATCTGGCGATGTAAATTGGTGAAGATTAACAGCAGATCGGGGACTCTAAATCAAAAAGTCATTCGACTTGCCCAGTGATGTCCCACAATGTTTTATTTCCTCCCCAGTCTGCTGGATCCATTTAAATCTCAGGAGGACTTGTCTGTGAAAGCGTTTATGCATTCTCCCCTCTCCCTGATTGACATGGTGTGCTTTTTCAAAGCATAGCAAGGAAAGAATTCAACAGAAAGCAAAATGAGGGGCCTAATTTTAACGCTGCTCATTAATGTCCGGTGTGTTGGCTTTTACGAGAGTGGTTTGTGTGGGTTTATGGGTGTCGTTTCGCATTAAACTCTCTGCCAGGGTGGAAGCTTGACTGGCACCAGTGAGTGTGCAGAAGATTTAAACGCCTTGGTGACATTTGTTAAACAAATAAACTCTTTTAAGCTGGAATTTAACACTTCTTGTGGCAACACATATGCAACAATCACTGGAACACAGGACATTACTACTCAATGCATGTGGACTCACTTTGCAATAACGCAACAACACATCAACTTCCAGACTTGGAAACCTTGCAGTGTGTTGTAAAAGGTACCTGTGTTTCAATTTGCTCTCTCTGTATCTCCATAGCCGGTACTCTTGTGAGTCCTGCTAAAGATCATGAGGTCCTTATTTTAAATTGGGCCAAGCTTCAGCTGAGAAAAGCAACCAAAGCAGCCAGTTTATGATCTCACCGTGAATGCGTGCATATATGTGTGTGTGCGAGCAGCTGGAAGTGGAAGCTCTGTGATCTGCAGTGTTGCCTTCACTTTCCCTCTTTTTCTATTTTCTTTCCCAGGATATTATTCCAAGTCCACTGCCAATGGAAATAAATGTAAGCATCTGCATCTCTTTTTGTTCACCGCTCGACCTCGAGCCATCGCGCCGGCACCGCTGTTTCCACAAGCAAGGGCTGGAGATCTTCGCCACGTATCTGCGAGCCTCTTTTTGACCTATATGAAAGTCCTTAAATTCATATAGTGGAGTTAAACTGGTTGCTGCAGTGGATATACAGACATCACATGTAAGGGTGGTTGAATGGAAGGGAGTTGCATGTGAAGGAGTCTCCAAAGCACATCTGCAAGGGATCAGCCTTGAAACACTTTGCAGTTCTGATAAGTTTGATTCTTGTTTTGGATTCAGAAAGATCATGAAAGATCTCAACTTCCACAGAATGCCAGGAACCTTTAGATTAATACGACGAGGATTTCTTCTTTTTTTCCAAATAAGCACTTGTCGCTCACCTAGTCTTGTGACTTCACAATCTCTGCTAAGGAGGACGTCTTCCACTGATGTATCGAAGATGAAGCGCACATTCTGAATGAGGCCCTGTTAGAGGAAAAAAAACAACTTCTGGTCAATGCCTTTATTGAATCTTTTGGTGCAAGAACTCTTTATAAAGGTATACTAAGTTTTTACCAACTCTTATCACAACTTTTTATCATTGATCCTCTTCTTTTAAACACCAGAATTGTTTCTCATGTAAGAAAACCGTAATTCTGATCTCAGAAGACGCTCTCCATCTTACCCTGAAGTGGTTCTCACGAATTGATCCCTTTGCCACATACATTCGGCTCCCATCGGCCTGAAGGCGTTCATAGAAGGGCTCATCCAGGATGAAGCTGTCGATCAAGCTGCAGCCCACAAACAGATTTGCGTTTTCCCCATGAATGTGAAGTGTGATGTTCTTCCACTGCGAGTCGGCCAGGTCCACATCCTCGAACGAGACCACGTTCTGCGAACCGTCCACCCAGTACACCAGGTCCAGGGTGTTGGCCCGTCCATTGGAGACAATCTCAAACTGCCGCCGGCCATCGGGGCCCTCCAGGCCGATCAGGGTTCCCCTCGAGGAGCGATCCTGGCGGATGCTGGCGATGAACACAAATCCCTCGTTGTTCTGGATCTGCTGTAGTATTTGTTTCAGTATGGGGGCTCTGACTGGGGGTAGGTGGTCAAAGCGGATGAAGCGGTAGGCAGGGAGATCGGAGTATTGGCCCCGGAACTGTTTGGCCCCAAGAGTCTTGCGTGTAATGTGGCTGATTTCAAACAGATCGAATGATGTTTCATCTTCCTGCTCTTCATCTTGAAATCAGTTAAGGAAGGGATGAAAATAGAAAATCAAATTACTACTGGGGATTAATGAAGGACCATGAAGTTTTTTTCAAATTTACTGCTATGGATTCTAATCAAAACCAGCAAACTTGTCAATAATAGAATAACTAAGCGTTATCAAAGCTTGAACTTGTTTCAAAAGAAAGCAAAGTCTTTTAGACTTAGTATTAATTTTAGACATAATTAAATCAGTGAGGATAACTTAAAATAAATAGATGATCTATAAAGATCTACTTACCTTGGGGTGTTACTTGATGGAATGTGGATATGAACAACAAGAAGAGGAGACTTGTCCTGAGTATCATATTTCCTTCATTAAAACAAAGATATTTTATTAGCTTTTGCTGTGCTTACTTAGTCCAAAATTCAGTTGTCAGCTTTTCTGGTAAGAAATTATACAGTATGCCGCAGTAGATGGAAGATTGTTTCAAAGGTCTAAGGAAATAAAATTACATTTAACATAATTTTAATGTACTGATGTGCTTCCCTCTACTAGATATAAAAGAAAAAAATGACAGAGGGACAAGTAACGATTGATAATTGTGCGGTTACATTTCAAATATTTTCCGACGTACTTGAACTATACGGTTGTCCAGAATTCCTTTTCATTACTAAAAGCATCAAAAGTAGGCTTTTCAGGTTTTTATTTTAGATTAAAATATCAATCAAACCAGAGAGGTAAAGAGTTAAAGATAGATCAGTTCATGAAGCTTAACTTACCTGGTTAATTCAAATTTTTTTTTTTCAAACGCGGGCTTATATCCACAGGCAAAGAAAAAGCCGAATCGCTAAAACTGAAACGGAAGCAGCTTATTTTATAGTTAGAACCCAGGGCGAAATGAATGACATGCGGTATTTCCTGCAAACTCCGTGCGTAAAAAAACGCTCCAAGTCCACCTTGTTCCGCTACATCCAGTCTGGAGGAGTCGAGGCACGGCAGTGACTGGGGCTCCCGCTTCTCTCTCTCTCGTCTTATATTTGGGGCTTGCAGGAGAGCTCGTCTGTCACCGTCTCTCCAGGATGAACGGTTGTCATGAGACAGTTACATAAAAGAAATCTTCCGATAGCTATTACGCAAAGATCTTATCCGCACTCGAAGGGCCTGAATGTTGGACACGTGGCCCCTCCCCTGATGTCTCCCACCTTGATGCCCAGCTGGCTCCCTCCCTCATTCCCACTGTGCTGGCAGCTGAGTCACCGGCTCTGAAAGGAGCTCATTTAAAATAAACAGAGAAGCAGATTTGACTTTATGTACATCGCTAAAACAGCGCCAGAAACAGTAGGCTATTTCCGCCGTATAGACTAATGCTGTTTTTCTTATATATATATTTTTTTGTCACACGTCCTTCGTATCACTGAATACATTTTACTGGCATAAAAAGATAACCCAAGTTTTCTTTATATTTAAAATTACAGTTTCTTTTATTTAGAGGGGAAAATCTATCCAAACCTTGGAGCTGAAGGTTTAAAGTCATGTCAGCACCTCAATTGGATTTAAGTTGGCCAATGACTATTACTCATCTCTTCTTGAATTTCATTAGATTTAGTCATGTGTTAATTTTTAGAAATCTTTTAGCCTTCTTCATGTCATCAGACAGGTTCTCTTACATGATTATGCAGGTGACAGTAATGACAGTAATCAAGCTTGAGTGTGATTAGTGAAACTGAGCTCAAATTACCAAAAGAAAACTGGCTTGATTATAATTGATGATTTAAAAGAGCCTTAATATGTATTACTCAGGCACAAAGTGCCTTTTATAGAATAATTGAGTAATGATGCTACATTCAATTGTTATGAAAATGCTACGTATAGAAAATATGGCTTAAGAGAAATTTTATTTTGTAATTTAATGTCATACACAAAACATGACCAATCCAAATCTGCACATTACATGTTCCACCATGTTACTATTTTTTTTTAAACAAAGCTAAAGTTGAAATGGAAAGGTTTGCAAAAAAACTAAACAAAAACAAAACTAAATACTTCCCAAGAATTCTTCATGCCCTACAATTTAAACGGGTGTAATTTCTTTCTACCAAATTCATAAAATCAAAAGATCTTTTCAGCTTAAAGTTGCATCTAATTGCATGTTCCACTTCAATTGCAAAGTCTGATGTTTGATATGTCAACGTATTAATGTGAGGAAGTAGAAAGTATTGCTGCATCAATCAATTTAATCAACCCCCAAAATATTGCATGTGATCTGACACATGGTCAAACACTGATGTTTCCCTGTTTCAGGTAAGTCAACTTCTTCAAAACCAAACTTAACAGTTTGTCTTAACAGACGTTGATTTCTGCACCAAAAGTCATGAAGATAACATAACTGTTATCTTCAAACTATTCCCATTAAGACAGTAGCTTAACATTTTCCCAAATGTATTGGTATGCCAAATAATTATGAGTTTGTTTCACTGGAACTAAGAGGCCAAATCCAACTACAGAAAGCCTCACACCATCCTCCCTTGTTCACTAAACTTTACATTTGATACAACACAATCAGGCAAATTTGTCTTGAATTGACACTATATAAATAAACTGCATTGAAACCATTTGCACAACTGTAACTATGTTCTATTGTCCTTACATTATAATTATTATTAACAAAGGTACTGGATTGATCATTTTCATGTCTGTTACCCGTGTTCATAAAAGTAGACCAACAAAACACTTTTAACCAGAAAATGAAAAATATTTCTGGGAATAAAAATGTAATTTAGCTATTTCTAATATCACAATAACTACTTAACCTGTTCTGTCAGCTGAATGGTACAGCATATGACTCCAGAATCCGTTTCTGTTTTAATTTTGTTTCCAGCACTATATGTCATTGTGTGTCTTGTGTTTACTTTCATTTCTATTTATATATCTTGTGCCTTCTGTTCAGTTTGCTTTGTATTTTCCTCCGTCACCTGTTTCATATTTATGGTTGTCACACCTGCATCCATTTAGTCATAATTTCATTAAAGGTAGTCCTGCTTTCATTGAACTCGTTGTCAGTTCTTTCCTTTGGCTTTCCTCCTTGTCTCCCCTCAGTTTGCTTGAACTTAAGTTTTATTAGGTTTTGGATTCCATCTGCAATCCAACGTTTACGATGGGGTTTTTTTTCTGCTGGCTTCTTCCACAGACATTGTTCACTGTATCTGGACTTGTGTTTCTAGTCGATTAAAAGAGAGCAGATGTTTTGTTGTTTACAAGGTTTTTAATCTTTGAAAAAGAAGTTGATCTAAATGCACTTAAACAAAACCTGTATAAACATAAATGTGTTTTGTTTGTAAAACGTTAAGTCTCCCTACGTATTGTAGCTAGTATTACTTTGCTTGGATGAAGTAATTTCAGTGATACGCTTCTCTTGTAGTTATTGGTCATGTCTGTTGGTCTGTGGACAGTTTGCTGAAGTCCTCATGTTTTGTCTGTCAGTTGGTGGAGGGGTTTCTTGCATTTCTAAGGACTTTCAGTTTCCTCACTCTGAGTCATTTCTTGGTGGGTTTGCTGGTGGGTTTTGAGTCATTGTCATGTTGCAGGGTCAGTTCCAGCTTTAGGTATTTTGCAGATGTTCTCACATTTCCTCAAGCACTATCATTTTGCATTTATGTTGTGCACATTTGTGCTGTCATTAGAATAGAGCTGCTGTTTGAATGTCAAGAACAGCTCATACAATACTGGTTTCACAATGGGATGTTTAAAAAAAAATGTTGAATGAGACAAAATACTCTGTCTTGATCCACAATGTACTGGCAGCATCGCTAAGCAAAAAACAGTGCATCAGGTACAATTTCAGAAGTGAACTGCACTACATTTAGCTTAGAAGAGGACAAGGGCTACCTGAAAAAGTGATTCTCAGTCCAGTTGTTTGGTCTGGAGCAAGAACACCTCTGCAAAATGTCCGGAACAACGGGGAAGCGAACAATGAATGCACCCTGATGGTGAACTCATCAGGTCATGCAGAAGTAAAGCATCTTAAAACTAGAGCAGAATAGAATCTTTATTGTCGTTGGATGAAACATTGTTAAAACAATGTCTCACTTAAAAAAAACTAGACTATAAAATAATCACATCATTATATTGCACTTATCCCTTGTTAAAAGTTAAGTTTAAGCACTTAATTATAGACATAAAAATACACAAGGTCAAATTGACCACATAGCAGCATTCAACATGGTGATGACTAGTGAGTAAGAAATGTTTCTTAGTTTTTTGGTTTTTGACTTTATAGATCTGAAACATCTGCCCAAAAGGCAGTACAAGTCCTGGGTGTGATGTGACTTTGAGGATTTTCTTGATGTTCCTCAAACAGCGAGAACTATAAAGTTCTAGTGTTGGCAGAGGATATCCAATTTCCCGCTCAGTGACCTTAATGCCCTATGAAGCTCATTTTTCTGTGATTTTGTGCAGCTGGAAAACCATGAGCCATGAGACAGTAAGTCACTCTTCACGGTGCAACGATGAAAGGACACCAGCAGTCTCTCAGGAATGTTGCTCCTTATGAGAACTTTCATAAAGAACTGTCTCTTTTGGGCATTCTTCTCCATGTCCACAGTTTGTGTACCCTAGGTCAGTTCCTATGGCACTTTCAGCTCCGTGCTTCACAGTTGTTATGCGGTTCTTTTTCCTAAATGCAATTTGTGGTTTATGACAAACATGTCCTCTGTCCTCTTTCAATTTTAGACTAATTTGTTCAAAGGAAATTATTCAAGAAGTTTTTCGTCTTTGTCTGCCAAACATAAATCTGGCCTTAATTTTTTTCCCAAGGGAACAGAGGTTTCCTTCTTAGAAACCTCCCATAAAAGGTGTGCAAGCCAGAATCTTTATGTGCCATTTTTCTGACTGTACAGACATTTTATCTCAACAATAGAAAGAGCCATTTAGAAACTACTTTTAGCATCTTGTGGCCTGCTCTCAAGGAAGAGAGCTTGGTTGACCAAACCTGGAGATATCAGCGGCTATCTCCAGGTTTTTTCTCCAGGCAAAACAGGTAAAGACTAACCTGTTTTGTTTGTCTTTACGATATACTAACTGAGAAGATGTTCTATGCTCACCAGAAAGTGTTAGAAACACACAAGTTGCCATAAAGTATTCTATTTTTCCTCGCATGACTTTATGTCTTGATTTTATTCCATATCAGTAAAATATAAGACATGAATAAAGTGTCACAATGACGCATTGCCCTTAAATCCTCCCCAGAAATTCTCAGAACATGTTTTCATAACTCTTAAAAATGTTCTCAACAGTCTCCTGCATCAGTTGGACTTCATTTCTATCCAAAGCTTACCTGACAGACAGCACAAAGATCCACACTCCCTTGTGGTCTTCTCTAATAATGCTAAGCAAACACCGGAGATCTGGATCAGCTATGAAATGGAGGTGATGGATGTCAGTTAGGTTGATAAACAACTTTATTTTCCAGCTCTCCTCTCCAGGACGTGACTTCACTGTCAAGATTTTTGTGTGTGCTTGTTTTTTCACTCACAAAATGTTTTCTGTGAGACTCAAGGCCACAGTCTAAAGAGAGACCTGGCCCCTTAGAAAGTTTAAAATATTGAAAGCTGGACCTCTTTAGAATACAACAGATTTGGGAATGGTGAAAATAAAACGGTTGCTTATAAATGCTCCTTTTGGTTAGAATTTTCAGTAAATATCCCCTTGATGTTGATCATGCCAAAAGCTGAGTAACACCCATGAAACAGATTTGGCTTGGAGTGCTGGCACCGTAAACTATGCTTGCATAAGCCCTCATATGCAATGAAAGCTTCCATCACTTTGCATGAAAATTTCACCATTTTGGTTTCCAATGATGTAGATGTTTAAAAATAAGCTTTTTTCCCTTCTTTTTGTCAAAGTTTCTCACATTCACCACCTTCTGTTCTCATAACAATAAATCATAATTTTGCATGAGACTATTAATACATCAGCTCTGAATGCCCTCTTTTCATCAACTCAAAATTAACTTTCTACATATTCTCTAGAATCTGTATTTTATTAATGGTCAAGGACTTCAGTCAAAAACCAGAGCTGAAGTTCCAACATGTAGATATCAAATGGTTCCACAATGCAAACCTTAAGAACATTGAGTTCAGAGGTGCATCTTGAGATAAGATGAAATTGAACCGCCACTGTAACCATACTTCTGTCTTTACATTGAGAACCTAGATTTACAATGTGCTGCATTAAATCAGCTACCACTTCTGTCTTTACTGACCTACATGCCTCTGGTCTCAGGAGCTTTCTTTAGTGTAGAGAAGTCAGTTTAATCGTCCTACATCCAGTCAGTTTGTAGAAATTTCTATGGTCAAATATTTTTTTCTCTCAATTATGCAGCACCTTGGATAAAAGGTTTACGACAGACCACATTATTGACACATACAAATAAAAGATATTTGTCATGTTTTGTTGTAACAGTACAAAATCTAAAAATACATCTAAAATGGTCCAAAGTTGCTTCTCAATGGCGAGATTGAGGATCAACTTTCATTCATTAATGAATAGGAAGAATGGCCCCATCACAGATATATATTGGTATAAATTTTTTTTATCTCATATGGACAAGAAGTTTAAAGCAATGGCAACCAGGTAACAGATGGTTTGTGTTATGTCAGCCACAAAGAAAAAATTAAAGCTACAATTCTCCACACTAAGCTGCAACATTTTAAACCTTTACACTTTATAGATGTGACATCACAATTTACCCCAAGGTTTCTCTACAAAGTATGAACACTTAGAGATTTGATAAGCTCAAAAAAACATGAATAAAAGCCATGTAAATTATCTATTGTCATGGAAAAACTATTTACCCTTCCTACATAATTTCTTTTTTTTACCATACATAAAATGTATAAAGTTATCAAAAGATTTCAGAATAACATAAAGGTAATCAAAGTAAATGCAAAGGGCAGTTTTCACATGATGATTTCATTTGCTAAATGAAAAATAGCTTTCCAAACCAATCTGACCTCGGTCTAAGAATTTTTCATTTGTAGTCAATAAACGTGTTCCCTTAATGTAGAAAATGATGTGACCACTTCTACTAGTCACTTTCCAAAATGGGAAAGACAAGAAAACATCCCACTGAAGGTCAGCAGAAATGTATCGATGTAGTAAGTGGCTAAAAGTAAATGCCATTTTTTTAACCAAAGCTTAAAGACTTCAAAACAGTTTTAAATGTGACAAAAAGGGTGGAACAAAGGCCAAATATTATCTTGCACATATTTTTTTGTTATGAGCTAAATGTGTAGGCATAAGAATATTAAAAGCCATTTTATGTTATTGGCAAACATTAAACAGCAAAGTAGAAGAAGAGGGAAGATGGAAATGCTAAATGTTATATATGGTTTTGTAATTTCCGTCCCTCATTTACTCTGTTTAACTCTCTGTTACTGGGTGTTTCTCTTATTTCTCAGCATAATCATATTAGGTCAAGCATCTTTACAGAAACTAGGTTGACCCAAGGCCAATGTTAATGATTTAAAGGTGTTGCCCAGTGCCACATCTCAGAAAAATTGAATCAAAACCTGTGGACAACTAAAACGTCAGAACCGTGCATGGTGTGGAAAGTTCTTCCACAATTTTAGACTCACTTTAAAAATAGGAGATCACAGTCCTATTTTTAACAGGTCACATAGAGGATTTTTGCCCATGTTGAGCTGGATCGTCACGTGTTGTATATAAGCCTCAGACCACTCAACAGGGTGCTCATTTTCCACAGGAGAGCTCCCTAAATTATACTTGTAGTCTTTGTAAGGGAACTGAGAAGTCACCAGGGGAGCGAGAAAACAGTGGAAAACATTCAAGCCAATTTCTATACGACATCATTCAAAATATTGCAACACTGCAGGATGAACACTTTGACTTTCTGGGTTTTGAGGGGTATTCTCACCGCAGATGCGACAAAGTAAGACAGTCAGTTCCTCAACAAGCCGAGGCTTACGTAACAGGAGGAGACTTTTACTATTAAATCTCTCACAGACATCTGAGCGCTATCAGCAACGTCTGCATTATAAAAGATCACATGTTGGCTTTTGCCATGCCAAATTCCAGTTATAACATAAAAATGGCTCACATACCTTGGCATGCGCTGGGTATTTCATCAAAGGGAGATAGCTCATGTTTGACTTATTCGCCCCTCAAAGGTTTATAGGTGACCTGCGTGGGTGGTAGTTGTCGATATATGGTCAGTAAATAAGAATATTTTCTGAGTGACATTATTCATAGGATCACAGCTGCATTAAGGCAATCTTTTGTTTTGTTGTTGAAGTGTGCAGAAACAAGTCAGGTGTCATCTTTCATACATTTAACTACTTTCATTTAGGCTAAACAACCTCCTATGAAACACTAAAGACATCTGAAATTTGCAAAATGTATTTTTTTTTCTTAAGTGTTATGCTGTCTGAATATTTGACTGTATGGCTTAAAATGTCTCATAGATCCTATTTTGCTCATTAAAGAAATCAGGAAGCTTTTGAAATAACTCTGACTTATAGTTTTAAATGGCAATTTATGTGTTAATCTGTGTAATTGTGCACATATGTTTTCTTTAATACAGTAATTAGATGTTGGACATCTTGAATGTGAAAACAGCTCCATCTGTATAAGTGGAAACACATTACCCATAGTCCAATTTTGATTACTTAATTGAGCACCTCATACCAACGCTTTCTCCTAAAGCTGCTACCTCCAAATGTAGTTTTTAGAATCAAAACACAGAAAGAGAACCAACATGAAATCATACTCACTCAATTTAGAATAAAACCTTGGCAATTTGTACGATTTGGAAGTTATACTTTTTTTTTACATCATACACTTTGCTCCGTTGGTCTAATTTTTATGAAAAATCCAGCCTGACTCGGTTATAAGTGCATGTAAAAATGAACCAATAACTAAGAGTCTTTTTGTCTGTGTGACTTTTTGGCCCAAGGAGCAGCTGTTGGGCTGAGATTTCCCATACAGCCGAGCCGGGATGCTGGACTGAGAGAACAGAACAACTGCAATGATCCTGTCGGTTCTCTGTGTCAGCCAAAAACCTGATTCCAGAGAACAAAGTGGGGAGTCTGTTTTCTTGCTCTATTCCTGGATTTCTGGTGGTGGAAGCTGATGGATCAAAATTTGGCTTGCCACTTTGAATTCCCTTTCCACACTCTTACCCTAAAAGCACTCCCTCTTTTATCTCCTTTTAATAAAAATGCATGTGCTATAAAGGAAACTTTCCATTTTTTCTTGTTTTAACAAAGTGAAATGTGTGATATTTGTTTTTTAATGCTTTTTTGGTTTCTTTTTACAAAATGTAATTATTAGGAAATAGATTTGAGTGTGTTTCGAATACAACATATTCTTGATCCCGGCAATTATTAGTTCCCATTGTTTTTTGTAATATAATGAAGCTGATTGTTTACCTTTACATAGTTTTACAAAGTGTACCCATGTTACACTGTTATCCAATGACAAAATATGAGGATACTTCCGCCTTTAAATGTGAGTTTAGCCAAAATCCTCAGTGTTAACATAAAGAGAGGGAATACTAAGGACTGTCCCAGGATGAAGGTTGCCTGTGGTTTGCTTTGTTTAATGAAAGCAAACCACAGTAGAGATTCAGTCAAGCCTCATTTAATTCAGTAGGCTAAGACTTATTCCTAGATGTGTATTTTGAACTGAAAGAGTTGAGTCATATTATGCAAGTTTTAGGACTGAAAATGAAAAGCTGGGCTAAAGTAAAAACAATTGAGATACCAAATAAGACGAAGGAAAATTAAGTAAATTGTACTTTTAGGCGAATACATGAGTGATTGCATTGGTCGGAACGATGCTCATTTCCCTGTAGTCATGTTTTTTTTTCACAATGATTGCATTTCATTTCTGAGATGCAATCATTAGGTAATGACTTCCAGATCCTCATATTCAGTTTTGTACTTTGATAAGTCCTTCTACATTATAGAATGACTTATAGCAGACCATACTGAACAAGAGCTGTGAGAAATGTGGGATAATGTTTTGGGGAAATAGGTGTCTTAAGTATGAAAATCAAAAACAAAGTGAGATAACAGTCATCAAAAACTCCGATGTCTATGCAGGAAAGGGAACATGACCAGCATTGTATGAGAGAGGGAATAAAGTGAGAGTGAGATTTCTTCTGTGGAGAGGAGAAGAGGAGGAGGAGCTCTGGCCTTGGGTCCCTGGGCACAGAAGGTGCTGCAGCATAGCTGAAGCTCCTCACCCTTTACAACTTCATCCTGCATTGTTGCTCATTCAGGTGCACTAAACAGGGTCATGCTTGAGTCAATAATTAGCATCTGTCCTGCAGCCAAGTGTCTCACACCAGCAGTGAAGAGCTCAACAAAAGTATTCAAAGAAAATGTGTAATTCTTGTACTTCCCTGGTGTCTGAAGTTGTTCCTAAGATTTCATTTATTCTACATTCTGTTTCTTTGAAAGTTATGCTTCAAACACACACAAATTAATTAGTCAAAATAATAACTTCTTACAATGAATCCTTGCCTTGCAAAAGCATTCCTATCACTTTGAACTTTTCCACATTTTATCACAATAAAACCACAGACCTGTATGTACTTAGATTTTATCAAATCATGTTTCATTTTATGGTGAAACATGATGGTGGCAGATTCTTGTTGTGAGGATGCTCTTCAGCTGGGAATGAGTTCATTGAATAAAATAAAAATTCTGGAAGAAAACCTGTCAGAGACTTCAAAAAAAACCGGGTTAAAGGTTTACCTTCCAACAGAACAACAACCCTAAACATGCAGCCAGAGCTAGAGTAGTTTAGACAAACACATTCAAACGTCTTAAAGAATGTTCCAGTCAAAGTTAGAACCTAGAATGTGAGAGAATGTGAATGAATATTTGAACATTGCTGTTCATAGATGCTCTCATCCACTCTGATAGAGTTGAAGTTAGAACCAACTTGCTTCATAAATTTCCTCTGGTGGGACGTGCCTGGAACGCCTCCATCAGAAGGCGTCCTAGCCAGATGCCACATCACCTGGTTCCTTTCAATGTGGAGAAGTAGCCGCTCTACTCTGAGTCCCTCACAAATAACTAAACTTCTCACTCTATCTCCCAGGGAGAGTTCTTTTGATTTTGTCTATTCCAAAAGTCTCTACAAAATACTTTATATCTTCTACATATAACATGCAGAAATGTGAAATAAAATCCAAGGGGGATTGAAAGTTTGACTAAGCAAATAACTTGTAAAAACCTTTAATTGCAGAATTTAAATACTGAAGACAGAGGTCCCTCCAAATGAGCTAAAAAGCACTGACTACTTATTTTATAAGAAATAGACTTTTCAATAAAGTTCATTTTAAGTTAGCAACAAAAAAAGCATAAAAACTGTGATCTGGTGTTTTCAGGAAACTACTTTTATAAAAGGATTTCCACACATTATTGAACAATAAGATAAATAAAAAAATAAATAAAATAAAAGAATAAAATGTAGGGTCGATAGCAACCAAAATAAATAAATAAAATAGAATATCTAAAAGGGGCATACTGTCCAAAATAAGAAGAGAATGTACCCTACAAAGACTTAAAACACACACACACAGAGGATAAATGCAGTTAACAGGAATGCTATGTTCCAGTCAGAATGTTTTTTCTCATTATTGACTCCAGGTTTTGTTGCTGGCATCTTCATCCTTTCCACACACTGACATTTTTAAGCATTCAGGGCAAATTACTGTGATACAGCCATGGCTTCCTGCAAAAAGACATACCTTCAGTGTCTAGTTAGGATTAGATTTGGACATTTTCTTGTGTGGAAGAACTGGAGTCTATTAGAGAGAGGAGAAACCCTGGCAAAGTATTAAATGAATTTTTGGCTCCTAAATTAATTTTTTTTCTTTTATTTAAATCTTAGTTAGACAAGGAAATAATGGCTACAGCTAATTGGCAACAACACAAGCTGAAAGCAAAGTTCTAGCAAAGGATGCCACACTATATTTTATTTTTATGTATGTCAGATTTGTTGAATTTCACATTTCAATTGAAAACCAAACTAGAGCAGTGAGTTTAACTACATCTTTGTCTCAGCTGTTTTCTTCTCTTTAACTAGACTAAAATATTAAGAACCAATGTTCAATGTGTCCTAAAACAGACAGCAGAAAGTCCAAGAAGCTTCATATGGAGACAGACATGCATACCAGTCACATCAATCCACCAAAGTGAAGCCCAGCCACATGTGCTGTTAATTCCACCGCTTAGTTAGACATAATTTAAGAGGAAAACATAAAATTTCCTCTTCGAGCAAAAAATCCAGTCATAAAAGAAAGGAATTTACTAATGGTAGATGCTGAAACACTATCTTTGTTCAGTGAAAGGACTGAGTTTAGGTTGATGGGGTGAGTTAATACTCTAGAGAAATATGCAGACAGATGATGGTTTAGACTCGCATGCCAAACTATTATCTTATCTCCTCCTCGCACCTCGGTTTAATGGGGCTGACGAATGTTTTAACCTCAGAGTAACCCGAGGGAAGACTAAACTCTGAAACAGGCTCCTCTTTAAAAACTAAGAGCATCAGAAATCTCGTAATACAAAATTTAATTGGACCAATGAATGCCTTTCCTTTGAAATTCAGAAACCGAACAGTGTTCTTAAGAAAACATAGTTTAATTCAGGAATCTGGAAGCTTGTGCTATGTGCTCCTGTTTTCCCCATATTCCCGCAAACTCCACAAGGGTCTAGTGTTGATTTATTGGAGTGTTAAGCACCCGAATGTTTATGCCTTGTTCCCTGGATGACACCATCTGCTACTAATCTGTATTTCCGTCATCGTCTGCAGAACTGGAACTGCTTTGGACATAGTCAAAGATGGAGACACTGATTTCTCAGTCTCATTACCTGTGTGGCTCCATCTGGATGTATTTCCAAGATTTTCAACGCTGTTGCCTATCAGTTGTGTGCATAGCAGTAACATTTTCTAACTTCCGTCACACACATTTAGTGGCTGCTGAGGATATGTAGTACTTTAAAACTGAACAAAACCTAGCAGGGAACCATAATTAATAACTCAAACACCAAACAGGGTGTATTTCTGTGTTATACTTTATTTTAGTTTAAATAAATGTTATTGCATTTTGGCTAAAATGATACAAGCTATGTATCAAAATATTTCTATTCACTCTTTATGCAATATATACGCAATTGTCTGCTAAGAATGATTAATGGATAAGGAAAGCTGAAACAGTTGTTATGCATTATAGACAGAAAATTGTGGGCGATGTCTTAAACTAAAAAAGATTGTTTCATGCTGTTGTGACAGAAGGTAGTAGTTTTAACCAACCCCTGGGTAAAAAGTTGCAACCTTATTTTTTGGCTAAAAGGAGAGTAAAGGGTACTTCATCTAAATCAATACACGACGCTTTGAACTTTAGAACAACCTGAATAAACGTCACTGAACTGCTAACATAAGATGAAAAAATAAATAGTAAAATGGTAAAATTTTGATGCAAATGTCAGTGTTAGTTGACACAATCAAATGAGTTTACATGAGTGAGAAATTACTCTCTATCTGGTAAACCAGTAGAAACTAGTAGTAGCAGCATACTTGGACCAAAGACGTTGTCATAAAGTATAGACCCCAAACACACAAAATATAATGGCTTTTCCTTAACCCAAATACTGAGACTATTGTGATGAGACTGATCCAAATGATGCTTAAAAATTGCAATCCATTTCATGGAAATAAGTCGAGAAGGGCCCTCATCATCTTCATTTTGAACTATAAAACAACCTGATCAGACTTTACTGCACCTCTATTGCAGATTAAAATCAGAAATAAGATAGTAAAATGATTGCGTATAACAGCTGTA
This sequence comes from Phalloptychus januarius, assembly GCA_902982915.1. Classification (NCBI taxonomy): domain Eukaryota; kingdom Metazoa; phylum Chordata; class Actinopteri; order Cyprinodontiformes; family Poeciliidae; genus Phalloptychus; species Phalloptychus januarius. Next base: position 11,763,747 of record CADWAE010000131.1, read on the forward strand.
ACATCAATGGGTTGCGTTAACAACTTGTGTCACCCTGGAAAACAAAAGTGTTACCATAAGTTTGCTCACTTATGCTAACATTAGCATTTAACCTTCTTAGGAGTTAGACACACAAACTGCTTTTTACACATTCAAGTCAGTATATATCAAAAACAAACTGGCTATCAAGACTGAGTTTGGCTAATTGGAACCAAATGTTGTTTATAGAAATGTGGCCCAATTGTCTGAATTTGAAAAGAGACTGAAAGCAGCGTTGTCATTCCTTACAAATGGTCCATTGTGATTTCTAATCTAATTATTATTATTATCTTTTTGGTCCAAATACTTTTTGGATTTCAAGTTATGGTCATCACTGACATAAATTGATTAAACCCACAACCCAGCTCTGTTGCCATATTTTTACCCAGGTCTATGCAAATTTAACTGTTTTTAACCTAATATGTTTTAGAGTGCACAGCTAACATAAATACTCATAATTTGTAATTATGTCTATTTTCTAAACAAATACGTCTCCATCACATTTCGATGTTTATTTTGAGGTTGTTTTTGAAGGAGAGAGCCTGTTTTCTTGGCAGAAGCACTAAGCTTTGCAACATGGCATCTGAGCTGGATATAATGTTTGGCTTAGTCTTTTGTGAATGCAAAGAATAAACAAGATTAGAAACAATATGCTATGGCATATTGTTGGCATATTGACATCAGAGTTGTTTTCCTGTTACATCATTGTCAGAAGATCTTGTCTTGGCTGTGATGGACTGGTAACTAGTTAATATGTTGAGGACTGGACAGAGGCCCCATGTGGTTTTTGATGCCCCCGAGCGGTGGTAATGTGCCCTCCTCGGTCCATATGAGTTACAGCAGCCGCAGCGGTCTGGTGTCCGTCCAGCGGGTTGGGCTCTGGGTGGGTGGGGGTTACCTCCTTTGTGTGATGCTGGGTAGTCTTGCTGCCTGAGGCCTTGAGCAACGAGGCGGGTCCTGGAGGAAGCAGAGCCCTGGGCTTCACCTCCTCTTTGGCTTGAAGGCAGATGCTCCTTTGCTTGACTAGCAAACTAATTTGTGGCTGCTCTAAGGGGTGCATGTGTGTGTCAATGAGGATCCTCTATGACCTTCCAGAAATTAGTCCATCAACCCTTGGCTGCTCTTGGGCGCTTTGTGTTACAGGCCTTTTATTGGTGATTTTTTTTGTGTGTCCTTTCATTATTTGGCATGCATTGAAAACATCACAATAGTAGCTTTTTATTTGTATGGAATTAGTCTATGATATGTGATTTTATGATGTGTTATTGATGCCTGTGTTGGCTGTGTTAACAGTAAGAGATCAGCAGAAATGTCTCAGGACTTTGATGCTTATACCTGGCTTGTTTTCTGTTTGCTGCTGTGCTTAATTAGTGCTTTACAGAGCTTTATTTCCCAGACATCTCCCTTTTTCTCTCAAAGGATCTACATCATTACCTTAGTCATCCAAATCTTAACAACTACTCAATAAACCACACATTGACTGGTTTTATGGTACAATTTATTCCATTCGATTGTTTTGAAACAATGTAGTAAAATGTTTAAAGCCCAAATCCCTTTTTGATTAATCAGCCAGAATAAACAAGACCCTATGTGCTGTCCAGCTGTTTCTGCTCCCAATAAGGGGAAATGAGCAAGAGAGACACAAATGTCTTCCATAGGAATTTTCTTTTCTATTGAATACTTTCAAAGCTTTGGGATTCTTTTACAGCAAAATGCTGCTTTAATTCTATCTACAACTTCATCCCTCACCTATCAGGTGTGTTCTGTTGTCTTCATGGTGTTGCTTATTCACTAGAGTTGTCCAAGAAACCATTAAGGTCTTCCCAGAAAAATATATTTATACTTATATTAAGTTATACAGGTTGGTCGTGCCTTCTAAAAGGATTGAAACAGATGTTAAAGTAAAAGTGGTTAAATAGCAAGCCTTGCTTTTCAGATTTGCCTTGTAGGAACATTTTAAATACCATAAATCCTGTTTATTCCACATCAGTATAATGTGCTGCTGTGGTCACCCAAATAAAACATCTTGAAGTTTTTATATTTCATATGATGAAATGTGGCAAATTTCAAAGAATATCAACATTTTTCAGGTGTTGTAGAAATTCACCTTCTGTAGCTTTGAGAATGAGACAACATTGTAAGATATTTTAGCATTTGCATTTACACTGGGATGCAAACAGACTGTTTTCACTGAATGTGGTGTCAAATTCTGCCCAATGTCCTAAATTTATGCACGTCCTGGTCCAGACTAAGTTCTTCTAACAAACAGAACAAAAACATATTATGAAAAATTAAACTCTTTGCCGGAATAAATAAGGGTTTCTAGGTGCGGCCATTTTCAGCTACATCCCCATTCTGTTCTGATGAGATCAATCCAGGGAGTGTACCAAAAAAGGATCTCACACAAAGGAGGAATGTGCACATATGGCAATGTATAACCTTTGTCTAAAAAAATTTACTCAGTTTATAAAAGCAGCAGTTTAATTCATTTAATAGAAGATAGAAACACATTCCAGCATGCAGATGGGAGGAAAATGCTGCTTCATAAATTTAGTCAAAAAAGACAATTTATTATTATGTTTTGTTTTCCTATTTTTCTGCTTGGAGGAACACTAAAGCTCACCGTGATAGGATGAACCCAGCATTGCCAGTACATATTTGTCTCTGTAGCACAAAAACAGACACCAAATCCCACATACTACAGACAAACATAATCCTCGACAGACCCAACACCAGAATTTGTGATAAGAAATGTGGCTGCTACTAATATATAAGTTGAAATCAAAATAATAAAACAGATGGCAATCTGGCTTTGGAATAAATTAAAGCACATAGTCCAAAAAGACAGTATAAATCAAAAGCAGACTACTGGACAGAGAACAAGAAAGAAATGAGAACTCCGATGAATCAGCAGCCCAGGAGAGGATTTATCATTCCATCTTCAGCACCGGCATCAAGTACAATATCTTTCCTAATGGATAGGAGATGAGTGAAGCTGGAAATTTTAATATTTTCCAGAGAGGTAAAGTCCTCTGAAGCCTCTGAAGATTTGATTAACTGTTGCAAAATACCAGTAGTAGAAGTTTTTCTGGAGAAAACAGAAGCCAGCGATTTGATATGATTTATAAAGTACATCAACAGAAGAAAATATTTAATCTTTTTTTTTCTTGTATCCATGCAGAGAAGAGGAGTGTGTTTATTTGCAGATTAGGGGATTTTCTGCTCTGACTCGCAAACACCAACCTCAGTGTCAGCCCTTCTAAAGTGCTTCATGGTCACTCTAGATTTGGAAGAAGCCAAGGCAAAAATTCTAACTGGGAGACTCTCTTCAGCCTCACCTGCATCATCCAATCGCTGCTATTCAACTGCAGCCTATCAGCATTGGACCACACCTGATCATAGCCAATCGTCAAGCAAGCCTCCATTTATAAGGTGATCCATCCATGACTCTGCTGCTATCCTCGCTTGTATGATATAAATTCTAGCATCCTCAATGCGAACAACTTATATAGTTGGATCAACAACAACAGTGTACAAGTAAGGTCATGAAGAACTAAATTAAGCAAGCCTCAAAACAAACAAAAAATACTCCCCCTCCTTCAAACTTGTCATAAATGTATTTATTTTTGTATTTGTTAGGAATCTAAATAGAAGTCAAAACTAAAACAACAACTTAAAGAAAAAGGGACAAATACATGTTAAACAATTTAGAACAATCAAAAAGTGTTTTTGGTTAACCCATTTTGAGTGCTTATAGCGAACCAGGTAAGGAAGGAAGAACATTTGTAAAGTTTTCTAACTGTCCAGCCACAGTCTTATTTGTTTCAGATAGGACTGTTCAACATCAAGAAAACATCTAATTAATGATATTAATGATGGCCGCTCTATGTGAGCTCACAGAAAATACATTTTAGGATCTCCCATAGATATTCATTCTCGAATGTTATAGTCTCTCCAAATGACCAAATATTATTATAAATAATATTAATCAACTACACGTAAAACATAATAGTATGCAAAATTAGTCCTTTGTGAAGCAATATTGTACACCGATATTTGATATTCAATGTATCATGGCGCTCTAGCTGCAAATTATAATCACAGAGCTAAATCTGCATTTAGGTTTATGGCTTATTCTTATGTCCTTTAGATTGTTTTTTAATAGACTACACAAGTGCATCATCTGCATAAAATGGAACTCAAACAACCTTTTGTCTTTACCCTGCAAAGATTTACATTTGTGTCATTACTCATGATTCGGGGAGAAAAGAGTTACTATGAAGCTAAAAAAACTGAAGCCTGTTTTGTTAGTATGAACAGTAGGAGCATATGTGCTTCTGGCAGTCAAAAAGGTTGCACCCAGTTGATGTCATGGCTCTGACATAGTGATTTGGTAAATAGTGGCCACCGCCTGTGATGCTATACATCTGTTCCACATAAGTAACAATAGTTATTGTGATACTTGGGTGTCTAAATGCTTAAGAAATTAGAATGATCTATAATAATGCCACACTAATGTGGTTAACTCTGACATTCCTCTGACTCTGAGTCAGAAGGAAATAAGTAAACACTGGGAGATTAGCTAAGATGAACAAGCTGCAATGAGTTGCTCATTTTTAAAATTCATAGCAAACAAAAGAGACCATATATCAGCAGTAATGCTCAGTGTGTTTTTGATCTTCATTTAGCTAAAAGCAACAGAAACAAAATACTTAAATTCTTCCTTTCTTATAAAATCCTTGCCTGTGGGTTTCAGCTCCCTTAATGAATGCTGCATGGTGTTTCCTGCAGCCAGCTGTAATTACGCAGTCACGTTAGAGATGCAATGAACAGCAGCGCTGGTGTCATGGGACAAATGGGACCCTGTGCTTGACTGAAATAGTCGTAGCTTCCCGTCCAAGGTTCCTGTTAACAACTAGAGTAGTGAGAGAAAGGAGGAGAGTGAAAGAATGACATCAGTGTCAGCTTTAACTTTCTTTTCTGGTTGAACTTTCTTGACAAACATGTCATTCAACACACTTCTTTTCAACCTACTGATAAAAGGAGTTACCAACAACCCTGATTTCCTTGTTCCACTGTGCTAAGGACCAAAGATGACTTTCCCAAAGAAATGATTGATTTTCCATATGTGTCATTTATCATTTAAAAAATTTTAATAATTTAAATTCTGATAAATGACATATAGTTGTCATATACTGATGCTGCAGTAAGCTACAATCAATCTTCACTCTGGTCTCTATTCAATAGTTAAGAGCCAGACATCAAGGTAATCATTTTTGATTCTAGAGAAGTGCACTTTATTCTGTGAGCCAAAAGACCAAGTAGTGGTAATGAAGCATTGCCGCAACACTTTCAATGCTAAACAGCATCATTGCCAATAAGGATGGCCACATGATGTCACAGTGTAATGCTGGTGCACTAGATTATTGGTTGATATGCCAGCTGAAATTACTGTGCAGAACTATGTCCTGGCCTTACCTTAAGAAAAACTGTTTTATATGTGCTGAGTTTAAGATACCAGCATTTACCAAATGATATAGCCATTTGGAGTACAAAGTCATGGAGGAACCAGAAGAGTACTTATTTTCTAAAAGTTACTACCGGCATTTGCATTACAGCATATTCACTGGCTGCGAAAATAACCATCATTATGGTGCTAAAGTTGCATGGTGAGAAAATGCAATTTCTCTGGAAAATTGTAAATGTTAGTTTTGGCCAAGTCGTGCTCAATCTCCAAATCTCTGAGAAATAAAGGTCCATAACCTCTCTTAAGATAAATACAACCATGCTTCTTCGCCTTTTCTCTTCATAGTTGCTTTTTCTTCTATTTTTCTGTCACTATATTTCTCCACCACCTATTGACTGCTCTTTGGCAGAGGTGACAGGTAAATAACTCTCACAATCCCAGAATGTATTCTAGTGCAATGTATGTGGGTATTCCCTATAGAAAAATTGGAATTTAAATACAATAGAGTTACTCGCAAGCATATTCATACATCCTAACTTTTCCACATGGTACAATCACAAATTTGAATGTATTTTATTGGGATTTTATGTAACAGAGCAACACACATTTGTAAATATAAAGTGCTCTATAAGATGCTTGGATATTGTTTCATACCCTGACCCTGATTAAACTCATTAAAGTTAAAGTTGGGAAATGGGCACAACTTTACTTTAATGTCTAAAAGCAAATTTTAACTCTGTTTTACATTATTTAAATCAGGTATAGTTGTTAAACTTTATTACACTCTAGGACAAACATAACTTTACGAGCCATTCAAAATAATAAATGGTTTCTCTGGGGATTCTTGTAAAATTGTCAGTACCTGTATTAATATCCTTTATGCCAATTTCTTTAGATGTGCTGGCTGGTTGTAAAACTTGTACCTTTCAGAGAAATCTAACAACAGGAACAGAAGAAAACTACTTGGTAAAAACAAGACATTTGGCCCAGCTGTCCTCCAACATTGTTTCCCATGTACACTGCAGCACTTTTGTACTGGAGAAATCTTTTACTAGCAGGCAGATGACTGTGCTGGAAAGGGAGTCACACATGCTGTGGTCCGAGAATGACTCAAGCATCATAAAATGGAGAGAAGTTTATCTGCCTTTGATGGGAGAAGGTTTCATCCTACTTTGAATACACAAATGAAGTGTGCTTCAAGGCCAAAGACGAGCATTCGTCATTTCTTCTAAATGTAGCTCAGGTAAAGACGAGAACATCATGTCTATATATGGGTATTTGTTAAAAGGTGTAGCAGCTCACTTTACAGTGTCTTTAACCTTTAAGAAGTTGCCTTTTAGTCATCTTACTCAGGGAACTTAATTAACAGTTTAGGTCTTTCCTCCCACACTGCAAAACCAGCTATTTAAAATTTAACAGGGTTAGAGATCAACTCAAAAAGACACTGAAACCTTTTGAATGAAATAGAAAAAGAACTTCAACTTATCTTATGCCAAAAGGGAAGATCAAAACTATATAACTGTTTTTGATTAAACAAAAGTAATAGACTTTTTTTGGTTTTAGATTCTGTACTTCCAGTAAATGTCTGCAACCCGACACATAAATCGTAAACCGGGAATTTGGGTGACCCCTTGTGCCAGACGTCAGAGCTTATTGCAAGATGATTTACTGGAGACATACATGGTGGGGTCAGGGAGCACCAGTTCAAATGAGTTATCGAGTTTTCCTAAACGCTGCACTTCGAAGAAAAGCAGCCCTCATAGGTTGGGTTTCTGTTTAATGACTTGATTTGCACCATCAGATGTCCTAATGTAAGTCAACTCAAGTCTTACAAAAGCAGAGGATAGATTGTTTTTCAAAACTATTTGCCCTTTAATAATCTGGAAAAACTTTATTCACACAAAAATTGAAAAACGCAGTCTCTGAAGCATCTTGCGATTTTTGTTGATTTATTGTATTTTTACAGATCAAAGTTAAACTTAAAACCTTTGAGGAATGCTAAGTGAAATCAGATTGTGGACTTGCAGGAGACACACAGCTCGTTACATAATCTAAGTTACTGTCAGCCATGATGGCTCAATACCACAAAGCACAAATTCAAAGTTCAAAGCAGGAATAAATATGACACTTAAAAATGCAGCACAGATTAGATTTTCAATTGGTACTTTTCTTAAATATTGGAATCCTTGAGCGAACATGTCAGCTGATTGAAATTTTACGACTGTGATAATATGATTAGAACTGATTTTTCCTTCTGCATGTTTTTATAGTTGTGTAGCACAACACCCACTAATAGCACTATAAAAGACTAATCTGTAATAAGAATCCCAGTGGAGAAGAAAGATGGATTTGATACATGGAAAAGTAGAGGGGCAGCCACAATGTCAAGTTTTCACTATGCCAACAAAACAATAAAACAAATATGTGGCAAACTGGTCATAGATACATTTTTGGACTTGAGATACATTGAGCAAAGAGGAATGAAAAAAATATCCCTTACTCTGTCTGTTCCAGCACTATGAAATCCTATACAAGAAGACTAACTGCAAAAGGGTAATGGCATGATACATTGACAGAAGGTAGCCAGTTAGTTTGGCATAGGTATTTCTTACTGCTAAGCAATACATCTTACCTTTTGAAATGCTAAAAAGCCACAAATGAAATAATACAATGAAAAGACCTGGTGGGACCCCAGCTGTATGCTGTACTGTGCTGCAAAGAACAAAGATGATAAAAAATGACATATGAAGAGTAGTGAGAGCATGGAAGTCATTCAGATGATTCACTCTCTGCTCATTGGATGACACTGTGTGTGAACTTTTCACATACAGCTGGTTGTCTTGGTAAGTGAACAAAACTCTGCGCAAACTCTCTGTAACTGAGACTTATAGTAATGGAGACAAGAGAGGCATGATCAAAAGTCCAGAACAGAAAACGGTGACTAATCAGCCTTAATAGTATTATACTACTATTTTTTTTTCTCTTTCTCTCACTGTATATAATTCCTTAGATTAACGCTTAATTTTAATACAAGGAAACTCTTTAATTAGGTGCGGGTTTTACACAAGATTGGAGGTACACTTCTCCACACTAGTAATCTTATACAGCAGAAGCACTGTGAAAGCCCATAAAATTTTGCAGGCAACAAAGTGAAATTATAATAAAATCAGGATCCTTCCATTGACCACAGTTATAAGAACAGTCTTTTTCATGGTCTTTAAAGTAAGAAGAAGGGAAACATGAGTGGAAAATGATTGGAGAAATATGCATTACACTATCAGCTTGTGTCAGAAGCTTCTTACAGCAGCAAATATGGAAACCAGCTGGTCTTGAAATGTGACTAAACACCAAGATGAGCACAGATTGGGAAAACATTTTATCCAGCAGTTTACATTTAGTAACCTAGTATCCAAATCCTTTTGCAGGTCATCGTATCATTCTAACTGTAACAATATATAATTTGCTAAATATGCCTTAGATCTTAGCTGACCCTGTGTAGTCTGGTCAGATGAGACTAAGGTTCAGGTCACAAGGTGAGTCTGGCATAAATCAACTTTGCCCTCATTAAAGAAAGAATAAAGAAAACAGAGTGCTTGCTCTCCATTTGTGGATTTGGAAACCAGCAGGCAAGGTGGGTGAAATGTCTTATCCAAGGACACAACGACTGAGATGGATGGATTGGGGTTCGAATCTGCAATCCACCGGTTACAGGACAGTCAACCAGTCAACACAGATATGATTAACCAGAAGTAAAGGTCCTGAGGTAATTCCACCTAAATTCTACAGTAAAACTGCAGACAGAGCTGAAAATGCATGTGCGTAGAAGACGAGAGGCTGTTTGGAGAAGAATGTAAAAATAATTTCTTATGTTCTAATTTTGTTTAAACTTATGGAAAACAAGTAAGCAGTGAAGAGTAGAAGTAAATGGTGTTATACAATGTCTATAAACCAAAGCTGGTGAATCAGTATGTGTGAATAGGTAAAAAATAAAGTAAAAAGATTTTTGTGTAATTATACACTAGCACAATGAAAAATAAAGTGTCTTTCTATTAACATTTACACACTTTAAATAATAAATTGTGGCAGACATTGTACATATATTTCCCCAAATTGCACAAGCTTTCATTTGTATTTGATTGTTATTATATATTTTCTGAACATATAAGAACAAAGCAACATGTCAAGTATCTGCGTAAAAAAAGCAACAGTCAAGGTTTAACTTAATGTGGCAACATTTGGAAGAAAAAAAACCAGTATGTGCTTTTAATTCGCGTCTTATCAAATAAAATAGAACGTCCAGAAGAGCTGAGGTGGAACAAGTTTGCTTTGACTGATTACGTGTGGCTTTAAACTGTGCAGATCATTGTAGTCAGTGAATGGCTGTGGACCAAGGTTTCCATTTTCAGACTAGAAAATCTGAAAATATCACTCCTATGATGAAAAGTTTTCTCCAAATGGCGTTACACAGATGGATGTGCAGATTTAAAACATGTGCTGTATGTCGAATGGGCGGTCAACTAGTTTCAGGAGTCGTCATGCAGAGGTTGTGATTTTGGTGCACATTTAAAAATGGTTCAGGTGCAAATTCCCTTTTTCTGATGTATTACAAAGAACTGTAGAAATCATCTTATAAAGAAAATGGTGTACTATTACATACATAAAAAAAAATTCTCATTTTATATATATGCATTTGTATTGATTTTTGCTATGAGTGTGGAGCCAGTTAGATTTAAATGATCAACTATAGATCACCTGTTACACATTAAAATTTAAAAAGATATTTAAAGGATAATTAAATAAAAATCATTGTTAATGTTGTCAATGTCGAAGTTCTAAAAGTTTTCTGTCTAAACTGCATAACAATAAAATAGAGTAAAAAATATAAATGTAAGAATCTTCCAAAAGGACTGGAGGACTTTGATCATTCTTTTTTGAAAAATAACTCAAGCTCAATCAGACAGGCTGGAGATTCTTAGCGAACATCAATTTTCAAGTTTCATCAAAGATTCAACACTGTGTTCTGGCCTGACCTTTGACTGGGCCAATCTAACACCTGCATACACCTTGAGCTAAATCATTCCAATGCAGCTGTGTTTAGGGTCTCATGTCCCAGACTCATGTCTTTTGTCGCATTTAACATGTGTTTTTTTCTTTTCTGGATTGCTTTGTATTTAGTTCCATCCATCTTCCTATCAACTGTAACCAGCTTTCCTGTGCTTGCTAAAGAAAAGTATGCCAAAATGATGACACCACCATCATGTTTTATATTAGGAATATGTGCTAAGGGTCAAATATTACAAAAGATGTAGTGAAATCTGACCTTTTAATGAACAAATTGATAAAAAAATTTATAAAAGCTTACTGATACCTGTGGTGTTGAAGGGTTAAAAGCCACACTGAGTACTGTGTCTGAGTGTCTCTGGAGTTTGTGGAGATAGGTGCTGGCACGAATATCGTACACATACGCCTGAAATGACAGATGAACCAAAACATTAGCTATTACCATCCATTGAAGCACAGATGCAGGAGAATGTTAAAACATGGGAAAAAAAGCCACAGTACCAGTCAGAAGGTTATACACCATCATTATGGACATGAAAGTCATAACTTCTCAGCTTTCAATTATTTATCTGAAACATTTATAGGATGCTGAATTATTGGTCACGATGGTTAGAAAAAACTCATAACCCATCAGTGATGTTCTTAATCTGGAAATCTATACATTACCTGCATATTTAAATTGTATTGTAAAAATCTAATTATCCTTCTGGAAGATTTTGAATCAAAACTTTGGGAAGTGTAAAACAATCTAGTGAGTCCTTCAAGAGTGTTCTTGTCCTTTTAGACCGTGATTGCTTTTTGATATATTATGACAAGTATAAATGTACCTGGCTTATAGATGTCTCAGGGTAGCCACAAATAAATACCCTGCAGCACACTACAAATACTCTCCCAGTTTCCAGGAAAAGTTGGAAATGTCCCATCTTAACACAGATGCTCTAAATGTTCATGCTGTGCTGAATCCCCATAATTAATAACATCAACCAGAGTGGATAAATGATTTCACTGCTTTCCACAAACACATATAACAGAAGAGAGATGGGTAAAGAAAGAGGAGACTGTCTCTTCTGAAAAAGTCTTGAAAGTAAGGGTAAGACATTGTCTGGAAAAGCAATTAAACAGCTCTACAAATATATGAGTGCACTGTTTGATTTTCTTTGGGACAAATCTTGACTACAAATGAAAAATGTCCAGCATAAATGATCATGAGCATAAATGGACATAAAAGTAATAATGATACAGTCTGGATATGAATAACTTGAGGTGCTGGAAAATAAAAAGTTTTGCCATCCAGACAGGAAACTTAAAAGTCTGAATAGGAAAAATAGAGTAGTGGAGTTAAGACCTTAAAAAGAACAAAATTGGACAGAAATGTTAAAGTCTACCTTCACATCAGAATGAACCAGACAGCAAAGATAAGGAGGAAAGAAGGAGAGCAATGATGTGGTCAAAAGATTTAACATTTCACATGTTGGAGATTTTTAGTTTACAACCTTTGGTTGACATGATTCTGTGTGATGTAGTTATTTCATTAGAGGTTTGCTCATTAAGCTAGTTTCACTGCACAAGAGTGCTTAAAATGTATTTAGGTATCATGATGAGACATAAAATGACATCCTGCCTGTCTCATAAGATGGGTTGAGAAGCAAGTATCTTGGCACATCAAAGCAGCATAACTACCTACTATGAAAAATCATAGTAGGTAGTTCGCCTGCGTACGAAACATAGCAATCTAGTTTTGTATGCTCCACAAATTGCATTCACACAACCAAAATACTGTGATATATTATTTTGCATGTTGTTGCTAAACCTCAGTTCAACATTTAACATGATAATTGCACTCCGGTGGTTAGGACAAAGGTTATACAATTCAATATTTTTTATTTGTGTAGCGCCAATACACAACAAATGTCTCGAGGTACTTTACAATTCTAATTAACCCATAAAAGTCTAAAAGTTGCAATACTTTGACGCTTAAAGACTGAGTACAAGTGGCCATCTTAACATTTGCCATGACAAATGTTAAGATGATTTGATGTCTAAACTTGATGCACAACTTATAAGTTGACTCAAGTTCTTAGCAGTTTACAGAATTGTGATTACACTTTTTGGGAACAATTAAACCCCTCTTTTCTTCTGCATAAATGTTTGCAAGAGAAATTAACTCTTGGAGCACACTAGACAGGATCCTGATGTTCTAAAGCAAAAATAAATACAGGACTCAAAATAATTCTAGACTGGTAAAAGAAAACAAACAACTGCAAGACCATTGGTTTAACTCTTCCTCATCATTTCTTTACAACTTGCAACAGGCATGAGGTAAATTAAGTTCCAAATCAAAGATTCCAGTTATAAAAAGGCAATTTAGATTTTTAACGCACAAAATTATTGTGCTTCGCACCGTATTTTGCTAATACGCACAATGCACTGTTTGCAGCATATTTTGAGTATTAGCAAAATATGTGGTAAAGCTCAATGAATTTCTCAGTACAATCCAAATTAAAATTGTCTTGCTTTTTGTAGTAGCTGTGTGAAATGTCTTATTTTCAGCTAACAATGCTCTCTCCATAAAACTATTTCCTTCTGCATTGCCAATAAAAAGTATTATTTGTGTTAGATCTGTTACCCTTTAAAAAAAATTTCTTTGGCATAATGACAAACAAAAATATGAAACATGAACTAAGTGATTGCATAAATGATACAGATCAAAGGTTGTTAATAATTTGTAGAACTCTGTTCTAAAAATAAGGACGCACTTCTTGCTGAACCCAATGATGACCCATTTGACAAAAACACCATGAGGTTCTCAGGGTATTTGAAAGAGAAGTAGGCCCCCAGGATTACGGTTCCTCCACCATACATATTATGACGTGTTTGTTTTTTACATACTCATCCTTTGTTCCAAACTAAATTTATTGCATAACCATAACTCACACATTTATCCTCAGAGCCAGAGGCAATGAACCGGCCGCATGGTGAGATGGCTGAGGAGCATGCATGGCAGAGATTCACATGGCTCTCATAACGACGCACACATCTGTGGTAGACATACACACAGTAATACAAAGTTTACATCAAAGGTGAAGTCAGTCATAGCCTGAATAATTAATTGATCAATAAACCCATTCCACAAAATGTGGAGGATTAATATATTTTTCACTTATCCTTTTTACAGTCGATATATTTAAATTAAACATAACCAAAATCTTCACATGAGTGGAAAGACTCAGGGTGATATGAAAAAGAAACAGGTTTCACTAACTTCATCTAATAACCAGTGTGGCACAAAAGAAGATCAGAACTTGCAAGTACACATTTTGGACATCTTAATCTGCCGAACAAAAAGAGTTTAGAATGACTCAGGTCTAGATGCAGGAAACAGGGAAAAGACAATTATGAATGGGTCCCTTGTGTAACTTTTGGGCTATTTAATTTGGTCTGCAGCAGCATGTAATGTCTTTACCAGGTCATAATACCATCAACAGCTGGCTAACCTAGAAATCCTATATGGGATGATATGTTTGCAGGGCTGTGCTTGAAAAGGATTTGATTTAGCAAAAGCATGTATTTGAGATTCACATGTTTATGTCATTAAGTTGGACTGAAAGAAAGTCAGATTCAGTTGTGACCATTAAGAAATTGAATATGAGCAGCCAGGTATGGAAATTGACTTTATGTGGGATGAAGACAAAGCTTCGTCAGAACACTGATTTGGGGTAAAAGCAGTTCTTTTAATATTCTCAGTAAGCATCTCACTTTATTTATTAGGATGTTTCCAAAATATGGTGAACATGTCTTTGGAATTTAAGCACATACTACAGTAAGCTTCTATGATGTAAATCTTTATGTTTTCTAATATTAAGTATGTTAAAAGCAATGTGCAAAAGAAAAAAAGGTTTGTAGCTATCAACCTAAATAGTCAAATAAATAAGATAATGACAAACAATTCTGCACAAATTATAGCTTTGATGAGGGCAAAATCCAATCGCCAAGATAGTTAATTTACTACCTTAATCTTTGTACTTAAATTAATTAAATTTTGTTTAAGCAAAAAAAAATTGTTTAATACTCAAAGTTTTGTGTAATCGAATATTAAAAGTGACATACAACAAACATTTCTAAGATCTTCAATGGCGTTATCAGAACATTTAATCAAAATGCCTTATTAAAATAGCTTCAACAGATCAGGGTTAAAGCTCATTTTATTTCTAGGTCAGAATGTGGCTGGAGTGGTTCAGGAGGAAAGGTGCTGACGTGAGTTCCATAAAGCCACATTCTCCGTGTTGTGTGAGTGATGATTATATGGAATTTTCCTGATGAGTAACACAGAACGTTGTAGTGGCTCTGATCCTTCTAAGTAGAAGCCTATATTCCTACTAAATTCAAAGTGTCAGTCATCGATGTAATAAACAAATGCAAATCAGCATAAAGACTGCTTTTTGGTCCATAATTGATAAGTAACTTTGTATACTTTGTTTGGAATGATTTTGTGAATGTATTTTCATGATCCATTTACAGAGTAATATAAATTCTACTAATTTTACATTTTTCTTATTTTGGATTTGGATTTTATTGGCTGCAGTTGCCATTATTTGACAGTCAATTGACAGGAAATGTGTGTTGAGAGATGGGAAGTCATGTGGCAAAGGGCAACAGGCCGGAACTCGAACCTGTGATGGCCGCGATCTAGACTGAAGCCTCCATACATGGGTTGTGGGCTTTAGTTCTGTGACTCTGCCATGGCCCTATTAGACTCATTTTCTCAAAGTGAGGATACATATCCAACCATTATCAGTTATTTGTCATTATATTAAAAATCTGACAAATTTAAAACTTGTTTTATGCTTGTGCATCAATATGTTTGCTGCACAAACTCCTCAGAAACATTTTGGCTGTGACTAAGAAGCTACAATGTTCTCTACAAGATATGCAAAAAGCCTTAAGTAAATTCACATTCCTGGTGAACTGGAAACTGTAAATGGACTGATTTTATAAAGAGGATTCCTAGTCATTCAGACCACTGAAAACGCTTTACACTAGAGCCCCATTCACAATCACAAACGTGCACATATTCATACATAGTACACAGATCGATAGGCAACATGGGGTTAGACAAACTACCAGCTCATCTGTCATCTTCTGTTTGCTTCCTGTCGATCTAACCATAGCGATTTAAAGCATTTATGCTTGCAGCACTTTTCAGGTGAAAATCACAAAATGATTCAAAAAGAGAAAAACAAGCAATGAAAGATTGAAAAATTAAAACATGATTAACAAACAAAAATAATAACAAAAAAATGTATACATACATAACATAATAATCACAATAATCATCTGCATGGGGACGCTTGACAATATGGCTGTAAAAACTAGGAGTTGACTTAGAAACAAAGTGAAATATTTATCAGGCAGTAGGTTCTGACAGAGTCTGGGATGAGGAATTTGATATGAGTGGAGCCTCAGACCTGAAAGAATGCAAAACTTAATAATGTCTTCTATGAAGCCAAAAAGAACATTAGGAGATCCAAAAAGGTTTAGATAAATCATCTGCCTTACAAGGACATCTGTGAATCAAAGTCAGTTAAATGTCTCCTCAGGCATTAACTTTGGAAATTGCTAATTCAAACATCACAGAAGGAATGCTTGTGTTATAAAAATCATTATGCAGTTGAAATGTAAGGTTATTTCTTATCTAGAGAATAACAAATGGGGAAAAAATTGGTAAAACTAATGCTCAGGTCTTGACTAAACATTCATCTAATAAAGATTATATTTAACAGAGTTTTGACAGGTATTCTAAATAGTACTATCAGCTTTGTTTAAAATGTCATGGAAAGGTTTATATTGCTGTACACACAACTCAAACTAATTTAATGTTCTAATTTAGGTTTCCTTCCTGAAAAGAATAAACAGAATATAATTGTAGCAAAGATTTGGTTGATTTTGTTTTACATAAAGTTGTCTTTCGGAAAACATTTTTGTACAAACCTCATTGTGCGAAGGTCCCACATCTTCACACCATCTGTAACTGCACTGGTGAGGAATAGGTTGTATGACTCTGGAGCCTGTGAGGTGAACGGGGATCCCTTTAAAATATACACACACAAAAAAGAATTAAACAAATGTTCAATAAAACAACTTTTAGTAAAATAACAAACAAAACTTCTAAATCTATATTAAATGTTTAAATAGAAGAAAATGTTTCAGATTATTTTACAAATGTCAGAGAGCAAAGAACAACTTTCAAATGCTGACTTTATTGATTAAGGGAAAAAAAATATCCAAATCAGCTTGACCCTGTATGAAAAAGAAAATAACTCCTGAACCTCATACTTAGTTGTGCTACTATTGGCAACAACTGCCAATCACGCATTTCTTTTTTTAATAAAAAAGTGCTGCCACCCAATCTGGAACGGAGTATTCTTGAAACAACAAGCAGACTTGCATCCCACAAGTAAAAAGTTCTTGTTGGATGGTATGAAGTAAAGAGGTGTTTTATGTTAAATTGAGCTGGGTCAATGAGGGCTTTGTAAATAATGAATAGGATTTTTAACTGAATTCTGAGATTAACATGGGGCAGGTGGAGAAAAGCCAACACGTGACGTGTGTCTTTTTTCCAATTAGAAACAAACGTCTTGGTGGAATGAAAATAATTTTAGACTTAAATCTGACAGGATGAATGATTTGGGGCTTTACATCATGTGCAAAATAAAAAAGTAATGAAAGCAAAATTTGTGTAAAATATGTTCAGCATAATTTCCCAAACTTTAGGTATACCACTGAAATAGGCTGCAACAAAAATGCAGTTTCCACTCCATATCTACAAATAAATTCCATTCATGACTTCCAAACCAAGTTATCAGATAATAAAGTTAAACATGTGAGCAAGGGAGAGAGAGAGTGCAGCTGTGGGGGTGTTCTTTGCTTAGTTTTCCATTAAGAGTGTGAGAACAGGAGTTCAAGACGGCCTTTCCAGTTTTCCGAGAAGTCCTCTGGTCTGATGAGTTCCAGGTGAATTTTGCAGAGAGGTGACGGAAATTTCAGTTTCTGATGTCTGGACCGCCCGGGGACGACAAAGCCAAAGTGGAGGGAGGTATGATGTTATGTGTGTAGTGTCCAGCCAGTTGCAATCCCTTCTGATCCGTGGCTACTAACCCCAAACCATCCAAAGGCCCCCAGGCTCTAGTCAAGAGAAGTCCTCATTGATGCAATAGCCAAGCTGAAACAACAAATTAGACCCTTCCCATAGAGTGTTGCACACAAAAGATGTGATGACAAAGAACATGCACATCTAGGCCAAATAAATATTGTCAGCTGTGCAAGAATGAACTGAAGCTGAATGGGTTAATCCATGCCAATAGTGGGAGTGTATGCAGCTAATTCTGACTGTCCAGAGCATCAAGCATGTAGGGAAAAATACACAAAAGTTACTTCAATCAAGGTTCACTGAGCCTCTGTCACAAACAAGCTACATAAAAAGCTTGAATGGACCTTTATTTGCAGCTTTTTAAAAAAGAAATAGGTTGGAATATTGTTTGCAAGCATTACTACCTCTTAAAGTTACAGTAGGCAACTTTTACAAAAAAATACGTCTTTTATATCTTTCTTAAAACGGTCACTATGTTGTGACAGTATAACATGAGACAGATAATCTGAAAAAATCCCTAAGTCCTACTGCCATCTCCAGAAATACACCACTCTCAGTCTGAAACAACCAATCAGAGCCAAGAGGAAGGTGTTAGTGCTGTCAGTCATGCTCATGTACCCTCTGCTTAAGATTGGTTTAACAGAGACTCATTTACAGGAGCTCCCAGTAATAATGTTGTAAGAGACAATATAATTATTTAAATTAAAGCCTACCGTGTTAGAAAAGCCCCGTCAAAATCTAGCCCTAAATCCAATGAAAAATCTGGTGCAAGAGTTGAAAATGGTTGTTCATAAACATTCACCATCCAATCTGAAAGCTTCTGCTACTCAACAAAGCAGTCTTTAGATAAAACTAGTTCCAGCAAATGATGGTTCTATAAAGTATTAATGCTGCATGCTACACTGTTTGGAATTTTAATTGTAAACGCTAAAATGTATACAGATACTGTACATGGAAAAGAAAATGGATATGCACAAAATCTGCTTGTCAAACTGGGTCCACATAAGTCTTAGTCAGGAAGGAGTAAGGACATATAATAGAACAGCCTTGTGAAACGGCTTTTCTCCAAAGCCATCAATTCTAGCCTGACTGTCCTCCTGCTGTCATAGATGAAAGTATTAATCCTGATGCAGCCATAACTTACATTCAGGGTGAATTATATTAATGGATTTGCATCATGTCATGGAAACTTTTGGTTAGCCACAGCATTTTTTAATGATGACCTTTTGCTTTCATACCACAAACTAACACTTTTATTTCCTCAAAGACAATCTGTACCTTACGTAACACATATAAAAAAGTAGTCCTTGATGTCTTATGTAACCCTGTGACATCTGCTAAATAACCGACCCTTCAGGAGTAAGATGGAAGATATGGCTCACACTGCTTATAGATGCCAAATCAAGCAAATTCTTCGCTCTGCGGGTTTGGTCCACAAGTAATTTAGTCTGTGGGTAAAGTGATGAAATATCTCAGTCTCAATCCATTCGCAAAGGATTTAGGTTTTCTATAAGATTTAATAAAACAATACATTTGAAACCCCCTACAGAGTACATGTGCAAGAAAATAGCACAAAAGCTTAGAGCATAGATAGGTGTTTTTATGTGTATATTAACTCAAATGTCATTAACAAAAAAAAATTATATTGTATTAGTGCTATTACAAAAATGGCCAGAGAAAGTGTACGAACTGCTGTTGGACAACGATCAGCATGTCAATCATAGTTAATGTGGCATTTATCCTGTCAAAGTCAACCCCCAAAAAATTTGTTTGAAAGAAAAAATAAGATACAATAGGCATAATCTAGTTGCAAAAGTGTGTGCTTTAAGCTAATACTTAGTTCTTTAATTAAGATTCTTCTTTGGTAGAGGTCTATCGGCCTCACTGAGCTTGACAATATTTGCTCACTGAAGCTTGCATAGGATCTCCAGAAATATCTGGAGATCTCCGACGCCAGGTTGATTATTCTGAAAATTTACCACCAAATTTAGTTCTGGACATTTGTTAGGTTAACTGAAAAGGTATTTTTCCTCTTCTTTAGATGATTCGGACGCGTGCTTTGACTTAACATTTCCATTCACTACTAGAACAGCTGGACAAGAGAACTTTTTTTGTGGCTACTAAATTGCACTTAGAAACAAATCTGGGACTTAAACTGGCAACATATTAAAGAAATTTGGAAGGGAAGCATATTTAACCAGCCACTGCATTGACTACATCATTCTTGCAAAAATAATCAGTTATCAGAACCAAACTTGCTTTACCAGAAATTATTATTTTTCCATACATCTTGTACATGGAATATTTTCAGTGCTAGTATGAATTATTTAATCATTCTGTCACATTTAAAATGATTCACCTTGTTCTGTGCGATGCAGTGGATAGCTCTGCTGTGAGCGTCAGGCAGCACAGAACCAACTGCACCTTTGTTCATGTCCAGAACTTGAATGGACCGATCTGAACAACTCACCAGAACAATGTCTGAATAAAAAAAAGCTGTTAAGAAAATATGTAGTTAAATGAAAAGAAATCTTTGTGGTAGTGTCATATAATTATAGTATAAAAATTAAAATCAGAGATGCACCAATTGCTCAACCATTTCTTATTAATGTGCTCTGATCAGAGATTTGCAGATCAAATTTGGTTTTATCAAATTCGATAAAATCAAATGTATTTTATCGTATTTGATTTTCTTCCCTATGTTAGAAATGCATCTAAAAGTATAACTTCCACCATTATCAATCTATAAGCCACTAAAGCAAGAAAATGATTTGATGTTTTTCAATAATGATTAGATTAAGACAATAGATACATAAGTTGATGCAGAATAATTTTGAAAGTATGTAATTCCTGAAGAATTCCAAAATGACTCATGTCAAAGAACCAACAGCACATTTTTCTCTTTTATGAGTCTTAGAAATGAGAAAAAAATGGAACTGGATAAAATCATAATCGATTTTAAAGAAAACTGTGAAACGGTAATGCTATGAAGGGTCTTATCGGTGGATTTCCAGTTTTATTTGTACACTAAAAGTATATTTTGAAGATGCCGTTTTACTTAAACGTTGCTGTTTTGCAGGCATTTCCCTAGGGCTTTTATTTTACCACTTTTAAAACATTAACATACTGACAAAAAGAAAAATATGACACAAAACAATTTCACTAAAACTACTTTTGGGATTTTATGTGTTTCACAATCAAATCTCATCCATCCATTCATCCACCCATATATTTATTGTCTATCCTCATTTATCTTTGCAGGGTCACCATGGTGCCTATTTCCAGCAGTCATTGGCAAGAGGTGGACAAGATTCTAGTCCATGCCAGCAAGTAATTGGACAATTTTATTTTGTAATTTCACAACATGTTGTGTGAAAAATCTGAAAAATCCCCCAAATTTCCCCCCAAAGTTCTTAAGAAAAAACATATTTTCATGCTATCACTATACATGCATTTTTTTTTGGAGTTCATTTGAGAAAGCACTGTGATATAAAATTGCTTCTGACAGGAACAAACCCACTCCAACTAAAATTCTGTGGAGTGAGTTACTGGAGTGAGTAAATGTGCTGTATAGACTAACAGCAAACTGGAATGCAGACATTTCTGAAAAAAATCTAAAGACACCTAAATGCTAAAATCAGCAGTGGAAGCCCTTAAGCTATGTGCAAAGTCTTTATGAGATTGTTGTGGTTTACATGGAAGTAGTCAGACCAGATTCTCTGAGAAAAGCGTGTAGACTCACTCAGCCAGCTCCAATGTAATATTACCTTTCCACTTCCTGATGCCAGAGTTATAAAACCCCAAAAAGGATACAAGAGTGGAAATCATTGACTGCAGAAAGGGCTGTGATGTCCGAGGCTGATGGCGTTAAGCAACTTGCCAGTTTGATGATGCTCCTCTGCTTATATCTAAGAAAATAATACCATTTTTAGTCAAGTTGATGAAAAAAACAAAACAATTAATGTCCTGAACTTATTCTTAAAGGTCCTAGTCATATACAGTCATAGGATATAATTTACTTATTGCTATTTTATGCTGCCCATCAATCTGTTGTATCTGCTTCCAAACATGTCCTGACAGTTTTGTCTTAATGAGTGTCAGCACAGCAGTGTCTGCGGTAAAACTAAAAATGCCCAGCTTCTCCTGTAATAAAGCCTGGTTCCTAAAGAGGTTGTAAAAACCTTTAAATCTGTCATATTCTGTCTACCAGAATATTTGGGATTATTTGTTAACAATACTGTGATTAAGTACAGTTACAACTTAAAAATACAGTACAGTGACTTAAAAATAAAGCAATACATGGTTTTCAGTTTTTCTTTACCAATAAAAATCTAGAAAGTGGTATATGATTGAGCAACTTATATGATAATAATAATCCAATTGAAAACTTTTACAAGTCACTGTGTTTAGACAATGTAAAACATAGTAATTACCTTTTTACATCATCGCGGGTCAGGTCCACATTATACAGGTACAAGTATAGAGAAGGTCCAGATGTTAGGAGTACAAATTTGTCAAGATAATAAAACTGAGCACCTCTAAAGGGTTTGGAGAGCAGAATGTCACGCTAATGGAAAGATAAATAAAGATGTAAGAGAAATTAATATTACACCAATATCTTCACTTGGACATTAAATAGTATATTAATCAAATAAAAAGAGCCCTAATAAAAACCTTTTTTTTCTTAAATGGTAGATATTTCAGGGTAAGTGTTGGTTTTTACAGTTAATGTTATCATATGTGTATTGCTTGTTTTTATTTCTGGTCGTGGTGTCCAGCAATTTGGTCAGCTTTGTTGTTTTTTTTCCTCCATGTGCTAATTTTCACTGTCATTCATAAGGTGCTGTAACTAATTTGTCACATTTTTAAAGCCTAGCATCTTACAATACCACGCATTATACGTTGTAGTCAATCCAGTACATTTCTTTTTTGCTAAACTATGGAAAAATAGATCTGTCTCTCATCAGCAATGTTCTTTCCTCTGTGAGAAGACTTCCATTTGTTCTCAAGATGTCATATAAAAGCAAAACATTCGCATGGTTTGTCAGTGTTTCTCGATTCCGGTCCTCCCACCCTGCATATTTTAGGTGTGTTCCTGTTCCAGAACACCTGATACAAATGATTGCATAAGCTCATCTCTGTGCCATTAAGTTCTGCAGACGCCTGTTAATTACCCACTTATTCAAGTCAGGTGTGCTGGAGAAGGGAAAAACCTAAAACATGCAGGGCAGTCGAACAGAACTGAGAAACCCTGGAATAGATTAAGCCAAGTTTTGATAGAAATTCACAGAGCGACGCACACTAACAGTACTTCGCATCAGACATGGGAGAACCTCTGGGAGAGCAAAGTCCTTCCTCATTTTACTTAAAAAATACAAATAGAATTTGGTTTCACCTAAATCATAAACCCTTGGCTGTATGTTCGGTGTCATGTCAAAAGTTGAATGTCTGCCCCAGTTTCATCCATCAACCAGTTGTTTTTTTATTTGACTAAAATTATTTTTTATTGCGTTTATTGCATGACAGTGACATATCAGATTACTTGTTTTATATGCTGCTGTTTTGATTACTAAAACAACTAACAAAAAAGATTATGTGTTGTTTCAATAGGGCTCCAGTGAGTAGAGAAGCTTAAGATTCAGAAAGTTTGCAACTGATGTGTATTAAATACAAATTTGTTTGTTTGTTTGTTTGTTTATTTTTACCAAGATAATGGCAGGCTCTGAGCTGGATTTGGTCCAGATCCGTAATGATAGATCTTCTGCTGCACTCAGCCACCATTGTCTGCAGAGGCTCCAGCTCACACTGGTCACTGGCTTGTCATGACCTACATTCAAAAGAACCAAGTCCCAAATGAACCCTGTAAATCAGCGTACAGTCACAACATTTACTTTTATGGAACTGTTCAGGCAGAAAGACAGGCTGAAGAGAGGAGGTTCATGCTGACCTATATGTCACCTCAACTTCTGTCCTTTATCTCTGCTGCCTTCTTGTGGACATTTTCCTTCAAAATTGCAACTAAAGTATACTAAATAAATTGAATGGTGAAAGTTCTGTCTAAATGTCAGTCATAATGTAGCTGCAAAGCCACCAAGTGTGAAGTAAAGTAACAAATTGTAATTACATGTAACATCTTCAGAGCTATATTTGTTCAACAAGGAAGCATACTTTTTTATTTAAGGATAAAGTAGCTATTTTTACATTGGTTAATGATCAGATACTTTTCATTTAATCAATAACTATTTAAAGTGCTAATTGCTTAATAGATAACAGCAATAAATTTATTTCAAAATAATTAAATCTATTGCTGTTATCAAACAGTTAAAAATGGCACACAAATCCACTTCCAGAAAGAAAACATTACTGTGAGTGTGAAAGTTAAAAACAGCAAAGCAGGGAATAACCCCTCTTGGATCATATCTCACCTATGTAGGCAGTTGGACTACCAGTAAGGCAGGAGTTGTACAATAATACTGAGTGGTCGCCAAGACCACACAGGATTTTTTTTCCATCACCTGAGAAATACAATGAACCACAGATTTATTTTATAGGTATTTTTGGATCAGTTATTTTTAAACGAAAAGTTCTGTCTGGAAAAAGTTTCATTATTTTAAATCATAGGTTTGTTGCAGCTTAGTGCAGCTTTATTAAATACTATATTTCATAAATGATTGGCTCATGTGTTTGCACCTTTTCAGTGGAGAATGGACAAAGAAAAGCATAGTTTACTTCTTTAGATGTAGAATCTACTTCAGTCCAGATAAAAATTCAGCAATAAAGTTTACATTTTAAGTCATGTTTGTATTATTAACAATTTTATAGATATTGTCACAGAAAGGTAAATCAAACTGTACACTAAAATGGTCAAACTTTAACCACCTGATACCTGCTACATTATTTCCCAGAAACTATCAAAGAAGTTTTGATTTTAAGTAAATACTCATTAAAAAATCTTTGTGAAGCAAGCGTTAGATAATGGAAGGATAGTTTTAAATTTTAATAAAGAAAGTCAGTATAAGATAATCCCCATTTTTGCATTCCGGAGTAGTCCCTAGACTTTATGTAGTTTTAGAAAATTCAATACAACAAACTATCCTTTTATGACAATACAGGTCAAATAAATGAGAATATCTGAAAAATACAGCTAAATATTCAAATAAAAAAGAAAAAGCCAGATCCCTGAAAAAAACGATCATTAACACATCAGAATGTTCATGTGACTTGTCTTTTGGCAATAATAAGTGGCTTGTCAAAATTAGTTGTCATCAGTAACTCACCTGAATACTGAAGGCATGAGACCTGTTTGTTGGCAATGTTAAGAGCAATACGTGGTTCAGTTGGTGCTGCACTGTCCTCTGGGTAGTTGCAATGGAGTAAGCCCCTAAGTGACAAACACGTGTTTTTGTTGTTTATGTGACACATACACATACACACAGTAAATACAGTAGAGTACACTTACACATGTTTTATTGACTTTTTAGGTGATGTTTTCTTCTGAGCATTGGTTTGTGCTGAAAACATAGTCATTCTGAAATAGAGAAATAAAGAGAAATATAATCAATCAAGCAATGACTAAATTACTCAATTAATCATACTTTATTTTCAGGGCCCTAATCACAACACTCCATTTGTTTCATCACAATATATTTCAGCTGTAATTTTTACCAGGTTTCTTAGACCATCAATAGTGAATAAAAGATATGTCATGCAATAGCCAGTGCACAGAGATACCTTATCATACCTTGGGTTGGTGTTGTATCCAGATGACTTCACTTTTGAGTGAAAAACTAACGGCTTTTCCTTTATTCCTCCTTTGAAAAGAAACATCTCAGATGAGATACAGACTTACAAACAGGGCTACTTATTGCACATTTCATAATTTACAAGTGTTTTCACAGAAAACCTATAGAGTTACGTGAATCTAATAAAGACATAATCATATTTAACAAATAAGAAAATAATAAATATTTTTATTTTATTTATTGTGACTAAATTCATTGTAATTTGAATGTTTAAAAGAACATGCTAGCAAAACATTCAAAAGAGGAGTAAGAAGACCAAAGAAAGAGAGAAATACTTAAAATAAACTTACTGGTAGATTCAATAGGCAGTGAAAATTCTGTCTACAGGTAAAGGTGAAAGATTGGCTACAAAAACAGTAAATATTCATAACCTATTCTTTCCAAGCATTGTCTGCAGGAACCACTATGAGATTTTGTTTTTTGCATGTTACAGCCAAAAGTAATTTCTCTTAATTTGTCTGTGTTTCAGAGTTCCAGCTAATTGGTGCTGATAGGAACTGATGGAGTTTAAGATCCATAATTTCCTGGAACTATTTTCTCTCTCTCAATCACTCTCTTTCCACTCTCCTAACTCCTTCTTCTTGAACCAGTTATGATTTGATTTTATTATTTGCTAAATAAATAAAATTTTAAGTAAGATTATTTTTGGCTGATTAAAAAAGGGTTAGTGCTGAGACAATTAAGTATAAAGGGAGAACAAAAAAGAAGAAATTAGCAAGATTCAAATACATATTCAGTAAATATTTTCTATTGTTAAAAATGTTTTATTCTGTATTAATATTTGGCAAGCAGCAAAAGCTTTTAACAAAGAAATAAGCTAGTACTTTTACTTGTTAGAATCTGAAATGCCAATATCTGATAGGCTGTACTACAGAAGAGGATTAGGGCCACTGAAAAAAAAAATAAAACATTCAGACTTTAATCTCAGAATTCTGAGAAAAGTCAGAATTTTGAGGTTAATGTCAGAATTCTTTTTTTTTTTCGGTGACCCTAATCCTCTTCCGTAACTGTACCTACTGAAATGAATTGAACTTAAATACTTTTTTCAAACATATGTTTGAAAAGAAAATCTCTGCACTGCAGTTCTGTAGTATATTGACGAAAAATGCCTGCAGGCATTTCTTTACGACCACAGGATTAGGTGAATTTGTGGGGAAAAAAAGGCAGAACATTTCTTCCTTAACTTGTTATTCTACAGCAGGTTTCCTGGATTATACCAGAAAGAGGTGAGTCAGAAGCACTGGATGATCTCACAGTGCTCCAAGCATTAAGAGAACAGCCACAACCTGTGGGATGTTTTATGCTTCTTCATTGTTCCTTCTCAATGCCTTTATTATATTAGAATGAGCTCACTTTTTCCACAGTTGTTAAAATATGTGAGGATTACTAAAAAACTTTCTTCTTGCAAATGCATGCAACAAAGACAGGTTTTCTAAACAAAGACAGTCAATTAAATAGAAACCATCACACTTAGAACAATAAGAACAAATATGACAAAGTATTTTCTATAATGTCAGCACAAAATCCACTTTTTACATGAAGATTATTAACCTCATTAGGAATGCAGGGCATCACATTAACAGGTACTCGTCTTGCATTTGGAATTTAAACTTCAATTTAGACTCTTTTGGTATGTCATGTCTCTAAAAAAATATTTTGATGCCTATGTCCATTGTTGTTTCTGCACAATTCTGATAAATTTTTACTTCAATTATATCAATTTTCATTTGAAAAAGCCTTTATACCACGATTGTGAATAAAATACATTTTAATTTATTAACCCAGCTTTTAGATGGTATCACCAAAGACCCTCAAACGTTTAAGAATGAAAGATCACCTTAACAGGGCTCCTCTTATAAGGTTCCAATTCTCTCTACTGTGTTGTGTTTCAAAAAAGAAGCTTTTGATCCAAAAGGGAAAAAAAGTGTTTTTTTCAGACTAAAGATTACCTGGCAATACAACTCATTGGAATCACTGAACAACTCCACTGACCCCCTACTGGTATGAAATGGCCATTTAGCTTTATTAGGCAATAAAATTCATATAATTTAAGCTGACATCTCATTAGAAGCCATTTAAAGCCTTGTGAGAGTCTCAGACAAATTTTCAAGTGGTTACATCCAAAAGAAATTACAGCAGATTGTGATGTAACTTGATTATGGCTTTCATTAAGTCATATCCAGAGAAAAAAACACAATAACTATTAGTAGAACTAAAGCAGTAAGACCGAAAAACAGCGAGTTTACTCTGCTTTAGGATTATGTTTTTAAATATAGTATTTAATAATTTATCCAACATTTAAAAATGTTTAAAAGATAAGTTAAAGGTTGGAAAAATAAAAATCTATTACAGATAGTAACTGAAACTAACCTTTTCACAACGGGTTCTGTATGGACATGTACATTTAGACCATGTAATTGTGATAATAAAGCTTTCTATCTATCAGTCTGTCTATCTGTCTGTGTGCCTGTCTCAAAAGAGTTAGAGGAGACTGTTAAATGTGTGTGAAAGATTATCTATGTTAATTCATGTACAAGTCCAAAGATAAATTTGAAGCAAAAGGAATGGCGATTTACATCTGAAAGTGTAATTTACCGTGTAAAAGTTTGCTCAGCAAGATTACCATAAAATACACAAATATTTTTGGTTATAATGTGATAAAATGTGAAAAAGAGCAGTTGTAGTAGACTGAACTTAATTTGGGAAACTTCTGGTTATATTTTACAATTTTGGCTGTGAGAATTTCCGATTTCTAAAGTTTTACAACATGTTACATCACAAAAAAAAGTAATGAGAGATCATTAACTTTGTCCTAAAAAGTCGCCCATCCTGGTGCTTCATAGTATGAAATGAGATATAGCCCCTAAATCTGCACTAACAGCTCTTTTGAAAGAGCTCCTTCAGATCTGAGCCAGACCTACGATGAAGAAACCTTTTCCTTTCCAGGAGTCTCAGGGCTTTATGGTGTAATTTGTCTGCAATTTTGCAAATACCTTTAAGAATATGGAGATGCATGGGGAAGAATGGCAGCCTGTAAACTTTTGTGGGCTGTTTTTTTTTTTTTTTGCTCTGATGTTGTAGTCACACAGCACTTCTCAATTATACATAAAATCCCCTACACAGTCTTACATTGGCAAATCCCTCCACTCCAGCTGTGGAGAATCCAGCTTGGCCTGGCTTTCTCAGCATAAACTCTCTGCAGAACATATAAGCCTCAACACACGCAGACACTTAGTTTCAATGTTCCAGTCAGATGACATACTTTAAAATACAACAAAAACAGGAATGGTACAATGAAACTTAGATCTGAACTGGAGGGAACACAATGAGGAAGGCCACATTAACACAAGAAGCAGAACCATATTCATCCGTTATATATGTGTATAGATAGTGGAAACATTTTCAGAAGCTCTTGGACCAGCCATTTAGAACTAAGTATGAAAATTATTTAAAAAAACAAAACAAAAAAAAACTAAGAGAAAGAGAAACGAATGTTCAAACATTAAACCTACAACAAACCTTTATTTTTCAGATGGCTGGGTTCCTTCCTCTTTAACCCTGCATTTAGAGGAGATTCCAGCAGTGGAGCAAAGCTGGAAACAAGAGAGGAGGGAAGACAGGGGGACGGAGTTACTGGAAACAGTGGAGTACAGCATTTTTCCATCGTTATGGATTATTAGTCGCTCTAATTTACAGTACCGTAATATTGCTGACTCATAAGAAACCAGATGGCTGCAATGGTTAGATATATTGGGTAAGTTCATATGGAAATGTCAGGGTAAGAGGAACCTTTAGAAAGGAGGTGAACCAATAAATAGGGCTTATTCTTGTGTCTTGGAGTACTGCTGCTTAGGTCAGACTTCCACAATCCTAGAGCATGTACTGCGGTGATGCCAAACATGGAAGAACTAACATTTCACACACATTTAACTGTCTCCTCTTTAGCATTTAGGTAGGTAGGTAGTTAGGTAGGTAGGTAAATGTTTGCTTTTAACTCCTGGCTTACCTAGGAAAGACAGAAAACCCTCCACCACCTTCTGCTCCTCTCCTGCGTAGGTTGCTCAAGCACAACTCCAGCAAGACCACACACGGAGTAAACAAAGAGCTCACTAGAATGACCATCTGAGCAGTAAAAACAAAAATCTTTCAGCAACAATCAAATTTAAAAAGTAACCCAGGATACAGACTTTGCATTATTTAGCAACATTGTTTTGAAATCACTCACAGATTTATCAGATCCTACACAGATTGACCATGATCCAGCCATGGTGATGTTCAGGGTAGGGTTATCTATAAAAAACATAATTTCATATATTTTCAAACCAAAGCCACTTAAAAGTATTGTTTTACTGAATCATCAATTGGTTAACTTTGCTACTAGCTACCTCTGACAATTCTGAATGTGTGGCTGTAATTATACTGTCTTAACGAAGCAGTCATTCTAATAGATTTTATAACAAGTACCAATAGAAGATTTTTCCAAATACCACCATACTGATTGAGATTTTAAAACAGGGATACCATAAATCTTGCATGTTAGTTTGCTATGTCATGCAATAATAATGAAATGAAAACAATGAAAAAAACAATAAAAGTTGTTTTCTTGCCCATTATCTTAACATTAATTAAGTTATGGTCAATCTCAAAGTCCAAAGTTTATATTAGGCCTCGCAAAATTGGCAACTGTGATGATTTGTAATTCATTAAAGTAGTCAAACACAAACTACTATACAAGATCTTTTGTCAAATATGTTCTTAAAGTGCTTGAAACTAAAAAGTGTTGATAAATGCATTGCAGTACTGCTAATAGTCCACTAAGCGTTTTCATTTACAAATCCCACTGTATTGTATCAAGTAGAAGCAGCTGCAGCATTCTTTCAAGCAAAAGAGCAAGGCCACTGAACAATGTGTCTCTTTAAGTATTGTTGCTCAGTTTCATCTGTTTATGTTTACCTTGGAACTAAATGTGTCTTTTTTTCTGAGGGCTACTAAACGAACGCCACAAACTACCACTGGTGAATGTACTGTAGTTTGAAAGCCATGGTGGTGAATGTGCTTAACCTTTTTGATAAAATTCTGTTTTGTATTTTAAAATCTGGTATTCATTGACATATTTCTGAAAAAAAAAAAAAAAAAAAAACACCTGGAGAAATGAAACCCTCCAGCAGCCTACCTTTGAAATACAGCACCGTTAGGAGTTCTGAGGTAGCAAGCTCCACCACATACAGACCGTCGGAGCTTCCTACACAAAACCAGCTGTTGTCTCTGCAGGAGCCCACACAGAAGCATATGGAAAACCAATGTTACACAATTTTCCGTTCAAACATTTTTTTTTTTTCATTTTAGTTGGGAATGACAACAAAACCGCATAGCAAAGAAAAACCCATTGAACTGACAAAGTGAGAAGGCAGAACCACTACAAGCCTATACATTCTATATATAATGCAGACAGTGTACAGCCAGGAAGATGGAAAGCCTCACAGAGCAGAAACAGTCTTTATTTTATCCACTTTCGACCACATGCTAAGTTTACAATATTGTGGACAATTACATTTTAGTATACCATTATTTGGAAGCTCACTATGTGCTTTATTACATAGTGGGAAAATTGCAGCTATTGTGGGTGGAATTTTAATACATAAATGTGTTAATAACACCAATTAATTTGCTCCAAAAGTATATGTCTTATTTGTGGAAAGAAAACAGACACATTCTCTGCTACAAAGGCAAAATAAGCATAGGTGCTAAGTCAGATGTTCAGGCAACAAAAAAAGCATTGTGTTGATTCTGATGAGATCTTTCATTATAAATATAGTATAGTTATTTTAACCAATTAACAAATACAAAAAGTCCTGTAATGGAGGTGAAACGTGAGGCATAAAGCAGTTAACAAATCCAACTGCACACATGTCATTTTATACATCTACCCAAAGAAAAGAAAACACTTCTGGTTGTTTAAGGTCACTATATAAAAGCCAGTAACAGAGCAGCCGGATAGGAAAGCTACATAAAGCTACAGAGAGGGATTTTACTGTTATGCTTCTGTTTATATTAAAAGTAAAGATGGTGAACTGCTGCTGTGGGATTAGATGCTTTTCTAATAGCAATGAGGTATTAATGTCAATTCCATTCCTATGGGCTACAAAATATGGAGTTATGTCTTTTTAAGTGCCTACATTCTGTCACAGCTCACTGCAATAGTTTATGCTGTGTGACTGAGGCCTCATGTGATGTATTTCTCTGGGTGTGCACACAATGTAATAATCCCCTTAAGACCTGGCATTGGACTTTGTACTTTTTCATACCTCTGCAACAAGAAAAGCAGACAAGAAACTGAGAGCTTAATAACATTAACACCTTATCATTAACATTTCCATTTATCTGTGAGCTTCCCAACAAAAATCCCAATACTGGTGGATAAAATGTGGTAATTATCACTACTTGCATGCTTATGACTTTTAGAAATGACGTACACTGTACTGACTGCGTCTGAAAACTCAACCATTTTGCTAAGCTTATCCAGACATGGAAAAAATAAATATCAGGCAAATATAATCATTTTCCCTATCCTCAAGACCATGAAGTTACCGTGTTAGCACATTGCTCAAATGTATGCAACTACTCCAGCTGCATTGTCTTTACTTACATTTTTTGGCCAAACTGGATTTCTGCAAATGAGCCACATGAAACCATTTGGATGACAGACTTTGCGATCTCCACTTTATTAGCAACCAATTGATCAGCAACATCTGGAAAGACATTAAAAGAGCCAAACTGTTGAAATTGTCTTGTTCAAAAAAGTTACATACACCTCACAAAGTGCCATCCATCCATCCATCCATCCATTCATCGTCCTGTTCTTATATGAGATCAGATTGCTGGGGAAACAGTTTCAGCGAGTACACCAAGAGATCCCTCTCCCCACCGACACTCTCCAGTTCACCCAGGGAGACCCCAAGACATTCCCAGGAAAGAAGGGAAATTTAATAGTTTTATCATGTTCTGGGTTTCCCTCACTGGTCTTCCCATTTTGTGATTTAGAACCATGGACTCTGGCTCAAAAGAGGTGAGTCTCCCTCCAAAAGCTTCATATATAGTTGTGAAAGGCTCTACTTCAGCCTTAAAGTCATGGCTGATATCACAGCATGGAAGATGCCAGGAACCCTTGGGGGCTTGTGAACCAGGAACCCTGGGGGGAAAACACTTCTGGACCAGGCAACTAAACTCTTATGTTCTCCAACACAGGTCTGCAAGGACAGAGATCTAGTCCATTGTCCCCAAGCCAGGATGAAAGCCACAATGAATTATAGTTTAGACAACTCATTGTCTAACTATCATCGAGTAAGCTTTCCCAGAAAATTTACAGTTTGACCCCTCTACTGTTGCTCCCTTTCTTAAAGCTTTGGGAATACCACACCAGCCTACCATGTCATAAACTGACTTACACAAGATCCTTAAAACAGAAAACTGCTAAAGACCCTCTTCCTCTAGTAAATGTTTGTATTACCTTGTGGATGGCTCAGAGTCTCCTGGCGCATTTCATATCTTTTCTCCATCTTTTGAAGGTCCATTTTTTTCACAAGATGGCATTTGTGGTCATCATCAAAAGAAAAGCACCACACCTGAAACAAACGTGAATTTCATATTTGGAATTTTCAATCTTCATATTTGGCAAGTCAGCATGATTCTTCACAGATACTAACCTGTCCATCGCTTGAGCCGGTAATAAGCTGCTCTTCCTCCTCCAAGAACAACACGCTAAGCAGAGGAGACCCTAAAAAGGGTTAAAGAATTGATTATTTTCAATTATTTTGCAATGCTTTGATACAATACTTCTAAGACAAAGATAACCAGAGTTAGTACAACAAATATTTTTGTTATGACAACTTCAGAGGACAATTAAGTCAGAGGAAAAAGCTATCCAAACCAACCAAGCCCTATGTGAAAAAGATAAAATAGTAACAATAAGATAATACTTTATTGATCCCCTAAGAAGGTCGGGGGGTATTTTGTTTGTCCCAGCATAGGTTATAATAAAAATTACAATAAATAAATAAATAAAGTAATAAGAATAAACATGAAAAGTAATCATCCCCTGAACCTATAAACTAGTTGTGCCTCATTGTCAGGAATACCTGCCATTAAGCATGTCTGATAAATGGTAATGAGGTTTTTTTAAATCACTGTTCAAGAATTTCATCCCACAAGTATTTTTAGGATTTGTTTACTTCAGCCATATTGGAGGGTTGAACAACTTGTTTCCCATCATGTCACAGACTTGCAACAGGATAGGTTTCTCATTTTAATAAAATTGCTAAAATAAAATGTCAACCCTGTAACTTACAGTCAACTGAACAATGAGTCAAAATTCTAAAAACGATGTCTATTCATCATACCATTTTACATCATGGACAGAAATACATAATAAAATATTATATAAATATAAATATTAAATTATTATATACTACCTGCCTATGAATTTAGAGTAATTAATTTTCTCTAGATATCATAGAAATGTATGTTACCTCCAAGGACAAATGATTGGTAGAAAACAGCTCCAGTTTTTAAATCCCAAACCTGAAAAAAAAAATCAGATAAAGAAAATTTTAACAAACTGTACATGTATACATCCATACATACACATAAATACCTTAAATGTCCGATCCTCTGAGGTGCTGACAAGAATATTTGTGTTCCATGGACAGAACTCTGCAGATGTCAAAAATCCAAGGTGGCCATTTAATGTGCAAGTCACTCCCTGTCTCTGATGTACGAGAGCAAAAATCAGATTTTAAGCAATAATATGCAGCTTTTAGCAGTCATATGTAAAGAGCAATTGTATATCAGTGACATTTAACACATGAAACACTTGTCTTTTAAATAGAGACTATTGGTTACAGTAGTTCTAAAACTAAAAAATCTGAATTGAGATTGAGCAAAATGTTCAGGGGACATAATAGTAATATGAGTTATGTAAGAAGATTAGGCACCTTAAAATTTCTAGATGTGCTTGTGCTGTTTTTACCCCATAGCTATTCATGTTAAATAGTGTATTAATTATTATTATTAAAATATTATTTGTGTCCACACTAACGTACCTTTGAATTGAGAACATAAATAGTTGTTCCTGAGCATACAGCCACCAGTTCATCATCGGAACAGAATGAGAGATGCACAACATTCCCCAGTAAAGTACCGATCACTGTTCCAGCAGCAAGTTTACCTGCACACAAACTTATTTAGTTTATTTAAACTAAATATTAAGGAAGTCCAAGACCACAAGAGACACTAGAGAAAAAAATATGGGTGCATAAACAACTAAATAGTTTTGTGAAAAATTGATAGGCTAGCATTACAAAAGCTACAAGAAAATGACAGAACTGCAGTGCAGACATTTATGTACACATAACTAATTTTTACCCTCTTCTGTTCTTTTGTGACATGCCTCAATATCCCAAATTATAATATATTCAGAAGAGGCAGAACATAAGGTAACAGGACTGCTTCTTTTTCCGAAAGTCATGGCACTGATGTCACCATGGTGACCTGTTAGTAGCAGTGGCTGTAAAGAAGAATACAAGATTTTTATATACATTTATAAATTGCATTTATGACATTTATGTTCTAAGTCACAGCCGTATAACTAAGTTGTATGAGTTAAATTCCTCTTGCTCATAATAAACGAAATGTGAACAAACCTTTTGTTGCGTCTCCTTATTGCTGTAAATGTGCACATTCTTGCCCTGGTGAGGTATACCACAGTAACAGTCACAGCATGCGAGCTGTTGGTGTGACAAGAGTATATCACACGTAATACTCAGCTTTTCCTTAAACATTTCAGCCTCGCTGTGTTTCAGATATGTATTTTTCGGTTAAACTAATTTAAAAATAAGATGGCATTTTTGTTGGATAGAGGTTTTGAGAGTTCGGAGAAGAGACATTAAGCGTTGCTAAGACACGCTTCCGCCACGAAAGATCGTCTAGGTAAGAAAACGTTTACCTACGTCAGGCGTCCTTGTGGATTGATTCTTTTGTATTCTTCAAACTGTAAACTCTTATTATTTTATAAGGGCACTTACGTGCTGTTTATAACCCAGTCCATTATAATAATTTATTTTGCACATGTAGTATACTTATTTGAAAATACTGTCAAAGTGATACATCTTTTAATCATATCTTTACTTGTACTTCCTTGTTTGACCACAAGATGGTATCAACTGTTCATTGTTTACTTTACAGATTTATATAAGAGATCAGTGGCTGCGAGCGGTCCACAATCAACGAACTCTGTTCGCTACTGTTCACCACAAAATAAAAAAAATAACATATATATATTGAAAATGTTTTTATATAAATAACTTTTATAGTTGCTTGTTGTTTTCTTATTGTATGAGACAATATACTACTTTGGCTATACCTATTTAGAAAAGTGTTGAAATTTTTCATTTCGTTTGTCACAGACAAACAACTTTGTATAATGATCCTGTAAAAAAATACACATTTCCGTAGCTTAAAAGACACCGGAGGACACGCTCCTAAGTAGATCATCCTGTTTGAAATGGCTAAAGGGATAGAGAGAGGGGTATTGGGAAGCGTAGTTCGTGTGGAAGCAGGCGGATATGACGCATGTATTGTGTAGCCGGTGTCGGGCCAACCGGTGTTGTGCTGAAAAAAGTACTCATGCCAAACTAAGCACTTAATTGTCGTTCGCTATGCAGTGAGTGGAAAGTTATTTTTGGAAAAAATCTCAAGCGGTGTTTTTTATTATTAAATTTAATTTTAAGATAAAATTGAAAAGAGAGCTAACTATTTATATATGTTCGATATGTAGTAAAACAAAAAAATGCAGTATCATGATCTCGGACTCTCGCCGTACCTCCAGCCTGCAGTCGGAAGCACTTTCCCTCGCTTATAGATGAAAATATTACTCATTAATTTCTCAATTAATTGTTCATCGCTGTACACGTGTGCATAAAAGTCAACAGTGTAAACAATGTAGGAAATATACAATGTAAACATAAATATGGTGATATTTCAATTATTTACAATATTATTCAGTTAGATTTATATATAAATACACACATATAATCAACATATAATTGGTGCGTGTGTATGTTTAAGGGTGTTAATTGCTTTTGGAAATTTAATTTATAGAGGCAAACAGAAATTACAGGTCATGTACATTCTGCAATTATGAATAAGTTAATAATTTCGTGATTCCGAAAAAGATCTAAATTAAAAATGTTGACAACACCTAAGCAATGTTGACAACACCTTGGCACTTTTTACTTTAAATGGTATGAAACGGGGCTTCGTGGTTCCTCTTTTAGCTAGGACGCTTTTTTCGACGAAACACCAATGGCGAGGTTTCGTCTGCAGTGAGCTTTGCAGTAGTTGGATGAATCAGTTGACGTTGACAGACCTTGGGATATGACAGTGCTTTTGTAGTACAGAGCTAAACTGTTAGCTTGGTAACAGGGTTTTGGTATTACGTTGCTTGAACGGGAGGAATCCCTGTGACGGGGCGTTTTATTTTTCTTAACGTTGTATTTTCAGTAACATTTATATCTTTTTTTAAAATGACGCCGGTAGTGTTGTGTTTTTCAAGGGAGCTAGTTTAACTTCAGATACATGACAAGCTAGCGTGTCATCAACTTGTGAATCTCCTAACTTGATACTGTGCGGGCCACAACAACCTCACTTTTCAGCCGGTAAAGTAGCTACCGGGGAGCCGATAGACATTACTTTAACCGGGTAGCAAACCAACGTGCTCCGAAAACCTAATCGAAGAGAAGAGAAATTGCTAGCATAACGAAGCTAGCCGGTTGGAAGTTGTAAAATGAAGAAGGCACAGTCAGACACATTAGGTTTTGTTCCTCAAAAAGACATCGTATACAACAAACTTTTACCGTACGCGGACAGGCTAGATGGTGAATCCAGTGAGATTTTGAGCAGAATAAAGGGGAACTTGGGCCGAGCCGTACAGCTAAGAGAAATATGGCCCGGTGTGTTATTTTGGACGAGAAAACTTTCAACGTAAGTACTGCACAAATGTTACAGTCATGTTTTTTCGCTTATCTATTTTTCCTTTAATGTCATCTAAAGGAGAAATAGACGACATTATAACTAATGAATATATAGTGTGCAGTATGCGTGTGGTTGTTTGGTATGTGTAATGTTTATACTAATTCTGATCTTTGATCGACTCTAATTGTTTATTTTGCAATTCAACTTTAGGAGAAGTTGAATTGCAACTTGCTTTGTAGCATGGCGTTCTTTTATGACATCTAAAATGTGACACAGCGCTGATTTCCCAAAAAAGAAAATTTGTTCTATGCGTCTGATTAGGATACTTATCGGTTTCATAATCAGGGTTGGGACTGTTACACACTCTGCATGACCCAGTCTAGAGGTACTAGGTCATTGTAGCTTTCGCTGTGCTTTTAGATTCTTTATTCTTCTCCTCATTACCTTTTGAATCACCCATAAGGATGACCCCTCACCCAATTGAATGTTGACTTGTAGGCTTCATTTGAAACGTCCCCACATGGTTCCATCCAAAACAAACAAAGCTTTCAATTTGCAGTGTCATCATGGTGGGAACACAGCATCTTTTGGCTCTAAAACTCGCTTTTCCTTTTATATTATGTTAATAGCTTACCAGTCAGTTTCATCAACGCAAATGCTTGCTAAATATTTATACATTTCTAACTTTTGCATTTTCATCTTTTAGGCAAAGAATTCATATTTTATCAGAAAATATAACATATAAACAGGTAAAAGCCAGTATAGATTTTCATAGCGCAATGACCTGGACTTGAATATACCAAAGCTTTTCAGTGCATTGGTATTTCAACTGAACTAGATTGAAACATTTATATTTTACATTTATTTATTTATTCAAATGTTGAAATAGACTTAAACAAAAATGTTTTTGGTAAGCATTGTTTTCCGTTGCTTTTACATGGTTACTGTCGAATGTGTTACACTTTTATTTGTTGTTCTACTCTTTAGAAAGTAACACAAGTATATTCAGTTGGGACTAACAAAATAATTTCACTGCTGTTGTTGGCATGCTCAGTGTGCAGCAACAGGTGAGGGAAGGGCAGTGCTGTGTTATTCTATGCTGTATGCAGTTGGAGAAATCCCTGATCACTCTGGTATCTTATTAAAATAACTTTAGCAGTTTTTATACTGCAGCTCACACAAACCAGAGTTTTACATCAGTTTGATTACTATTTTGTTATTATTTTTTTTACTGAGCTCTCATTTGGTTTCCTGTTTAATTGATTATTTTAAATAGTAATAGACATTTGTTAATTCTAAAAAATCTCAAAATCTCAGTTTTTTCACAGCATTTTTCAACTATGCACATAATTTTAATTTAATTAACAGTCTGTTAAATGCTACATAATTTCTAATTTATCCTTTATCTAAAGGTACATGAGACTTTATGGACGGAAATTCAGCAAAGAAGACCATGTGCTGTTCATCAAGTTGCTGTACGAGCTAGTGACGATCCCCAAGCTGGAGATCAGCATGATGCAAGGCCTCGCTCGCCTTCTTATCAACCTTCTCAAGTAAGAACGAATGCAGAGCCAGGAGATCTGGACAAAATCTCAACTAGCTCAACTAGCAATGTGTTTATGAAACATTAACTGTTTAAAAGTGCAAATATGTTTTGTTAAATCAAAATACAATTCAAGTTAAGTTTATTGTACTATTTGCAATCCGTTCTCCATCTGAAGAAGGTGTCGAAATCATGGTGCGCCGCATACTAGAACATATATGTAATCACAATATCCTAAAAACAACAACGATGATGCATGCTGAA
Organism: Phalloptychus januarius; assembly: GCA_902982915.1. NCBI lineage: Eukaryota > Metazoa > Chordata > Actinopteri > Cyprinodontiformes > Poeciliidae > Phalloptychus > Phalloptychus januarius. The sequence continues at coordinate 11,803,076 of CADWAE010000131.1, forward strand.
ATCTATTTCCAAATTTTGAATTGCTGTATGTATCATCTGCACTGATATTCTTATCGATGTTTCATTGATCTGACAGAAAGAAAGAGTTGCTGTCGAGGGAGGACCTGGAGCTGCCGTGGAGACCACTGTATGAGCTGCACGACCGGATTCTGTTCTCAAAGACAGAACATCTGGGTCTTAACTGGTTCCCTAAGTATGCATCAGTTCAGTGATTAGTTAGTTGTCATAAAAAGTTCTTTAAAAGATGGGTAAGATTGGATTTTGAAGATGTATTGTCATTTGTCGAGCTAGCTAAAAACACGAAGGGTACTATTTTTATTTTTAGACTCTGATTCTGCATTACCAGTCTCATTAAACTCTCACTGTCATCTTTTTTTCTTTTCAACTTCATTTACAACTTCTTACAGTTCTGTAATTTATTTTTTAATTGAGCTGTAATTTTTTTAGATACTTAAAATGCTGTGATAAATATGTTTATATTTTAAGATTAAAAGTTTAATAAACAAACCTTTTCATACCCAAATTCCTTATTAGGGCTTTGGCAGTTTGAATAAAGACCAATTGTTTTCCTTAATTGGGTCAAAGGAATGGCGGCAACTGGATTATGTTTTCCCTGAGATTCCTTCCTAAGCCTTGTACAACCATCAGTTTCTACTATGAAGATTGAATTTCACATTGTTTTTTTGAGGAGTATCAATTTCGGATAACATTATGAAATATTCTTTAGATGTGCTGTGTGGCAAGCAGTGCGAGGTGCTCTTTTATGGTGCTATGGGAACATTGTATGATTATGACAAACTACCGAAAAAGCAAACTGCTTTAGCTGATTGCTTGTTTACACCTTCCAAAAACACTAAACCACACTAATCTACAAAAAAAACACAGATTACTCTCATCACTCTGTTTTGAGCAATTGGCTCCCTGTCATATGCTCCAATTGTTCTTTATGCCTTTTTCTTCTTTTACATCCAGTTCTCCATCCCCTCGCTCTTCTGCTAAACACGTAATGTTAAAACTGGTTCAGAGGTGGTAAGAACAATACTTCTTTGTGTGTTATTTTGAAATTTTACTTTACAAATGGCTGGATGTTGCTATGTAGATGCTGCATGCAAAAACAAAACCAGAGGCACCGTATTTGCAGTTTATTATTAAGAAAAAAACATTCATCAATGTTAACATTTCACTCATATTGGAGACTGTCGCACTGCAGCTAACATTTTTATTTTTATCTGTCCTCTTGAGCAGCATTTTAGAGAATTTTAGGGACTTTTTTCTAGGATTTCCTCTTAAGTCTCTTTAGGTTTTAAAAAGACTACAATGATGTTTTGCAACAAAATGTGGAATACTATGCAGAAACTAATGTTTATGGCACATTATGAGACTTTAATGATGGGTAAAGATGCGCCAGTCAGACCTGATTTCAATTTTGATATTTTTTCTGGTTTGCTTTATATGTTTTAAAACCTTAAGCTCATAAAACAAGAAATGTGCTGCAGGACATAGTTTTGAATCTAGAAAATGGGAATTACAAAATGATATCCATTAAAGTATCAAAGCTTATTCCAAATCTGAAGCATTTTTGTGCTAACTTTAAAGTGCATCATATTACAGTAAATAGTAGATAGAAGTAATTGTAAAATCATAGTTTTTTTATTATTATATACTTAATTTCAGTTAAACATAGTAACATTGACTGATTCCCATCTCTGGGCAATTGATTGGTGCATCTAGCGATAACATAACCCTGCCATTTGAGCACTGTGTGTGTGTTCTGTAAGGCCACATATGCTGCGCTAGCTTGCAGTGAATTTTGCTATTATTCCTGCTTTACTAAACATGTTCTGGTCTTGTTTAGTAGCCAAGGCTATTGTCTATGTCACTCGATTGACTCTGAGACACAGTATATGTCAGAAAATGAGGTAATTTGTCATAATGTGTAGTTCAGAATCCCTACTTAGGTGGTTGAGTAGTTCCAAAAGTTGAATTTGCATTATTTCTGTTCTTTCATGTAGACACTCTCACATTACTGCACACAGACATTCATATTCAAGTCACCCTATGAAGCAAATGCCTTGTTAGCAATAGGCTATAAAAGATATAAGTTGTGTGATGGTTGAACATCATCTTCTGTATGTCTTTAATTGGATTAATCACGTTTAATTACCTTATCCTATATTATTCTTCAAAATCTTGGTTAGATGTGATTTAATTTTTTGGGGGCTCTTGTGCATGGAATAAAGTTGAAATTGCATTTGTGTGGTGAAGAAGCTTTACTAACAGCAGTTCTAGTGAAAAGTTAGTAACATCTGTCTTGTTTTCCTTCATTTTAGCTCAGTGGAAAGTGTGTTAAAAACACTGGTGAAAAACTGCAGACCGTAAGTCCATTTTAAATATCTTTTATCATCTTATGTCATTGACATGTCATTTCAGGATTTTTTATGGGTTGCTTGAGGGATTAATTTAAAGGCAAATTGAATGACGTAATTTCAACAAACTGTGTTATGTTGCTAAATGGAGTCTTATGGATTTAGTCTCAAACTGTGTTTCTTGTGTTGTCAACACAACAGCAGGTCCAGAGCTGTGGCCATGCAGGTATCTTAGGCAAGCTGTGGAACTCGTACCTTAGTTTGCATTACCAGAGGAGATAAGCCTATTACCTCACCTAATTCTGTCTTCAGTTAGAGTTCCTGTAGCTGCGAGAAGAGGGAGTCTTTTGTGTGCTGGTCAGACTCTTGGGATCAGTAGTTAGTCAGGGAAAGAGCCTAAATTTAATGTTAAGTGAAGAAGATCACTGATTTTAAACACATGGTAATGTTAAAAAAATGTTACCATGGAATGCCCTGTTGTCCCATATTGAAATGCTAGAAACTGCAGTGTCATTCAACCGCATGTGCTTCATTTTTTCATGCAGATATAATGTGACACATACAGGGAACCTGCAACATTATGACTTTATGGTGATTCAGTGCCACCAGAAAGTATTCACACTTTTATGTTAGGAAAGATCAAATATTTTGCTGCTAGAGGTACTTTACCAGAGATACTAAGCTATTGTTTTGAATAGATATGAAGGCTATCATTATGAATCATGTTTGGTGGATCTTTGAGATAAAACTGTTTTGGTGGAAGTGTAGCAAAATAAAATGTTGAAAGTGCTTTTTTTCATGCTACTTTCTGCCGCCTCTTGTGCCTAGTTGATTCATAACGTCTTTCTGTTTAATATTTAGCATCTGTTTGTTTTCTTGTTTAAAGGAGCACAATCTTTACTCAATACCTCATTCATATCATTTTGAATCATGCCTTCTTTTCCCTGTCTGTTTTTAATTGATTTATTGTGACAAAAGTGATTCTGATTTTGATTTCCTTGGTTTCTTCAGGTACTTCTCAGAGAGTGCTACCCAGGAGATGCTGGATGAGTGGAGGCCTCTCCTTTGTCCCTTTGATGTCACCATGCAGAGAGCAATAAGCTATTTTGAGCTTTTCTTACCCACAACTCTGTCTCCTAAGCTGCATCATAAGGGGTTTAAGTAAGAAACATCTCACCCTCTCCTACTTATAAATATGATAATAAAGATATTATTTGTGTCTGAAACCTGTTTATCTTGGTTAAGAAAAACTGTTAATATATTTTGAATCGGATAAATAAAAAAATACTGAGTGAATGAATAGAGTGACGTGCTTGCTGTTCTTGGTCAGTTATGTCAGCCATTTACAAAGGCTGCTGACTCAGACGTCATGATAGCTGCTTCGGGCTGGCAAGGATAATGGAATAAGTGTTTGTGAGAAAATGCCGTATCTAATTTTAAGCCGTTGAGATGAGAGCCATAAAAAGATCCAAGGCCCAGTTAGCTGTTTTCATAAACACACAAATTAAAATTAAAAATTTTTTTTTAGCATGACCAAATCTTTCTTTAGATTAAAAAAAAAAGAGTATTACTACATGATAGTTTTGAAGTTGTATGATTTCTTTATGATTCATTTAATGTTAGTAATACCGGGGAGGCATCTCTGATAGTAACCCTCATGTATTAAATGGCCTGTTAAGTTATAAACATACTTTAAAGTGTTTTATTCTATAAAGTGTTCACTTTGTATTCATAAGCATTCAATTATCTCATACTAACATTTGCTTATTTTCATAGGTTGTGGTTCGACGAGCTGATTAACTTATGGGTGTCGGTGCAAAATCTCCCAAGCTGGGAAATTGTGAGTTGATTCACAGTTTTAAAATGCTCCAGATGTGCAGCAGGAAGCTTCTAGGTTGTTTTTGTAACACTGTTGTCTGCATATTTACAGCACCTGGTTAATCTGTTTGCCCGCTTGGCCAATGACAACATCGGCTACATTGATTGGGACCCTTACATTCCCAAGGTTTGCTACACTTTTTTTTCTGAATCACTTTCTTCATCTACCCGTTAGTGTACCGAGGTCTTGTTTTAATAAATCTGTGGCATGCTCACATCTGTTTATGTGATTTGCATGCCGTTGCATTTGCCGTTTGTCCCAGAAACAAGCTATCAAGTTTCCCTCTTGAATTTACTCCCTGACTGAGATGGAGAGTGACTTGCATCATGTTTGTTTCCTCTGAGTGACACCAGTTTGTGCAACAGATGGACATTAATATCCCTGAGCTATTGAGCACAGTTATATCATGTGTTTTTGATCTGTTTCGCAATGAGCTAGTCTATATCAAAGTAGTGTACCGAGAAAATTGAAGTTGTTTTCACCCAACTGTTTCAGATTTTCACAAGAATTTTGAGGAGCTTGAATCTTCCTGTTGGGACCAGTCAGATGATGGTTTCACGATACGTCACAAATGCCTACGATATCAGCCATGTGGTGCTTTGGGTTTCATCCCTCCTGGTTAGATCACAAGCCAATATGTTATGCTAATCTTGTTGTTTTTATTCCACACCGTCTTTAATTGATCTTTGCTGTGGCAATTTCAGGGAGGACCCAGCAAACAGACTCAAGCACAGCTCAGTGGCCTTTTCAACAGCATCACCTCCTTCTTCCACCCATCAAACCATGGCCGCTGGTTGGTGAGTCACAGTGTATTTCTCGTCAAAGGCTGTAAAACTGAAAACGTGTCAAGAACAAAAACAGCCATAATTTGTGCTTCGCAAAAAATGTAATTGAACTTTCACAGTATTTTGTTATTTTACAACAAAAGACATCAAAGTATTTTATTGGGATTTTATATGATTGATAACACTCCAAACTGCATTAATCCACTTCTGTGTCACTAATTTTTACCTTTTGCAAAATACCTCAAGTTCAATCAGATTAGATGTTGCTCTAATTTTGTAGTTTGATCTAGCTCTGGACTTTGACTGAACCATTCCTACACATCATGATGCTGCCACCACCATATATTACACCCCCCAGTAGTGTCATGTATTCAATTTGAAAAAGTTGAATTTGACCACTTGTCTTGCCTTGGGCCTTTTGGCTGCTTCTGTGATTAATGATTTTCTTGCCCAGTTTGTCGAATTACTTTGACCTCCATGTGTTGGTAGGTTTGCATCTGCACAATACCGTCTCCATTTTCAGATGATGAATTGAAAAGTGTTAAGTGAGTCAGTGCCATTGTTAAAGCGTGGGTTATTGTTTAAAACTCAAAACTGCGTTAAACTGCTCTACAACTTTCTCCCTGACATGTCTGCTGTGCTCCTTGGTGTTTGTGATGCTGTTTGTTCACTAATGTTCATCAAACTCTGAGTCTTTCACTGAACTGCTGGATTTATTCTGAGAATTATAAGTTATATTTAGGGCTATCATATTTAATTGGACTGCATTCAAATGTATTCCACATTTTTCCGATTTTTACTTGTCTGACCATTTTTAAAACTTCTACCAATTTCCTTTCACTTAAGTCATCAATCACATAAAATCCCAAGTAACTGGATATAATTTTTGAAATTACCACTTTTTGAGAATGCCAGTAAATAACTAACCAGTAATTTACAAAGCAAAGGAATGAAATGTGTGTCTTTTTGCTCTTCAAGTAAATTATTCCTGAAATTAATTTTAACTTCCTGCATCATAGAATAATGACGGGGCACATTGTACTCATGGAAGGCTTCTAGGGCCTGTTTACTGTCTAGGTTTACATTGGTAGCTGGCTCATAAATAAGAGCAGGACACGTGGGAGAGACGGCAGCAGAGTTATTAAAGGTCACTGGCAGCGCGGCCGCATGCCTTTCTGTTTTGAGGATGCCTTGCACTAGATATGAAGCTGCACAGACGGCAACGTGCTCTCGTACACAAACCTTTATTCTTTGCCAAGGTGATGAGTTCTGTTTATTTGAGGCAGTCGCTTTGGTGTGTGAAATGTTCCACTACTTAACTCTAGCTTTTGATGTTACATGTAAACAAAGTGTTAAAACTAAGCAAGAGAAACATACAGGCTCAATTTCTAATGTTTTTTTATGGATTTGGACTAGATTGGATGTCCTTTTTGAAACCCATCTTTTTTTTTTTACTAAAAAGCTGCCATCCTTTGCACAAGAAGACATAAGGAACAAGATAAAACTGTTCACAGTATATTTGTTTGTGTCTGTATGTGTCCATTATGTCATCTGTGTCTCTAGATACTCCTTGCGACACCCTACACCTTTTCATGTGCAAACAAAGACCTGTTGTCTGCCTCTGTCTCCCCTTTGTCATGTATTTGTCTTTCTGTCCTTTTTGTCCTGGTGTCCAGATGAAGCTCATGAAGCTGCTGCAGCGTCTCCCAGCCAGCGTGGTTCGGAGGCTTCACCGGGAGCGCTACAGAAAGCCCTCCTGGCTGACCCCGATCCCGGACACTCACAAGCTCACCGAGGAGGACATCACAGAGTTTGTGCAGAGCATGATGCAGCCAGTTCTGCTGGCCATGTTCAGCAAGACAGGCAGTCTGGATGCAGCCCAGGCCCTGCAGAACCTAGCTTTGATGCGCCCTGAGTTAGTCATCCCCCCTGTGCTTGAGAAGTAAGTTTGTGCTGTGCATTTGAATTGCCCTGTGTGTCCTGGTATAAAATGAGCCACAGATTAAACAAATGGCTGATTGTTTTTTTTTCTTTCCTCTGTAGAACATATCCTGCTCTGGAGACTTTGACTGAACCCCACCAGCTGACAGCCACTCTGAGCTGCATGATTGGTGTAGCACGTAGCCTAGTGTCAGGTGGGCAACGCTTTCCTGAGGGACCCACTCACATGCTGCCCCTGCTCATGAGAGCGCTACCGGGTGTGGACCCCAATGACTTCAGCAAGTGCATGGTGCGCTCCATGGCTCGTTTATCTTCTTTCTGCTTTCTTGCTTTGCTTTTCTAGTTTTCTTTTTTGGGAGCTTGGGGGTAAACTGCATACAATTGACCAAAACATCTATCGTTTTCCTACAGATCACATTCCAGTTCATTGCTACATTTGTGACTCTTGTGCCTTTGGTGGATTGTTCGTCTGCCCTACACGAAAGAACTGATTTGACCGAGGTAAATTATCACAACTTTGCAATAGTTCTCATAAGTAAATCAGTGATGCCCTATGGTGGTTGCAAAAGCTTTTATGACATGGTTTGTGTGACCTGCTAGGTGGAAAGGGAGATGTGCTCTGCGTCTGCTGAGTTTGAGGACTTTGTGCTTCAGTTCATGGACAGGTAAGTAATTTTAAAACAAATAGTCTGCATGTTAGAACCAAATACCTCAGCATTTGTTTCATAAAAGATGGCTGTAAGATGACTGCTTGAGAGCCTTTCTCATCTCAAGACAAAAAGAAAGTAGTTGGATGTTTGTCATGAACAGGTAAACATGCAAAACAGTTTGCTCAGTTTGTTTTTCTTTTCGTACAGATGCTTTGCCCTGATAGACAGCAGCACTCTGGAACAAACCCGAGAGGAAACAGAAACTGAGAAAATGACTCATTTGGAGAGTCTAGTAGAGCTTGGACTCTCCTCCACCTTCAGCACCATCCTCACGCAGTGCTCCTTGGACATTTTCAAGGTGACTTTTCTGGACTCTAGTTTGAGGCAGAGCCCATTGCCTCAAACCATGTGCCTCCAAATGACATGGCCCATAAGTATTTCAGTAGCATTTTGGAAAGTTTACATATTTTAACATTTTATCCTTGTAAACATGCATTGATTAAAACTCAGCCTCCAGGTGTAATTTTTCTCATGTTGGCTCCATTCTCCAGTTATTTGACGTCTGTTCTGTCATCTTTTTATTTCCAGGTGGCTTTGGAAAAAGTTTTTAATTTTGCCACCACCAACATCTTTGAGACGCGCGTAGCTGGAAGAATGGTGGCTGACATGTGTCGAGCTGCTGCCAAGGTAAGTCTTACTAATTCGTTCCCTCCATGTCGTCCAAAAGCACCTTCTCTTCTGCTAACACCTCATCAAAAACTTCTGTATTTTTCAGTGTCACCCTGCGGAGTCGCTCAAAGTGTTTGTTCCACATTGCTGCAATGCCATAAACCAGATTGCTGCCAGTAAGTCAACAAAACACACAGAAGGCGTAAAGAGTTTGCAGATATTCTACTCTTTATTTCCCTGTTAGTTCCTTATTGTTTACCGGATTTACTTATTTTTATAAACAGATGAGGAAGTGCTGAACGAGGAAGAGCTTGATAAGGAGTTTCTATGGAATCTGCAGCTGCTGTCTGAGGTAAATTAACTCACTAACTTCATATTTCCTCGTTATTTAATATCCTCTGCTACAACAATGATTTTTCTACCATTTTTTTCCAAACGAACCTCAGGTAACCCGTGTGGACGGTGACAAGCTCATCCCCTATCGCTCTGACCTGGTCCAGATTTTGCAACTGACCCTTCACCTCAAGTGTAAGCAGGGCTACATACTAGCCTGCAACCTGTTGCACCACATCCTGCGCTCCACTGCCCTCATCTACCCCACAGAGTACTGCAGCGTGCCTGGAGGCTTCCACCAGCCCGTCTGTGACTACCTCCCCATCAAGGTGCTAAATGTTAACTCTAAATGTCATTAGCATTATCAAATTTGTTTCAGCTGAAATATAAAGAAGTTCTCCACAGTTATTTCATTTTCTGATGATACAGTTTGATTATAAGTAGTAATTCAGAAAGGAATTTTTGTTTGAAAAACAAATAACTTTGCCATTTCATCCCTTAAGTCTGATTAAATGCCCTTTTTTAATTCACAAAATAGATGTCATGCTTTTTATGTTTCATTTTTATGTGTTTTGTTTCGTTGTAGGACTGGGGCCGGCCTGGAGATTTGTGGAACTTGGATATCCGGTGGCATGTCCCGAGTGTTGAAGAAATCTCGTTGGCTTTCTACCTGCTGGACCTGCTTCTCCAGCCTGAACTCCAGCGCCTGCAGAGATTCTCAAAAGGAGAACAGGAAATGAGCAGGTGAGAAAAGCTCAGTGTGGTCTCGCTAGTTTTTATTTTGGTCATCAGAAGTGTTTATAGTCTCGTGTTTTCCAGAGACGACGTGCTGCAAAGCCTCACCATTGTTCAGCACTGTCTCCTGGGAGCAGGAAGTCTGATGGCTCCACTGAAAGGAGAGCCAATCCCTGACCTGTGAGCAATTACATTTATATTTATAATATATTATTATAAATGTATTTATAATAAACTTTACTCTGAAAGAAAAAACTTCTTTTTTCTCTAAGCCGTGGAAAAAATGCAGGGCTGTCTCGCAAAAGTTATTTTCAGTATAAATTTGATCTTTAAGATCCTCTTTTTTCCTCAGGGTTCACAGCCTGGTGAATCTGGATGAGACTACCCTTTACACGGGAATGGATTATGGTAAATCACCATCTCACAAAATTAAAGGATAGATTTTCCAACAGAAATTTTAGTTCATTGTTCTATTCTGATTCTGCCAATTCTCTGTATCTGTAGATAAGACCAGAGAGAACTACAGAGATGCAATTTGTAACGTCATGAAGCAACTCCTGCGTTAGTATTCACCAATCTGCTATTTTGCTACAGCTATTTAATATTTAACTGCTATATATATTTTTCAGTCATGATATTTATGGGGGATTTTTAAATTATTTTTTTTTGCTCTATTTGCAGATTATATTCTGGAGCACTCTGAGGATGACACAAAGTCTCTTTTCTCCATCATCAAGGTGGGCAGGAAGTAAAACAGACTTGAGTAATGCTCTGAAAGACACAACTGAGCCGATTCTAAGCTTGTAAATTCACTGAGAAGAAAAGTTGAACACAATGAAGAAGAAATCCCACTGGGATGTTATTATGTAGACTTAATAATGACTTTGTAACTTAATCAGACAGATGTTTTTGCTTTCTGTGACATGTTACATAGCCAAATACAATCTCTGGTGGCAATCTCAAGATGGCTCTAGAAGTGCTGGGTCCTTGCAAGTTAATTCATTTACACAGACATTTCTTACTGCTCCTTCTGGGTGACAGTCTACTTTTTCAGTACATGGAAAAACGTCTTAGGTGTATTTTGTTTCACATAACCTGAGCCATATTTGCCATCTTGAATCACATTTGTTTTTCAAGAACTTGTAGTTATGTGCAGGTCTGGGCATAACTGATAACTTTTCTGATTCTCTTTTCAGATAATCAGTGATCTTCTGCACTTCAAAGGTTCTCACAAACATGAGTTTGACTCCCGCTGGAAAAGCTTCAATCTTGTGAAGAAATCTATGGAAAACAGAGTGAGTGTCCAGGTTTTGCTTGTTTGTTCCATGTAACACTTCTAATTTAGAGTCAGTCTTAACAACACAGTTGCACCAAAGACACAGTAGTTAGAGTAAGTTAGAGTTATGGACGCTGGCTGGTGATTTAAAGAGTCTAACATGTTGTTGTGTCTGCAGCTTCATGGTAAAAAGCAACACATCAGAGCTCTGCTCATTGACAGAGTCATGCTCCAACATGAGGTAAGCGACTTTTCCAAATCTCAATTTTGTTTAATTAGAGAACATAATACATATATTCACATTGTTCTGTAAAAGTCTCTGACTCATGATACATGCTGAGTCGTTTTAAAGTAGTCAAAATGACTCAGCATGTATTTTCTTCCAACTTTAGCTTCATGAGAGTTTTTAATCTGTTAATTCAAAGCTATAAGAAAGTGTTTGGATTTTGTCAAAGCAGAATATTATCCTTAAGGTATTACACAAACGTCTAGTGCTCAATCAGGAACTTCCTGTCTGAATTCTGACTCATCTCGCTGTGTGAAAGCAGAAAAATAAAATGTTTCCTATCAAAAGGAAACATTTGTGGTTTTTGACTTTTCATGATATGGTGTAAGTAACGATAGAAGCAGTGAGAAAAGCACAAACCAGAATGCAATATGAATCAGTCGTGAACTTATCATTTACTATGTGACGCTTTCCAGCTCCATTAGGCATTTTTTCTAGCAAGACTTGAGCTACATTTAAGTTCAAATAGTTATCGGCAGCATATGGATGTGTTTTTACATTCATAACTTTTAAATGGTTGTTCTTTTAGCTGAGGAAACTGACAGTGGAGGGCTGCCAGTATAGAACCACTCACCAGGAGCTCATGAAAGACTTGCTTAGACTCTCCACAAGCACATACAGCCAGGTGAGTTTTACGGGGTACATTTTCTTTTCTTCTTTGACAAAGTATTACATTTAATTTGTGTTTTGGTCTTTTTTATATATAAATTCACATTTTATTACACTAAATTAGAACTTTTAATTCCTTCCAGATTCGCAGCAGAGCTCAGAGTGTGTTGTTCACGGCACTGGGGACCTACAATTTCTGCTGCAGGGACCTGATCCCACATGTCCTCAAGTTTCTCAACCCAGACAACAGCCAAGTGACTCAGCAGCAGTTCAAAGTATGGCCATCATCTCCATAGCACAAGCTTCCAAGCAAATTGTTTACCATGGTATTTTTAGATAATAATAATAATCTATGTTATAACTCTATATGTTCCAGGGGGCTTTGTACTGTTTGCTTGGGAATCACAGTGGAGTGTGTCTGGCTAATCTACACGACTGGGAGTGCATTGCTCTCACGTGGCCTGGGATTGTACGTTCTGGCCTCAGCTCCGCCATGTCTCTTGAGAAACCTTCCATTGTGCGACTTTTTGATGACCTTGCAGACAAAATCCATCGCCAGTACGAGACCATCGGCATCGACTTCTCTGTGAGTTCCTGCACTGGATTAAAACCAGCATGTCTGATACAACACTGGAAGCTGGAAATTGAAAAGCATTTATTTATGTAGCTTAATTAAAGTCTTTTTATGCCCAAATGTTTTACAAAGTCAGAAAAATTATATTAACATAAACATTTTTCTAAAGCATCTCACAGTTGATGATTTATTAAGTATTGAAATGTTTCAAAACATTTTCAGTCATATTTGAAATATACCATTTGATGCCCTTTGAAATCTGAAACATATTGATATGATAGTTTTATCATTAGTTATGAATTTATCTGTAAGTGGATGGTAGAACTGCACAATATACTGAATCACAACCTTCGTTGTGACATCAGGAAATGCTAATGACTGTTTGGATCCAATATTTGGTAGCATACTGTATCTCGGGTGTCATGCAGTCTGCATATAGACAATGCACTTGACCAGCTCCAACTCCCCTTAATAAGGCATGTTTTAAGTGGCTAAGATGCTAAACTCACTGAGGACATTATGTAATTGTAAAGAAAGAAAAGAGTCTGAAAAAATGTGAGTTAATGATATAAATATTGAAATTGCAATTTTCAGCCATACTATTGGGGTTACATATGTTTCTGATATCAATCAGCCCTCCTGAATCGTAAAACTTAAAAGATCTTCCTGTTTGAGCAAAGGCCGTAACGTTGTAAAGTCTGGTGGACATTTCAGAATCATAAAGGCGTCTATGGCCGCTTTGGACTATGCTTTGTGCAGTCAATCACTCCTTCCTTTAGTTTGTTAGAACTGTGCCGATATAAACAATCTCTGACATAATCTTTTTGGTTCCTTTAGATCACAGAGGAGTGCTGTGCTGTGGCAAAACTGCTAATGACAACAGGAAGTCCTTTCCCTAATGAACCTGTGCCGTCTGACAAGGAATCAGAGGAGGGTCTGAAACGACAGAAGCTCAAAAACTCTGAGGCTGTCGAGTAAGTTTTGCTCCAGCAGCCCAACGGTTCAAAAACCCTCAACACCCACGGCTTGTTGAGATATTTAATCTAAACTAGACTTGCACCAGCCATTTTTTGTATAAATCTTTGACCTGCCTATTCTAACTTTAATCAGATTTTTTTTAACAATGGTTGTTTCCAACCTTCTTGTTGGGAGTGATTATTAGCTATTTATGGTAGAAGCAGAAACAACCTTCCATGCATGAAATCAATTATGGCTAAAGAGGGTTTTACTTACATTTTAAAACAAAGAATGAATGATTATGGCATTTATATTTTTAAACTGTCTTTATTATCCTATTTACAGATTTAGTACCAAATGCACACATGCAGTATATTCCCTAGAAAATGTTTAACCTTACATTAACCCAGAGATATTCATAAGGCTGCCAGGTTTCTACTAGTCTTCCTCCAAATTTGAAAAGTATCAAACAGCCAATATGCCTCTAGTTAAAAAAAATACAATTTCCTTTTAATCAGCCAAACAAGTTGTATAAAACAAGATTAAAAGGAAATAGTATTTTTTTTTAAATAAAGAAGTTATACATCATCACATAACAGATGGGAAACTAACTCTTTTTTAATTTTTTGCAGAAAGTACAAAGGTCTCATTGGGGATTTGATAGACTGTGTCAGCGACAGAAACCTGTAGGTTGCTCTAATCTACTTTGAATACATTTCTTCAGATTACCTTATTGCTGCCAATAACGCTCGGCTCTTTATTGCTGTAGGCCCTGGAAGTTTGAGCACATTTCAATCGGTTTTCTGTCGTTGCTGCTGCGAGACGACCACCAGCTTCCTCCTGCTGCTGTCACATTCTTCGTGAAAAGTCTCAACCACGATTCCCTCTACGTCCGCAAGGTGGGGCACACACTGAGAAGGCGTGTAGAAACCCTGTTTGTAGAGCCATCTTATAAAGCATTGTTTGAAATGTATTATTATTCTCCATTAGGTGGCAATATCAGCCGTGGCTGGAATCATGAAACAAATAAAGAGACCTCATAAGAAAGTCCCGGTCAGCCCGAAGGAGATGTCCAAGGACTGTAAGGGTATCCTTGTCTAGTTTTCTTTTGCATGTTGTTTGAAATTGTTTTTAAATCTTGACTTTGTTCAGTCGTTTTAAAAATCTGCTTTTTTTTCTTAGGTGAGACGGTGGAGCTTGGTCAGATTGCAGCAGGAGACCGTTCAGACAACCAGTGGCTCCAGTATAACAGCAGCAACCTGCCACGCAAACAGGAAGAGTGGGAGCAATGTGTATTTGTGGAAAAGACACATTGGGGATACTACTGCTGGCCAAGGTTTCTGATTTAATGACAATATTTCTCTGCTTTGTCCGACTCTGTCATTTAAAAAATTTCTGGCTGTTTTTCAACCAAACCGTTCATACTCATTATTTTGAATCATATTTGATCTTTAGAAAAATGCTGATCTATGCACCTGAAGAGGAGCAGCCCCCACAGAATCTAAGCAGAGAAGAAATGACTGAGGTTTGTGCACTAAAACAACACTAAACACTAAAACAACATCTACAGGTCACGCTATTGTCATTTACTAAAAGTTTATGCTCTTCTCTCTAGCGGGAGCTGATCATCTTTGACCATTTCACTGACCCAGTGTTTATCAACCAGTTTATTGAGTTTCTCTCTCTGGAGGATCGAAAAGGCAAAGACAAGTTCAGCCCTCGCAGGTTCTGCTTGTTCAAGGTGAGACCCGATGCAAACAGCTGGGTTGGAAAACAAAGCCGAAAACACTGATGCACATTTTTCCTCTGCCTCCTGATCTTCCAGGGATTGTTCAGAAATTTTGGAGATGCGTTTCTGCCCGTGTTGCAGCCGCATATGGAACGGCTGGTTTCAGATTCGCATGAGAGCAAGCAGCGATGCGTTGCTGAGATCATCTCTGGACTGATACGAGGCTGCAAACACTGGAGCTTTCCAAAGGTAGATTTATTATGTCCCATGTTTGTTGTTTTCCTGTTTTTGACTCTGCAACATGGATCTGCAACCTGCATGTGGCTCCGCTGTTACTCTTAAAGCTTTGATCAAAAATGCTAAAGGACTGAGCAATTGTATAGCATATTATAAAATGCTAGCCATAGGTGTTTGTTAATGCAATATATGCATACAATTTCTACAGAGATGGACAGTAAAAGTGTCACAGTTTCGTTTTTAATTAAGTATTTCTTTTTGTCATTTGCAAATCTGTATTTTTTCTTCAGTGAGAAAAATCTGAACAAATTTCCTAGAACAAAAAGGAGCTTTTTTGTTTTGTTTGGATAGATTTAGTCTATTTAGACCGAAGCTAAAAATGGCTTTTAGGGTTGTAAAGGTCACTGACTCTTGCTCTCTGGTGTGTTTTCGTTTCATTTCTTTAACAATGCAAATGTGTTCTGTCGGCAGGTTGAGAGCCTTTGGGAGCTGCTGTGCCCTTTGCTTCGCACTGCGTTGTCCAACATCACTATAGAAACCTATGCAGATTGGGGTACCTGCATCGCCACAGCCTGCGTAAGGCCTTTTTGCTCAAATGATCATTGTGCTCCCATAACGCTTTCTCTTACGTTCAACTTGAGTTGCTTAAGTTGTCTGCTGTTTCTTTGACTCTGACAGGAGAGCAGAGACCCACGCAAGCTTCACCGGCTGTTCGAGATGCTCATGGAATCTCCTGTCAATGGAGAGGGGGGCTCTTTTGTCGATGCCTGGTGAGTACAGACATCAGCTGTGCGGTGCTGCAGGATGTCATGTGACATGAGCCTCTCTCAGCGCCAATAGAGAGCTGCTGAATGGAAAATAATTAGAGAGGCTTAATACCTCTAAAGAGGAGCTGTTTAGCTGGAATGCTCAGACAGATGGCAGGTAGACATAAAGAATAGTGGTGTGTATCTTCAGGAACAGTAAGGCTAAAAATAAGTTGGTGTTGGAGTAATGTACACAGAGAACTGCAGACATTGAAGCAGGAAAAGATGCATTTCAGGAGGTGGAGGGAGACAATTTTCTTCCTTAAATCAATACTTTAGTTTTACACAACCTGCATATCATGGAACTTTTCTCTAAGTCTCATTCCTTTCCAGGCATCATCTTGTATTTCTTATTTTGAAACATCTTTTAAATGATGCTGTGTTAACCATGAACTATATGCATATAGTAAAGATAAAATCTCCTCCTTGGCTTCTGATATTTGATATTTAACTCGGATGTTTATCATTCTGTTGAAATGTATGTTGTCTTGTAGAAATCTACATTTTTGTTTTCATTTTGTTTAGAGTGTAGTTTCTTGAGATATTAGTTTCTCCACTGCCTTCCTGTAGTGCATTACTTGTGACTAAATTTCCTGCTTGAATAAATGAAAAATAATATTTTGTTACATTCACCAAGCAGTAATGCTGTTTCTCTCTCTGATGTTACTGAGCCAAACAAACTGTGAGAGTTCTCCTGTGTCTCCAGTCGTCTCTACGTGCTGCAGGGTGGACTAGCCCAGCAGGAGTGGCGTGTTCCTGAACTTTTGCACAGATTGCTTCAATATCTGGAGCCCAAACTCACACAAGTGTACAAGAATGTACGGGAACGTATAGGAAGGTGGGTGATTTTCTTTTTCATGTTTTTGCTTGTTCAACTCATAGTAAAAATAATGTTTCATATATTCACATGTTAATCTCATCTCGTTTCTACTTTGTTGCCTTTCCAGCGTCCTCACATACATCTTCATGATTGACGTCAACTTGCCTTTCACTCAGCCAACCTCCTCACCACGCATCTCAGACTTCACGAAGCGGATCCTGTTGAAGCTCAAACCTCTGACTGAGGGAGACGAGGAAATCCAGAACCATGTGATTGAAGAGAATGAGGTGGAGGAGCAGGACGAACGAACACAAGCAATAAAGTTACTAAAAACAGGTGAGTTACAAACCGTTCGCTCTCCCCGAAAGACGCAAAACGTTCAGGAGCGCTTAGCAACAGAAAATAGATTTAGTTATGATAAACTCCAACATTCAGAGCAGTTGGGCGTCATCCCAGTTTTAATTTTATATTTCTACAGTGCTCAAGTGGTTGATTGCAAGCGCTGGTCGCTCTTTCACCACGGCCGTCCCAGAACAACTACAGCTGCTTCCTCTCCTCTTCAAGGTAGAATACAACCTTATTTACACCTTTGACCTTTTAGTGTCATCCAGCTTTCATTCTCGTGAATATGTGCACCACAGAATGAACGTTCTCTGTTCTGTTTCCCAGATTGCTCCAGTTGAAAACGATGACAGCTATGATGAACTGAAGAGGGATGCAAAGACCTGCCTGTCTCTGATGTCTCAGGGTCTCCTCTACACAGATCAAATCCCCTTGGTTCTCAGTGTCCTAAAAGAGGCGAGTCTTCTGGACGCTAAAGCTGAAAAGCAAACCTGTAGTGCTTCTCGTCAAAAGTTTTGGTTTTTTAACACACCTTTTTATTTTATTTGAAGACAGTTAATCTGACATTCTTTGCATATTTTTTTCCAAATACATTTTACACAAGAAGAATATTGACTGCATTTCCCTTTCACACACAAATTATATTAATAGCCAGCCAAATGCTTAGATTTGCATTCCTTTAAGAGACCAGAAGTCCACTTTGACCTCGGTCTCTCTCACACCAGCGGTTACCTTCAGCCTTCAGGGCTAAATAATTTGGTTTAATTCCTAATTGAAAATGCCCAGAGTTATCTGCTGTGGGTCACATATCAATCGCTTGTATTTCTTAACAGATTCTCACTTCAAACCTCCTCAACAATCTATCTAGGTTCTTTTTTTTAAAGAACTACAACTATTTTGAAACATGCAAAATTAAAAAGTGAGACTAAAGTATGTTTGAAGATTCATTTTGGGATTTGCAAGCTCTTTCTTGCAAAAATTAATAGTGTAATACAACCAGGTGATAAAGTGCATCTTTTGGTTCCTCAATTACAAAGAACCTGATCTTAACTGGGCAGCAGTCCAGTACATCCATTGTTCCTCTTGTGAAACAAAGGCTTGAATTATCTTATTAACGTACTCTGTTGTGTTCCAGATTGCTGGTAGCAGCTCTTGGCACGCCCGCTACACGGTGCTCACTTACCTCCAGATCATGGTTTTTTACAACCTGTTCACATTCATGAGTGACCAGAAAGCAGTGAAAAACGTGCGGGGCCTGGTGATTGAACTCCTGGAGGATGAACAGCTTGAGGTAAAAAAAAAAAAAATGTCAACCATTATAAAGATAAAAAGCATTTATCCTGTCACCAATCATATGCTATGATTATAAGAACAATCACAAAGCTTTTGGCTGGTGTATGCTTGTTTATGCTAGCAGACACTTGCCGTGTCTTTCAGCTTTACTGTAGTGATTCAGCATTCTGCTCCCGGCTCTTTACTCCACCCTCCCCAGTCTTCTTTCTGTTTCTATGGAAACCAGTGGCTGCAGTAATCTGTTGCTATGGAGATGTTGTTCACAATTTGATGGAGGACAAGAGGGAGAGGAAAAGGAACAGAGACAAAGAAAGTGTGTGTCTGCGTGTGAGTGGGCAGAGAGTGAAACTATCCGTTTTATTTGACCTTATAAACTAACCTGAGCCTCGCCTATGGACCTGAGCAATTTATGACGCTTTTGACAATAAATTACCTAAAAACGTCACCTCAGAACAACACCGTTAAGAACACACTGGTCTTTTATTTCTGAGTTTGTGTGAGAATTTTTACTGCACAATGTATAACAGAGATTAGTAGCTTCACTCACTGGTTTGCTCCAGTTGCCAAACTGGTGGCTGCTTCTAGCCACTGGGCACAAACTGTACCTCATCAAGTTGTTTGCTGTTCTTGTTTTTTTCCTACTGTGCAGCAGGAAAGTCTGACTCGGTAGAAACCTTTTTACTTTATTTGTATTTTAAGTAGCAGTGGTTTTCAACAGGGACATTCAAAAAAGCAGAATTTAATTTGTTTGACAGCATTGAAGTTATTGTATTATTTTGAAAATACATTAGAGGAATCTTCAGTTTGTTTTTTCTCAACCATCTTAAGAAATTAGAGCGTCATTGGAAGGTTTTGTTTTAGTAATTTCATTCAGACTTTGAAACACTCATAGATTCATTACTCAATTCAATTAATCAATAATTATGATGATTGTAGCTTGTATCTAATGAAAACTCCAAATGCGTTTTTTGAGAAAATTAGAATATTACCTAGTAAATCAGATTCTGAGTAGAGGGAAGCAGGCATTTCTGTAGACACCTGCATCGTCTTTGGAGTTGACAAAACACAGTAGATCAATGCAAGCAAACGACATGGAAAAGACAACATAGTGGTTAAGTCTGTGTATGTTGGCTGTTTCCTTTTAAATATGTCCCATAACTCCTAAATGGGCTTTACTTTACAATCCATTAAAACCAACACTTATCCTTTGTGGATGTGCATCTTTTTCCACCACACCCTTTCCTTCCACTTAGCTTCTCACTATGTTTGGATACAGCAATCTGACTATTGAGCTTCTTTCACAATGACTGTCAGTAACTATCAGCTGGATTTTAGTGTCAGCAGTCTTCCTCATGGATGAGATCATAACATTTCTGTGTTAATTTTCATATTCATTGCATAATATTAAAATATCCAGACAACAGAATTTTAGATTTCCATTTGCTTTAACACATGATCATCAAAATTAACAAAATGAAATGCATGAAATGTAACATTTAGTGTAAAATAATCTATATACATGTTTTACTTTTTGAATGTAATTGCTGAAATAACCTTTTTTTCCATAATATATTGCCATACAGACATTATACATTGTTACACAAATGTTACATGTTATCAGTGAATGCTAGGAAACAAAGACATTCTTGCCTTTGGTCCCAAGATATGAACGTTGTATTTGCTGCTACTATTCAGCGAAGCAATATATAAAAACCTCATGATCCTTCCTCCCGATTCTAGGTGCGAGAAATGGCCGCCACTACTCTGAGTGGCTTCCTTCAGTGCAACTTCCTGTCCATGGACGGCCCCATGCAGGCGCATTTTGAGGCTCTTTGCAAGACACGTTTGCCCAAGAAGAGGAAAAGGGAGCTTGGCTTTGTTGTGGACACCATCCCCTCTGCTGGTACAGAATTCACCAGAATAGTTGGTTGGATTTTTTTCCCTTAAAATTCCTGAGGCTTACTGTATGATCCATTTCGGTGCATCTTTGCAGACCTTGTGCGCCGCCATGCGGGCGTTCTCGGTTTGAGCGCTTGTATTCTCTCCAGTCCTTATGATGTTCCCACCTGGATGCCCCAGCTGTTGATGGATTTGAGTGCCCACCTTAATGACACCCAACCCATTGAAGTATGTCTCTTTTTTTTTTCTTGGTCACCCCTTGACCATCAAGAAATATAACCAGAATTATTGTTTTGATTTTTTTGGTATTTTTCAGATGACTGTGAAGAAAACTCTGTCAAACTTCAGACGGACTCATCATGACAACTGGCAGCAACACAAGCAGCAGTTCACAGACGATCAGTTGTTGGTCCTCACCGACCTGCTGGTCTCCCCCTGTTACTATGCCTGAGACCTGGTGAAGCACTTTAATTTTGAAGATTTGTTTAATTATTAATTACTCAATGCGCTTGCAAGGAAATTAAAAAGCTTTTCATTGCTGCATAGAGCAAAATAAAACAGCTTTAAATGATCAGCTACTCAAGCCTTTGTTACAGTTGTTTGTGTTTCTGTCTGTTTAGTACGATCCCAGACCACACAAACACCAGCCTGCACTGGAGAGGAGTCCCTCATTCCTGAAGGATTCACAAACATTCACACGGAGCCCGGAAGAAGAAAAGCGACAACACATGGAAACTGCATCACAACTCTCAGAAGGATGAAAAATATTGTGTATTTATGTATCTAGCACCTTTACATTTCTTCTATACTTAATATTTAAGGATCAATCGTGACAGGGAGGAATGACCTGCAGTTTGTAACATTACTGTACAGATTTTTTTTTTCCCTTTCTGGCTTGTGTATCTTGCATGTACACAGGTGTGTGTGCGTGTGTGTTCACGGGATGCTTGTTGACATCTGCTTGTAAGACACAGCATTTCTCAGGATTATATCCCAAGTATCCACTCTGAGGCAACACAATGTCCAGGGCAGGACGTCGCCTTTACTATCTTCTGGCTGTGATGTGTTTGCTACAAGCCGCAGAGATTTAACTACGAACCGGTGGTCTCTTGAATTTCCAACACACAACGTTTGTGTGATTGTTTAATCTATATATGAGTATATGCATCATGTATGTATATATATCATGGTATAGAAAATATGCACAAACTTGTCTATTTATTGACTTTTTTTCTTTTTGAAATGCTGAGTTAAAAATATTTTTTCCATAGTTTTCATTTAAAAGTATGTAGACAATTGATCTGTTTGCCTATTTTCATTTCAAGGGAGAGAGCAATCTGCCCGCTGCTGTTCTGTGTGATGCGTTTGCTGTGAAGACCCAACAATTGTGTGATCACTGTCATGAGTCTCAGTTCAAGAGAAAAAAGCCAAATTTGCCTCTCCATGAAAGGACCCCTTCCCTCAGATATATTTGACATTTTCTGAAAATTCGAAATGTCAAATTACTTTGGTTAGTGTCAGTTTTTCTTTTTTCTTTTCTTTCCTCTGACTTGAAACCAGTCAAAACATCAGAACATTTAGTACCTCACAAATAGTGTAGTGCCAAAACTGCAGTGAATTTTCTTTTTTAGATTTTCTGGGATAAAAAATAAATTGTTTGTAACAAAAAGAGCACTTGTGAAATTTTCTTGATGTCCTACAACAAGTCATACCCAGATCAAATCCTTTCTTTATTGTGCTTATTTCTACTCACAACAAACTGGTAATACAAAGTAAAAACAGTTAGTCTGCAGCTGTGGCTCTTAAATTGTGATGCATGAACTATTACTAAGTTACAAAATTATTACTATTATTTGCAAGGTGAATCTTAAATGAACTGTGATATAGAGCTACTTCCACGTAAGACAGATGAGGTGTTCAAGCACACTTATCTTGGGCTCACTGGAAAACTCAAAGAGAAGATCAACAGCTGGGAATAAATACTACTGGTTAGTAAGAGCTGGAACCTGCTGTTTACAACAATTCAGATCGACTCCTAATTTCTCATTTAAAAATTCAGTGGGATTTGTCAAATGATATGCTCAGTGACCAGGCTACCTACTGTTAAATGCTAATATTGCCCTCAGTATTTTGAACTCTTAACATGTTCATCAAAAAGATTTGTAGTACCAATAACCATTTTTTCACTATCACATTTAATTAAAGCTGTTATATTTTATGGTTGGTGTTTGTAGCAGATCTCTGACTTTTCTGGCCTCTGGCGATCTATTTGTTAATATTTCTAACTTACAACTTGAAAATTGTAAGTTCTTGGTGTAAAGTATATTTAAATTTTGCAACCTTAAGCTTATAGTACTTTATCACATTCGTTGAAATTTCCGGGTTACTAAAAATCTAATAAACCAAGGCTGCAATAGTAGCTACATTTATGCCTCCATTTTTCCTTCTACTCATCTTTCTGTTAATATTTCTGCACTTGGCACTGTGTGAACAGCTGCTTTCTTTATATAATTTATACCCTATTTTTTATAAGCAGTGAAACTTACTCATCACTATCTCAATAACACAATGTTATTTAGTTTGCATAATAATATAGTAACGGAGACATAAATTAACTTTATGATGATGTTGTAATTTATAGCAATGCACGCGATGCCTTCCAATTATAAGAGCAGATTATTAAATGTATGAAAGCCAAATATATCTGGCAGTATGAAGCACTTGCGTCAAGAGTAGAAATAAATATTATTGTCTCCAAAATAGATAGGTTGCTCTGGGTGATCATTTTTCTTACTTTTCATAATAACATGCCCTCACTGATTGTTCTTACCTTTTTGGATTTTGAATAAGGAGTAGTTAGTTTTGGATGCAGTGGTTGTGCTCATGCTCAGACACGTAGACGGTGACTTCATACTCATTTTTCAACGCACGTCCAGCGGCTGTCGTGCCTGTGAGAGAATGGATTGATGCACCTATCGCTGAGAAAAACGAGTCTGCCGCCGTCCATAAACACTCTTGCTCTTTTAACTGAGATTTCTGCATTTGCTTCAGGAAACGTGTCTTTGCCAGCACGCTGCTGTATTTGTGCATGAGTTGCTGCTGCTGCTGCTGCTGCTGCTGATGCCGCTGCTGCTGAGGACATTTTTTTATTCTTTCTTCTTAGCAACGGTGCCACACTTACTGCTGTACTGCTTTAAAGGGAAGAAAAGCTGTAATCAGATGAGGATGACGGACCCGCGGTCGATTGCAGGTATTTGCAGATATTTTTAAGCGATTAAACGGGGAGTAATAGGCATCCATTAGGAAAACGGTGATGTGCATGTATTATTTGGATTACTGCAGACTGTGGAGGGTGTGGGGTTCTTAAATAGCTCATAATTGCTCAAAACCAGTCATGCATTATAATCTGTGGAACAAACAGACCAGTAAGAATTTATGAACGCTTTATAATTCTAAAATGGGTTTCAACATATAGCAATAACTAATTGGTCATTTGTATCTTTTTTTTAAGGGATAATGAAGGACTCAGATACTGAGATCATCATGTTCTCCTTCCATGTAGAGAAATACTGCTGAATCTGATGACAGTGGAATCCATGTAAGACAATGAACAACACACCGTCAGACCTGGTGGATGTGCCAAAACAACAGAGCTTCAATGGCACCGGAGGCATACAGACACCTTCAGGTTGGGCCGTAATCCACACTGCCACCTTGACCTTTTGCTCCCTGCTCCTCATCTTCATCTTCTTTATGGGCTCGTATGGCAACCTTGTGGTGTTCCTGTCTTTTTTTGACCCGGCCTTTCGCAAGTTCCGCACCAACTTTGACTTTATGATCCTCAACCTGTCCTTCTGTGATCTGTTCATTTGCTGCGTGACGGCTCCCATGTTTGCACTGGTGCTATTTCTGGATGCCGGTGGAGCTGATGGTGTGTCAAAGAGTTTCTGCTTCGCCTTCCACCTGACCAGCTCGGGGTTTATCATCATGTCCCTGGAGACGGTGGCAGTGATTGCCCTGCACAGACTTCGCATGGTTTTGGGGCAGCAGCCTAACCGCACCGCCTCATTCCTCTGTACGCTAGCCCTCACCGCTCTCCTGTGGACATCCAGTTTCACCATGGCTGCTCTCCTAACCATGCGAGCATACCCACGCAGAGATGGGCCTTGCTTGCCGCACTTTGGACTGGGAAGTGGACAAGCCAGGGTTGTGCTATATGTTTACCTGGCAGACTTTGCATTTTGCGTTGCTGTGGTGTCTGTGTCCTATCTCATGATTGCTAAGACACTAAGAAAAAATGCACAAGTAAGGAAATGTCCGATTATCAGTGTAGATGCCACATGCCCACCTCAGCCTGCACCTCTCATTGCAGCGGGTTTTGAGAACATGCAGTGTGCTGTTCAAGGCCCTCCTTTATATCGCAACCAGACTTACAACAAACTGCAAAATGTACAGACACATGCATATGCAAACAGGATCAGCCAACCTATAGTCCCAGGAGCAGCCCAAGGAGCCACCTGCTGTCAGATAGTTTCTTCTGTCAACTTAGCAACAGCCAAAGACTCAAAGGCAGTTGTCACCTGCGTGGTTATTGTGTTCTCTGTCCTGCTTTGCTGCCTGCCAATGGGAGTTTCACTGGCGCAGGACGTTTTGTCGCCAAAAAGCAACTTTACACACTACCAGTTTGAACTGTGTGGTTTTGTGCTCATTTTCCTCAAATCAGGCATCAACCCATTTGTGTACTCGCGCAATAGTGCAGGCCTTCGCCGCCGTGTACTCTGCTGCATTCAGTGGGCCGCACTGGGCATTCTCTGTTGCAAGCAAAAGACTCGCCTCCATGCAATGGGGAAGGGTAGCCTGGAAGTCAATCGCAATAAATCTTCCCATCATGAAACCAACTCAGCATATGTGCTTTCGCCAAAGCCACCCAGGAGGTTAGTGGACCAGGCTTGTGGGCCCAGTCGCTCTAGAGATTGTGACAGTAGCCCAAGGGCCACAGGGGTGCGGAAACCTCGCCTCCCAAGCACTTCTACTCCAATGAATACCCGTATTGAGCCGTACTACAGCATTTACAACAGCAGTCCCTCAGCAGGGCCCAGTTCCCCTACCAGCCTGCATCCTGTCAGCTCTCAGACATTTGCTTTTGTCAAGTCTTATGTAGCCATGCACTACCACACTCACCAAGATGCACTGCAAGACTTTGACAGCACCTCAGCTCACCAGATTCCCATTCCTTCAGTTTGACCACAGAACTTTTTTGGCATTTTCACTATGGCTTTAAGTCCAATATGAATCTAAAGACAACATGGCTCTTTTAATGCATTGGAATCAGTAACTTTATTCTCCTCTGCAGCTTATCAGAATTATAAGCATTGCTCTTGACACAGTAAAGAAGAAACCACTTTATTAGGAAGTTTTGATCCTTTTTTTGTTTTGCTCTTACAGACGCAGTTTAACAGAAATGTTGTGCACGCATGTGCTGTTAATAACCCACAAACCTAAAGGTTTGATTTAAATTATTGCCTAACACAGCAGCTAGTTGGACTTCTGCAATGCTACCAAAATACCCTGCACAAGCCCACACAACTGTCAGTGGCATGTTTTTGCACCTTGATGAACTTTTTGCTTCTTAAGAAAATGTATTTGTGAACCTCAGACTTTTTAACCCAATAAATGATCAGCAAGTGCTTTGGATCTGTGGTATGAATTTTTTTTAATACCCTTTTTAGACAAACATGTCATGTATGAATCTAACCAATTTTTGAAAAGATGGACTTTTACTTAATTTTGTAGATTTCTCTATACTTTTATAAGACAGTAATGACAAGTTACACTGTTAACATATTTAACCATTAGACAGTGATAATTAAAAAATCCTATCTGATATGCCCCCAAAGATTACAATAAAATAGCTTCATAAGTAAATATTACAATTCACAGAATACCAGCACCCTCTAGTGGTCTATTACTTGCCATAAATTATTTTCCATAAATTAAGCCTGACGTGTGTTCTGACTTGGTATGTTTCCTTCCTTTATAAAGCGTGACTGAGGATCCTAAAAATGAGCTACAGAACTTTGATGTATTATTATTATTGAGTAATCTGTTTGTTAAGGTGTTTTCCCCGTGAACTAATGAAACTCAACCAATGAACTCCCATGTCATTTTATTTTCTGCAGCAAATGCATTGGTTTATACACCGTCATACAGCAGCAATAAGATTCCCTAGTGTGCATTTTTTATAAAACCACAGAATATCTTTGAACCAATATACATTCTGTACATTCTTCAAATGTTTCATTCAAACTTTTGCTACTTATCCACATCACACTCTCATGCATAATTTACACTCATTCTGTAAATTGGCAACACACTCACTCTTCCTGCTGGGATCCCAAATTTCCTTTTTTTAAAATCTGCAAGCACAAATAACCAGTCAGTTTAAAATCTCACTCAAACACATTCTGAAATGCACAGTAGAGAAAATAAAACCACCATGAGCTGAGTTGATTCCCCTGAATAATTAAAAAAAATCCCCTGACTCATCAAATCTTGTTTTCAATTAATCAACTCTGAAGAGAAGCATAGATATGGAGTTCAGGCCATTAAATCAGCTGCCCTTTGGTGAAGCATGAGCTCCTTCTCACTCATTAAAAGTCAGTTTAAGCCACATCTTGGGCCGTGTGCCGTGTCTCCACTGGACCGGGGCTCCTGGGCAAAATGGAGTCCAGCCTTACAATCAGGTTCAACCACAGTTTTGGCTTTTAGTACAACATCCAAAGTCTCTTCTTTCACCAAACAAGCCTCTGTTTAACAAAAGTCCTGTCGTTCTCCATGCCGCAACACCAGATACTTTCAGCTTAACTGGGGATAGACAGAAGTCCATGCTCATCAGCTGTGTCGAGAATTCTGCATATGACAGGGGATTCAACCTAAGCACAGGATAAATAAAACAAATTAGATGTCAATCTGAGTGAGGATGTAACTCAGCAAACTTGTATTTTAAAAACATTCATTTATTTATAGAATATTTCCAACCATTTTTAGAGACCAAAAAGGTGATATCCATAAACTATAAAATAGAAACAATCAGAATATTGATTTTTATTGCAAACTCTGAATAAAACTTTAGCTGACATTTTTTCAAGTTCAGAAACTCCAACCTCTCTTTTGTAGTAATATGTATCAATTGTTAGACTTTTCAGAACATCATACAGGGAATTCAAAAGTTACATTTAGCACCATAAAAAGAAGTGTGTAACTGTCACTAACCTAGCAAATGCATTACATGGCCACCATATTACCTAGCCACCATTAATTGCTGAAAGAAAATTGCTTAATAGATTAACAGATTTGTGGAAATCTTAAGGCAAGTCAAGGTATTTACATTTGCTGTTTTAGAAGTGTTACCCACTAGTAACAATGCATTTTACGTTTACAGCTTATATATGTTTTACCATTTTCCTTTTTATCAATTTAATACGATAGAGGATCTTTACACCCCACCCTTGCGGTTTTATAACCAGAACTTTGGGAACTATTGCACTAACCCTCCATTCTTTTTAGATATTTCAGTCATTCTGCTCAGCCTTTAAACTTTTGAAGGAAAAAAAAGAAAATTCCAGCAAACCAAAGTATTAAGGATAATCCTATTGACAGGGATCCAAATGACCCACTTAACAACCAGGAGATTACAACAAACATGCCACATCACTTGTCATTGAGATAATAGCCAATCTACTTACTCACATTGTGTTTTGTTAAGGCCCACAAGTTACTGGCACTTATATAAAACACATATTACCAATTATGTTCTCAATATAGCAACCAAACCTACCCCAAGCACATATTGACAAGTCTGAGGTTCCATCATGTAGACTGTGACAGCATGGGGAGACTCAGATTCTTTACATCTGACAGAGACAAATTATGAATTAATTCAAATATTAAATATTAAGTGACTTATGTTGATTTAAAGGGATGTTACTAATTCCTCCTATAGATAACTGACTCACTTGAGCTTTACGACGACCTGCCTGGGCTTTCCTGTCAGATCACATAAATCCCCGTGTCCATAAAAGTGGGAAACTACCCTGTGACGGTGCAAAGAAAAGTGGGGGAAAAAAGGAAAAAGGTCAACACTGAAATCACAGTAATTTGAAATCTGGTTCTTAGAGGAAATCCTACTTGACTTTCTGTGCCCCATCTTCTTTGAGCTGGTAGGATCGGGCAACGTTCTTCTTTGCCCACTCAACGTGCTCCTCTGCATTCCAATTCCCCACCACGACGATGTTCTTCCCTTGTTCTTTGTCCTGAAACACAGATTTATAATACACCTGACAAAGAAAACTGACTTGAGATGAGAAGAACCTTCAAATTTCTCAGAAAAAAAATGGTTGACAAACTGACTGTTGAAACCCTTGAAATACAAATGCATTGATCAAGCTAATATTGATTTCCTATTTTGTTATATAATGTAATATACTCAGCCTTCCTGTTATCTGATTACACTTCATGATTGAATGAATCACAAATATGTCTCAAATGCTGTATAAAATCATTTGATTCTAGTAAGCATCCCTGTACTTCCTGTAACTTTCTTTGTAAACATGTCATTGATACTGAAGATGGCTAACTTTAAGCCTTCACTTTTAACTCAAGTCATCTTACCTCATGGTACTGATGGACATGTTTTCCATAACAGAATTCATATTTCCACCACCCTACGCCCTGAAACACACACGAAGATGATCATAAATTACAGAGTAGTTTTAGAAATTATCTTTATGTGTTAAATGCCTCACCCCTTGCAGACAATACAAGCCACTGAGAAACTCCTTGATCAGCTGGTCGTCTGTCAAACGAGAGATGTGTGTCGTTCCCACGGTGATCTGGACCTGACCTCCAACAGTCATGGGTTTGTGAGTGGAGGTGAAAGCTTCCTCTCTAACTGGTGACACTCCCTCCTGTGACAAAGACAAAACTTGATTAAACTCTGTAAACGTGGGGCGTTGTTTTTTACCTTTCGTTGATTTGCTCACCTCTCTGATGTCCGCATTGGTGCTGAAAGGTGGTTTAAGCAGCTCCTCTTGCTCTTTATCCAACTGTGTGAGCCTGTGGGGTTGCAGAGGGGAGCCCTCCAGAGCCTGGCAGAAGATGGCATTCACTGGGGAGGATTTGAATCTAAGGAACATGCATCGAGTTAGGAAATGATTTCATTCCAGAGAAACACAATATGAAGTACTTCTAGAGTAGTTCTTTAGAGTCCTACCTGTATTTTGGGTGTGCGCACAGTAGAGGTGTCAACACCACAACCTCATATTCACAGGTGATAACCTCAGCGATGGACAGAATCTCATGTTTGGCTTCTGGATGGCAGACGTACAACACGGAGGTGGAGCGTGGCTGGTTCTGCTTCAACGTACACGGAGTCCCATATCCCATTTCCACTGAGTAGTATGGAGTTAGCTGACCTTCGATGTTTTTAGTGGGCACCTAAACAGCAAATATAAAATAAAATGAAAGTAACAAATGAAAGTGAGCAAGATCTGTCTTGCAATTTGGTTTCAGTATATTACTTACTTCTTTTATTTGTGAAGCTGTTCTAGCATTTTCTTTCTCTTCATCTTGATCTAAGAAAAAAAAAAGGGTCAGCCGTAACTCGTATGCAAGTTAAAAATGAGTCTTAGCTCAGTTCAGGAATCAAATAACAGAAATTGAAATGCAAAGTCACAATATAACCCACCTGTATCAGCTGACTGACTCCTCTGATCCATATTCCCCAGGTAATACTCCTGAACACTGATCTTCTGTGGAACCACACTTGATAACTTTAGGAACCATGTGCTGGCTTCTCATTCATGGCATCTGATCGTTGATCTGTCAACCCACTCACCTGTCCCGTCTCCTTCTCTTCATGATACTGCCTGACATGCTTCCCGTGGCACACCTCATATGTCCAGTAAGACTCAATCTACAAGATCGCATAAAAAATCAAAAGCCTTACATCATTAAAGGCTCCTCCCATGGAAAAAAAAAAGAGTATTTTCTGTCATGGTCTGCTAACGTTGCATGAACTCTAACTGAAGACAGTTTCAATTTCATGTCTCACCCTGTAGGAGCAGCTGCTTCGTTTGAACAATGGCTCCAGAAGTTCTCCTGGACTAGGACCACCGTACCCCTTATCATCATCCTGAGACACCAATGATCAAATTAGACAAGCGACATAGCAACACTTTAAAGAGTAAGAAGACATTAAATCATTAAAAGGTTTCTGTTACATTGGTGCAAAATGAATGCACCTACACAGATCTTTTGTGCCTTAGTTTTATGCAATTTCAGCTGCATTTTTAGTATCTAACTTTCAACTTTGCTATTTCATCTGTGCATGTCCTCATTTATAAATAATTTAAATTGAATACTTGAAAATAAAACTTTCACTGTGATGGATCTGCTTTTTTAATGCTTAGCATTTTTAGATCTTTATCTTTCACTTTGTAAAAGTTGTTTCTTTTTGTTTTTTGTCACCTTTAAAGTTTTCTACAGTTTCTTGCTTGTGTAAGTACAGTGCTCTAGGAACATAGAGTTTTTCTATTGATTGGTTGTTTTGGATCAAATCTCCTCAGTTACAACAGACAACTCACAGTACATGGTGGAGGAATAAGTATTGAGACTGCACTCTTTAGTATTACTTAATGTATACGTGATCAAATAAGTCACATAATTGTTATCAGACTAGTTTGGTGGACATAATGAAAAACTAAATGCTTATGAAGGTATCTTAAAATCAGCAAAACTTCCACAATTAAATGTTTTATGCCACATGGGTGTTCGTGAATTTATCTGTTGAACTAAGGAAGTTTTGCTTCCTTATAATAATTAAATATCAAAAGATGAAGGGTTTGCACCCAGAAGTTGAACCAAACAACACCTAGTATCGCTCACCTCTTCCCCATTCGCCAGTGAAGGCAACAAACATTTGTACTTCTCCTTTTCAGTTGTTGTCATGATGACGAAGTCATCTTCACTGTAAAGTGCACCTGAAGATGGCTGCAAAACGGAAAAAAGAAAAAAATCACAATAAAGTTTGGGATACAAAAAGGGGAACTTAGCGTTGTAGCTTACTTCCAACCAAACTAGTAACGTTCGTGTATGATCAGGTTCTTACAGTTTTAAAAACAATGTGCTATAAAGTAAGTAGGAAGCCTACCAGTCTGAATTCAGCACCCGGCCAGGTTATTTTAAAAGGAATCTCATCAGTAAATGAGGGATACCCCCCTCTGTTTGCAGAGACGCCGCTGGAGACCCCCAATACTCCTCCAAAAAGGACCAATATCAGCCCAGCCATCATCTCTCCTGCCCGGCTGCTTAGTTCCTGCAGCCCCTTCCGCATGTTCCCTCAAAAGCCTCTTTTCCCAGTCGCTGCTGGATAAATCACTTAAAAGATACTTCGGTTTGGCACACGTAAGGAATGACAGGGGGAGGCGGATGTCAACACTACGCCAAACACAGGAAGTGACCTGTATAGCTGCCACGTCGTTTTCCGTCTTTGCATTTAGTACAGTAACAACACTGCCCTCTAGTGGCACAAAGTAGGAGTTTGAATAAATAAACACCTGGAAGTTAAAGTGCACTCATTGGTTCGTATTTATAACATAAATACAAATAAAATTACATAACCATGTTTTATATGTACACAGCTGTACTTTATACGTTGTGTACGTTTATACGTACAGTTGTGTGCTTGTAAAGTTTTTCGGAAAAGCAAGCTTTTCGGGGCTTAATTAACGAGAAAACTTATTGTACACAGATGCACAAAGGTTCACATGATTTGGAGACTTCACGGTGTCATATTTTAATGACCGTTAAATGGAAAAAGAAAAGAGTTCAATAGCTGAGCTCTGCCTCCTATTGGAAAGATATCGAAATACACGTTCAGATCTCAATTCAGCTAATAGCTAATTAATTGAAAGGGCTCAGCTAACGAACAAGTCAAGATGCCACAGAACTGAATTTTGACTTACATACAATCTTAAGTTCTTCTATTTTCCACTAAGTTCTTTGATTGATTGCAGTGTTGTCATGCATTCCCTTCCCTCCCTCCATACCACTATGGTGGCCGCTACCACATTCAACACACAAGGACAATTAAATCGCCTCCCGTTATAAAACTGTTAGACCTTTAAAAAATGTGGAGTTCTCATTATGCTGGCTGCAAACATGCTGTAAGAAGTGGTGAAAACGGAGTGTAAAATTTGAAAGCAACACTTTTTGACCAGATGGTGGAGCTGTTGATGCAAGGATGTGAATCAAGAGAGCCAGAAGGAAAGGAAAAAAAGATTACAGCAAAGATTCTGAAACAAAGAGGGAAAGGACTTAGAAAAGAGTGGGATATGGAGGTAAGAAGACATGTAAGAGGACATTTAACAAGATCATTCATCCTTTGCTAAAACTCAGCATTGCATTACAATATATGCACACAATTTTCATAGATAGATAGATAGATAGATAGATAGATAGATAGATAGATAGATAGATAGATAGATAGATAGATAGATAGATGAATAGATAGATAGATTTCTGCATGGGAACTAATTAATTTGAGAGGAGCATTCTCATTTATTTCACTAATATCCACAGGGTGTGCTTGATTTGCATACCTTCCATACGCCCTCACCTAATGCATAATTGATACAACTGTCATCTCCCCAACCATAATAACATCATTCCGAAGGGAGCAGTGAGAAATGAATCTTGGCATTTGAACATCGTGAGCCAAGATTAAGATATCTCCGGGGCTGTCACCTAAAAATATACATAGAATAGTCAGACATCAAATCAATACTGTTTGCTTTTTTGCATGATTTTCTTAATGACATGCAGTATCGATCAGAGTGAAGCGACTCTCTACTTGTTGCACTGATTTCTCTTGTCAAAAATGATTTATTTCAGCTTTTTCTGATTGAGACTTCATGCAGCTGTTTTGTAGAATTCATTATGCTAGTAAGTTATACTGAAAAATTTGAACTACATCTACATTACATCTTGTATTTCTCCTAACTTTGTTTTCGCACATTTCTGCAGCAATTGCAAAACTAGATGTCTTCTTTTGTTTCTTAGAGATGTTTCATTTGTGTAAATGGTTGTCAAAACTTTTCATTAAAAGAAGAAAATACAAAATGTGTTGTGCATTTGTATTAAGCCCTCTTTTTACTGTGCGGCAACAGGAAGAGAAGGACACAATTACAAAACTATCAGAATATGTTCAGCCTCCTGAAGTGACAGTCAGGCATTGATGCCATTTATCAGGGATGCTGTCAAAAGGCTTAAGGTATTTCTGGAAGAACTGCCAATATTTAAAAATCTGTTGGGTCAAATTTATCAGCTAATCAGCATTTCTGCCTTTCACAAATTTTGACTAATATCCAAAACAACATCCAGCAGAAAACTGACACTATACATCACTCTTAATGCAAGATTCATAAATCTAAATATTTTTTATGACTGAATTTTAGTTTTTATACATAATACATACAATGACCATGACATTCCTGAGTGCCACAAAAATGTTAAGTTTATCATTGTGTCAATTTAAAAGTGTTTGTAAATGTACACCAGGCTTCTATTCTTTTGATTAA
This sequence comes from Phalloptychus januarius, assembly GCA_902982915.1. Taxonomy (NCBI): domain Eukaryota; kingdom Metazoa; phylum Chordata; class Actinopteri; order Cyprinodontiformes; family Poeciliidae; genus Phalloptychus; species Phalloptychus januarius. The sequence continues at coordinate 11,836,899 of CADWAE010000131.1, forward strand.
ATATTTTCATCCTTTTCTTTTACAAACTAAAAGGCTTCTCATCTGCAAACTAAAAATCTTCTTCTCAGAACTCCATCAAAGCAATCTATTCCCCATGACCACTCTCAAAGGTGCCTGTAGAAGGTTTTTCCACATACATTTTACATTTTCTGAGGCATAAAGCTGTTTTAGCAAAAAAGCCCCCAAAAGTGTCTTTTTGTTCTATGTGAACCAACAGAAAGTGGGTTAACTACTTGAAAATGCATCCTAAGCAGTGTGTATAATCTGGAAGAGTTCAGAGACTCAGGAGACTTTGAGAGTGAAAGACATTTAGTGTCTCTTCACAGTGTGATAGTGAATGGCAAAAACAGTCCAAGATGAAGACTGTTGACGATCCAAACTGAGGATATTTGTCTTCAAATCAGCAATTATACAATGCACAAGCAGCTGAAATACTCAGTGATTTCTTTTTTTGCTCTAGTGGCCTTTATTTAACAGTTAATGGACAGGAAAAAGGGAAATGAGAGAGGGGGAAGACATGCGGCAAAGGTTGTCAGGCTGGGAATCGAACCTGGGACGGCCGCGTTGAGGACTAAGGCCTCTGTATGTGGGTGTGCTAAACACCTGCGCCACCACAGCACCCAGACTCAGTGATTTTATGAATTATGAAACCCAAATTCAGATTGCAGATGAACTGTCATTCCTCAAAAATCCACGTGTAATTACACCAAAAACAATCTACTGCCTCTTTTTAGCTTGGTGTCAAATAGAAGTAAAACAAGTTGTAGCATAAATCACATTTTACTCTGCTACTGTGTAATTGATGCAAAGAATCCACACATAATTTGTCATCATTTGAATGAAGTCAAAAGATTTAATTTGCACACATTTTTAATGACAGATGTGTTTTTCTGACTGAATGTGTTAAATATATTGTTTTTTAAAATGTATGAATTCATTGCCTACCAGATAGCTAACAACCAAAGCCTCACATAACTGAGAGAAACAAAGCAAAAGGCAACTGATTTAGTGAAAAAACATTTAATCGAACATGATATCTGAAGAAGTTCTATGGATTGCAAGGTATTGTACAAGGTACAACTTTCTGTTCGGTGACACTCTCCAGCTCATTGTGGGGTATCCCAAGGTGTTCCCCTGCCAGAAGGGATTAATACTTCTGAGTTGACCCTAAGGACTCTTCAAAGTAGGACACTCCCAGGAATCTTCACTCAGAAGTCGTCCTGATGATACGCCTGAATCACCTCAAGTGACTCCTTTCAATCAGAGGAGCGGCTGCTTTACTCCGAGCTTCACACAAATCACCCAATGAATGAGGTTGAATTCTTCCTGTGAATTACATGAGAAACACTATTTGCATTTAGGCAGATGTGGTCATTACTTTCTTATCCCTCTTATAGTAGATTTAATGAGCTAAACATGATTTGTTTGCATATTTTTATACTTCTTTTTAGGCATATTTTCCATGATGCACATCACTTTCAGCATTACGTAGTTTATTCATGGCTATTCCATAAAAAGCCAATCTTGCATTTTTCCCTTGTCTTCAAGTTATGCAAGGCTTTCCCAATGGTTTCCCAAATCCTTTCAAATCATTCTTTGTGTTTTTCTCCCTACTTGAAAATGAAAACAAAGAAACCACCTCTTTTAGTTTTACTTGTCACCTCTGCAATGCTGTTTTTAGTTCATCCTCATTCAGAAGCATGCCTTTACTTACTTTAACCTTCCAAAGTTTTGACAAAATTTCTCTTCACCCTTGATTTGCCAGAGGCGGTTCATACAGTAATTGTAAACTTTCAGCAAACAATGTATGGTGTTAACAGTCAAATGAAAAAGACATGCTGAAATTATATTGGCAGTTTGGCATCATGCTGCCTCTTCTCCAAATGGCACGAGAACTCTGACCTTTTCATAATCTTAGCGCTGTCATGAGATGACCTTTGTGCACAGCATCACATCGTCGATGCATGAGTCTTTAGACAAGCTACGATTGGCCTTTAAAAAAAAGAAAAATCAAACTACTGTTTACGCAACACATGAAAAGAGAAAAGTGAAACCACAATCTTATTTTTGCTTTAAAGTCACAAAATATTCAACAAGAAATGTTATTCATTAAGAATTTACCTCACTTACCTTAGTATTGGTTTATCTGACAACTTTTTGTGGATTTAGTAGTTTTGAGTCATGGCAGCAAGAAAAGAATGATTCATAGAAAATTTCCTCGCTGCCTAGTCACAGACTGACTCTCTAAAGAATAGATGAAAACTCAATTCAGCCGCCTACATTAAATCTGTTAGTGTTTTCTTTTTTAGGACTTTCTCACACTTTATTGTGGTGAGAAACTTAGTGAATCGATAAAGTTCTGGTCTGCTTATTGGGTTGTGGGTGTAACCTGAGGGATTGGCAGGAGGAGGAAGAGGAGGTGCAGAAGGGCCAGCTTAGCTTCCCTGGTGGAGAGGAAGGTTAGACTGTTGGCCTGATGGCTTGCTCACTCTGCAGATGTCACCTGGTCATTATCCTGAGGCAACCATCTGCCAGTTGGTCCTGCAGGACCAGGCCGCTCCGTCTTCTGGGCCCCGTATGACAGGCAGGATGCGTGCTGCTTTCTCTTCTGCTTTGACCTGATACTCCTCCTGCCTCAGGTGTCCAAAAAAGGACCGGGTCGGTCAGGGGCAGAGGGAAGACAGAAGACACATGTGGAGAAACACTCTGCCTCAACAATGAAGAAAAAAAAAAAAAACTGGACAGCATTAATGATGCAACAGCAGTTTTTACTTGGACTCCCCTCTTAGTTGACTGATTGGCTTCTCACCCTTAGTGCTGCTGGGATGCTGAGATTTTGTGTGCTGCCAACTTCAGTATCACCAACCAGGCCCACAGATCTACCTTGTTATCTCATTAATGCTTGAATTCATATTGTGTCTGCTTAGAATTGTTCACTAATATGAACCATTTATGCAAAACGGTATTTATTATTCACAAAACAACAGTTAACAGACAGTAAATAATCCCTTGGTGGGTTATAATTAAGCATAATGATCATGCCCTTCTCCGTGGTTATTATTTTGGTGATTTTAGATGGCTACCTATTAGACTTTACAGCCACAAAATCTACAAATCTTAAAACTACAAACATAAAAATAATGACTGCAAACCTTTATATACTAATTTACATGCAAGAAGTAATATTTGTAATGGTAGCAATAAAATCCACATTTATTAAAAAAGAGCCTTGAAAAATACCGAAAATTGATCAGCTATTTTTAAAAATTTTGTAATTAAATAATATTTTAGTCTTCAAAATACCAGAATTTGTGCTTTTTAAATATTTTTATCTATCTGATGTCAGTGTGCATTGAATCTGATTTTGTGATCAACTACTCAGTACCTGGAACTTTTTACAGAATACAATTTTACTGTTGAGTCATTTCTTGGATGGCTGCTTTTCATTTTTACCTCAGTAAAAGTATATCAAAGTCTATTTCTTCAGAACAATTTATGAGTTCTCCACCCACCTCTGGTAGCTCCCCTTCCAACCACTAAAATCTACTTGGGTGGGTTTGTTTCATGTGACTTTTGAAGGAACTGTTGTGAGAAAACCAGGGTGTCAAATTCCAGTCCAGAAGGGCCAGTGTCTTGCAACTTTTGGATGTGACCGCAGTCCAGCACACCTGAATCAAAGGACTGAATTACCAGAGGAACCTGCTACTAACCTAATTATGTGATGCAGTTGTGATGACAGAGAGAGACCGGTAATAGTTTGAATTACAGGCAGACTGGACTTTCCACAGAGTTTTTTAAAATCTCTCCATAGCGTGCTGCATTCAAAGTCATGCTATGACTCTCTTGACATCCTCCTCCTCTCAAAATAAATCAATGTGTGGAACATGACTTCATCAACACAAATTTGAACTGGAGACTTTGCTATCACTACTTTTCCCTTGGGTGGCCACTGTGTAATAAATTGAGGCCCCAGTGGCATTGGGTAATGAGCTGACGCCAAAGTCGGGCATTCCAGACGTTATGTTATCGCTCTTCGGCAACTTTCCACTGCATTCTCTGTTACCTTGTACTCACTTTTTTAAATTTACACTTTTTTATGTTTCTTATATTTGGATATAGAAATGACCACAGGTATTCTGAGCTACAAGGTTGAACACAGCTAAGAAGAAAAAGTTGTAAAAATTATAATTATGTGCCTGTTAAGATGTAATTTTGTGACTCGATGAGGTTGACTGCCTCCTTTTAAGTAGTTTTTTCTCTGCCACAGCTATAAAATGAGACTATTCAACATGTACATATACTCATCAAATGCTATTCCCATTTTGACATCTACAGGGCCCATCCAAAAATTGAATTTGCTCATGTAACAGAAAGTGGCTTTGAGATAGTTCTCAATTTTCTTGGTTAATAATTCTACAGTCCTTTGCAATCCTTAGGTGAAACTCTGAATGTGGAGCCGAACTGTTCATAATCAGACAGACATAAGAAAATGAATTGTAGGCAGAAAGAGGAGCAAATGCTGTATAAATCAGAGGTATAAAAAAAATACAAGCATGCATTCCTGTCACTACATTTAATATTTTCTTTCTCAGAAAGGATGGATAGAGCAGGTAAGAAACACAAATCAAGCATAGGAATTAATATGTTGACAGAAAAGTAATTAATTTTACACCAAAGCATGCAGTTTAACCTCTCTGCGTAATGATTAGTAGTAGTGTTCATCCATTTTATCAACAGTTTAATTTAAAGCTACATTTTGTCAAACTGTGATATAAAATGCTTGTATTGCATATTTGCTGTCATTAGCTCTGTTTCCTCTTATTGTATTACTTTTCCACAGAAGGTACGTCTGGAAAATGGCTATCAACTAAGTTATTAACTGACATTATCTGTATGTTCTCACTCTATTTTTTATGTTTACCTTGACATTTGGGTCAGGAATTCTATGCTGAACTGTGTCTCTTTTCAAGAAAAAAAGTTCATATGAGTCTCTTTTTTTCTTTATTAAAAGAGACATAATGTTTCTTTCTCAAATGAAGCACATGTTCTCTCTTTGTTTCTTTTCCATGAATTTACTTCTGACTCGGTACTTCTCTGCTTTGGTGCTTTTTCTCCCAAATTAGCCAATAATAGTAATACCACTGCCATAACTTTTTTGTTTTTCTTTCTCACAGGAAACATGTATGGATATGTACTTCTGTCTTATTCTATATTTTCTTCACCACTCAGACCTTGAGGTTACGCTCAAGGGTGGCTGGACCTTCCTTTATTGAATACTTTTTTTAACCATCCAGAATTATATGATCGATTGAATTTTGCATTATAACTGGGACTGAATTGCACTGTAAGTCCATCTAAATCTGACTCTATGACTGGATTGTACTGGAAGTATTGAAATTGACAAAAATGGAAGAAAAATAACTTGTTTTTTTTACACACAGAACCTAAAACTCTTTAGATGCTCTAGGTATCCTGATATGTTTATGAAGTAGGATCCAAGTGCAGAGAGGAGAAATGCAGTTTCATGTTGTAAGTTAAATATTTATAGAGTAAGATCAAAAACTTGGATGGGAGATAACAGTTAACAGACAAGAGAAGGCTCTGAAAGGAGGGAATGCAACTGACTGGCTTTTAACTCCTGTGGAGGTGATTGAGTGACATGAGAATCAAAGGAAACTAATCAGTAGAACACAGTGCTGCTGGGTGAGGACGTGAACAAAGGAGACATGGAAAAATGTTAATTTAGCAAATAAATAAACCAGCAGAATTCATCAGTATACAGAAAGATCTAACTAAACTAAAATACAAGAACTTAATACAAGGAATACAAATCACTATACAACGGAATAAACTTTGCATGGAAGTCTGTGAGTGACAAAACACTCCAAAAATGATCATAACCCCAAAATTATCTAAGTATAAAACGTCACTAATGAAACTATAAAATACATGGATCATGATGTAGCGTTTGCATACATGAAGTTTTAGTTTTTTTCTAAAAATGCTTGGAAACATTTAAATAGTTGCTAAAAAAAAATTCCTAAGCGAAAAAAAATCCTCTTAATTTTATGTGGTAATTCCACCACGGACCATTCTGATCAATATGTTGACCAATGTTCTCAGTGTCATTGTCTTTTGTGGCCTTTAAGAGTTTTTATTTTGCACGACACATATTGTAAAAGATTGAAGAACATATATTATGTAGGAAAGACACACCAGCTATACATAACTCTTCCCTCTACTGTGAAGATATCTCCAAAACCAAACCTAACATCCTGTATTCTGAAAAGGCACTTCACAGATCATTTCTAGTATTTCTTGGTAAACTATTTGCGATTACTTAATGTTTCTATTTGTCTGAATTAATGTAAGGACAGTATAATTTGGCCTGTTTCCATAATTTGCATCTTCAGTTCATTCAGCTTTAAATTTTAGATAGTTACTTATCTTATTGGTGCCATGGTATTTTATTTTTTATTAGAATACCCATAGATATTTTTCACTGTTACTGAAAAAATCAGTAACAGTGTTACAAAACTTTTACTGTTTTGTAACAAAACTTTTTTGTTTTTTTAAAACAAAAAACGTTTTAAAATTTAACTTATTTGTAGATCATATATCCTTGACCCACTTTGAGCTCAGGCGCTGCAATAAATTTCTGGACATGAATGACTGCATGGACAATCTGCTCTTCCTTTCCTTCTGCTGTCTTTGGATAAATTTTTCTGTGGTTCAGGCGGAAGGCAGAGCTGTGACTTGAGGCTTGGCTGTATTTCCAGCCCCTTATATAGAAAGAATGGACCATGATTGTGGGAAGTCCACTCTCTAACCTGCCTGTGCCCCTGGCAGCTCGAAAGGGCCAGCTGGTGCTGCCAGCAGCCCTGACAGATGACCTGCTGGGTGGATACTTTTAGCTCATGATTCACCCATTATTATATAAATGTACAGTGCTATGTACAATGTATTGAGGCAAAGACTTTTTCTTGTAGCTTCATCCGTGAAGTGTGCTGAATGCATTTGTTGCCGGAAAACTTGAAAGATTTACTTCCGCTTGGGTGAATATCAAAATATGTAAAGCTGTAAATTCGAAGTGACAGAGGAGATGTGTTTTTAAAACATCACTCTGACATGTTTGTTATGACCACCAACAACAAATAAATCCCACCATCAGCTTTGAGTGATTGAAATATAGAGTATTAGACTGGCACTATATTGACAAAGATTACACACAAATGTAAAAGTAAAAAACATTCCTTGCATTTGTGGAAAAAAATGTTAATGTTAAAGCATTATTATTATTTTTAATTGAATTTCTTTATAAAATAATTAAAAATTTACAACAAATAAAGCAGTGGAAATGTACAATTTTATTTTTTGAAACAATCGTTCATAGTTTGAGGCCCATATTTAGAAGAAGTCAAGAAAGTAACAGCAATATATTTTACTTGCTGCTTGAAAAAGAATTAATCACCGGAATGAACTTTTCCGTAAATGACAGAAAACATGAATAAAAGGGTAACGTTTTAAAACAAGAGCAAATTAATGTAGCAGGATGAGGCCTGCCCCAAGATTGAGGACACCTGGCCCCTAATTATTTCCCAGTGGGTGTGGTGTATAAAGGGAGACTCTCCCACCTGTTTCCTTCATGCCAGCATTTGGTCGGGCTTCAGAGGGAGGGTTGTTTGAGTGGCTTGTGGTCGCCGTTACTCAAGTAGTAAGTATTGTTTCTCTTCTTGTTAAAAATCAGCAATTTCAATGGTTAATACAAATTGTTTAACTTTAGAAATTGCCTGGAGTCTCCTGTGTACTGTGGTGTGGCTATAAACTACCCTCCCGGTACAAGTTGGCAACATAAAACGGGTATGTATTTTATCGCACCCATGCAGCTCCTATAGTGCAAAAATGACCATAATTTATTGGTAGGAAGCACCGGCAATTGGATCCTCCTGCTGTGGGCCGGAAGAGGCTCTCTGTTTGGGGTGGGGCCGTCCAGCTCTGGTAGGTGACCATGGATTCCTCTGCCTTTTGCCAGTTTCAGAACCACCTATTAATCCAACTTGATTTCAGGAATACAGCTGCTGCAGCTGACCGGAGACCCTGCTGCTTTGTTGGACTTCATTTTAGCCCCAGCTTTGTGTTGGCTTTATTTCATACTTTGTTTAAACTTTGTTTGGATTTTGTTTTTTTTTTTACTTTGCCATTTGTTTTGCGTTTTGATTTTGTTTACAAAATCCTCCGTTTGGTTTCTTAGTTTTGTGTTTTTGTTTAGGTTAGCCCATTCAGTGTGGCCTGCTGCTTCAGGTCCTTTTAGATGCCTTTATTAAAGTACTGATTTTTAAGGAGTGATTGGGGGTAACCTCATTTTAGACCTTGTCCATGTTTAATTTGTAGCGTTTGTCTGTTTTGTTTTGCATTGGCTTTGTTTAACCCCCCTCTGTCTTGTCTCCAGGCTGAGAGCTGAAGGCGGTGGGGAGGGGCTTCCATGGAGACTGGACCTGTGTTGTGCGAATGACCGTTGTTGGGGTTTCTTCACGAGAGTCCCTGTTCACAAGTGTTTTGGGGTGATTCATTTGGATTTATTTGTTTCTTTTTGAACCAGTTCTCCATACTGGACTGCCCTCCCCCTGCTGGTAAGCCTCAGTACTGTTCACCTCCCTTCCCATTGTGGTGCTTCAATTCTTAATTGTTTTTATCATGGAACAATAAAATGCATTTTTTTTTTTTGTGAAACAACGTCCTATTCTCATTGGTCACGAACCTTAGTGCCTTATTTATTTCCTTGGGTGAAACTCCTGAGGTGGTGTTGTTGACACCCCTGGGTTGCCCTGTGTGTTGAGGGGACCAAGTAATAAAATTTATACCCTCGTGTTGCCACATTAAGATAAAGGAGTCATAAATTGAGGAAGTAAAGTTCCCACAGCAGAGAAACTTTTTTCAATAGTTTCTAACTAATCGTCAGATTGTAACAGCAGCAGTATTTTTATTTTTTTTTGTCTTGTTTAATAGAAAGGTGTCAATTCAGGAGAAAGTGATCAGTTTTAAAGTGATGCTTTGATGTTGGGCTTTTCAGTCATAATTTCACACTGATGTCCCTGTAATAAAAATAAATAAATAAGAAAAACAAAAGTGGTGCTTTAAATAACAAAGCAACATTAAGTTCTAGTCAACGCTGTGAAAACACTATACTAGCTGAAATGCCTACAGGTAAAAGCACCATTATTGAGGAATAAAATATTCACTAAGAGGAACATATGGTTCTTTAAAGATAATGCTTTTTAAATTATCTTTATTCCCAAGGTAGCCCTGTTCATTTCAATAGGTTGATGCCAAGAGCATCAAACTGTACAGAGAAAAATCTAGTTTATTTTTTGCTATTGTTGATTTCCTTGGCCCAGTTTGCCAAAAATTGTATATGAATAGAAACTAATTTTTGAAACATTTGCATAAACAGCCTCCACTTTACTGAAAGGAAATATCATTTTCCTGCTATTTAATGAGGAAAGATAAAAATAGACTCAACATACATTTAATTTATTTTCAGTTCCTTTATACAAACACTATGTTTTATCCAATCTATAGAGCGTTGCTTGGACTTCAACAACCAAAATGAACATCTACAATACATTATATTGCAATATGAATGGAATATTCTGTGTTTATCCTGACTTGTGCTGGCATATGGTTACTAAAACCAAATTGATCAAATTTCTGTCCGTTTCAATAAATGTATGTCAAGGCTAGGGTTTTACTAGACATTTTAATATGAACAAAGAATACTGACTGAATTTCAAAAACATGCATATTAAGTTCTGAACAGTTTTTTTTTTATTTTTATTCTGTAACAGGAAACTAAAATTGAAAGCAACAACTCAAAATTGAATGTTACAATTACTGAAATTACCCAGCGTATCGGTCACTTCCCTCTTCACTTTTAAATGTTCATCATTCAGACTGAGCTGCAAATGCCTGAACATCTGGAGAGTACCTTTGTTCCGTAAATGGTTGGAAGACAGCTGCCTCCTCCATGTCTGCCAACAGCGGGCTTACTCTCCCCACTTAGCCAACTGCAAGCCGTGTGGCACTGTGCCTTTCTCATCTCCTTAGCCAATAAACATGTCTTCTTTACACTGGGTGAAAAGGAAGCAAATTGCATCTCAAAGCTGCAAGCACTGTGATCAAAAGGGCACTCTGATGGGTTTACAACATTACTCCTTTTCAGTTGCCTTTTTTCTTTTGCCTTCTTTGGACTCTGAGCGACATTTAAGCAGAGAACTGAAAGAATTGCTCCAGTGGAAGTGTGTCAGAAAATGCACATCAATACGATCCACTTCTCATTTTCACCAGAGGAGATTATACATCAGAAACAATTAGTCAGGTATAGGACATGAGGTAGATAAAAAAAAGCTGACTTTAAATTATTGTAAAGAGTAGACTACTTTAATATGTTTCTTATACCAAAACTTAACTGGGCCTTACTAGATTATTACCTAGTAAGTTACCTTTTCAGTTACCTTTTCAAATGACTGGATAAACAACTAATCTGCTTTTTAAGAGCATAAAAAATCACTGCAATAAAGAGAACAAAAAATGTGCGTCTTATTTATTTTTCATTTTTACATAAAAGTGAGCCTTCATTCAAACACAACCCAGCAGATCAGGACAAAAATATTCCATAACAAATAAACTATAGTTACTGAATCCTAACATCTATAGTGGCCCGGTCCATGTATTTTCAGGCAGTTAGTTTTTTTGTTTGAAATGAAAAATGAAAAAAACAAAAATACACAGACCTGCCTGGTTCTTGTTTTCAAATAATCTTTTCGCTTGATGGAGAGAAGAAAAGCATTTGTTTATTAAGGTTGTACCCTTGCTTAATCATGATCTAACTATGATTAACCACATTTTAATTACAGCTGACAACTTCAGTGGCCAGTGACAACTTCACTGGCTACAAAAAGGCCTGATTATTGCAAGGGCTTTACTACATAAATAATTCACTTGACTGTCTTCTGGACATCTGTCAAGTCAGCAGTATTTCCAACGATTGTGTACCCAATAGATCCAGAATGAGAAACTGTTTAAAGGTTCAGGAAACCTTTTGCAAGTTTTTTTCAGTTAATTAACTAATTAGGTTATGAACATGAATTTCCAACAATTACCTTTTTCATCGTATTATAATTTTCTGAAACACTGAATGTTGGGCTTTCATAATCTGTGAGCTATAATCACCAAGATTACAAAAAACAGTGACATGGGATATATCACTGGAACATTGACCAACAACAATGTGACGTGCATTTATGTTTTTGATGATGGAACTAATAGAATGTAATATTTGTTCTCAAATTGGTGACTTGATGTTTTGGTTTTTGTGTTTTTATGACGGAAATCACTTTGAACTGTTTGGTTGCTGAAATGTGCAACCAGGCAATTATACACTTAATTGGTTGATCTGTGTATGAAGAATATTTTACAGCATTCAATTTTTTTAAATGTACCTGTATAGGAAGATCACACTGAGTGACATATAGATTTTATGTATCAGTTGTTTCCAGAATCACAAAACGAGTGTTTTACACTAGTCAAGTGTTTTCTCTACACAAAGGAATTTACATGATTCCGGTGAGAACTTTCTGTGAAGCTGTTGTCTTGAAAATGTTAATTAGATGGCTTTCCAAAGCATGACGCTTTCTTGCACTCTGCATTCTGCATGTGGATTTCAGGTTGGGTTTCTGAACAAATATGTTAATTTATGCACAGTCACTCAAAAGCTCATGTTGCACTGAGGATTTCAAGATATTTTATTTCCCTTAAGCCCGACGCAAAATGCTTAATCAATTCAAAACCCACCACTGACCTATTAGCGAAAACAAACCTTAGACTGAATTAAGATGACTGGAAAACAAAAACAAGTGGAAATTTAAAATATTGCTGAAAGTGCACTGGTTAAAATGTTTTCTTTTTACTGATATGGGATTTGACATAAGAAGAGCAATAAATAAATCCTATGAACAATGCTGTAAGTATGTTTGCCCAGAGCTTTCCCTCTTATGTGAAAACTTGCCTGTCCTTTCACCTTGTCCAAGCAATTACTAAAATATCAGAAGCCAAAGAATGTCAAAGTAGGATTTACATTATTGTTTGGCATAAATAACAAGGATACATACAAATATTTTCAAAATATGTTTTAATGCACATTTTCCAAACCATTCAAGTTTCCATTTCCAACCTCACTAAGAGGTTTGGATCACTGCTCGACAAGATCAAATCCTAAAGAAAATAATGGTGCACTGCAGTCTAAAGAAGAGTAATAAAGACCCTGGAAGATCCAACAGGCTTTTATTTTATCTACATCTTCCCAACAGGAGCAAAGTATAACAATTCAGACAGAGAAGGTCTTATGCCCTGGAACTCCCATAACAGTGCAACTGTGAGCAGAAAGAGTAATGAATCAGTACTGCCTGACCAGAATCCACCAGGCCCAAATTAGACATTTTTCAAGTCAAAGTAAGGTGCCAGTAATCAGTACCCGGATAAATGATCAATCCAATTGAAAGACAAACTACGAAATAAAAATTACACATAAAAAAACAACAGAAATAAGAGAATAATAAGTTATTATAATTGAAACTTTGTTTCTCAATCACCATCTTCATATTTATCCAGAAGATGGATGGATCTTTTCATTTTAACTTAGTTCAATCTTTTCTTAGTTATTCTAGTTTCAGTATTATTTTGTTTCTTATTTTGGTGAGGGACAGGTTTGCTGCCAGGGAACATTGCATAAAGTGAATGGAATAATGAAGTTGGATGACCTTTCAATTCTATAAGTTCCCCTTACATCAACAAATAATCATGGACCAATAAGAGTGCTTCGACAAGACAGTGGTCCCAAACATGGCAAAGCTAGTTTTAGAATGGGCTAGAGAGGCTGGGTGTATGTAAACTTCTGGCTGGTAATTTACATCAATATACATTATGGTTTACAAATAAAAATTTTCAGGAGACATCAAAAGGCCACAGGCCCAGTGTTTACTGAAATATTTCTCTAAGCTCTTTACTACGTTACAGAAAGCTAGCAACATATAACAAGCTAACAGGTGCAACAATGACTCCAAACGGCGAGTTAAAAGGTTCTTTGAATTATTAATCTGGCGTCTTTGAACACACTCTGACAGTATAGCCGACCGCTTCACTGTGGTTATAAGTTTGGTCAGCATGCCTGCTTCACACAAAGAATACATGATGAAGCTTCGGTCTTCTGAATAAGTTCATTTTAAGATTAAAAATCTCTTTGAAAAAGTTCTGCTTACATAAAAAAGCAATTTTCACATGTAGTAACTTTTTATATCCACTAAGGAATGGTTTCCCTTCAGATAAACTAAGCAGTATTGCTAAAAGGGTCCATGAGGGCTGTAGATCTGTCTTATGTGATTGGCCCACTTACTCTTATGTTGTTGGTATGACTCATCCACAGCAGTTTTATATATTATTCATCATTATTTGTCAATTTCAAATACTTGTGTATTGTGCTAACACATATGGAGCATGTGAGCTTTGCTCTGAATTTCAAGTTTAGTAAAAATGAAGTTAAACCAAAAAAAGGAAAGTCCCAAGGTTATGTAAAAAACAAGCTCCTTTAGGCCATGATATTTGATACAAAAACACCTGTTTATGTTTTGATAACCTATCTGCTAGATGTGAACTGCGCTGGATGTAAGGATGCCTTTCCCTGTCACTCCACATCCTTCCTATTTAATCTCTACCAAAAACCTCAAAAGTGACATTACTGACTAAAATCTCTGGAGTCTCCAAAGATAACGCAGATTTTTATAGGCAGCCTTTTTTCATCACTAGATACGAGATAAAAAGCGAGAGATATGATTTAGATCACAGCATCAACATTAAGGTTTGCAGAATGCAAGAACAACATAATCCACAAAGGGTTAGTTCTTTATTGTTTCTAACATCTGAAAGAATTATTTACTGAGTGAGAAAAGCTTTGAGGTTTGTTTTTTTTAAATTTCCATGTTGCACAGTTATATTTTATTGATTACATACCCACAATGTCCATGAGATAAGATAGAACTTGTTTACTGCCAAAATGTGATTGTACTGTGTTACAGAAATGCTCCTAACGGCAAAAAAAATGTGTTTAAATGCTTAAGTTATGAACTAAAGATTTAAAACATATTTTGTTTGGTTTATACAAAGAAAAAAGTAAGTGAGAAATAAATGTTAGATATCACAGCTTTTTCCATTGAAGGCTAAAATGTTAAAATGCTACTTAGAGTATATAAATCTATGTTTGAAAAAGGCACAATCATTCTTGTTTTTCTAAACCCGAGAATCCAAATTTTGTATGACTGCAGGGCTTACAGTGTAAAAAGAATGAAGAGATGATTTATGGTCTAGGGATCTGGATTTGAACAATATTTTTTTTAAAATGTACTGAACAGCCTTGGAGGCACCAATAGCCTGTGTCTACAAAAGTAGCGAGAAGAGAGCCAAGAGATGCCTCCACCTAAAAGAATTCTGTGTTGAAGTCTGGACTTAAAAATTAGTAAGACCAAAAACCCAACAGCCAAATTGCTGAAGCTGAAAGCAGCCACGTAGAAACTCCTCTTTCCAAAATCTGATCTCCATTGTTGAGTTTGTTTAACGCACAAGCTGCGCAAAACCTCATCCAATTATTTCTATGTCTAATTAGCACAGTAATTCGTCCTTATTGCAGTTGTCTTTAAAATACAACTGCATTCTTATATTTAAACAGTCCATCACAGAACCCCAATGAGAACCTAAATCCTTTAACATGTTAATATAATCACAACACTCTTCATGCTTCTCAAAGCAAGTGGAGAGCTAAGTCTGGTCCTTAACACAACACATCACTGTGTTTGGGGACTAGTGCTGTTTTGTGGAAGAACACAGAGCTATGGCTGCTAATGTGCCACCAAACCAGGTGATCCCTCAAAGTTGCAAATGCAACATTAAGAAAACAAAACAGAGAAATGTATTCAATGATAAAAGGGCCTTATCTATTCATTCAAATATTATTAATTGGTGGTTTTTTTCTACAGTGTGGGTTGAAAATGAGGCTAGGGATGAAAAGAGTAGTTATTACAGTTTCCAACTGCAATAAGTGGATTGCAACAGCAACGTTTTGTGCTGCTACAAGTTAGCATCAGTTACTGATTTACAGATCAGCTGAATACAGACATTAATCTTCAATCTAATTCTGAATCTTCTTAACAACATATTAGTGCTTTAGTGTTTTTGGACAATTATAGACAATTATATTGTACCCCATATTCAGTACCTATTAGGTTCTGTTCAGTATTTTCATCTTTAACTCAACTAGGGTTTAATTGAAGATAAGCCTTTAAAATGCAGTCAGACATCAAAATGCATAATTAATACATTCCAAACTGCAGGAAAGAGAACTTAAAACATTTCTCTCTTGGTTTATATGTAAGTTGTTTTCTTACCCCTTGCCTTTTTTTATTTCTACTACAGGTGATTTTTCTGCGAATGCATAATACATTGCAATAGAATAAATCCACATTTAACTCATTTGAATTGTGTTGCACTAGCAGGTGGATGAAAAGGAAATATCTCACTTTTAGGCATTTTCTTACCAAAGATAACAACAACAACAAAAAAGAAGCAAACCCAATTCTCAGCTTGAGCTTCATGAATCTAATTTGTGAAAATCTGGAGAGCACTCCAGAGATCTGCGGACTCATCTTCAGTGTTGGAGCAGAAGCAGCCTATGTTCCGCTGAGCCCCAAAAGCAGCAGACCCAATCGATCGCTCTTTGATCGCCTTTCAGCAGCTCTTCTCTCTCCTGCCTCCAGCTCAACATGGGGGAATCAGACCGCTTCTTCATGTGAATTGCAAGTGTCAGAAATGGCTTTGGCGAGATGTTGGTAAGTTCAGCCACCTGCCTCATTCATTCTCTGGCCTATAGCTGGTCTCTGCACTCTTAGACATGCAGCTCGGAAAAAAACCAGGGATCACTCTGAATAGATGTGTGCCAAATTGGTGCAGGGGTTTGCTGCTGCCAGGGGAATGTATGTGTCATCTACGGCCGCTGAAATTCAGAATGACATTTCTTTCAAAAGATCGCCCCTGAGCAAACCTGCCATGTTTGTTTACACATGAATGAGCCATTATTCCTGATGTCTGTTTAGTAAGTCAGGGACGATGGTCCCAACTGTTGAACCATGTGCAGAGTAGAGTCCTGCAAAACAGAAAATAGCACATAAACAGTTTAAAAGGAAACAGAAACAAAGGAGAACCCAACAGTTCCTTCTTAAAAGACTTTTTTTGCATTTGTCAATAATCAAGTTTCAAACCTTGAGATCAAATCTGTTTTAAAATCTTTTCCTGCTGTATTCCAAACACCAAATACTTAGTTCCTCTTTAATAGCCCTGCTGGTTAGAGTTTAAGTTGAGGCTAAAAAATTCAACTCAACCAAACGCAAACCCACAGACATTGAGTCTGAGGTCGATCCAAAGTTATTAACTTTAATTAGAGTTAATTAATAAACCCAACATATTAATTTAAAATGCATATTACAAACTAATTAACTTTTGAACCTTACTTTCCTCAACAGGGGGAACTACCTCCTCCTCTATCGAGCATTCTTGTTAGTTTACTTTGTGCAGATTGCATTGTAGACGTTTAAAAACGCTCCACAGTAGCCTGAGTCCTACCCCACCATTAAGCATATATTTTTGGTGGAATTGTGAAGATATAAAATATATAATTTATATATATATATATAATTATATATAAAATATAATTTTCAAAAATTATATATCTTGAAAATTTAATACAAAACAAATGTATAAAATGTTTTCCATGCAAGTATTTAAGTCAATCTAGTCAAGTTTATTCATATAGCACATTTCAGCAACATGGCCATTCAAAGTGCTTTACATAATGAAAACAGAAAACAAATCCTTCATAAACACATCATATAGTCAACATTTGTGAAAACCAATAACAACCATTACACTTTGTCAAGTGTTGACATTAAAATCAGTCAACAAACATCAAAATCGTTAGTCAATATTTCATTTATTATGGTTCAAAAGCAATTCTAAACAGTTGAGCTTTTAGTCTTGATTTAAGGAAACTCAGTGTTTCAACTGTTTTGCAGTTTGCTGGAAGTCTGTTCCAGATTTGTGGTGCATAGAAGCTCAATGCTGATTCTCCATGTTTGGTTCTGGTTCTGGGGATACAGAACCAGAACCAAACCTGTGGTCTTTGTGCTTTGGCACCTTTCAGTGGCAAATGAACTCTAACAAACTCCCGAGGCCTTATCAACCATGCTACATTTTAATGAAAAATAATTAGACATAGGCTGACTCTACTTAATAACTCAAACTTTTCTGCAGGGCTTGTTTCAGGTGTATCGGATTAAAAGGGGCTAAATATAAAAAAACATTTTTCAAATATTTTTGTAATTTATCTTGGAAACCACATGTCCTTTTGATTGTTCCTCTACATTTATGTGCCAGTTTTTGTTCATAGGAATTTCACAAAGACATGTGCTAATATATTTGCACATGTATATTACAAAAACAGTTGTAACTTTTACAAATTGTTGTTGTGACATATTGCTGATTGCTCTTCTCATGTATCACATACTGTGTGCTGAATCATTCACAGCCATGTTTGCAAATTCCTTGTCTGTGTTGTTTCCCTTTAGCTTGACTCTGCTTTACCTGAATCTGAGTCATTCACTTTTTTTCGAAGTTGAAAAGGAAAAAAAAAAAGCACGAGCGGCAAAAATCCTTTGGGAAACACTGAAGTTGCAACACAACTCAGCAATGTTTGCTTTTGTTTGTAATTAGTCCCATCTACTGACTGTCTGCATTTATGAATATATATATGTAGCAAGCTAATATATAGCTTGTTATAACAAGCTAATTATTATAACAATAATAATTTCTTATTATTGTTATAATAATAAGAAATTATTATTCTTATTATATATAGAATATATATATATCTTGTATTATATATACAAGATTGCTTGTTATTAGCTGACAAGCAATCTTGTATAGCTCATGACATCACAAAAACACAACAAATGTGCTTATCGTGTAGCTGAATCCTGCAAGCATGCATGCTGCCAAACATAACACGGCGGCTAATAGAACAAAGACTCAAACATGATGTGTGGATTCTTTTTAATCTCAGAGAAAGTATAGAGTTAGTGTTGTTTGAATTGTCATGCATCATCACAGTTCATTTGAAAAAGTTCATGTTGGCAATCTAACATTTAATATTTGTCTGAGTATACCTCTGTGTTTGAGTGTGAAAGTTGGGCCCTTGTATTTGCTGCTTTTGATTTACTATGTGAAATCAAATGTAGTCCCTCGTTCCTGTCTGTGGTTAGGATGTGCTCAAAGCCAATGATGTGTCTCTCTGAATTCATGTGATGGGGCCTGCTGGCACTTAGTCTCTCAGGTGCTAGTGACCCTCCTGTTTTTCTGAATAGCTGCTGCGATCGGTTCACTGAAGTTGAAAGTCTATCACATTTAATTGATGGAGACCCTCCGAAGTCAATGAGGCTGGGAAAGCAGGACGGCCCCTCTCTTTGGCGAGCCAGGGGGCCATCCGTGAGGGAGGCAGGATGAGAGCTGCATGTGATGTTCATGAGTGAACCTGGGGCTTTGGAGTAATGGTGTGTGTCTACCCTGGTGCCACGCCACATAAACTTAGGAACTCCCTGTCAGATCGAGACACTAGGCCTAAGGCAACGCACAGGAGGAAGCTGCAAAGAATAGACACAGTATCTCAAATACTTGTTATCACATGGTAGTCATAGTTAGTGCACATGCCATGTCACAAAAATATTAACCATAAAAAAGTAATGCTGCATAATAGGATGTTTCTGCTAATTAAAAATCTGAGCCAAATTGATCTAAACTAATATTTGACTATTAAATTGTTGATGTTTGTAGGTGTCCTCAAGGAGCTGGCAAGTTCAAGAACCTCTGATGGCCTTTTAATGGAGAAGGGTGCAACGGGAACCCAGTCATCTGCTAAAATGCCAGCAGGCACCGCTGGCTGTCTCCTCACTGTTTCTCACTGCTGCATCAACAGTGTCAATGGATAAGGCCAGTCCTAACAAGGAGCATCTGGACAATCAGTATCGCCACTTTGGATGACAAGCAAGAAGCCAAGACATGCAACAAGCCAAGTGTGTTTCAAACAGTGATTATTTAAAAACTGGGATAGGTTAATTTTTTAAAACCATTATTGTTCAAACACTACTTAATTTTCAGAATCAAGAGTAGGTTAAGGTTTACCAACAGGAGCTTATATAAGTTAAAAAAAAGACATTCATGAAAAATATGCTGTGCGGGTTAAAGGCAGAAGAAAACTGAATTAGTTCAAAAGGCTTTTAAAAAGTGTTCCTCAAAATGTTAATTAAATGTTTTCCTTACATTTCCGAACTTCATATATTTTTTGTTATGCCCTGAAAAAAAAGTGAGAAAAACTATTTATGTATATATTTTTAAGTGTTCATGTTTTCATTTTTCCTACCACTAGAGGCCCTGTGCTGTTTAAGCGGATAGTCAAAAGGCTGGTTTCCAACATGTCACATGTTCTAAATAAGATGGTTTTAAAGTAAACTAAAATAAAGCCACATAAGCTGTGCATTTCTTTGCCATGCTATATTCTTATCATATCAAGCTCAAATATGAATGTGCTATATTGAAATAACTAGTGGTGATTAAGGGCATGAGTAGAACAAAAAGTACTTTCTCACCAAGATGGCTTTTTCATGATTAAACAGGTAATGCTTTATGTTGCCTGTAAAAGTTATTAACTGAATGTATTAAATTGATTTGGTCCTGTGTTTTTTTTAGAACCCACAGAAGGGCTTATTTTGGATTATTTGGACAAGATTTTACCTGTAGTACACCGACATTTTATGATACAAAGATGTAACAAAGTTGTTTCTGTCTCTTCTTTTTTTTGTTTTTGCTTTTTAGTCACTTTTGAAAGCTCCAAATCATTTCATGTTGTTTACATATCTTTACATCAGACAAAGATGACTTGAGTAGATGCAAAAAGCAGGATTGACACAGTTAATAATTATGGTTTCACATAGGGTCATGTTTGCGTTATATTAAAATGTACTTACTGATCTCAAACATAAATGTGCTTAATAAAAAAACGTAAAAAAATCTGTATAGGTGTAAATATATTATTTCACATGACTAATTTTTTATTATTTTCACATTGGCATTATTTATGTAATCGGATGTGGTCTTCTCATCCCTTCACCAGAATACTACAATAACCCCAACGGATCAAGTTAAAGACTTGCTAATGTAAGGATGATCATGCTTTCAGTGTTTACTGTTTGGTTTCAAGTATGCAGCTACTTACTTTGATTGCTTTTTGTTTTGCTCAATATTGCTGCATCCTAAAAAACGGTATTTTAATTGTTTCCTAGATGAATTATCATTGTTAGAAACCAACGACAGAAAATCACAGTGACAGGCTGTGCTGTTGTTTGTTACTCATAGAGCAGAATAACTCAAATTCAAAGAATTACAGGTGCAGTTATCCTGGTACATGCTTGAGGCAGACGTAAACATGTATAATCATCTGTCTGTTTTGCAGTTTGCACAATACCCAGAGGGAACACTGGAAGGCAAAAATGACAGATACATTATTTTTTATTATTATTATTATTCAGTAAAGGCAAAAAATGGAACTAGAACTCAGTAATCAGAAATAAATCAGGACCGTTTCTTCTCCTCTCCATGAGGTTAGCCACCAATCACATGCAAGCATTTAATGTTTCAGCAATCACAGAATGAATAGATCTAAGCATTTTGGAAAAGCCTTCTGTAAGAGAACTAGATTTCTGGTGGTTCTACTTTTATATTTCTACATCTATGGCAGGGACTCGTATGGTGATCAAACATTATCTGATCTTTATCTAAAGTAAAATGTTTTTGCAAGAGTTACATTTGCATAGCACTGAAGTGTCTGAAAATCTACCCCGACCTCAGTGTTGCCTTTCTGAGTGGGTAGAAAAAGATACCCAACCTCTGCGTTGCCAGAGGTGCTGCTGAGGTTGAGCTTGATGTACACAGATGGGGAGTGTGGAGAGCGTGTAGGATGAGACTTTCCTGAGCTGCGCTGGGCACATAAATAAGAGAGCAGCACAAAGCTATCCCCCAGGACTGCTGTCAGTTGGCATCTTAACATCCTGGATACTAATGAGAGACAATGCTGCATCACGCACCTTATGCAACGTGCAGCGCACAGATGGATTAGGTTGTACAAGCTCACAGAGTAAGAAGTAGGTCTGATATTTGCAACATAGATAAACACAAAGATTAAATTTACTACCAGTGCAATATCATCTTTTTAATTTTTATAAATGAATGTACCATGAAAACAACTAAATCAATTATCTCTGTGCAGATATTCAGCACAGCTCGTTTTTATTTAAAGTTTTAAGACTTAAACCTTTATGAAACTGAGAAAAAAAACTCAATGTGAACTGAAATATTCAAATTTAATGTAAATGAGAGCATGAAATGTTGCCAAGGAGAAAAACTATTTTAATGTTCCTCTGCATGCATGTATGCAGATTGTACAAGATCTGTGTGGACTAAGAACCATTCAGCTAATTTCATTTATTAAACCAGTTTCTTTAATTCCAATGAACAGAACGCAGTAGGTCACTGCCGATCCTGGCAGTTTGTAAAAGACAAATTTGTTGCTTGTATTTCTGAATTGTACCATTCTTTGTTACATAACTCAGACAATTAAAATAAAAGGGATATAAATTTGCTTTGTACAGAAACTACAAATAACGAGTGAACAGCTTGATTGGGAGTGGGAATTTAAAATAAATTCAGCCAGCTGTGGAGGCTTGTGTGATGGTTTGTAGGCATTTTGTTCGGCCTGAAAATAATATGGAATGAGATACATAAAAAAATTCCATAAAGTATATTGTGATTTTCAAAATGGCATGTGGTTTAAAATTAAGATTAAGTAGAACAAAACAAAACAAAAAAGTTGAATTAAGTAATCTAAAATATTTCAGTTTAGTGGACGAAACTAATAAGGAACTGGCTAAGTGTCATATGTGCAAGTTGTTTTGGTGTTTCTTTCCTCCTCTCTCTCACCTGGGTGTGACCAGCAGGTGGAGGCCCCACACCTGCAGCTCATTGAGAGTGTTTTCACACCTGATAGTCTGGTAGACTCGGATGGATTGGGGGACCTGAACTTCAAGATTTGTTGCCTTTTCAGCTAGAGTAGTTTGCTTTCACACTACACTGTCTCAAATGAACCACCTTCTCCGAACAACCTGTTTACGCGCTGCAGCAAGAACCATTGAAGTAAACGACACATAAACCTCTAAAGAAGACTGCAACTTCCTTCTTCATGAAATGGAAGTAAATGGATGGTGACAGATTTTAACAGTTGTAGGATTTCTCTTTAGTCTTTGGTAAAAGACCACAGAGCATTTATCATCCTACTTTTGTAAGGCACAGTAAGTCTCTCATAACACCAGCATTGTGGACTAAGTGATTGTAATAAAGAATGAAACACAGCGCTGGAAAAAAAATTAAAAAACAGATTCTGTCCCAATGGGCAAGTTTGAAAAGCAGTTTTCAGATTCAACACTCGGTGAAATAATTATCCGCTTCTCACTTCAGCAAGTTCACATACTGTTTTTTCTTCTGGACCCTTTGGTGTCACAAATCATCAGTGTCTGTTTTAACACCTTCTGTGAATGTGTTTCAACATTGTGTTTAGTTACACTCTGCAGTCGCCCATTATCCAACTGCAAAATTAAAATCTAGTTTACATGGTTTTGTGATCTCTAATTACATGGTTTCTTGATTATTCTTTTGGTTTATGACACAAATAATAAAAAGTGAACACAGTTTTATTTGCACTTTTACAAATTTAAACTGTGTTGTTCCGCCTTAGAAATAAGCATGTTTAGTATTGAGTTGAATATGTTTTTAATATTTGTTTTACACTTTCATTTTGTATCTTAGCCTTCCCAAGGTCTTAGCATGACGCCTCTTAAGACTAAAGAGAGTTAAAAGTTGTTTCTGGATAAAATATTCTCAGCTTATCAAATAATTTTAATTAGAGTTAATTAACTTTTTTAAATGTGTACTGCATTTTTTTCACAGGACTTCTTCCAGTTATACAAATATTCATATAAAACATATGTACTTGAATATAAATGCTATGTATCTTCTCTTCACAGACATACACCTTAGCAAGACTATTTTTCAACAGCTAACTCATTTACATCTGGGATCATGTTAACCAAATATTTTCCCACTTATTTTTTTTTAAACTGTGATGGAAAGACTTTGAAGGTCATCATCATTTTGATAGACACACTTGACTTTGTGCAGACATTTTCAATTTTATGCACAGAGAACATTATGGAGGCGATATGGAAGCTTTGGAGTATCATTGTCATTTAAAAAATTGATTATGATGGGATTTTTGACCCTGTCAGTCAAAATGACAGACAATTTTGTTGTCAAAATGACTGGCAACAAAAAAGCTTAGTTTGATCTCAGATTTACACATAGTAATACCTGATCCTGCATGTTATTGAGCTCCCAATGAACAGATGATAAGAATAATTTATCATATCATATGTTAAACCAATTTATAGCTAGATTTTGCTTTGTTTATAATTTTGTAAACCCATTTATATTTATGGGTTTTTGCAACACTTTCCTCACCTCTGTCTGGGTGGGGACAAACAAACTGTCCACCTGACAATCACATCTCTCCTCCTCTCCTTTTTCATATAATGGTATGATCCCACATCTTCATATGTGATTACTCAAGTTGTCACCATGTTACCAATCACAACAAAGTTTTGTTGTTGTCATAACAACGAGAACCGAGTAGAAAAAGGAAAAAAAAAATGAGGGAAGCCAGTTTTGATTTGATGGGAGTTGAATCTTATGATTCACTACAAAGCTCCGGCATGACTCAAGCAATGAGAAACATTATAACACGATATAAATCTTAGAAAAGTTGATTTTACATAAAGCCTATCTACTAGAATTGCTTCCGATGATGACAAACATTATTTTCAATTTGAGGTAGATGTTATCCCCCAACCATCCCACTGCCTCCAACAAAACCTGCTTTGCAAACTTTTTGTGCGTATTCAGCTGTGAAGCCCAACCCATGCATTTTCCTAACAAACCAAGCAAGGTTTCCAAATGTACGTGATTTATTGCTGAGAAACATTCATTGTTACAAGAAACAAAAAGCCAGCCAAACAAAAATGTTCTTAATATTTGTGATCAGTTTAGTTTTTGTCTTCCTCAATTTATTAGCAGTGAAAGTGTTCAGGTTGGGACAAAGGATTTTAAAAGGGGATTACAAAAATGTTTATTATGTGGGACTTTGCTGGCTTCCTTTATATTGCATATTTGATGAGAGTTTCCAGATTATACCGGGTGGTAAACACTTTACATATTTGGGCATGGTCACTTTCACACAGCTACTTAAAGACAACACACCAGTTTGGTAGTATTCAGCTTTCAATAAATCTTACACATCTTATTGCACAAAGGTGAACATTGCATTTATTTTAGTTCATTCTATTTGCAAGCAAAGTTGGATGTAAGAAGCAACAAGAAGCAAGATAAGGAGAACAAATCAAAATAAAATTGTGGAATTTGATTCCCTTAAACTCAAATACCAAGTTCTGATGGGTTCAGAAACTCTGATCTTGCATTTGGTTATTTGAAACTTTGAAAGTCCCCTGTGTGGCACAGGCAATGGATGAGCAATAACGGATTTTCACAGTTTCAGATCAGTGAAGCTCTTACACATTAGATGACTGGCAAAGTGGTTCGATGATGAATGAGAGCTGCTGCTCACTATAAAATTCTTCTGATGCTCAAGACAATCTGTACATTTTTCAGCTGGATGGTTTCAAATTAGCAAAGATAAGTGAAAGCTGTTTAATAGATAAACAAATTAAGCAGCCCCTTTGTCAATTAGTGGCTTTAGTTTTTATTTAAAGCACTTGCTAATAGTGGGAGCGGTTGTGCTTTTAAATGTCTATATCTTCTCTATTCCTCGTGCTCTTCTATTTCATTTGAGATCTGATTTGTATCAGATGTATTCTAATATAAAATATAATAATTTAATAATATATTTACTTTTCAATTATTATTTGTAATTGTCTATAGGTCTAATTAGTTTTATTTGTAAAGCCTTTTGTAGTGAACTGTTAAAGAGGGATACGATAAAATTCAATCTATATTTTTTATTAAGTTTTACAAATTCAGTAAAATTTTGAGACATATAATGGTCATCCCCCCAAAATGTATGTACCATATGAAGCAGGATGAAGCCTGTCCCAAGATTGAGGACACCTGGCCCCTAATTACTTCCTAGTGGGTGTGGTGTATAAAGGGAGACTCACCTGTTTTCTTCATGCCTGCATTTGGTCATGCTTCAGGGGGAATGTTGTTTGGTTGGCTTGCAGTGGAAATAGCTCAATTAGTAAGTATTGTTTCTCCTCTTGTATAAGATCTACAATCAGTGGTTGATTCCAATTGTTTAAATTTAGAAACTGCCTGGAGTCTCCTGCTTACTGTGGTGTGGCTGTAATCAACCCTTGCAGTGCAGTTTAGCAACATTAAACGGGTATGTATTTCATCGCACCCATGCAGCTCCTATAGCATAAAAATGACTAATTTATGTAGTAGGAAGTTCTGGCAAGTGGATCCTCCTGCTGGTGGGCTGGAAAGGGGCTCTCTGGTTAGGGTGGGACCATGCAGCTCTGGTCGGTGGCAATGGCTTCCTCTACTATTTTCTAAAATCACCTACTAAGCTGTAACTTCATTTCAGACATAAAGCTGCTGCAGCTTGCTGTAGACCCTGCTGCTTTGTTTTGTGCTTTGTTTAATATTCTTTTCTGCTTTGTTTCATAAATCTTCAGTTTGGTTTCTCAGTTTTGTGTTTTTGTTTTAAATTTGTTTAGTTTTGGATTATTCCATTCTGTGTGGCCTCTGGCCTTGCTGAAGACTGATTTTTAATGATTGCTTATGTCTGCGGTTGGGGGTAACCTCATTTTAGACCTTGTCCATGTCTAAATTGAAGTGTTTCTGTTTTTTTTTGTTTGTTTGTTGTTTTTTGTATTTGCTTTGTTTAATCCTATCCTTTGTTTCCAGGCTGAGAGCTGAAGGTGGTGGGGAGGGGCTTCCAGGGAGACTGGACCCGTGTGCTGTGCGAATGACCGGTGTTGGGATTTCTTCATAATAGTGTCTGTTCACAAGTGTTTGGGGTGATTTAGTTGGATTGATTTATTTTTTTTCCGAAACAGTTCTCCATACTTGGACTGCCCTCCCCCTGCTGGTAAGCCTCAGTACTGTTCACCTCCCTTCCCATTGTGGCTCTTTAAATTAATTGTCTTTTAAAACTATAGAAAAATAAAGTGCATTTTTGTGGAATCAAGTCTTGTGCTCGTTGGTGACAAACCGCAGTGCCTTCTTAGTGAGCTATTTCCTTGGGTTGCCCTGTTTTGAGAGGCAAAATGTATACCCTTGTGTTGCCACACATGTTTTTAGACTGCAAATGAAACGGAAGAGTTGTATGTTACAGTGCCTGAAAATAGCTATCCATGACCTATACAACACCATCATGGTCTTTTTGAGCATTTACCAAAAAATTCTACAAGATTTCAATTTATTTCCTTTTATCAATTTTCCCTTCAACTCTAGAACTTCAATGCTCATAAATACTTTGTCCATGTGTATGTATTTGAACAAACTGATATATATATATATATATTTATTCATTTTTTTTACTTTTACAAAGAATTCATCAATGTGAATGTGTTAAACTATACAGTAGTTGCAAATACCCAGCCAAAGTAGACCTGAACAGGGGCACGACTCTCTTGTTTATCACTGTTGCTTTTGTAACCTGCTAAATGAGAGAACTTTTTAAAAGCATCAAAGTGTTACCTGGAGAACTATTAAAGAAATGCCGTCTGTGATTCCAAAGCTCTTGCGTCCAATCCTCCAGGAACCCCCTGAAGCTGCTTCTGTGAACATCGATGAAGGGGTTCCCCCTTTGGTTTCAATGGTATGGCTTTAATCTTCAGAGATCAAAAGTCAGAATTCTGAAAAAAGTCTGAATTTTGAGATTGAATTCGGAAATGAGTTTTTTCCTCTTTCAGTAGCCTAAATTATTTTCGATAATGGAAATCAATGTGACCTCATCATTTTAAGTGTCTGAGCTGCGATATGGTAGTTAAATAAGATAATTTAGTCGTCGTCCTTCTTATAATTCAGTTGACTGCTTCTTGCTGAAGAGTTGCTTTTTGAATGCTGTGACTATTATTGTACTCTGTCACCCTTGATGTTTCAATATTATGATCCATTTGAAGTGACTTGTATCTACAGCAGAGTTTGAGCAACTTGTAAAACCCAAGCTGCATGTTCATATCCATATTCCTCTTTTTCTCTCGCGCTCTCTTTCTCTTTGTGTTTTCCACTGTCAAACATCACAGAAGCCACATTTTCCTTTATCTAGCTCAGATGCTAGTAGGCCTGAGTACATGTTTGGGTTTTGATGATCCTTTGTTTCAAAGTGGTGGGTGGGTCTGGATCTGGACAGCGTTTCCGGATCTGACATCTCCCCCGACTTCTCTCCTGCCTCTTTGTTCTCCCTGCAGAGATCGTGCTGTTTTGTGAAAGGACGTAATTTAGCTGTATTATGAATCTGCTACCCTCTTCTCGTTTTGTCTTTGTTTCTAAGTAGTCACTTAATTTTGAAGTTATTTCATTTTATCACAATTTGGTTTGATCCTTCACTCAGTTTTTTTTATTTATATATATATATATATATATATTAAGAGAGAGTCAATAATTTGCATGTTTGTAGTTCGCAAAAGGGGTTTTCAACTGTAAAGTTTGCCTATTTTGTTAAATTCTCAGACTTGGTTGGAGACAGGTGTGTCTGTGATCATCTCTTCTAGTCATAAATTAATTTCTTTCAGCTCGGCATACATTTCAAGATTCTGGATATTGCCCTGATTTAACTAATGAAACGCTAACTTTCTTAATCTTTTCATTAATAAATTTATCATCATAATTATTAATTACATAATTCAATTATTCATGGAAATTATATTTCCAACATTGTAGAAAGGAAATGCAAGTAGTGCAAAATTTAAACATATTCCAGCCTGCACAAAAACATGTGTTGCCAGGCAATTTGTACGTTTTTAAAAAGCACCATGAGCTGTGCTACAATAAGAACATGTTCAGCAATGGTCTTTCTCTGTATGCATTTCCAAATTCTATAATGCTAACATCTGCTCAATTGGAAATAATGCAAGTACTTCAGAAGAAATGTATGATAGTTGCCTCATGCATATTTTTAATTGTTTTACCTTTGCACACTTCCTGCTAATGAATCTCTAAGAATATATGCTTAGTTCCAATATATTGATTACTTAAAATTTAAGGGCCTCAAATCACAAGGTCAGATAGGGAGAGTAGTAGTCAATCTCTAGATTTGCAAACTTTGCACACTGGTAACCTTTAGGTCTGTAAAGTGTGTTGACAGAGAAAGACGGAGCCGGTGGCAAAGACCAGCTTTTGTGGAGAGAGGTACTGCAGTGTGGGCTGCTGCAGAGAGCAAACAACAACGCAACATGTTTGGTGATGCGTGATAAAGACATGTCAGACTGAATAACCAACAGATTCTGACACTGATGCTTGTTTACTGATTAAATTCAAAAGTCTTTCTCTTGTCACAGATTAAAAATGTTTCTGGGTAACTTTGAACTGAATCAAAGCACACATTTCGCAGTTCATTTGAGAACTGCCATTTAGAAAGAAATAAAATGCCAGAGAGTGGCAGATATGTGTAATTGAAGAGCTACAACAAAGTAAATGTTCCCATGAAAGACATTATTCCGTTCAAAAATATGTTTATATAAAAATTCAGTGATGACACAAGTTCTCCAATAACTCAACATCAAATAGGCTTCTGAGATTTTATTAAATATATACGAACACAAAGTAGTGCATAGTTGTGACGTTGATGGAGGTTTATATTCAATTTTATTTTGAGAAATGTAAGTCTGAATGTGGTATGAATGAATTCATCCCCTTTGAATCAACATTTTTTTTTAATCACCTTTTATTTAATTTACTCCTGCTGGTCTCCACTACTTGTCCATATCAAAAGATTGAAGTTTCTGCTTATTATTCTCTAAGGAATAACTGGAGCTCAGTTATGTTAGAAAATTTGTGAACATCAATTTTGAAGTTTTCCACATACTTTGATTCTAACAGATCTCTATGATTTGGTTTCATCCATATCATAGCAGCTCTGGCTTTGTTTAAAATCAAGCCTAAAGTCTCAGTATTTTTCTGTCTCTATGTTTTCTTACAGGATAGTTCTGTAGTTGCATCAGTCAGTCTTTCTATGACCTCTGGCCAGCTTCCCTGTCCCTGCTGAAGAACAGCATAGAGCTGCCATAACCATGTTTCACTGTGAACAAGACATGTTTGCAGGTTTCCAAAGGTTTAAACTTCTTTGCAACTTCATCCATGATCCATCTGCAGTGTTCTTTAATGTTCATGATGCTGTAGATTAAGTAATGCTCTCATGTGTTCATGCATTCTTTTTCTTCAATGTCATAATTATGCACTGCTTTTTGTGTGCCATGTCTTCATGAAAAAATATGCAACCTTAGATTATGATTAAAACAGAAGTAATAGAAAACTTAGAAGGCATTAGCCAAATGTACACATTAAATCCTTCCTTTGAAGAAAGTTGATGATTTAAACTTGCCTGTAAATCTGCGACACTCACAAGTGTAGCTATCCGGTCATCCAGTGTGTGCTTTATGTCACGGGAAAAAAATCATTTGTAAATAGTTTTCACTCAGAATTCTAACCATAAAGTTTCACTTCCCTACCCATTAATTTACCTGACTGTTCATTGCTTTATGCTATTAAGTATCAGTTCCAAACACCTTGTTAGTCCTCAAAAGCCTTAATGTCAATGAAATAAATATATGGTGGCCAATTTAACCAATCACTACTTCTCTTAAGCTATATGAGAAACGAATCAGTCTGACCCTGAACCCTAAATATGAACTCTTATCAAACACCAAGGAAGTTTGAGATCAAAAAGCTCTGACTCTCCCTGATCAGTAGGCAGAATGCACCTCCTGGGAAGCAACAGTGTGACACCTATCAGTGTCGATGCATTAACTGTGTCAGAAGCAGGCTGGTAATGAACTGGGGTCTGTAAGATACAGGGCTGCTGAGCCACCATGTTCTGGAGGCCTTTGATCACCCTGCATCCCTGACCAGCCAGATGAACAGGCACTGGGGCAGAATAGTGCCTTTGAAGATCTCAGTCATCGGCCACTGATAAGGTTATTATATCTTTGCTCTTTACCATCAAAGCCATAATCAAATGTGACAGAGTCTACCTTGCTGGGGCTCCCTCAGGGATGCAGTGAGGTTTATGTGATGAGAATTTTGTCAGACGAGGCTGGTTTATGAGATGTTTTCATTTTGGTGGAAAAAAAACTGGGGAACCAGCACAAATTGTAAATGCTGAATACAGCTGCACAGGGCTGGTCACAAGCGTACACTCATCAGCTACAATTGTATTTTATTTTTGACTTGACAATGTATTTGAAATGTTATTTTTGTCAGGGAGGAATTGGACTACAGCACAAATTGAGTTATGAAGGTCAAATTTATATATTTAGAACTAAATATGCACAAAGTGGTTTTACTTCTCTGTTAAACACTGGTGCTCAACTGTTCTCCAGTTGTTCATTTTGAGCAAATTGGCCCCATTTTTTATTTTATTTTTTCACATTTAGCCAACCTTTTTTACATGAGGTGACTCAGATCATTGAAATTTGGATGTTCCAGCAGGATAATGATCCCAAACACACATCAAAACTGTTTTTGAAATGGATAAGAGTAGCCCCTACCTTAGCCTTAATTTTCAGACTGTGCTTAAAAGTAAGGTTGCTGACAGGAAGCCAATCAAGCTGAATAAAATCTACATTTTATAATGAAAAGTGGTCAAATAAATGACTGAGGAATATTTCCCAAATATTAAAGGTGTGTGCATATATTTTAACCTGTATGCATAAATCCCAACCTGCATGGAGTGCTTTGAAACTAAAATGTATATAAAAATAATATAGTTGAATTGTATATTTAATGCACCCTGAAAACGCAATAGCTCAAATATATGTTTAAGATCTTCAAATTTAACACTGATTATACAGTATATAAACTTCTGACCAGCACTGTAAGCTTAATGATGCCAAATGTACAATATATCTGTTTTCAGTTAGTACAATAAAAGTTTGTCATGGTTTATGGCAACAATTTATAAGCACAGATAATGTTTGAGTTACAGTAACTAAAATCTCTAACTCTAAGAAGAAAGTATAGATTCATGGTCATTTGAAAAAAAAAAAATATCTAAAAAATAAAGCCTGAATTAATCATTGCTCCTCCTTATTAATATCCCATACATGTGTGCAGAGCTGCCTCTACTGTGTCATTAGTTTTCTCTCAGCTGAAGTCTTTGCATAATTCTCCCCACTGCTTCTCTGTGTAAACACAAATCAAACAAAATCAGTTAGATTGCAACTAATTACTATCCGTTTCTTCTTGACAGAGCACTACGGTGAGTTGCATGTTCTGAAATCACTTTTAGAAAACAAACTCCCTCTGCAAAACACTGAGGCTTAACCAGAAAGTAGTACAGGATTGATGCATATTTGCTTTTTGATCATGTAGTTCATGTAGCTGCTATAAATCTTTGCTAAGCTTGTTTCTCCTCTGTCTATTTTTCTATAAAAGCAAATCAGGCTTTCTAACACCACAACTGGCTTGACGAAAACCAGAGAGGAATAACAAGCACGACTTCAGACAGAAAAGAAGAACTAGTTTTCCTCTAATCTTCTCCATCGCACACCTAAAATCCAATGGATTAGGCTCTGCGCTCCTGAGCTCACTATCACGCCAGGGACTACCGGTGCATGAAACATCTCTTATGGCCTTCATTTGATTTCTGCTTTCCATGCCAAGCATTCCTGCTCTGGCCTTGTAAAATAGATGGCACAGTACAAAGGTTACGTTTTCAGAAGACTTTTAAACAGACAGCGTCCAAGGTTTGGCATCGTTAAAGTGGACATTTTTTTTCCTTGGAAATTAGTTTTTTTGGGGAAGAGGGGAAAAAAAGAAAATTAAAGTTTATCTCAAAGAAAATGAAGCTTAAATGGTAGCCTGTAAGACAGGATGTCGGACTGACAAGGACAACACAGCTGAAGGTCACTGATCCATCATCTGCTTATTAAGTAACTAAAATGGAAACAAAGAACAATAAAACATGGGCTCAGTAGCATCTGAAGCTCTGGGATCAGACCCACTCCTTTGACAGGGATTATTAGCAAAGCTCACCAGCTTTCAAATGGCAAGTGAGGCAGAGAGCTGCACCAGCAAGGCAACTAGCTACAGCCATTTCACACACATTTCACTCCCTTCCGTCTTCTCTGTTCCTTGAGGCAGTGACCTTTGCAGTAATATTTCCATAGACATGTTGTTAATGGACAGGGCTGACATATAAGAACGATTTGTGAAGTTTGACATCACGGATTACATAACAACCAGAGCCATTCAACGGTTGTTAAGGGAGAAAAGTGCCTGTGTCTTTCCAAGGTTTTCGTCTCCGAGCAGTTCTTTGTGCTCTCATTTTGGTGGTCAAAGCAGTAATTACAGAAAAACATTTTAATTAAGTCAATGAATTTTAAAACCAAGCAGGAAGCAACCAAGTGAAAATATTTTAAAAAGAGCTCTTAAAATATTTACTCCTCATTATTATTATTATTACAGGCTTGAATATCCTTGTTCATTGGGACAAAAATGTTAACCAGTAACATAGAATCTCACTGATTAACCTTAAAACATTTGGAAAATTGCAAAGAAAATCTAACTCCAGAATAGTTAGAACATTTTTGTCTGGACCTTCCAGTCCAGCAAAGATAATGAAGGTGAGATAGACAGATGTTTTCACAGTGCCAGAAAAAGTTATAAATCCCTTTAAACTTATTTTTTGTCATTTCGTGTCCAACTTAAATGTTTCATGCAATCAAATTACCAAATTACAACATCAGTTCATTATTTGAAATTTCCCTCCTACATTTGCTCATGTAAAAGGGAAATTTAAAATAATGAATTAAAAGAAATCTCTCCTGATTGTGTGTTATGTTATACCTGTTGTTTGTTGCAATTAAGTTCTGGGTTTAACTCCAGGTGAGGACCTTTCTGCAGTTGTCCCTTTTCCATTGGCCGTAGCCCAGTTTTCTTCTACTTTATTCTCTAAAAGTGTCTCCATTACTGGTTTTCAGGCTGAGCAGGACTGAAATGTGACATGAACAGTCTGCTGTTCATTGATTGGCCATGGGTGAGAAGAAATTAAAGATTTTAAAGAAGTTGCAAAGACTTAAGTTAATAATATATATATATTATTATTATTATTATTTACAACCACAATAGAAGGAGCAGGTAAAACTAAAGCATACTTTTCCTCAGTTGTCAGGATTACATACAGATGGTGTGCTGTAATGTATAAATCAGCTGTTCAGATACAGACATTTTCCTCAAAACATCCAAACAGCACCACCTTGAAACGGCTTATGGACACAGTAATAGTTAATAGAGGACGGCTCTCTGGCTGGAGGTGGGGCTTTCAGCCAGAACTTCAGAGGTCGAGTAGATCTGTGCTGAGCCACTAGAGCCAGTGGAAAAGGAGCATTATTAGTGGGTTTCTCTCTTTACGCTCAAGTCTTCCTTATTGTGTGAGTATAATAGAGAATACCTCTGCATTATAGAAATACAAAGGCTGTATGAATGTGTGAGTGAAAGGAAAAATAAAAGACTAGCTGTAATGTTCGACAAGAAACTTGACCCTGGAACACTGCTTTCAGGATTCATATTATAATTACTTACAATACTATGATTTTTGTGGTATATTTGCTATTCTATCTATAAAAGTTCAGAAAGTAAAGAAATCCATGAAGAATACAGCTATATTTAAGAAAATTGACAACTATTTTGCACAGATTTATTGGTTATGTGAAACATTTAAAACTGAAGCCCAAAAAGAAAAGTGCAGAGGATTGTTAATACACTTATTTATCTATTTATGTTCTTCACAACCATGAATAATGACATCAATGGTTCTACTGACCACTAATATTGACTTTAATTTTCAGATGATTTGGTTGAATGAACATTTTAATTAGGTATTTTCAAAACAGTCTACTTACAGTACACTAACATGCTGTGAACATGTCACGAAACATATAAAATAAACTCTTTTCTATTGTCTATTGGTCACTTGTTGCAAATGAAGACATGTACAATACAAAGGATAGGCAAAATAACAAGGACTGGTGTTATGGTTTTGGCATAGATAATCAGTAAATATAAAAGCAAAAAATATGCTGAGAAAACTCTGGAAATGCTAAGAAACCAAAACAATGCCACAGGAAAATAGTGTGTGTGTATATTTATATATACATATATACATATACATATGTTTTAGTTTCTTGAAATTCTTAATTATTATTAGTTATTGAGTGCTAGATTATTATAGGTACAACATTTTAATCAGAACGTCTGATAGAGGTTATTATTGTTTCTTTGCTGTTCAGCTGCATTTTGTTGTCATACCGAGGTCTAAAAAGTTTGCAGTTTATTTCAAATGAAAAACATACCCTTCAACTCATTTGCAGTAGGAGTGAAATTCTCTGTTATTAATAAAAAGATCTCTTTTTCTACATGAAGCAGTAATTAGTGTATTGAATAATTGTATTTTACACATAGAAATATAAAATTTCCAAATAATTAGACAGTAATCACAATCTGAAGTTGCCATTGAAATGTTCTGACTGGTCAGAGTGGCCTTTCCTTTTTATTTTCTCTCTTTTGGAAATGCTGTTGCTGAACAATACAAGTGCATGCTTAATGCGTCTTCAATTCCAAAGCAAAGCTACACTCTCAGCATGCATTCCATTTGATTACCAAAAACGCAGAAACTTAATTGTACTCATTGTTATGCGTTGTCACTCCGCTGGTCAACATGCTTCTGAATATCAATGAGCTGCTGATAAATCACGTCTTTGCTGAGCGTTCTGAGGAAGCAAGAGAGGCAATTGCCCGACTCTGCACCAAGGACAGAAACACACAAATTAAACTCCAGCATGTGCTAAATGAATGTCACACAGAAGACTATTAGACTATTAGATATTGGAGTTACACATCATTTTGTAACAATTTTGTCTGGCATAATAAACCAAAATTTACCTAATTAATTTTTTTAACACACTAGCTGGGAAGTAGAAAGGAAGAAAACTGACTGTCCAACAATAAAGAATACAAAATGTTTACTTCTTTAGCCAAGTTGCGTTAAAGTCATTCCTGTACACTTTATGTGAAAGGGTGTAAAATTGAACCACATTTTTGTAATGAGGAAAACTTCCGATTAGTGTTCATAAGATTTATACTAATGAAGGCAACAGCTGTCTGGAGTGATGGATCATCAGAAAATGAAGATAAGAGCACAGAGAGGCAACAAACAGTAAACTGAACATCTGAAGCAAAGGTATTTGTCAGGGATTTATGATGCCTCATACAGGCTGCAATAAGAGCAGCTATTGTAAAATTATAACTGCATCAATAGACACATGCATTTTAAACAGGCAAATTAGAATAATCAGTTTAGTTCTGACATTTTTCCTGCTCTTTTTTTCTCAACATAGCACAAATATAAGCCAAAGGTTTCTTTATATGGTATCTGCAGATCACCATCATAGTGATTAAAATTGAGTTTGTCACGGTTTATGATCTGGTGATGATGACATGCAGGGCTCTGATGAATAAAAGTAGGAAAAATAAAATAAAACAGATTGGCTAATGTTTCCTATAAGATAACAAAAAGAACAAACAATAAAACCAATAAGGCAGCAGTGATTTTTTTTTACTGTTTTTCATTTTTTCCACAAAAGCTCAACTACAGTTATACAACAAAAAAAGGACACAACAATAAACACTTAGCTGTTCAAATGTCTATTTTTATTATTTGTCTGTGGAGAAGCACAGATATTTAATAACAGGTTAACAACTAACCTTCAGATCCCTTGCAGAGTTGCAGTAACATCATGACAACAATATCTTGTGTTGTGGTGTCCATGTAATAAAATTTTGGATTAATATGTCTTAAGAATATTCTCCTCCATGTCCTGGTGTTTGTCTATGTTCTCTGTGGTAAACTTCAGATTGGCCTTCA
This sequence comes from Phalloptychus januarius, assembly GCA_902982915.1. Taxonomy (NCBI): domain Eukaryota; kingdom Metazoa; phylum Chordata; class Actinopteri; order Cyprinodontiformes; family Poeciliidae; genus Phalloptychus; species Phalloptychus januarius. Next base: position 11,873,311 of record CADWAE010000131.1, read on the forward strand.
TTTTCCTTAAAATGGAAAGGTTTTTTCCATGTAAGACGGAGAAAGTTGCTGGGAGAGAGTTGTCCCCCTGAACCAATTACCTTTTATGTCAAGTTTCAATTCAACCGAGAACTTCTTATAATTGACAAGCCTTAAAGGACGTGTGGTTGGACAACTAATTATATTAATAAATGGGTATTTCAGAGAACAGTTTAACATCTCCTGCAAACATTTTTTTGCACGTGCAAAATGCTACTACTAATACCTATATTAGGTCATTTGTAAGTAAGAGTGCAGGAGAAATTCTCATTTGGCAATAAAAATGTAATTCATTCAGACTATGGATAAGGTAGGCTGATTTAGATGCAATGAGGTCTTTGGGCCAATGGTCCAGGAGCAGTTTATGACTTCTAGGAATTCCTTCTTCCATAGTTCAAAGACCCATATGGCTTACAGCAGCTGCTTGATAGTATTGTTGCTTACATGTGGTGCTAACGCCTCAGGGCAATTGTAACATTGCACCACTTTACAAGTAGCTCTGCATCTAAGTCCTCTAACTGTGGGAAACAGTAAAGTTTAAAATTAGAGAATAATCAGGTTTTACTCTTACAAGCCCTGCCCTCTCATCATAATGCCATACTTAAATCACTATGCACATTGCTAACATATTTGCTGCATTTCTGGATATGCCTTGGGCACCTGGTTCAGACTAGTCTGCTATAAAAGTTCGTGTTCACATTTCTTGACAGCAATTACTGACATTTTGTTAAAACTTGTCTGCGATGTGCAAAAGGAGTCATTTAATACAGTAATCTGATGCATCTGCAGGACAGTGCTGCTGTTATAGAGAACAAGCTGGTTTAGCTCTTTGAGATAGTTATTTTCCCATGGTAGCCCTGCTTACGTTATGCTAATAAGGTGAGGAATGGATAGAAGTTATTTCTTTTTCACTCTGAAATGATACTTTATGTTAGTAGTAAGAAAGAAAGACTGCACTCACTGCAACAGAGCACAGACACCATATCGTCTTTATAATATCTATTGGTACATAATTGTATTTCAAATACATAATCTACAGATAGCACAAAACCAATGACTTCACATGTGCAAAGGAGTAAATAAAGAAATGCTGTTAATTGTAAAGGTGATGTATTCATGTGCAATACTTTGTGTGCTGATTAATCAAAAAACATTTTGTTGTTGAAAAGGAAACTTCTTTGCAGTATTTAAGCACAATGTTAGTGCATGTAATTTTTTTCCTTGGATACTGCAAATCATATTCATTGTGGAAGGATATTTTTTTCTAAAGGTACCATCACATTTGCCCAGGCCTGTTTCATCACTTTATTTTTTTAAAAGCTTCTGTTGGACCACATTTCAAAAGCAATTTTCATTGGATATTTTTCATGATTTATTTAATAATTTTTTCAGCGCTAGTGCCCTTTATTTGAAAATAATTTAACAGGAAGGGGGCAGAGTGAAGGGAGGGAAGACATGTGGCAAAGGAACCGAGAAATAGTATCAAGGCCTTGTTGACATAGGGTGCCCATAAATGCGGGTGCCACAACATGCACCACCAATTTATTTATGTAGTATTACCTTTGTCATTTCAAAGTTATTTCAGTGACTATTGTGGACTTTTTGCAGCCCACAATGGTCTCATTGGTAATTCTGTCACATTTTTACAATGTGACAGAATTAACTTCCTCGTCTAAAGCAACACAAGCTTAATATTCAGGCCTTTACCCTCTTTGTGAGAAATGAAGATGTATAAAAAAAAATGAGCTAGGAGCAAATAAATGAACAAAATATGATTTTTAATATTTTATCTTGTTTCTGTGAAAGTTGCACAGCATGATTTATCTTTTTGCTTTGGTAATGCAGGGGCCTGTAGTGCTTGTCACTTCTATAGAATTTAATTTGATCTTTCTTCTACGACAGGAGAGAAGTTGTTAACCCTCATAGTTGTATTTTGATACTTTCAGAATGAAGCATTTTTATTTTTTCCCTTCTAGTAAAGCCTCTTTAGGATCTGAGAGCTGGAAGGAATCACAGTACCTATAACGAAGAAAGCTATCATGCATCTTCACAATGTAGAAATCAGCTTGTGTCAGAAATACACAAAGCAGGGCAAGCTGTTCTCCAGAATGAGACTGTCACGGCTCACAAAGAGCAAAGTGGCCCATTTTCGTCAGCCAACTGCGGATTTGTGAGATATGAAACGAAACCTCCTCTTACTCCCATCAATATAGTGCAATTACGGGCAACAGAGAAATTGCTCATGCAATAAGCCAATCCATACTTCCTTCGCTTGCCACATTTCAAATGCAATCAGAGACGCAATAGGGAAAGCTAAGAAACGGCTACTGCAGAGTGTCTTTGTTGAGGCCGAATTTAGCATGAAGAGACTTTAGAAAAACATTGTGGAGGATCAGATGTTTCATCACTGTGTTGTAATCAATTTCAGATGCTTCAATACTTAATGACAAATAATTTTAATACAGTAAAAACTAAGATTTATGTTTCGAAAAAGGTTATAAAGGAATATAATACAGTGAATGAATAATGCACAGGCAACTTCACTTTCATAGTTCCTCAAAAATCATGCACTAGAGTGCAATGAAGTCAGGGTTTAATCAAAATCTTGGAGAGAGGTGAAATGGAGCATAACTAAGCATCTGGAAACAGCAACCAATGTTTCCCTCAAGATGCTCAGAGAAACCACTAGAGAGCAGGACCAGTTTGCATGCACTCATCCTGGGAAAGTAACTGTGATTAATGTCTGCTATTATAAGTTCCTGTTTGCTTAGTTTTTGAGGACACAAATATGACTGTAAATATGTATATGTTCAACTAATTTGGGTTTTTCCTCTCTTGGTGTTCCTCTGGCGTTGTATCTTTATCCACATCTTGTTTTGGTAGATTAAGGTCAGTAGGTGCACTTCTCATATGAATTGTCTTTTTTTGTATGAATTCAGTCCTGCAACAACTGATGACAACATATAAGTGTGTTGATGAATGAAAAAGCAACTGAAGTGAATGGAGGTCCAAAAATAAATGGCCTATTTTCATAAAAAATATACAATTTTGTCAAGACCCAGGTCTCAATGAATACAATAATTCTACTCTATGAGAAAAAGAGTTCAGCAGGAGTAAAGTGAATCACAATTCTAAAATGTGATATTTGCTACATAATACCAATGCATTGCTTCTGAATCTTCCATACTTGTTTTTTAAACCGAAGGTATTTGTGCTGTGCAACAAAATGAACAGGTTTTCTGTGGTTGGGTTTAAGAACAAATATTTCCCAAGCCAAAATCTGGTTCCCTGCAGAATCTGACCTCCTTTTTGGCCTATTTCTTGAATTAAACTAGCACTGTATTTGTTTCATTATGTATTTAGAGGCAGTGGGATCATTACTCTTCATATTGATTAAGATTTGTTTTGATTTTGCATCTGTATGTTTTGTACATATTTTGTATGTCTTGTAGATTCTTTGGGAAGTGTTTCAAGAGGTTACACAAAGTGTGAGTCAAAATCACAACCTTTAGCAACAGCATCACAGTGTTTCCTATGGTTTTACTGTATGCTCAGAAGTTTAACTTTAAAATGTGACATCTGTGCTTATTGCCGTGTCAATGAAGCTCTTTAATATCATTAAATACTTGACCACTTTATTTGTCCAATTAGTTAACTTTATTAATTTTACTAAGTTCTGAAAAATACAAGAACATATGAATCAGTTAGTACTGAGATGTTTAAATGTTCAAAAGTGATTTTTAAATCACAGAGGCACCACTATGTGGTGTAGTTTTTGAAATACAACTACAAATTTGGTAAATCACATTTTATTAATGTTTTAGCATGCTACTTTTTCAAAAAGGCCCAGGTTCTTTGTCTTACCTTTTTTTTTCTTTTAATGAATTAATTAATTTGAAAATGGTAATTTGTGTTTATTCATGTAATCCATTTCAAAAGAAAAAAGGTGGAAAACATTTTTTGCAGCACAGAAATCTTTTTACAGAATCTTTTCACTTTTGAAACAAAGTCTTTTTTTCCTTTTGCAAATAAAATAATTAGATCACTAAAGAAAGGTAATCACAACAAACAGTTATTGTTGCTTTAATCCTCACAATATCTCCAGTTTTGAAGTCTGCAGTTACTTTTAATTGAAAAACATGTTTTTTCATTAATTTTAATCCATATTTTTTCTTAAATGGGACAGACAGAATTTAATTTTACTTTGTTGTATTAGTTTAGGAGAAGTTAAGTTGGCACAGTTCGCAAAGCGAAGCAGAATGACAAGGAGATCTGCAATGGCTTTTGAACATTCAGTATATCATTTACCTTGTGAGAGTGGATATAAGGCAACATATCTCTCTGGCAAAGTCTTTAATATTTACAGAGTCATGATTCTTAAGGAGAAAAAGATAATGGAGTGAATCGGAGGAAAGAAAAATGATAACTTTAAGGGCTTTAAGAAATGTCATTTTCTATCAGAGGGTAATCTTTCACTACAGATTCAGGTGAAAGTAGCTTGCCTGAACTGTCAGGCCAGGATGCCAATGCTTGACAGAGTAGTGACTTTTTTAAAATAAAAAGATTCACACAACTCGGCTCTCACAAGAGAAAAAAAATCGAAGCTGTCCACATTTACATAAAAAATAATATGGAAAAACTAAAATCATTACCAAAATACAAATCCTTATAATTGAATTATAATAATTGAACAGAATTTTAAACGTATTTTAGCATTTTGTAGTTTACTGGAAGTTTGTTCCGTATTTGTGGTGCATTGCACAGAGAAATACAATTATGTTAATAGTTAATAGAACCAGAACCAAACATGGAGATGCTGATTGCTCCAAATTGATTTCAATTTTAACTGATGTCCAAATATAAAAGCTTATATTTACTACGATTAATAAACCCTTTTGATCTTCCTAAAATGAAATAGCCAATTGTATACATATATTCTCATTAATATGTATAAATTTGATCAAATTCACACTTTTCCTGTTATTAAGATCTGGACAGTGGTTCTTGTTTTCTTTCTCTTACATCCTAAGGTGTCTCTGGGCTTTATCATGTGGAATATTTGCTCAGCCTTATTCACCAAATGGGTTACAGAGCTACAGTTTATCAATGTTTGTAGATTTAAAGTCAATTTTTTAAAAACATAGACATTCCTGACGTATAAACTGCCTGAATCATGGCAATTTTCAATATGCTTCACATAAAATTACATATTTTAATATTTTCTCAAGCCATTTCTGCAAAGCTTTAAAGCCGAGTATCTTAACTGTTTGTATCATTTGGTATGGAGGTAAAACCATTTGTATTGGTATGCTCTGCCAGCCTTATCACTTCAAACCCCAGGTTGTTGTGCATTATGGTCTTTTGATGAAAATAGTGTATACTACCTTTTATGTAACATCACATAAATATGTAATGCACAAAACCAAAGCGCTTCTATTCAAAAGTACCACTTCATCTTGAGGAGAAAAGATTATTTTGTTGAGGAGAAAAGATGTGTTATATTGTTATAAACTAGATTACTTCAAAATATATAACATTTTGTTCTAATGCTGTGAATGCTGTGTATATTTTCTGATCATAATTTCAAATCATGGCTTAATTCTTGTAGTTTCAAATAAAACATTTTAGATTTGAGAACTTCTGGTTTATTTTGTAGTGATTATTAGAGGAACGTGCTCTAAATTTGAAAACTGTGCACAAAATTGCCATCCTGCTTCGTGCTTCAATGTTTTGATCCTCACACATGTTTCTTCACAGATGATGAAACATGAATCAGTTCCCCTGTTCTCTGAGCCAATCCTTTCCTGACTTATTTTGAATGCAGATTTGAAGACAAGTTTTGCATCAACAACTGTCAGTTGAACAAAGATCTCTGATCTCCAGTTATCAGTGAGCTAGTTGACGGCACACGTACACACGCAAGCGCACCCCCCCCCCCAACACACACACACACACTGTTGTTTATAAATGTAAAACCTTGTTTACAACCACAGGCACAACAGTTATTGGCAAACTCAACAAAGCTGAACATGATTCCTAAATTGCTTACTTGTTTGCGAATGTTGACAACAAGGACAGACAAGAGGGGCCTCTGATGCCTGTTCCAAGGAGAGAGGCAGTGAAAGACAAATTCCTGCTGCCTTGGTTACAGAGCAGGTGCCTCCATTCTCATTGTTTCTCATTTAAAAAGGAGTCCAGTGTGCATCTTAAAGCAGCAGAATAATGTCAAACAGTTAAATTGTTTCAGTAATTTGATTTATAAACAGATCTCCTGCTTTATCTTTGATTTATTATACTCAAAAATTTAAGCTTAATAATGTACCACATTTAAAAACCATGCTACAATGGGCCAAAAATAAGGTAGAAAAAAAACAGCAAAGTAAAAAAAGAGGATGCAAATAGAAGAAAATACAATAAAGCAATAAAAACATTTTACTTCTAATGCTGCTGGAGAAGTCAATGAGCCCAAATGTGTTTTTAGATGAGACTTAAAAACATCAACAATTGGAGCCTGACTTACTAAAAAGTATGTCTGTGTATTGTGATTGATATGGACTCAACACTTGGTCAATGTTCCCTTTTTAAAATAATTCTATAGCAACGAATGATAATTTGCCTCCTGTAAGCTCGTTAATGGACTGCGAGTGATGACTCTTTTGCTGTACATTTCACATGAGCTGTTAAGGTTTAGCAAAATCTGTTTTAGTGCAAAAGAAAGGAACAATCACAGTCTATGAGAAATGCACAGCAGCTGAACTGTCATAAAATGTGCTATCGCCCGTGGGAGCTCTAATTACCTAATGAGCAAGTTAGTGTCCATTATATAGTCTCTTCCATGCAGGTGGGAGTGTGTAGACCAAATCTTGCTCTTAATTAGCTTACAGGGCAGCCAATTCGATGGCTATTCAAAGACTGTAATAATCCTTAAACTTTACGCAGCTAATGATCAGCGAATAAATACACACAAGAGTTTCACTCTATTAAACATATAACCAAGACAGGGACAAGAACTTAGATGAGCTTTGGGATGGGCGGGGGATCAGCACCACAGGCGTACCTGCATCAAGTGTGACAATGTTTATTAAACATTTCAAATCTGAAACACCATCAGCTAATAAAAACTGTTAAAAAAGCATAGAGTATTAGAAACATTGCACATTCTTACAAATTATGCGCACAGGAAATTATTTCATGCTGCTTTTAATTTGTATCGGAAGTCAGGCCTTGGAATGACAGGATTGTAAAGCTACATGTGTGTCACCAGTTTAAAGAGAAACAAATTGTGAAAAGTCATAATAAACTGTTTTATGTGCAACTTTCATGATCTTTTGAATGCGTTTCCCCTAAATTGGGTACTGAACTCAGGTCTGATCAGCAACCCCTGAATTTCCCATGCCATAAAATGTGATATTTATTGCCCAGGGCTATCAGAGCCAGAGTCTAGATTCCTGAATCATCACTACTTCAAGATAAATGTTTAAGCAAAGAGTGTAGAGATTAGTGTCTCTTTCCTAAAGGTTTATAACCTATATTTTTTTTCTTTCTCTCTTTGCACCAGTAAGAATCTTCTCTGCATGAAGAGAAGAATCTTACTACTTACTTAATTACTCCAAAAAATACAGCAAAAAATAAAATAAAAAAGTGCATAAACTAAGTTCTTTAAATGCCACAAAATGATTTGCTATCACCTGAACAGGGCTCTGATGAAAGACTTGTGGTAGTTTAAACATCTTGCTGCAGTTGTAATGTAAACCAGAAGCTGCTGCATTTGTTCTGAAGCTGGCATCATGTTTCTTCTGATAAGATACATTCCTTGATTGTGACCACTGCAGGCCTGAACACAATGTTCTTTACACAAGGGGGAGCAATCAACTCAGATACCCAAAGAACATCAGTCACAAAAGGTTGAAATCACATTGTATTTCAATTTACACCAGTAATGATAAAAAATGATAAAAAGATTTTGCTTTCACCTGGCCTTTCACCAGGTGAAAAGCCATATTTGGCACCAGGAGTCACTGCTTGATCGTACGCTCCTGTCTCTGCTTGCATACAGCTGATCTCCAGATGCTACAACGTGACTCCACTCTTCAGATGCATCACTCCCTCTCAGCCTGAGACTCCTGAAAAGAAAAAGCAAAGACCGATATCTGCGAATCACAGCGCTATTTGTGGCGTGCTCGAGCGTATTGATATTTTTACTTGAGTAAAATTTCTGGCTACCCTACCCACTGTAATTAACTTCACTGAATAAAGAACAAACAGGTTCTGACCAAAATGCACTTTATACAGATGAAAAACAAATCATACAAAGAAAATGTAGAAATCCAAAACAAATGTTTAAAAATATTTGTGGACATTATGTCTCTGCCTTAAAACGTGGCCACATTTCCATAACTTTTATTTTCTGTGCCTCTGCCTTGGTTTGTCCTGACCCCATCTATCCTTTGGGATATTTGACTATTCATGTGCAGAGACTTGAATACTAATATTTTTCTTTTTGATTGAGAGGTTGGATAAAACACTGAGGGTGTTAACACAAGCAGTTTCAAGATGTTTTTTTTTGCTTGAATATTATGATCAATGTTTTTTCAGTAAATAAAAGGTAAACATTTTTAAAATCACAGCTGGGAGGACATGCAAAAAGATTGGAGCATTTCTTGGTAAAAAGAAGATAATATTTGCAGACTTTGGCCAAGTGAGTTCAAAGATTTGGCAGAATGCAGGCATGATATATTGTTTGAACGACGGTGTTCCTCCAGCAGCCAAAAGCCTACAGCTTAATTTTTATGAGCTGATGCTGTGTGTCTAAAGGACGAAATTCAAAGTTCACATGTCAAATTGCAATGCTGCACCAGTGATTGTGACAAAATGTCAAATGTTTTTCTTTTCAGTTTCCTTTTTTTCAGCATTCTGATTCTTATTTTCCCTGAATAAAATATAAATTATTTCTCAAATTTTAAAGATACCTATAAGAAAAAAAACATGCAGTGATTATTTAACACAAGCAGGCAATTTATAGATTTACTAGACGGCCCTTAAACTCAGATTATGGAATAAAAAAAATAACTGTTTTATTTTTCTGACATAACTTGACTATGTCTAAAGCAGTTGCAATAAAATTAATATTTGAAACTACTGTTTTCTGATTGTAAGTACATTTCCATAATTAATGATATGACAGGGATGACTATTATATTAATTTCTTTAACACTTCTCCAGACAGTACAGGTCAGCTGAACCTGCTCTAATTTTAATGTCTGTATTACCAATGGAAAGGTATTCTCAGTGATAAAGCATTCCAAATGGACCTGACCGAATTGTAAATGAACCACATCCATCTTTGTGACACAGCGTAGCAGGGTACTTTCCTCTCGAATCATCTCGAGATGACCTTGCTACTTAAAGTTTTCTGTTGATGCGCCGCCTTTTACAATCAGGAAAGTTCATTTCAACATCCATAACACTGAAAGAATAAATTAAAAGGGTTTATAAAACATTTTGTACTATCATAAAATAACAAACAGATTAAAAGCAATTATAAACGCCACTTTTCATTTCCACTCCCTGGTTCTTGTTGGCTTAACTGCAATTACTGGATGTTTCAGTCACAGAACTTGTAAAAAACTTATTTGTTTTTTAACAGCATTTGAGTATGAGGCCTCCTAGAAAATCTTTTTTTTTTTTTTTACTTGTTTGGCTTTAGTGTTTCAGTTTATGTCAGTGATAACTATTATCACAGGGAACAAACACTGCAACCTTTCCAGTGCTCTTGAACTCCACCTTCTTCCCCAGATTCCAGATTATTTTTATCTCTGTGACTAAACCACATAAGCAAGAGAACGCAGGGGTCTTGTCTCACTCATTCAATCTGATTTTGAGGGGTAAGGTCAGTTAAACAAGCCACTGTATTTTTTCTATTGTACTCATTTAAAAGGATCGTGTCTCAGTTGATTTTTAAGAATAAGAATAGAAGCAAAACTCTTGACCTACAAGCATTAAGCTTCTTTGCACCATTTAAAACATGTCTCCTCCTTGCCAGTATTTTTTTGGTAAATTTAGGCACTGTGATCTCAGAACGACACATACTGAACATGTATCAAGAACAGAGGGAGTTACTGTGGTTCAAGACTGACTTCATTATTATTATTATTATTTTCTGAAACCCATAAGACATGAATGTTGTTGATAGATACTTATACTGTCTGTACCGCATAAATATTCAGGCTTTTTTAATAAACAATATCCCCTTAAAGCCAAAAACAAATTAAGAGATATTCAGACACATTCTGAAAAGGCCTCAAAGGTTTTTTTTCTTTTATCAGGTCAGCACAAATTAATAGGTTTCCACCAGAGACACTTGTCCTAAGGGGACAGGAAGTCTGATATTTCCTCTTGCTGCTGTTCTTTAAAAGACCTTGTTTTGTTGGTTTGGTAAGAAATGCAAAAAAATAAATAAAAAATCAAAGGGACAATGAGAGTACACTTAAATATAAAGTACTCTTTAATATTTCACACTTCAGTTCACAGACTTTTTGCCTTTCTAATTTTACTACTAATTCTAATCAGCAATCATGCATGAAGTCATGAAAGGTTTAAGCTAATGACCCTCAAATAGCGTTACATCCAATGTTTCATTAAATCAAGAATGAATAAATGAAAGATTTTATGTTTAGTTGGTGATCGTGTGAAGTGGAGCGTTGTTGCTCAGCTGCAAGGGGAGAAGAGGGCAGCAAATAAGGAAACAGTGCCAAGGGGGATTAATTGGCACAGCTTCACTGTGTTTCTAATTAGTCTCTGTGTTTTTGTTTACAGTGGGGCGTTGAGGTAGATTTGTAAGGGGATAACATGTCAGGCAATGCAGCAATCAGACTGATGTTGCTCCTTCTTTAAACAAAATCTGGTTGGACAAAGAACTAGATGCACCTCATTATGACCAGGGTTGTCTTTCTGTCTGTTCAAGGTAAAATATGTGCAAGAAGGTTAAGGCCGCTTTTGGTTTCACCCCTCTCATTATAGTTGAGTGTCAAACTTTTATTAAACTTATACTAGTTAGTATTACTTGAACATAAAACAGCATGTACAATAACTGTAGATAGGTACCATCCCCCTACTAACCTGCAGGGCTAGAGTAGATAATGGATGGATGAATGTTTATGTTAAAATACTGGGTCACATTCCTAAAGACTAAAGCTATTTGCATCACACAGATTTGAACACTTGAGAAGTTGCAGAGCAAAATAAATAAATAAAATAAAATAATAATAATAATTTAAATAAAAACTGAACTAAATATTTACTTATGTGAAAAATTAATCCACATAAAATATAGTTGAAGCTTGAGTATATATTGTTTGGCTGCAGAAATGTTTCAACAGAAGATTAGAGAAACATAAAAAAAAGGTTAAAATCAAATTTCATTAATATCTACCACATTTTCCACTTAATTCCAAGGCCTACATGCCAATTGTTTACATATTTAACAACGCACAATAATTCATACTGAAGCAGCCTGTATAGAACATCACCCAGTCATGAATTAATTAGGCTTTTCTGCTCTGATAAGTACCAGCCAAGATGAGAAGAGCTGTACTGAGTCTTAGAGAGCGAGTAATTGTTAATGCTGTGCTGAGGAAAACTTCACTCATCATATTGTTTATCACAAGGAGGAGTCTTGAACTTCTCGCAAGTGACACTTGCTGCATGAAGAACTGTAAGTAACAAGTAATATTCGTTTGCAGAATGCTTTTCATTTCATTAACTTCTCTGATTGGATTTTGGAATTGATTCTTGAAATCAATAATGTTAGCGTTTTTAAAAAGGGTTTTGGGTTTATCCTTTTGTGTTTTGTTTCTTAGTTCTGGTGCATTTGGTTTAGATTCTGCTGGTATTAGACTTTAGCTTTAGATCATCTGTATTTCCTTCCAGTATCTCTTGTGCCTGTTATTCTTCCCCCAGTTTCCTGATTAAACTCATGTTTGATAAATCAGAACAAGTATTCAATACCTTTTGAAACATCTTCTAAATATAGCAAAACTACTAAACATACTTTTAATTTAACCAACATTTCTAATTAAAAAAAATGTTTTAAATTGTGTAACATAATGTTACATAGCTTATATGTTGTGTTTCCAACATTAATTGCTCACATATTGTGATTCATGTAGAGGATTCAATTATGGATTTCACACAAGGTCACCAAAATATGTGAGCCTGTGTGAACTCCCTGTTCTTGAATGCGATAAGTAACATCTGATATGGTCTTCTGCTGCTGTAGTCCATCTGTTTCAAGTTTCATTGTGTCGTCTTAGAAATGTTGGTGCAAAATGCTGTTGTAGCTCATACTGTTTGACTATCTGTCATTTTGAACATAATAATTGGTGTTATTATGTAAATGGTCTCTAATTGTCAGTGTTTAATACACTGTTGAAATGGTTTAACAATATTTGAATTGATTTGTAATCTGGAGTTGGAAGGAGAAAATATATCTCATTCTCTGTGTTTATTGTCCATTTCTGGCAACATTGTAACTAATATAAAATAAGATGTCATGTTGTAAAAAGAAGTTTCAGTTTTAAGCAAGGATTTAGGCTGTGTCCAGTTTCTTCATTGGTGTTGCAGTGTTATACAGAATAATAATGTGATGGATGAATGCATAAGGAAAGAAATCTGTTTAAGTATGCATCTTCTTCTTCTTCTTCCTGTCTTTTCCCTCATAGATATTTTTCCATCTTTGTATCTGTGTGTTGGAGGCTTAGAAGTCAAGCAAAAGCCACTTTAATCTCTGTCCTTGAGAGTAATCTTGCCAGTGTGCAAAATGGCTCACTTTATCAATGTGATGGCAGTCTGCCCTGCTTGGAGTCTGGAGACAGCAGCGCTGGTGCTTTCCTCATGACAGTTCAGAACAGCAACCAGACGATCACCTTCTCTAGAGGCCCACAGAATATTTAGGAAGGACAAGAAAGAAAAAAAACAACTATTTACAGTTTTTGAATACTGTGATATATCATATGACAAAAATGCTTTCAACAGAAATCAGCTTAAAGACCACCAAGGTCACTGGTGTTCAGCTAAATTACATTTACTTGCTTATAAATCCATGTTTATAAATCTGTTTTCAAAGTAGAAAACAGAGATGCTTTTTACACAAGATTTAACGCACAGATTCAGCTTCATCTCCAACATTAGTTTGTACATTGAGCATAAAAACATGCTTTACTTTCATTCTACAGTTATCCACACCTTTATGCTGGTCTCTTGCATTCAATCTCAGTACAGTCCAGTGAAGTCTGCAGTTATATATTGAAAAAACAACATTTTCATTTTGTGTGAATACTTTTGCAAGACCCTCCATAAGATTAGCAAAAATTGTATTCATCCTGCAATGTCTCTTTTGTTTCTCCAAATATTGGAACAAAATTACTTACAATATCACATTTATGTATACAGTATATTTTTTATACATTATATACTGTTTGTGGTTATATATTTACTTATATTTATCACCATGGATAGAGTAGCTTGTCAGCAAATAAGCTTTTTCTCCTTGGGATCAATAAAGTATATTCTATTCTATGCAATTGCTTTTGGGGAATTTCTGATTGCATAACCATCCTTATATGTGCTGCCAAATGCCATCATTTTTATGTGTTGGTCTAAGGTTTAATAGTTTGCTAAAAGTTTGGTTTTTGTCTCTCTTTAGTAACAAGAGTAAGACATTTATAGTTTTGCATATAATTTTTCTAGCATGTTAATTGTTGCATATGTCTCATGTAGCTTGGCGTTAAAATACATAGCCATCTAAAAGACTCCCCAAACTCACATCAAACAAACATGATGTCTTTCACCTTTCAAAGCAAGGACTGCAATAATGCAATCTGTTTGCCTGCAGCAGAGGTTCGTAATTAGCCTCTCTGTGTCTAACACAGTGAGGCTAAATTGGGTTAAGTCAAGCACGCAGACAACCAGGTTGGAAGCAGCAGAGGGCAGTCCCAAAATCAGGTCACCATTGAAGTTATGTGTGTACACACACCTTTGGAGCCCACCATTTTCTGTTGGTCTGTATCCCATAATAACCAACTTCCAAAGGCATTGGTTTAGAGCACAGCATGGACACCCCCTTGCTCATCCTTCATGACCGCCTTTCAAGATCAAAAGAGAGTTGGTTCAAGGGATCTGGCACCTCCCCAACCTGTAGTCAAATACAAACTCTGTCCTTTAATAATCCCAGACCCCTCCTTGTGGGTTCTGCTTAAAGGCTAATCCCAATTACAGCAAGGGGTCGTCACTGGGGCTGTTTAGCTCTACATATGATCAATTCTTTTCTTCTGAAACTTGCTGTGATCACATCATTACAGCATTTAAATGATAGACAATAATTTAATCTAATTTAAAGTTCTGATCTTGCAGTAAAGAAATTTAACAATGACTAAGCCAGTGGTGCCCAAATTTGGTTCTCAAGGGCCAGCATCCTGCAAGTTTTAGTTTTCTCCCTGGTTTAACACTCATGGATCAAATGATGGCTCATTAGAAGGTCTAAGAAGAATATTGACAAGCTGAAAAGGTTGTTACTGCCACCAGGGAGAGAACTAAAACATGCAGGATGCCGGGTCTTGACTACCGACTTTGGGAACCACTGGACTAAGAGATCCTAGAGGAAACAGGAGAAAAGAATGACTTTTGCTTGAATGTTTTCTTGTGTAATAATAAAATATCATTATTAAAATATGTAAATGTCACAATAAATTGCAATACCTTTGAATGACAGGGAAAGCTGCAAAGACAACCAGATTGATATTAATCTAGTGTTTATTTTGCTGGAGCTATCTGTGTTTCTATGCTGAGTTAATATAACCTCTGAAAAATAAACAACCAGGGGAATATATGAGGCCTGAACATCTGTTGTGAACTAATTGTTCTATGCTGCACAATGTTTACAAGTATTTTGCTCTTATTGCGGTGCATAATGCCTATGCAAACAAAAGTAATTGTATGTGTTTATCATATTTTAAAAATTGAAAGCATCATTACCATGACAGTTTTAATATTCACAAATGTCTGGTTTCTGTATTGATCATTATTTAACTGATACACTGACTGATATCTTTGGCACTACATCAAATAAATATGTAGTTCAGTAAGCGAAAATGTGTCCTTATGTGTCAAAGCTATTAAGATTAAAACATTCTGAATATCCATTATTGGCATATTAATGAAACATAAAATATGCACAGAGAAGTGTTTCTGAAGTTTTGTGACTTTTAGTTTGCTCTTGACCTCTGTTGTACTGTACTTGTGTCTGAACTAATTGTCCCATGGTAAAATAAAAACATAAACAAAAAAGGACAAATAAAATTAATAATTTCATTTGAATGTATTGTGATAGAGCAACACAAAATAGTGCATATTTGTGTCAATATATTTTTTGCAAAAAGGTCAATCACAGTCAGATTGGACAGAGAGAATCTGGAAACAACAATTTTAATGTCTTCTTACATAATCTCAGCTGCAGTTCTACAGTCTTGGAACAATAGAACACATGGAAATGCTTTCATCTAAACCACTCCTCTTCCATTTTCCTGCTAAAGAAACACATCCCCACAGCATGATGTTACCACTGCAATGTTTCACGTTGTGGAAGGCGTGTTCAAAGAAATGTGCAGTGCCAGTTTTCAGCTCCACATGGCATTTTACATGTTTTGTGACAAACTTAATCTTGACTTCTGTTTCTTTTTTTCCCCAATAGTACATTTTTCTGTGAAACTCTTCCGCAAAGGTAAGACCAGAAAACTGCATGATAAATAGCTCTTACAGTGAAAGATTTATCAGCCTCATTTGTGGATATCTGCAGCTCCTCAGTTATTGAGAGACTAAATTTACACAAGACTTATTTTGGCTTTTTTGCAGCAATATTTTAGTGAGTGAACACATTATTAGAATGATGATCTCTAAATGAGATTCATCCACACCTTAATCATTGTGGAATTACAGTGTTTATAGCACACAGCTAACCATAGTTAGTCTCTCTGCAGGGAAAATATCAGCATGCAAAATGGAGTTTTGCCATTATGTAATACATTTTGCTTAATGTAATTGGGTGTGTAATGGTGATTTAATGGATGGATAAATTAAAGCCAAAGATACTGAATCTTTACTGCGTCTGCAAAGACGTCCACAGCCATAAACCCTGCATTCCTATACTTAATGAGGGCGAAGGCTTAACCAGTTGATAAAACTCTGACACCACTATTAGCTACTCAGCAGGAGCATTAGCTTACTAACAAGCAGGGGGGTATGTATAAAAGAAAAGCAAGCGGACAAAATGGTTGCTGTTGAATTGAAATAATATAAATCAGTCAAATGAATAATCCATACTAAGTGCACAAAACAAAGACACTGATGGAGTTGAGTGTAACAGAAGAGATAAAGAAAATATATAATAAAATGAAAACCTTTTTGAACAGTATTGTTTACCAGCAATTTATTGTGCCCTTGAAAGCAATGGTTTTATCTTTTTGCTGATGATTTTTTCAAAGAAAAAGTCACAGATTTTTACTGAGAGAAATTCACACCTCCTCCTCCTTGCATGGCGAGTTGGAGCTTCAGGGGAGGTGATCATTAAGAAAATGGGAGAGTGGGTGCAGGATGCAGGCTGAGAGATGGATAACTGTGTTAGGCAAGGCAGACAGAGCTGCAGTGAGGGTAGTAAACAGGGCAGACCCCTGTAGGCACAGAGCTGCAGTTATTGGTCCACTCCCTCACTAATCATGATTAATGAAAAGTTTCATAAAAAAGAAATGGCAAAATGTCAAGGTTCAGGTACAGATTTGATATTACATCATCCAGTGTCTTTCATTTGTCTTGTCATTGGAAGTCTTAATCTTTTATATTATTTTAACATTGATATTTTTCCCAAGATAATTTGTTTTGTGTGCTGAAATATTGTCAGTAGATGATAAAAAAGTTTGGCTAAATACCAAAAACATTGAGGTCCAGTTAATTTTTCTGTGCTTGTGTTTGCATGAACCAATAAAATCAATAGAATTTCCTTCTCCAACTTCCAAAGCAATAAGGGAAAGTAATATTTAAAAAAAATATAAACAAAATGTATCCTCAAATGAAACTAAGAAACATTTGGGAAGTCTGAATGTACAGTTCCATAGGCTCAAATTATTTATAACACTGGTAGATTTAATTTTAAAACTATTTTTATTCTCATGACCTTTTTCACATTTATAAACATTACATTTTAATCCTAAACAAAATAGCATTAAGTGAAAAAGGTTTGATAAACCACACATCTGTTTTCCTAAATGTTCCCTTATAAATCATTTAATAACTCAACATTGAAATAAACAAGATATATTATGTTTATCTTTTTGACCACTGGAGTCAATGTTGCTTTTCTAGTGCTGACTACATGGTCTAATGCCCCAAGAACATTCAACGTCAGCACTTAGTCCCACAGGGTCATGACCCATATCCGTTAGAAATTCACAAAGACCTCTCTCCATTAAGACAGTCACTGCTCTCCTGTGACTGTGGGGTGGAAAATAGCAGTCCTCTTCTTTACCACATAGAGTTTCACCAGTATTGCTGCAGACTGCCCATCAGTGCAAAGCAGCATGTCCCTTAGATAGTCACCTGGGAGTAGCAGGGTCATGCAGCACCAGAAAATGCTCTTTCTAACCATTTAAATCATCTGCAGGCTTCCTTTTTCCTACCAGTTTCCACTTCTGCTCTTCCTATGTGGTTTAAAGGGGAGAAGGTGAAATGACAAGAGTGTTTCCCTGCTGTTTCACAAGGGCAAAGGTGGACAAAAGTGTATCCACCACTGCAAACCACCAAGCATTTTGAGATGTCACTCCTAAATCTTGTCATTGCAGATCTTCAATAAGCCTTGGGTGATTAAATAAAAGGTGTCTGAAACAGTTGTCTAATAACAATATGTGTCATGCAAATTATCTGCACATTTAGAAAAATATTGTAATGATCAAAGACATTTCAAAATACAAATACCTACATTATAAGCATAAGTAAGTATTAAATAAGCAAAGGTTGACATTTGATTGGAACAGGCAGAAGTTTTTGAAGCCAGAATTTCAGCTGGGGAAGTTGATTTATAACATTTTAGTGATGGTCATAGTAAAACAGAAACAACGCCCAAAAACTGAATGTCATTAACTGAGTCTAATGCACAGTAACCACAAAACCTCCTTTTGTGAACATGTTTCTTTAGTGCCTGAAAGTCTATTATACATTCATCCTTGTATTACTGTGTAACATAAAGTGTAGCTTGTATTACTAATAGCGGTTAGTCAGCTCAATTAATATTTAATATTTAATTTAATATAATCTCACAGCTTTACAATATGAAGCTGGAACACAGTTAAGCTTGGCTTGATAGTTTACCAAAATCCAAGTTTGTACTTGATCAGAGGTATTGTTTCTTGTTTTTTGTGATGTAACAGGTTTCTCTTATAAATGAGACAATGAGTCTCAAGATTTCTTTTTTGTATAAGTAGAGGATTAATCTACAGATAAATTGAATACAACAGAAATACTAGTACCGTATTTTTCGGACTATAAGCCGCTACGGTTTTCCTTTTAACCATGCAGCTCATGGCCTGGTGCAGCTTTTCTGTGGATTTTTCTTCCACCACCAGGGGGCTCTCTAGCAGGAAGTGAATGATTGGAAGTCAAAATTGGAAATCAAAGAAAAAAGCGCTAACTTTCATTTAGCACATGCTAGCAGCAGGCACGACGGAGAAATGTTTTCAAACTCATACCCCCTCATCATGGAAACCAAAAGAAGAAGTTCATATGATGCTATATGAATCTATCGATCTGGCAGTATGGATCGATAGCCGCTGTACGTAAAGCTCTGCGTGAACGAATCCATGGTTCGGCGTTGGAGACGCAGGGCTGCGTCCTTAATAGCAGATTTATGTGTCCTTGTGGAAAACCGAGAGCGGCAGAGATACCAGCGGCTTATTGCTCGGTGCGGCTTATATATGCAAGTTTCCAGTTTTTTTTTTAAACTTTGTGGGTGCGGCTTAAAGTGAGGTGCGCTCTATAGTCCAGAAAATACTTATTCCTGCTTCACCATTGTCCAACACATCACTGTCATGTTTGTTTTTACCTTGCAAATAAATATTACTAACATTTCTGGTATGAAATAGAGGTAGAAAGAGATTAAATATTAACCAACACAGAGCTTTGGATTACTCACCAATGTCCTCAAGATAATCATATGTTTTTCAAACAGTAGTTCTTTTATGCTTTCTAGGATTTTGTTTTCCATTCTCACTGGTATTGTATTTTTAACTGTCTAAATGGAAGGTTGCAACAAAATGCAGACCACCTGTGGCGAGTAATGATCATATGCCACACACTGTGAAGACATGGTTGCCCAAAATTATCAGTGCACCACAGTTTATTCGGCAACAGATCTACCTATTAGAATGTCACTGAATCCTCAGATCATCCAGTCAAAAGAAAAACAAAACAACCTACCCTGTGGCGTTGTTTGTTCAGTACACTCATTAGTGATCAATGCCGCGTGAGTTGGTTGAGAGAAATTACCAAAGAAAATCATTTGCTATCACACATTGTGCAATTTGGTTGATAATGGCAAATAGAAAATTTGAAAAACTTGGGTTTTTTTCCAACATCCACTGCTCTGACCTCCCATGCTTAATTCATTACAAAAGTGAGGCTGGTGTTGTCTTACATAAAAAGAGATGGTGACAAGAGGTAAAAATGTAAGACTGACATATGAGCGGCGCCTTCTGTATTGAGTCTCTCCCTCCATTTTTTTCCCAGGAGATCCTTTATTGTTTACTAAGAGAAGTGATCCATCAAAGCAAAGTAATTTACATTTGTGAGAAAACAGCAGCAACTGTTTGCTGGTCTGCAGGAAGCTCTACAACCTAGTGTGAAAGCAAAATAAAAATTCATTTGATATTTAGAGAATATAGAGATGAACTTACTATATTTGTTTATCATGTACAAATAGTTCCTACAGTAACGTAAAATGCAGAGAAATATGTTTTAATTACTTACAACCACAATTCAGTGTATTTTATTGGGATTTTATGTGATGGGTCACTTTGACCCATTAATGCATGTTTAAGAAATAGTTGAATCTCCAATGAGACCATTCCTGGGTGCCTTAATGTCTGTTCATTCAATGCATTTATTTACCTAAAGCTCAGTTTTGGAGCTTCAGTCCTTCTGCTGAACTCAGATCTATGCGGTTAAGAACTTGTTGGCAAAATACATATTTCCATTGGCTTTATCCTTCCAATTTGATTTAGTGTTCACCTTCTTTCCAAGGATTAAAACAGGTCTTAGGTGACATTTCTCATGCAAAAAAGGCAAATGCTTTTGTCGCCTTTGTTATAAGAAAAAGTATTAAGATTTTGACATTTGGTATGAGTCTACTTACATGAGCAAATCAGTTGAAAACCGTACTGCTCTACACAATGGCTACATTTTTTAGTTATGTGGTTTAATTTTCTTCTATATTTACTACAGAATGATGTCTTACTACACTCCCCTAGCACTTGTTCAGCATTAATTCATCTTCCAAGGAACGTACTGCTTTTCAATTTTTATTCAGCTTTCTTCAGGAAATACAGTAATCCTTACTTAATAGAAGTCAGAAAAGGATGACTTTCTACCAGTGTATTATCCAAGACCTGCAGCCAGGGATCAGCTATCATGTTTTCAAAGAAAAAGCTACTTACAAATACTTGCAATATAGTATGAAAGGATATGGTTTGTCAAAGACCCTTAAAAAAAAATCCAGGATGGGAGTTTTAGCTTTCCAACGGATATGTTAATAAATGCTTTCTGAGCTGAAGGAAAGTTATGCTCATTATCAGAGATGACCTGAAACGGTAAACCAATATTCACTAGTAGAGTCAGCAGACACACAAATAACACATGTGCTCTTATCTGCTGGGGGTCTGGAGCACGCAGTTAAGTAAACAGCTAATGTGAGGTTGACATGCAGTCATCCAGAGGTGTGTCTTTGAAAGGTGTTGTTTAAAACTGCAGTGAAAGTCCTGCAGTCATCTGTCCACAGTTGACCTGTAATGCGTCAGATCCTGGGCACAAAACTGTAAAATTATGTTGAGAGAGGTCTTACCTAATAAATCCATGTTAATTATTTGTCTCTCTCAGCTAACTCTGTCAAACACCTATCGCAATAACAGCTCTCCCACAGAGCATGACAAAGAAGATTAGCACTTTAAAGGAAGAATCTCACTCTCCTTGAATCTACATCACATTCATTCACACATTCCCTGTGTTGCAAGTCACATTCGCCTTCATAGCTGTCTGTTCATAAAAGCTACACCTGGCCTGGTGTTCAATTCAGCTGTGACACCTTCCTGGAGGAAGCCATTGGCTAACCTATTGCCTATTGCTTTAGAAGACATACATTACCATATCTTTCTGTTATGTACTCTGTTTGATGGTTCTACTGGCTCAAAGCTTTTCTGTTTAGCTGTGTTTCTATCCCAGAGGAAGTCAGTGAAAGAGCTGCTGCCGCCATTAACTATTTACTTTTCCTTTATCACTGAAAGTACTGTGGAATCAGTGCTTCTGTGGATGTTGTGTGTCTGCTCTGACATCTAAAATCCCCAATTGATTGCAGCAGAATATCAATCGAGCTTGGTTCTCGCAGAGGTTTCTTCTGATGAAAATGTTTTTGTTCCCACTGTCACCACATGGATGCACGTTATGAGAGATGAGAGAGTGCAACATAATGGAAGCGGCTGTCCATGTGCAAAGTCAGTGACTTGATACAACCAGCAAGATTTCCTTAGACATAAAACTTCTACCAATTAGAGAACTGGACCAAAACTGGATTAAAACTGATCTAAACAGAACTTTACTGCACTGTTATATAACTAGGATCAAAGCAGAATATGGCAAGGTCAAGTAGCCATTTTCTTAAAAAGTCTACTCTGAAAAAAATCTTATTTCATATTTTCCAACAAAATTAAAATATTGAAAACTGCTTTAATCAGAACTTAATTTAATGAGAGACATGAAATAACACAACTAGCTCAGGTGTCCAAGTTAGAGGCAGGGCCCAAGAACAGAGAAGAAATAGCCTGGAGCTGACTGAAGGTACCTTTGCTCAGATCCTCATTCCTCTTTCATCTCCTCACCTCTTCCCTATGACACTCTTTCCAAATGCAGACATTGCTGTCCTTCCTTTGTCAGCTTCTGACAGCTCTGATATCATCATCTCTGCTGGAGGGCGTCCGTGGAAACTCTGGCAATAGCTTTAATGATAGCCTGAAAGCATATGACTCTTGTAACTAAGCAAAAAAATAAAAAAAGAATATTTTCACAATGTTGGATTTTTCAAATTAATGAGAATAATTAATGCCTAAATGAACACACAGTAATTTGAGATAATGTTCCATTCCATTATTAAAGCACTATTTTTCTTGCACGATCAAAGCAAATGCAGTGCTGTGAGCATATGCAGATACCAAATCTTTGTAAATGTCTGTCCTACTTTAATGTCTAATATATCTTAGTGTACAGCCTGTGTAAAGATGCTGTAATTAACGGTTTTCCCTGGAGGCCTGAGCTGAGCTGTGTCTTTTGGAAAAGTGAGCAAAAATGTGCCCTTCTTTCCAATATAACAGGAGCATGGCAACAGCACATTCAGCTAAAGTATCATTTTTAGTGGGAAAAATTTTCCATCTTTACTGTAAATTGTTTTCTTTGATTCTCAAATTTGCAGCAATTTAACTGTGTTGTTTTTCGGGTTGTTTGTGTTTATGTGGTGTTTCTGTCTGTGCTAGAGCTGCAGGATTTCCCTGGAGGACAGAGCTGAGCAGGGAGCTCCAGCACACCTGCTCTGCACCAAGCCTCATCAACGGAAGGATAAGGTAAGGCAAGACACTTTCAGACATTTTCAGCAACAAGGCAATTTAAAGCGTTTCACATGATAAGAAAGAAGGGGGAAAAAATAAGCAAAAAAAAAAAAAAAATCTAAAACATCACATTGCAGTTGCAAAGTGAGGAAAATCAATGACAGGTTTCAAAACAGACTAAAGTTAATTATGTTCTACATGTTTTATTAATCAAAGGCAACTCTAAACAAATTAATTTCCAGCCTTTTTCAGCATTTTTGCACATTTCTGGAGCTTTGTTCCAGATTAGAGAAGTATAAAAACTGAATGCTGCTTCTCCCTGTCAGGTTGCTACGACAACAGATCTGTAATGTATTTTGGGGCTAATCCATTCAATTATTTACAAACGTACCTAATATTTTAAACTCTGTTCTCTGAGCCACAGGGAGTCGTTGCAAGGACTTTGGACTTTAGAACCGGTGTGATGTGTACCATTTTCCTTGTTTTAGTTTTGCATGAGAAAAATTCACAAAAATATGTTTGACAACAGCATGTTTTCTAGAACATATTCATAATCTCCAATATGCAGTTGCCTATCAGACCACAAACTTTCAAAAAATAAAAAAAGTTTGAAGAACTTGAAGAAAGTTTCACACTTTTTAGACAGATATTTGAAATAATAGGTTAAAGGTGGAGGTGAAAGATTTGCGCTGACATTCTGCTTTTTACTCTCAAATGATTCTTCTTCTTTTAATATTTAGTCTGGTGATAATGTTGGTTCTAAGAATAGCTTAATAGTAAGAAATATATACAAATGTCCTTTTATCTTGTATGTGATAAAGAGCATTGGTTTATGAGCAATTACACAGTTTAGTGTAATTTAATATTGCTACATCTCAAAATGTCAACACATTTATAACTTTTCTTTAGGTAAAAAAAAATGGCTGTACGAAAAAGCCATTATTGTTGTAATGAAATTAAATGCATCTTCTGCAATAAAGTTATTGACAAGCTCTTTTCTAATTAGACAACAAAAATAACTTCATACTTGAGAGACACCGTGATCCCTACTTCACACCTATAGGAAACTTAAACAGTTTAATACACATGTTTTTCCACTGTGGAAAGAAGCTACAGAGCATTATGAAAAAAAAAACACTTATGTACAATAAAAATGTGTGAAATCATCTTAGCAAGGGCCCAGCTGAGAAAAGTAAAATAAAATATGTTCTAACTGTTGCTCACACAAAAACATACATTGATAAGACTATTTTTGATACAATTGACTTGAAATATTTTTTATGACCAATTAATTTCAATAATAACCTGTTATGTTAATGATTTTCCACGTGTATGTTGGGGTGTACATTCAGAGACTTTAAAAGATTAAATAATTAATCTAAGGTAAAAGTGAGCACAATCATTTAAGTTGAGTCTCAGAGTGCTTAAGGACACAAGTCAAACCAACACAAAGGTCTCACAGTGATAACAGGTTCTGACTAAGCTGTGCATTGATCTGGAAAGCTGTAACCGAGATGTTACTGGCTGATTCCAAGCAGAATTCCCAGCATGTACGAGAATAAACTGTGTGAATATTTTCTTTTTTCATGACCTTTTGCTCGCTGTGCAAGAACAGCAGTAGCAGCCGCAGCAAGCTGAGGATTCCTTCGGTGAGCAAAAGGTTCTTTGTGACAAAAAAATGACAGGATGGCTGTCTCGTTACCTGTTTGCAGGGCATTGCGCTTACTTTTTAATAGAAGTGCATACCTGGAACTTGCTAGAGAACATTTGTATAGCATTCCAAACTTAGTTGTTGGAAATAATAAATATAACATAAAGTTGTTTTCAACAACTGGTTTTCCTTTGCCTTGTATTTTATATTTTGTAGCAAAAACTAGAAGTTTAATCAATAATTTGATCTTTTTTCATGGAAGGACAACATGGTGGGTCTGTTAACCTAGACATACTAACATTACTGCTCTCTAGTCTTGTCTATTTATTCACTGGTTAATAAGGCCTTACACTTTCTCGTGTGTAATGTGTGAAAAACAGCTTGTTCAAGTGATATTACCTTACAGCTCCTCTACCATGCTGTGACACGAACAGACAGACTGACCTTTCAGTCACTGCTGTTGGAAGCCAGCAGAGTTGTGTCGCACTGTGCAGCAAAACTAAAAAACAACAGAGTTACAGCAGAGCTGAGTTGTTCTGTTCACTTACTTCACAAAATGCCTTTAAATGAAGTCAGTTCTTCATTCCAAATCCAAATATAAAATTGTGATCATAAAAAAAACAATAATATAAAGAATTTGAGGCTATAATGTAAAGTCTTGCTTGAAGCCTGGAATGATACATGTTTAAAATTAAATTTTGATGATAGATTTGTCATGACAGGTTTATATAAAAAAGTGTGGCTAAATGAGTCTCAATACTAATGTAAAATAGTAACAGGTGAAAGAAGAGACCAACAACAATGAGTTGAGATCATTTAAAAGGTGTCCTTCAACCAAACAGGCTCACTTTGAGTTTATTTTATTAAAACGGTGAAAAGATTCTTCTCCATAATCAACATATTAGGCAACACAAAAAATTTCCATACTTTAATAATCTTTGACTTTTTCTTGTTTCTTTGTATGTTTTGATTATTTTGTTAAATTGTTACATTCCAGCTGCATATTTGTGCTGATGGTAAATAAAAGAGAAAATTTTATTTTTCACTATTTTGTCATGCTGGACAATAAAAGGTCACAAATTAGGTTAAGTTGAATGTCCATTCATTGCATCTTTCGTAGACGCCTGTGCAAATGATTTTTATTCACATGGCTTTTTTGTTTTCTGGGAAATGATTTTTGATGATAAATACAGAAACAATCATATCAAAACATCAGCATTAGTGACAGTAATATTAATAAAATAACATTCAGTGCAAAGTAGAATTCAATTTCTTATGTGGGGAGCGGTAAGGGACCTGGATAATGGATAGGGGAGCGCTGGCTCAAAAAAGGTTGAGAAACACTGCATTAGACTTTACTTAAAATATTTGTGTTGGTCTGGGTCTACTCTAAAATAGATAATGCCTACATCACCACTCCTCAATAAGTAGTTATTGAGGCTGTAAATGTGAATTTGGCCAGATAGTAAGTCTGACACTGGAGCTAGGCCAAATGAGAGAGAGCTGAGCTAATAGCAACCCTGGGTTTATTTCCATGTGCAGTGTTCTCTCAAGGTCATGGTGAGGGGTTGTGGAGCACAGATTCGCTGCTTATCTCCTCTGCAGGACAGACCGGATACTCCCATTAATCAACCAGAGTTGCTTACAGAAGTAAAGCTGTAAGTGAATGAATAAGTCAAGGTTTGTTTTTGTATTTAGGCACATTTATATGCAGTTTTTTTTTACTTAAATTCCAAGGTCTAGATTTTGTCTCAGCAGATTTCTTAAAAAACTTGACGAAGTATATTAATAGAAGATGTAACTCTTCTACTGGGAGATAATATCTCTTCATAAGCTTTTATCAGCAAGTAAAAACTGCATTTTGTTTTCATTGGACAACCAATCAAGAATAGATGAAGGCATACTTCATTGCTCATTGCCTGTTATCAAAAGAGAACTAAGGAACCTCTTGAGAGATACTTAGGGTACTGGTAAAGCCTGCAAGAATACAAGTTGTGCACCATTTGAAAGAAGATAAATGATGAAGTAAGAAAGTCGAGTAGATTCATTGACAGTACAATTGCCTTCCTCAGTGCTATCACCTCTGCTCTCTCTGTCACTGTCTCTGTGTGTAATGTACTGTAAAATGGAGCTGGGTTCACTAAGCCCCCTTTATTAGTTTTTCTTTTTATAGGGTCCTATTTGCACAAATAATTTCCTGCCCTCTTTGTGTTGGGTATGGATCAGTTGTCAGGATTGTCCTGCTAAAATTAACACTGCAGTAAGGTAGAGCTTTGTTATTGCATGTTACGTATACTGTTTGGTTTCACTTGGACAGTTTGACTGGAACACAAACATTTCCCATTAGTGTAGTGATTTGTGGTAAAAGTGCCCAGCCTTAAATAAATCTTGGATTTGTGCCCTATTTACTTTCAGCTAGCCCTATTCTTGATAATGCTTGTTTTCATACAGTATGTGTCAGTTAGATTGAAATCACTTTGTGTTTGCTGGGAACTCTTGTTTGTTGCTCCTGAATGAGCATCTGACTTTGTAGAAATTAAGAA
The DNA here is from genome assembly GCA_902982915.1 of Phalloptychus januarius. Classification (NCBI taxonomy): domain Eukaryota; kingdom Metazoa; phylum Chordata; class Actinopteri; order Cyprinodontiformes; family Poeciliidae; genus Phalloptychus; species Phalloptychus januarius. Next base: position 11,900,427 of record CADWAE010000131.1, read on the forward strand.
GAGCCTTCTCCTGTTGCAGATAGCCACTTCTGCTCTGCTCTGTTCTGCTGGGAAACTCTGCAAAGAGGGGTGGAACTAAGTTTTAAATTATGTTTTCATATTTAAGGGTGTGTGGTAATCTATATAGTCTAACGAGATCTGCTTTTTGCACTGATCTGACACATGCTTAAGATGTTTAATATCAAGCACAGCAACCAAAGGAATTTGTTACAGCTTAATGATGGCTAAGCCAAACACTGAATAAGAAATTTAAAAAATCAAAGTGGATGTCTAATTCACGTAATAAATTATTTAAAATTATTTTGTAAAGCAATAGCAAAAAAAAGAGAAAAAAAAACTACAAAGTATCTTTATAGGCATGTTAAAATATCAAATCAAATGTCAATAGTAAATCCTTGCAAAAGTTTGATTTATGAGTGGTAAATGCATAAATACAAATATTGTTATAACAAACCTGTTTAGAAATACTTACAAACTAGCCCTTCACCCTTCTATTTATTCAACCTTCCTCTTTCACTTCAGACCCCCAAACATGTCCCCAGACATCTCTCATAGCTCCTTTAGGGGGAAAAAAACAACAAAACATTCCTAAGATGTAATCTTTTCACCAGTTCCTGGTTCTACCCTTAGGCATCCTTCCAAAGGAACATGCTCAGAAACCTGGCTCTTAAATTGTCTGGAAGGCATCCTTGCTAGATTCCCCTACCACTATTTTATGTAGAGGGCCTGCAACTCTACACGTTGCTATTTTCTTATTCCCAAATCCAGCAGCCAAATACTGTTTTCCAAAAGATGATTTATAAGGAGCACATTTTGAATGGCAATACATGCAATTTCATTGGTAGTAGGTTATAACCACTGGATAGAGCATTGAAATGTAGATTTACCACCAGCTTTGGCTTTTGCCTAATGCTGTGTATGCATTGTTGCTAATTATCCACTTTGTTCTGAACACCTAGGGAGACTTTAACTACTTGAGGCAACTACTTCATTTGATGCAGAAGCTCTATCATGGAGAATATAATTCACCCTTTCCCTGCTAAGGGAACTGGGTTCAGATTTGGAGGAACCTATTCAGTATCCTAACTTCTTCATTCTAGACTGCAACCGGCATAGTGCCTATCAACTCTGCTGCACCAACATGAAATTTACAGGACTACACCTTCTGTAAAAAGCAAAGTTCAACAAAGCAGAAAGGCTTTGTTCTCTGGTTGTGTCTGGAAAGTCTGTTCATAAATATAATGAACAATAGGGACCAGACTTGACCAGAAGGAAATCCGCAACTAACAATGCAAACTAAGCTTTGATTCAAGTGAGAGGGTACTGGTATTCCAAATCCCTTAAGCCCCCTCCAATGCCACAAGGGACATGACTGTAAGCGATTTGCAAGCGCATAAAAGACACGATGATTGGATGAGGTGACCCCCATGCATTTTCTAATATTCATAAGAATTTAGAACGCTTCTCAGCCAAGATAAAGACCACATTGTTAAATGTTTCTGCAGTTTTAAACAACCACTCCACCCTGGTACTAACTTTATCTTTTGAAGCTTTATTTTTTCTGCACTTAGAACACTCTCTGGTCTTCTTTCTAACAATATAGGAATACTTTAGGAGTAAACCATTCCAGACATACTGTTTTGGACTCTGGCGTACAGAAATGCTGATCTTCCAACACAACGCTGCACCAACATGGATGGTTGTAAAATAAAAGTTACAGCTTTTACTCTTAGTCCCAGTGGAAAAGTTAAAAACATCCAGATCAAATGTCTTTTTTCTTTGACTTTTGAGATGACAATCATAGCAGGTAAATCAGATGCACACATGGTATTTTGCAGACAACCTTAATCTGGTGTTTGGCAGTCTCCACACAACTTATCATGCAAAGTGCATCTCTTTTCAATGCTAAATGACATTGGAGTGTTCACATGAGAATTATCCACATGGATGAGCATCTGGGACAAATTTATTTAAGACCCACACCATCTGCAACTATTTCCAACAGGGAAAACCTTTTGAAAGATGATGGAATGTACATTAGATAATTCACAGAGTGGGATTTAAAAAAACAACAACAATATAACTCAAACCTAAGCTGTAGGTCAAAACGTATATTGTCACACTTCTCAATTGTAAGTAATAAAATACACTTAATGTCAACAACTTAGGAAAACATATTAGTAACAGAGATTTGCCACTTTTTTCCACATGTGTGACAACAGTCACCTTTCAAGACTAATTTTAAAAAGTAAAGAACGCCAGTCTATATTGCAAAGCTACATTAAGATTAAAATATGTTGGTTCTGTTTATGTATTACCGGCTACAACAGTCCAATAAAATAAAGTGCTTTGTTAGCACACCAATAAGAGTGTTTGTGAGACAGACTGAAGTAGGACTCACCAAAGTAATATAAAGTCAAGTGAGACTTTAATTGAGTGTCTGAACAAAGTCCTATGATAGAAGCATGTTTAACACACTGAACAAAAATCAATGGGAAATCTAATAAAAATTGTCTGAAAATAAACCCAGAACCGGGAAGACTCTCGTCAGTCATGACTTACAGTAATTGTGACACCAGAGATGGTCGTACTATTTAAGTCTTTCACATTCATATTTTTTGTCAAGTTCCTCTTACTGCTAATCAATCTTCAATCTTCGCAATATCTCAAGTCATTCTGAAAATAGAACTCTCTTCATTTCATATTTTCTGCTCTAATTAAAGTTGATCCACAGTGTAAACAGAATATTTCAAGAAAAAAAGCTGTGAAGTGCAATCTGTAATATTTTTCATAATTGTAGCTGTCACTACAGTCCTTTAAGATTTCTTATGTTTTTTTTTTTTGGAAAAGTTTTATTCTAAACAAATTTTAATCACAGGCAAGGACAACGTGACTTAATGCAAACTGTAATGTTGGTGGTTTTATTAATTATAGGAAAAAGCTTTTCAAACAGAGATTGCTTAATGTGGAAAATCATTTCACCTTTAAAACCAAAAAACCGCAAATGGCTTTAAGAACGAATAGCCTGTTTAAAGTCAGGCCACAGTGTCTTAATCCCATTTCATTTAAATCTGGACTTTAAGTTTTAAACTTTTGATTTTTTTTTTCTTTGGGGAGAGGAGATGGAGTTCAGAGTTGGACTTGATGGTCTGCTTCAGATTACACTTCTCAATCTTAAGGTCATAAGTTATTCTCCTGCATGACAGGATTTTGCAGTAAAAAGCAGAATTCAAAAGGTTTGAAAATTTATGGCAAGTTATTCAGGTTCAAACCCTCTCACTACCACCACATCCATGGACCGACAGTACGATGTTCATTTTCTGAAATACTATTTGTTTTATAGTATTTCAGAACTTTTTGAAAGACAAACATCTTTCAGAAAGTTCCATGTTTATCTGGTCAGTCCAAAATATCTTTTCCTAAAGGTCTTGGAGATCATAAAGATGTTGTCTTGGTCTCCCATGGATAATGTCTCTTTCTTGCAGTGGAATCAAACTCAAGACAACTGAGGCACAAGAGAACTGCAGAGTTTTGAAGCTCTTGTCTAGGATGCCATGGATGATTCACTCTTGAAGTCAATGATAGGCTTGTCACCCCTTTTATGGATGATAGCGTTTGTTGCTCCTAAGTCATACACATGGTTTGTTATTATGATTCTTGTTTATCCTCAAATTTCTTTAGATTAAGGTTTTGGTTTTTGGGGTGATCTTGCCCACAATATGTTGTCAAGCATAGTGACTGGTTAGTTTGGACAGCTTTGAACCCTTAATTAAACTCATCTGTTGAAAGCTCCTGCATTAACTCTGGTTATCTTCGTGTTAACACAGATGAAAAGTCAATTTGACATTGAACCAGTGGATTACACAAATTTGACACTTGCTATGCTGTTAAAATCTGAAGCTTTACTAAGTAAAAGCTGAACCAATAATCATAACACCAACCTTGTCAGTCTGGAAACTTCAGTAGTTAGTTTTGTTGATAACTGTAAATGGCTCCCACCTATTTTTAAAGACATATTTGTTTGATATCTACATACAGAAAAGAAGTTGCCTTCAAGATCTGTAGCCTTCATCATGTTGAGATTCCATTGTATTATAAATGTGTAAATTTGACATACCCTTGCTGTAATTAATTATAAAGTATGAAGGTTTGAATTTGGCATGGTACATCTGAGTCTGGTGCAGGCTGCTTTGATCACCTCTTCACAATGACAGTCATTTGTGATCCTGCTTTAAGCTGACAGTGCAAAGCTTAGGCCTGTGCAACACTGCAAGGAGAAGACCATAAGAAAAGAGCAGAGTTGAAAGAAGGTGGCCTTGAGGCAATGGAGAGTAAGTCGAAGACTAGCCAGGTGGATTGTGATGTGATACTAAATTATGCACGTAAAATGTCTCCAATTGGTGTGTGTCATAAAATTACTTTGCACTGATACTGATGAGATGCAGAGTGAAATAAACACAAGACAGTCTTTAGTTATTCAGTCTTAATAAAACATGAAGAAAGCTTCATATACATTTTTCAAGACTCAAAAAGCAGCCGTTCTTTCAGTCAACTCTTAAAGATCATAAAGATGCTAATAAAGATGACACAAGAACAGACTGTCTTCGGTGTCCTTAGGTATTCTTGGTCATAGTCATATATTAATGGAAAGGATATGTCCCTGTAAAAAGCTTTTACTCCATCCAGGCAGAACAAACCTTAAATAACACACACCACAGCTAGCACTCTGCAAGTAATTCTGAAGACCTACTTTTACATTTTTCTTCTTCTTTTAGGAAGCCAATGGATGATTTATTAGTTTGTGATTAGTCTCAGATGTGTCAACTGTGCAAAAATACAGATCCTTATCTTTGGTGGATTCACCAGTAAAGACAGTATAGGGTTTAATTTAATTTCAAGGTCTTTTGGAGAGTTTCATTTCACACATTTCAACAATAAAACCATGTTTTTCTCTGCTAATAAAATGACCTTGCTTTCTTTAAAAAGAATGTTGTTCTGTTGAAAGCGTGTGTTGCCTGTTAGCTCATTCTGTGGTAACAAGACACTTGGCATCTAAGCCCATCTTCTGCAACATGACAAGTATCCTCTAATCTGGTCATGCAGACACATGGAGCAAACAAAGTGGGCTTAATGCCATTTTGCTTAATAAGCTCATCTACCATCTAGGGAAGGAGACCAGAAGAAGAAGGTTTAAATCCTCTAATCTGGAGAAGGAAACTTTGTGATTTAAGCATGCCTCTGGCACCAAGAATAACCTTAATCATCTTCAAGTAGTGCTCAGAGACAGGGGGATTCTTCTGGATTTTGTCAGTTTGAACAAAATCAAGGCTCACTCTTCACACAAGAAAAAAAGTAACGCTCTAGATTATTTTGATCCCATCCCCAATGCAGGCTTTGAGGGAGGCATGAGAGCCTAAAATGAACCACAGCTGACGGTAGCAAAGCAGTTGGCAGTATTGGACAGGGACTTGTTGTCATGATAACACAGCAGAGGATGGAGCGGAATGGGTTGTGTTCATTAGATGAAATAGCAGGAGGGTTTTATTTGGGTATTACTAGGATTAATCGGATTCAAGTGATCTGCTGATAATGTGACACTGTCAAGCTGAAATATGAATTTGGCATGACATCCAGCAGGGTTATGGGGCTGTTTTAAAGCCAACAAGCTACTTTGTTTAACATTCTGACTAATTTGTCTTCTAGTTCCAATTTCTAAATATGTGCAGTGAAATCCAAAAGTATCCATACTTCCTAAACCATTTGTTATTACAATCACAACTTTTTAATAAGGTTTTACAGATGAGACATACACCAAGTTGTGCATAATGGTGAAGAATGACATGAAGTTTTATTTATTTCATTTCATATAAATATCTGAAATGACTACTGTGAAAATGTATTTAGCCCCTTTAACTCTTTTAAACCTGGGTTTTATTCAGTGCAGCCAACTCCCTTCAGAAGTCACCAAATTAGTAAGAGAAAGTCCACCTGTGTAATTTAATTTCTGTAATAACGTGGCTGTTCTCTGAGAGCCTTAGAGGCTTGTTAAAAAACATTAATGAACAAACACATGATGAAGACACGGGAACACACTAGCCAGGTGCAAGCTGCGGAAAGGTTTGGAGGTTGGATTATAAAACAGTAACATCCAACACTGACACTCATTCATTTGAAGATGTAAAGAGTATGGCACAACTGCTAATATACCAAGACATTTCCATCTAAACTGGGCGAGGAGAGTATTATTCAGAGAATGAGCCAAGATGGATATTATAACTGGAGGAACTAAAGATTCACAGATAAAGTGGGAGAATATGTCAACATAACTGTGAATCATTCATTTTACATGTCCAGCCTATGTGGAGGAGTGGAATGAAAAAAAACATTGGTAATTCACAATAAAAAAAAAGTCTTTCTAAAGTTTGATACAAGCCATGTAAGAGACATAACAAATAACTTGGTCTCATAGTTAGAAATTGATTAATACTGAGTTATGTGCTGAGAAAAAATAACTCTTCATCACTCAGTTGCCATAGTGACATATGTAAGGGCAGCATTATGCTTGGTGGAGACCTTTTTGCAGCACGTAAAGGGAAACTGGCCAGATGTCTAGGAAGATGGATGGAGTTTAATACATTAAAGAAAACATGTTGAAGACAGAAAAAAAAGTCTGAAGCCTTTTTTGGGATTTGGACAGAGCTTTACCTTCCAACAGGATGGGCGCCTTTAGCTTATATTTTATTTTATTCATCTGAAGATAAAGTAGTGTTGCCTTTTTAATTATATTTTTAAACTTAAATCCACAATAGCTCCACATTGAAGCGTAAATCAGTAATATTGTGTTTGGGTCAGTGGTTTATGGATCTCTTATAAAAGTGCTAAAAAGTGGCAATCTTTGGCAAGCAAAACATCATTGCTCAAACTGACAATTGTCACACTCATCACATCATTACTTTGAGCCTGCAGGTCTAAACCCAGTCAAAATTCCTTTGCCAAAACTTGAAAGGAGCACACTCTTTTCATGTCACATTTGCCACTGCCTCCGGTGTCTGAGAGTATCACTGCTCCTCTAATAGCATCCATTTGAAGACATTGCAGTATGGCCAGCCAGCAAATAGCAGAGGTCTTGACTGCTGAGTTTTCTTTCACTCCTGATAACAATAATCTGAAGAGACTTTAGTCACTGAGGCAAATAAACAATTAACCTCCACAGTCTACCACAAGCCCATGTATTCCCATGTGTTCTCAGATGGTTGAATTCATCATTCTATATCTTTACTTTTTGGACTTTATTCCTGTGCAGGAAAGCAGCACAAACAAGTTTCAGCTCTGAAAATAAATTAAAGAATTATTAAATTATTATTTGATTCTTGCATCTAATGTTATGCAAAAAATATTTACAACTAATGTGCTGGAAAAATAACTAAGATTTTATTTCATTGAACATGTTTACTGTACAACAAAAACTTCATTTCAAATGTGAGATTACTGTTTTACTTTTTTTGCTGTAGCCTCTTATAACATCTAGGGGTACTTGAAGATATGATCTCACAAGCACAGTGAAAAACAATGTATATATATATTTTTTCTGGTCAGCTTACAAAATGAAGCCTTAGCTACAATTTATTATTATTACTATTTTATTTTTTCCACCAATTTACCTATCAAACAGAGGTATATCTACATGTCACCAGTTGATAATAAAACAAAAGGCTGAATTTAATAATCCGGTTTACTTCTCTCTGGGTAAGTGTCAGAAATCCTGTTATGCTTGCTGACTATTAATTATTCTTCCACAGAACACACCCTATTCATACATTTTTTAACATCTTCCTGTTGAGTGAAAATACTTCTTTGCTCGAAACAATGATGGGTAAAATTAAATCAAATGACATCTGTTTCGTTTGATATTGACTAATAAAGGAAACTAAATTTCTAAAACTGCAGCGCAGAAAATGCAAAGTAATTAAATAATCTTCACTTCATGAGAAATGTCTCTTTTTGATTTTGACACACCAACTGAAGCTGAAATTCACAGCGAGCAGTGATGCTGCACAATCTCAGCAGGAGGGTAGCAACAAATCTTGAGGCACTACTGCTTTGAAATTTACAACTCTAATTATATTCACATTTTAATAACTTATTTATCAAACTCAAATCTTTGGAAGTGAGATAGTTAGTTTTCAGTGCTAACTGTTCACTATTTAATAATTGACAACGTTTCTGTCTTAATGGTCTGTCAGTAATTTATATAACATTTATTCTGATAGTCAATAAAAAAACAAATTTCATTTTGCTAAGTTAATCTTTTTCTAAATATATAAATAACCCACTGTGATAAACAGCGATGGTGCATTTACAAAGTATGAGAAGTGCTTCAAAATTGTTGCCTGAAGCAAATCTAAACAAGTCTCCTCACTATAAAGATTGTGAACCTTGCAGATGTATCTGTTGTGGGGTTAGCTCCAGGGGTGCTCTGATTAAAGAAGGCTTTGCAGTGTGACAGAGTATTCTGTCATTTGAGGTACAAAATCAAGACTAACATGTGATTGTGTTAACAAATAATTAAATATACCTGCAAATTTTCAAGGAGAATTCATCCCTTTTTTTTCTTGCTGCGATTTGGAGTTATCAAAAGGACACGTTAAGATAATAATAACCACCATATTATTTTGCAAATAATGAAATATTAACTTCCAATTCAGTTTCTACAAAAATATTGTAATAGTTTAAAACAAACAATACAATTCCTGGTCCCTGATGAGGTGCATGCACAGATTGTCACATTTTATCGGGATTTACCATTCATAAAGATGATGCAAAAGAGTAAACTCAGCATTGTTACTTAACTTCTATAATCATAGTGATTACAATTCTGAGGTGAAAATATCCATTCTAATTTTATTCCACGGTTTGAGACGTAAGTATTCATCTACATAATACTGACAGCAGTTATATTTCAGTTTAAGGAGCGGATCATTAATAGTGACATGGTTTAATTTGCATGGTGTTGTACAGTGCCCACAAGCAGGGAAATCAGAGGTGTCAAAAGCAAAAGCAGCTACTGCAACAAGGCTGGGAGGAAATTTCTTTGTGCCAGCTGCCAGTATAATTATTTTCTTGCTGAATTATGCATCAGTAGAAATGGCGAGCAGTGTTGAACTCAGAAAGATAAAGAAAGAGTGGACAGTGAAGTCATGTAAAGCTCATGAAATAGTTAATACTGCCATGTCAGAAAATCCAACTTAAATCTTCAGCATTGCTGGATCTCAATAACACACTGTCCTAATCCAATCACAGGTATCTGAGAGCCGGTCCACACAGAAACAATTCCTTTTTTTTTCTAAAACACTGTTGTTTTCAACAAATTATAACAAAACTAATTTAAGCAGCTAAAAAAACCCAGACACCCGACTGACGTGGTGTTGAACCACGTTGGACAAAGAAAAACAAACATCGGAATCTATATGATATGTCAGGATAACGGTGATATAGATTAGCCTCAACACCACGAGCCTTAAAACTTTTACAGATCAGATCAGTTGTAATAATCTACCATTAACTTTATTAATCTAAAGCAACCTCATCAAAATTAGATTTGTATGTGCCTGTGGTTTGTTTCATTTCTTCATAATTTAGTAATTTTTTTTCTTACTTTTTTGAAGGAAAATTCAACCATAAGAACAGATTCATTGGTCAAAACCCTCTGGATGTTTAAAAATGTATTCTCAGTCGGGTCATGTCTTATCGTATCTGCACCAACTGTCAGACACTTAGCCATGGCTCTCTGAACATGCTGCACCGCCACTGTGTAAGTGTCATTCACCTTGGACTGGGATGCATTTGAAATCACAGAAGTGTGAATATAGGAGTCTCTCTTAGGCAAAAAGCACAGATGGCGCAACATAAAAGCGTGCTCTGTTTGTGCCCTTGCAAGGTTTTATTTATTTACTTTTTTAACAATAACTGATTGAAATGTCTAGAGCCTTACAGCACATTTAAAGAAAACACCTATTCAAAGTAATTTTGTGTTAAGAACTGAACTTAAACAGGAAGATCAAATTCAATTGCTCACCCTACTTCAGAAAGCCAGGGTCCCTTTGCAGCCATATAATGTGCTTACTGAAGCAGAGAGCAGAGATTGAAGGGGATAACTTCAGAGCCCAAGGACCAGGTGCTCCCAACCTTTAAATTCTAGGAAGGGAAGAGTTTCAGACTTTGTCAGCCAAGTTACAAACCAACAAGTTTGCATGAAAAACATGCTGAAACACAACCAAATTCACAAGCAACTAACTACAAGGCAAAAGTTTATTCTGCATAAAAAGAACAGTCCTAGAAATAGGAGCAGTGGGAGCAAACAACGCCTATGTTGTTCGCTCCCACTGGGTCATGCTTGTTGATCTAGAACCTACTGGCTTTGACTTGAGTATAAGTGTATTTATGATTTCATTTCTATGCATGCTCACAATTTGAACAAATTAAATTTTTAAAATGCTTCTGAACCAATATTTGGAAATCTTCTGTGTAAGTAATATTTTAACATTTGAACTCTAGCAGTAGCTGACATTATTCTAACATACCTGCAAATCACTCATTTCTGGTTGTATATTAGACAATAATAATATATTATGCTATATAATATTAGGTAAAATGTGTATAAAATCACCAATTGGTGGAATAAAGATTCTTTGTGTTTTCTAAACATGGAAATATTCCTGTGGGATAACTGTCTGCTTATTGGGTTAAGCTCTTATAATTTCTAGAAGCCATTCTTATATCAGTTTTATAAGCAGATTCAATTTTATATCCAAAAACATTTATCTTAGCAATCTCAGAATCTCTTGTGTACTTTAGAAACTCCTACAGTCTTTAGATGAGCTAATTAATTAGGCCCAAGCAACAAAAGCTCTGTGAAGACCTATTGTAATTTGAATGTTTATTATTTTTGAGAGAAAATGAGTTGAGTTTTTGGAGGCCTATACATATTCAGAAACTCAACAAACCTGGCACATGCTGAACACTTGGCACATTCATTCCTCATATAAGACCATAACATTCAGACATGGAGACTCTCTAAGTTGTGCTTTTGACCGACTCAAATAAACTAAAAGATGTATTTTTGTCTTAGAGATAAACAACCAAAGGTGTAGCTAAGAAAAAATCTAAAATTATGTAAGTTTGCACAATATTTAAATGGGTTTTTTTTACCATCACATTCCTCTCCCCAATGATCACCATGAGGCACGCAACCGATTAACAAATAATTTGTGACACCGTTTGAAGTATTCACATTGATTCCTGTAAACATAAATATAACGTTGTGGCACCTGTGCATAATGCTGCATGATGGATGAATTGGCACTGACGGAGAACATTGGAAATGGGAAAATCACATTTCAGCAAACAATATTTTATTTCTGATCACAACAGGTAGATAATATTCACTGTGAGGTTAGATTTTTCCTGAGACGTAAAATTATTTTTTTAAGGTCCAACACAAATGCACATATTCAGAAAACAAATGTGAAATCAAACTTATTTATCACTAAGGAACACCACTTTAAAGGAGAAATGATGCATGATTTTTATTTATTTTTTTTTTTTTACTGATTTTAGCTCCAATTCCTTGTTGGAAAAAGTCTGACTTGGTTTGCAGTAGCTGTAGTCAGTTTGCATGGAAAGTCTGCACAAAAATCTGTTAGTGTGAGAGGATATGAAGATTGTTTACAAGTGTGTGAGGGGAACAGATCCGACCCAAACTCAGTCACAGTCAGACAAACATGTTTGACTTTTTGGAGCCAAATCTGTAGGAAGTCAGGTTGTGTGAACTGATTACCGGCTCAACTGCAAACATGTGTTGGCTGACAGCCAATAAACAATAAATGCTAGGCATAACATTGGCTGTGAGCCATTTTGTCTTCTTGAATACCTTATTTTTAACTAAAAAAAACCTTAAAAACATACATGCAAAGCAACAACTAATGTGCTCAGTTGGCTTTAGTTAGTTTGCCAAATCTTGCTGTCTGTCATTCTTCAGGAAGTCCAGTAAATGTGTTGTTCCCATTCAATCATGGAACAATAATCTGCTAACACTAAGTGTAAACGTGTGTATTGTGCCTTAATACACTAAAAAAGTATTTGATATCTCCATGAAAGCAAACGCAAATAAATAAAAAAACAGAATCAAATGTGAAGCTCAGTCAGTACTGACAGACAAAAATGTTACCGAGATGTAGCGCTGCCACAACTCTCATTAAAATCATATCAATTTTATTCTTAGCTTGGACAGACTTGTGAATCCTGTGTGGACATAGAAATAGCAGTTGAATTATGGTTTAGGTAGGTTCAGGAAAAAATGATTAAGATTTTCGTTTTGATCATTGAAGTTTAGGGTAAAGCGGTGAATATAAGCTTTTACCCTACCTTCTACCCTTGTGTGTTCTTGTGATAGGAGCGCTGTGTAAACCTTGAATTCTTAAATATTTGGCTTTTTTTGGGCAATGGTTGCAAGGAGTCTGTACTTGGATAAGGCCATGTGAATTTATTAATGTTACCAAAACAAAGAAAAAAGAAACCCGTAATATTGTATGTATTTTATCGTAAATAATTCATTTCACATCCGATGTTCCTTGATATAATGTTGCAGCAGGGGTAACTTTTGGAAGCTGTTAACTATGGAGTTTTTTCCCATGTGGAAGCCATGTAAACCAGATTACCTTATCACGTTGTGTTCATTGGACAGACAGTCTGGTTTCCACTTTGTCCTCCTGCAGAGATCTCATTCTGTAAGAATTAGCACTCGGACAAAGTCCCAGAAAGATCTGAATGCCAGTTTTAATCTCTACCTGGGCCTACAGCCCATCACTGAGGCTGGTAATCTTGCTGAGGTGGTTTTGTTATCTTTAGTGGAAAGTACTTGGCCATCACTCTTGGCTCCTGCCACATGATAGGGTTCCTTATTTTGCTTTATTTTTCTTGTATCTAGCACACACTGTTTCTCTTTTACTTTGTGTGATTCAGTCGTTTCTTTGTGGCCCATTTTCATGATCTGTATCCAGGTATATTTATTACATTAGCTTTTCTTGACAGAAGACCGTTCTGTTACAGTTCAGTAATTGGGTTTCATAGTAAGGAATGTTTATTTTTAAACAACAAATTCAACTTTTTGTTCTTTATAATCTTAAGGAATTAAATCGACTCAAATTTATCATTAATAAAATGTTATGTACATAATCTCTTAGGATTCTGGACTTTTTTTAAAATGATGATGGTTGGCCACCACATCCAGACATTTGTGAGTCAATACAGACTCAAAGGTTAATGTATTATACTTTTAGTCTTTTTCACCTTTCTCATCAGACAAGAGATTCTCCATCATCAGCAAAAAGCCATTAAAGTGTCTGCTGCTTAATGGACTTGTCAGAAATCCAAAGACAGACCAAAGATAGATGATAAATGCTAAAAATACGGAGGGCTAGGAGTGGGGAGATGGTGGAGGAGGCTTAAGGGGTTACCCTGACTCCACATTGATTCACCTGTCAAAGAGTGGACTCTAATTTTCTCTCCAACAACAAATTACTTCCACATCATTTCTTCTGTAAAAACAATACTTAAGAGTATGTAGGTGTGGCCGGGGTACTTTTCACTAAGTGTCTCTTGATCCTTGGAGCTTCTATTTTGTGCTTTTTTTGCTTTCTGCTTTTGTTTAGGACTTTAAATTTAGTTTAGTTTTTTTTTTTTTTTTTTTCTGTTTCCTATTTCCCATCTTACACTTGTTTTGAGGTTGTTTTTTTCTCTTCTATCTCATAATTTTAAACTTTCTTCTGTTTGGGCATGCTCTGTTAGAGTTTTTCCTGTGTTTTCCTTTTCAATTGAATACATAGAGCACCGATTCATAGCACAAAAAGCACTTTACAAAGAAAATGTAAATCCATACAGTCCTAATCATCAAACAATGAAGTCAAGTTCAATTTAATATTCAAATTCCTTATATAAACTTATCTAAGAATACTCAGTACTGTGTGAAGAACTGGCAACCTGTCCATGGTGTACCCAATAATAACCATTGGACATCAGCACCATCCTCTTCACAACCCCTCAAAGACAAGCAGATATAAATGGATGGACGGATGAATATATATATATAGATATATATCAACTACCAGTAGTTAATAGTGTATTTTATGATGCATCAGAGTCCACTTCAGTGGTTTGTGTGCATTTATAACATAAAGAAGTACAAGAAAATGGCTTTTAGATAGCTGTCCACTGTAGTGACCACTATGCATGAAAGGGTTAAAATCACTCCGCATGAGCTTTCACTATTACCATTGCTCTTTTTACTAAGAATAATTCATTTCTCTGCAAACAGCAGAATGTGTTTTAACTGTACATGAGATGAATTAACAATTTATTTGCAGTCCATCCTGCAGTATGCTAAAATGTCTTTGATACCGTCTTCTTTACTTACTCAGATTTATGCTTTCTCATTTATGTTGGCAGTTCAAGCCTGAAAATCAGTTAGCCACATGGGAAATGACACTGATGTTGCTGTGAGGTTTTAGGTTTGCACTACTCCTCTCTTGCTCTGATTTGGGGAACTCAGAGGCATTAGTATACATAGCTGCACAACTCTAGTCTGCTCTGTCTGCACACAGCGTCCTATTGTGCATTTCAACAGGCCTTTCAATTTCATCTCTATCACCTTTAACGCATCTCTATCTAGACATAGCCATGGTGAATTCATATTTGATCAGTGAGAAATTCATTACACCCTATTGCAGAAGATCAAATGGGCTTGATATGAGAGAACAAGCAAGATGTCAAAGCTCCTTTTAACAAATGTGCAGCTTGTTTTAATTACCTATTTTTACTGCAAAGCAGTAAAAGCTGCTCTTCAATTAGTAATGTTACAAATTATTTAAATGTTTATACATGGGATCTGACTCATTTGTGTAAAGTAAGGATAGGTTACAAGTCTAGAATTGGCTAAGTACATTTTTCTGGGTATATAAAACGTAAGCAGTTCTCTAATTTGGATCATAAAAATACACAGAATGGTATCTGTAAGATGTTGCTTCACACATGATTCAAATAAATTGGTTATTAGCAGATATCTGTAGAAATTTACAACAAACTGAGGAGCTAATTGATAGTAGATCCAAGGCACTAACACAGAAGTGACGTAAAGCAGATTTTCAGCTGCTTCTATCTCCTGTCAATTGAATATTTGGTGACAAAAAAAAGGAAAATTCCTTTTGAAAAAGCTTTCCAAAATAGATATTTCATCAACTCTGTTTATGGTGTGTCCACACAGTCCCCGCCTCCAGGAAGCAATTGTTTCTTAACAGCTGAGAGCGCAGACCCTGTACAAAGCAAACAGAGTAATACAAAGAGCTGTTTCTCTCCAGGCTAAGTCTAACCAAAATTTCATATATTTAAACGATTGCGTCAGCATTTTATTACCTTGTTTCTCAAACTGAAATAATTGCAGCCAACATAGCAGTGTCAATAAACTGACTTTTGTTAAAAAAATAATAATAATAATAATAACCTTCTGACTGACTTTTTATAGCATTTCCTTCAATATTTCTTTTGGCTTTGTGTTGGCTCAAGAAAGGGAAATGTATATTTCTTAGTGGTTGTAGTGATCATAACAGATCATGTTAACTAGAACCAAGAGGGCTATTCTTTATGTTTTAAATCAAAAGCTGGATTATTGATACACAATGATCAAAAGGTCATAACAAGTTCAAGTTTCCCAATAGTTCTTTTTCAGATTTTGATAAATCCATGCAGGGAATGCTCCAGCAATTCACACAGATGGATACACCAAGCAATGTTAGACTGGTGAAATGGACTATCTCAGTAATTGAAAACATAAGTCATGGCCTCGTTTGCCTCTTCTGGATCCCAAGAAGCTGTTTCATTGAAGAAATCACAGTGTGGGAGAGGGAGACATGGTGTTCAAATGTTCTGACTGTTCCAATTTCACAGATTAATGAATCACAGAGGTCTGTGCCCCTAGGAAAAGAGGACACATGATCCTTTATATCAATAAAAAAGCACATTTATCTGTCATTCCATAGATGAAGTGAGATGGCCTATTTGGAAAAGGGCAAAATTATATTAGAGGTTGGCTCGGATTCTTCTAGTGGTTTTCCATATGTCACTGACTTATTACAGCACCTGTTTAAAGCAGGTAATTTAAGAGACAACACTATAAATCTCAACCAAACCTCTTGGAGATATTAAATGAGGAAAATTACAAATACTGCACATGTGTGAAATAACTTAAGAAACAAACTTTAGTCACACAAAGCTATAACAGTCAGTGTGAAACTAATTTAAATTATGTATGCAATCATAAAATAGTTACAGGTAAACTGTAACTGGAAATCGAAAGGTATTTATATTAAATTACATAACTTTGAATTTCATTAGCAAAATTCAATTAATCTTTTATTTACTTAACATTATATTATAAAACAAAATCTTGAGGTTCAGTCGTTGATGATTGTAAGAAGACACATCCATAAGCAAGAACACGAAAGCAATGCAGCAATATAAATATTGCAATGATGAGTCAATGTATTGTGCATCTGTACTGAATAACCCCAAAAAGTGAAGAACCACTTATTAACTTTAAAAGACTTCTAAAACAAACTAAATGTTTTTGCTCCTGCATACACATTTGCAAAAAATGTAAACATATAATGGTATACTATTTTTACTCCAAATTTCAGCAAAGTACAGCAGTTTTTAATGAAAGCAGGGGAGTTTTTTTCTAGGTATCACACACATCTGAAAACAAACGTACAAATTCCCGCTTCAGGTTATTTTTACTTTTACTTTTAAAACAACACTTACTACTCACACTTACTTTTGAATCTTTTGGCTGTTGTCATGTACTATAAACACCCAAATAAAATTTAATGGATCCAACTGGTGCCATGTCATGGATGCCTCTCTAGGGAGGTGCTTTGGACCTGCCTCATCAGGATGAGATCCAGAGGAAGACATGCTGGAAATACGATGATTCTTGGTTATCCTAGGAATACCTTGAGATTCTTCTGGAGGATCTGGCCCATGTGGCTAGGCAGAGGGAAGTCTGGGCCTCTGTTTAGGCTGCTGCCTCTATCAACTCGATCCCAAATTAAGTAGGAGATAATGGATGGATTAGCTTAGTTTCTTTTGAATTTATTTCTCCTCTGTGGGTATGCTGCATATTCTTAAATATAACTAGCATTTGTTGTGCTGGTCCTGCCCGCTTGAGCATAAAGAAAGCATTAAGCTTGATGAAAAATCTCCAGAGACACCAGTGCACCTCAATTCAACCATACAATTAGTGATCTCATGTGGAAATAAAAGCTTGCTCACTCTGTACAAGTTGAAAAAGACTGCATCAATAAAAGCATCCTGTTTGCTCTGTTCTATGCAGAGCTGTAGGCAATTTTGCATCTCTTACTGGAAAGAGAGAGTTCACACGCTGGTGAAAGTGAGCCAGCAGCCCCTCCTGCTATTGCAAAACCTTCTCCAAGGAATAGTAGCCAGTATTTAAAGCAATATAAGTCCTCAACTAAATCTGTTTTGTGACTATGTGTTTATAAGCAGAAAGATGACTCTGAAATGATGAATACAGTTGTTTCAAAATGCTAATAACCATTTTCTTTGAACAATAATCTGAACTGAACAGATCAAATGATTGTGATTTAAACAATTCTGACAGAGATTTCAGCGTGAATACAAACCATGCTGCTTCTCTGCGTGTCATGCAAGTAATAACAGTAAAAGGACAATGTCAATTTATCATCGCAAGAGGAAAGCCAGAACTTCATTAACATCGTATGAGAGAACACACAGCATTTATCTGCTTGTTTATGACAAGAAAATATAATTTAATGTATGTCACATTATTGAATATTAGTCTTTTTGATCCAGACTTGTCAACAATAAACAAGCTCTGGAGTGTATTAAATGGAAATTTTCAACCAACTGTCTGCAGCTTCTTTTATCAACATGAATGGATTTGCTTTACCCAGGCAGGGACAAATGTAATTATGACTCTTAATTGAAACTGACAGGGAGGGGAGAGGGATAAAATGGTCTCTTCTTCATGCTGATGAGTAAATTACTGTATGTGTCATCAAACTTAAATATAATTTGCCTTTTTTTTTTGCCTTTTGCCAGTTTTGCCTTTGGAGATACATAAAGGGGATGTTTTGCGGGGCGGGCATACACTTTCACATACACTCAAACAATGAGCTCAATTAAACTCAGCTTACTCAATCAAGATACTTGCACAGGGATAATGTTGTTTCTGAGAAGATATCTGTGCTTATTTTACATAGCAATCAATGTTAAGTTCCAGCCTAATGTGGGCAATAAACTTGCTGAAGAAATGTTTAATGGCTCATAAATGTGGCAGCTGGAAAGTTTGATCACTGCTTTTTTTGCTGCAAATACACTAGGATGGTTCAGGCTGAAATCCCTTGCAAAAGTGAGATAAGTATGGATTAAACGACAGACTGTTAATTTGTGTTGTTAACTGATAAAGTGAGGAGATTGATATGAAAACAGAAAGCATGAGCAATTTATCTCAGATTTAATCCATACTGTATTTTAAATTATTTTTAAAAAACAATTTCATAAAAATGAACAATGCCAAGAAAGCCAAACAATATTCAAACATTTCTGCAATAGTAGACGAAAAAGAAAAAGGAAATTATTGTGATTTTAGGACACAAATCCTTAAGTACTTAGGACTACTTAAAATCTTAATATCTATTGTGAGTGCTTTTAGCCACCATACAAAGCCAAGGGCAAATTTCCACCTCTGTGGACAATAAATATTATTATCATTATTAATGAAGTCAAATAGATATTTTATTTCTAGAATCCTACATGGCTTCTCCTTTTTTTAAATAAGTAATGATTTCTAGACACAAAGATATGTTCTTTTCCATAGCTCGATTTATATTGTTATGTATTAAAGTAAACAATCCTAGCAGACCCCTCTGGGGTTTTGAAAGTATATTGGTTTTATTTATTTTATGCTGTTTTTAAGCAACATAAACAACTGTAATGACATATATAGGGGTTGCCTTTAATAATCGATTCACATTAAATTGAGATGATTCATAGACTGACGTTGATCAGAGAACAAATGATAAAATAAGCAATGAGAAGAAATAGCACATAATGAAAGCAATGGAGACTGTATTTTTTAGTTTTCTCATCTGATCATGCGTATTAGTGAATCTGAGAAAAGTAGAGTATCATGACATTTTTGTCAGCTCTTTGCTCTTTTGCTGGGTGAAAGTTGAATATATGAGAAGAAACACAAGGCTGTGAGCTGGTTGCTGATTTTGTCTGCATGGTGCACTGAATAAATATATCCACATCTTGGATTTCAGAGGACAGTAAAATAAGAGGGAAAACTCTTGTGTGCAATGCTTTTGTTTTTTAATATATAGACTTATGAGTTCTTCTGCTTGTGTTAGTTCACAGAAAACAAATGAGGAACAAGGACATCTAATACCCAGACACAGAACTTATCATCACTTATGTGTGCATAAGGGATCAACTGGAGAGACGGAGACTGGAGGAATGTTCTGATGTTTGAATAAAAAAGCAGCATAGCAAGACAGTGCTTGGTGATTCTGGAGGTAACAGGATGGAAGCTACATTGGTAAGTAATAAAAAATATATTTGCTTTATTTGAGATAGTTTAGGAATACCAAACAGACTGTAAGTATAACAAGAAAAATTTGATTCAAAGGAACAGCATGTTATATTTACTTACCACAATAACATAAAAAATAATGCACATTTTAGTGATGTGGGGATAAATAAACCAAGTTGTCCCTCTGTGTCCCTTCCTAAACTTAACCACTCATTCTGCCAGACGTGGTGACAACAGCTGCCATCAACCATTTATAGAAACTGGCAATGGGTTTGTTATATTGATGTGGAGGACATTTGGACCACTGTTTATTGCAGAATCACTTTAATTCAGCCACATTAGCGAGAGTTTTAGCAAATTGAATTTGTCCAATGTTTTCTGACAGTTCCATGATTCCAAACTTTGACAAGATCAGTTCCAATCAGAAGTGAACTTGGTAGTGTGCACAAATCTGTATTGTGGCCCCCTTTGTTTGTTCTTTGGCTAGTATTCTATCAACTCCCACTCCTTCACTACATATTCCAGTAAATACTGTCAACCCACGAAATCAGCAACTCTTCAAAGAAAACATTGATTTAGCAGTTCAAAAATCCACTACACCAACACAATTGAAAGATTCCTAAGTCATTCTGTCCTATTTAACTTATTTCTGCCAAGACAAATAAAGAATTTTATAGCATCCTTTCGATACAGTGTCCTGAGAGAAAGTCCAAAAAGATGAGAGAAAAAGTGCATCATTTTGTGGGCCAACACCTGGTGCACTAAAGTCGGCTATTTGGCTAGGTTCACACCTGAGGTTCCACTTTGCTGCAGCACAATGGGAAAAACCATCTAGTCAGCTTGTGAGCAGAAGTTACGGTCAGATTTCTGTTGGAACTTGACTGCCATCCTTTAGCGGACTTGTTTGTGGTTTTGCTGTGGCCAGTCACAAATGGTAAATAACTTATACTTTCATACCAAGTCCAGAGGACACCAATGTGCTTCACACTACAGCCAGTCATTCATCCTGATGGTGGCAAGCTACTGGATTGTAGCCACAGCTGCCCTGGAATAGACCTACAGAAACTAGGCTGTCAAGCATCGTTCCCTCAAGGACATCTGACCACTACCAGCAGGCAAGGCGGGTGAAGTGTCTTTCCCAAGGACACAATGACTGAAACAGACGGAGCCGGGATTTGAATGGGCTCACCGATTACAAGACAAACTCTACGTCACAGACATTCACGTGTGAGTTAATGCTCCCTTTTGCGCGGCTGAACCCCTGCTGGGAATAAGCACATTAGTTCCCCTCCCTTGTATAGACATCAGTGATGTCAAAGGGATTCCTCAGCGCTATGAATGCTGGGACATGCAGACTGATCAGTCTGATTCACCAAGAAATAGGGCTCAAAACTTGATTGTGCATTTCTCGTTTTAATAAAGTGAAATTGCGATTTATCACAGCTATTAATGAGTTGCCATGGGTTGAATACTTTTTCATCTGGGTCAGGTTAGCTTTCCTAGCTATTTTTTTCTTAATAAACAAAATCATCATTTAAAAACTGAGCTCAGTTGAATAGTGTGCTCACACACAAAAAACAAATGTACCAATGATTTATTATCAATCACAGCCAAACTTCAGTGTATGTTCCCTATGTTTTCTATGGTTTAAATGTTTACACTGAGAAGCTTTGTAAGAACTTATGTCTGACATCAGTTTTAATGCATTTAACTCTACAGAAATAAGCAGAAATGTGCAAAGACATCCATTTCTTTTATGAGAACTTGAATAGTGCCAAGGTAGACTTCTATGCCATTTTATATCAGAGCTGGTACTACAGAGCATGCATATTTCTCTCAGTGGAATGCAGTTGACTCATGTAATGCACAAAGACACCATCAAAGCCTGTTTGGTTGGGATTCAAAGGGATAGACAGACCCCCCCCTGGGAAGTGAAGTCATGTGGGAGAAAAGTTAGGCAGTGCCTTTGAAGCATGTGTAAATGAGGCTCTTTTGCTCATCTTGGGAGTGGAAGAGGGAAAAAGCAAGAGGATGCCTGTGATGCAGACAGACATATACCTGCAGATGGATCATTTCCCGCCGAAGAGATGTCCCAGATTGCTTTGACAACCTCTACATCCTGCAACTCATATAGGCTTTGAGGTATGAGATAATTTGTGAAACAGAACTGAACTGACTGAAAAGTGACTGTCTTATTTTCAGCTTTAAGATGGAATTGAAATTTATGATGTAAATCAAATAACATTTATCTTCTGACCCAAATCCTTTACTTGCACTGCGGAAAACCAGCAATTACTTTTTTTGAGGGGCGGGAAATAAGACTTTGTGATTGTAATACATAGCCATGGCACTCAAGGTACAACGTTTTTCTTCAGGGCTCTTGTCTTCCATAAATTGACACATAAAAACAGAGTGCACCATGGCAGTCAGCAAATGGAACCACACAAGCTCTGAAAATCCTCTGAAAATTTCTTGTCAGATTGTAAAGTATTATTTAAGATGAATGCTGTTGTAATTGACTAGTATTAGTTTTTTTTCCCTCATTCGTTCATAATAAAATAAATGCTTTTGTTTTTCATCTAATTTAATTTTGTAATAAAGCACAGTTTCATGAATCACTTATACAGAAACAAATGATCCAAGAGATAAACATGACCTTTACATGTTTAGCTCTGACAAAAAGAGTTCATTCCGTGGTCAAACATCAAAACCTAAATGATGCAAAGATTCTATGTCACTTTGGATTATTTAAGGACGACAAAAGATGTAATTCATGTGAGAATTAATATTTTTGATATTTGGTATGTGCAATTTGAAAAAGAGATATACAACAAGCAGTCTGTGTATGAACAATCAAGCTGATCAAAATGTTCTGCATGTGTAAAAATTTCATTTTGAGGTTGGTCAACACATTCATGTTGCCACTGGTAATTTTCTTTAGAGATATTCCACTGTGGTTTCCAAAGGAAACTTTTAACCTTGGTCTTGTATAAATGAGGCAACAGAACTATTGTTTCTTTGCTGCAAAGATGCTTGAGACCAAAATATTTTAATGACAGCTTCAGCACAATCTACTGGTATCAATTTAGAAAATCTCAGCATGTGAAAAGAGAAATGTACTCTGTGTTCCCCCCAGTATCCTATTTTGACGGATCTTGTCCTTTGGGACTAATTATGAAGATTTTTTTTCTCATTTTACCCTGCGAGATAAGTATCCTCTTCCTAATCTTCTGCCGTGTGACATTTGGCATAATTAATTCCAGTTGAATCATCTATTTCTAGTCTGGCTAACGAAAGCAGGATGATGCAGTTTTATCACCTCTTGCTAACACCTCCTCCCTGGAAGGAAGAGCAGTAGGTTGGTAGAGAACGTCAATGTTGTGAAGAGGTGACATCAAACAGGACTGTGACAGTACTGCACAACAACTGAGTAACATTTGGTCTATTCATGCTTGGACAAAGATTTTAGTCAGATGTTTTGGAGCAGTAAAACAAAGAATTGAAATATAATCCCTCCAAACTAAACTGAATGAGTACCATAAGTCTGGCCTACATAAACATACCAGGTCATGTTTAATTAACCGAGCTTAAAAGCAATCACTGATCATTTAGTATTTGCTGAGATATATTGGTAAACAAACAATACATCTCAGCAAATATTTGATGATAAATTCATAGCATCAGATTGTAGCCATGGCAAAACGTCAATCAAACTATGACAATTTTTCTTTGCTCTTTTACAAAGTAACCTTCCCAATTATATTATAAATTTAAATGTTAAGCAATTTAAAATCTTAATTCATCTCTACATAAATAGCTAAGTAAAATTTAGTTATGTTCTTATTCTTGATAAAGTGTTAAAATTTGATATCCGTGGTCTATGTTAAATTTTAAGCATTTATGGGGGACATCTGGAGGTGAAAACTAGTGTTTTTTGTCAAGAAAACAATCTGTTCCTTGTTTACCACCATGGAGAGTCACAAGCTTGCTACTGATGTGGAAGCAAAGGCAACGTCAACATCCACAAATGCATGTGCATGCAGTTTTCAGGGCACCTCTTGACAGATGATTGTTCTGCTTGGAAAGGTGAACTTTAAAATTGTTTATTCTTCCAGAAAAAAAGAAAAGGCCAAATTAAATTAATTTATGTTTCATATTTGAGAGATTTTTAGGATTTTTTTAATATTGTAAGATCATAAAAATTTTCTTCTGTGGTTTGTTGTGAGGGCTGAACACTGATGTTGAGTTGGATGAAAAGTGAATGAAAGTCCATGCAGTTCACTCGCTTCCTATTTTCTGGTAACATGTCTATTTACCCCACATAGCAGTGTTACAATATATATTTGTCTTTTATATGAACTAAGAAAGCAACTGAAAAAAACAAAAATATACTACTTTTAACATTCAAATGACAGTAACTCGGTTTATTGTTGCACACATTTTGCCAAAATTAACTCACGTCACATCCTGAAACTAATGAAGAAAACAGAAAAACGAAGGTCAAAAGTGGAAAGAGAAATGGAGGGCAGTGAAAGAACATCCAGCTATCTGGGACTGCTGAACTGTAATTTACTTGAGAGACGACAGGAAAGATACAAGCCGAAGCTGCAGACTGATAGCTTCTGGTTATGAGGGGAGTGGAACATCAGTTATCTGCTAGCTAAGTGACAGAACGTGTTGATTGTACACTGCAGAGCCGCAGCTCTTCAAAGAGGAACGGCGGGTCTTAAATCAAAGAAAATTCCTGTCGTTTTTCTTTTACCCTTCTTCGCAATCTGTTTCTCCTTAATATTTCCTCACAGACAGAAACACACATCCCCAGCTGCCATTTGCTGGCTTGTTTCATGCTTTACAAATGATCAAATGAAAACTTTGGCCTGCTCCAGCACTCAGCACATTTTCCAATCTTGAATATGTTTGATATAGGGGTGTAAAAGCTTTTATTTTTACATTCATGTATTGGATATACAAGAAAATGCCTTTCAGTTGGGGAAAAAACTGACTTTATAAGACTTTTTAATACATGCACTTGACACAAACAACTAAACTCTGATATCAAACAAAAGCCAATGTTATCCCAATAGCTATTGCAGGCAGCAGCTTATATAACCAGGGGCTTGAATTGGGCTGTCAGTACAGACTTGAAGGAGTAGCACTGGGCCGCAAGCAGCAATTATCAGACTGGCAGCTGCTGATAACTGCCACAAGACAAAACAGGACCATAAAATATTACCCTTCTCCACTCGACTTTTTGTTGTCTTTTTTTTATTTTCACATCCTCCAGTATGCGAAACGTTTGCTGTCACTCATTCACAAGGCCTATAAAATTTCATTTTTTAATTTCATTACTGCATTAAATCAATCTTAATCGAAAATTGTAATTGCTTTGTCTAGGATGTGTTGGAAAAGTTACAGTCAAAATTCAAATCCAATAAAAGTCAGATAATGACAGCATTTAAAAATACTGCCTAAGCCTGGCAAATCTTACCACTGTTATGTAAAATATTTAGCGACAGACAGACAGACACAAGGATAGATAGGAATCAGACATTTGTATTTTGATTGTTTATATGACTGACCAAGTAAAAATAAATGTTGTACTAATGAGCACAACTCATTAAATAATTTTCATGACCATTTACCATTACTACACGGTGTTATTTCAGTTTCCAGTTGGGGCATATTCCAGAAGTATGATCTCATGTATGAATAATATGCCAAATCCTGTCATGCCTCATTGTTATTGCTTCTGTGTTCATCTTGTGTCAGTGCACATCACTGTTCACCAAGCTAGTAACTTATTATTCTGTGGTTTAATATTTGTGATATAATGGTGTGAAAAGAGATGAAAATCCTCTAAAAGGCACGTTAGATTAAGCAAATTAATAAAATAAATCACTGCGTGTTGTATGACTTTGTAATTTTGTGCTTTTTCATGTGAATCATTTTGAAATGTCTTGTTGCTGAAATGTGTGATACAAATAAACTTGACTGAATGACTGACTTAAAATAATTGACAAAATACATGGTGTAACATAACACATATTGTGTTGAAGTGTAGGAGTAAACACTCAAACTAGTTGAAAAAGAGTTCAATGGGAGCTTAGAGCCAAGTATGGCAGCGTAACTTTGTAAATTTGACGTAAACTTGCCTATGAAACCAATTTTCTGAATCAAATTATAGTCATATTGTGTGAAACATCCAGAGGGAGCATGAAGAGGGTTGTGTGTTTGCATGAGTGTCCACATTATATGTGTGAGTAGGTGCATTATGTCTACATTATATCTACAGGATGGCTGTAGACATAATGTGGAGAAAGTAATGATTTTATGCAAACCCATCCACCATATGCCCACTAGATAATTAGCCCATTTTCACTCATGGTAATCTATTTCAAAAGATTATTCACACTCTCCTGTGCAACTATAGTCCAAAAGGAATTGGCAGGTGATTTCTTGCTGCAAAATGCCTCGTCTTTCTGACCGAATAACGCAAGCTTTTATTCAACTATAGCTGCAGTATGTCAAAGGAAGGAATGAAATGCATTATGCATATGCTCACAGTGTGATGTGACATTTACAGTGAGAAGTAGGTTTCCTACTCGACCTAAAACTGGAATGCTTGCCAAACAGCATGAAGTCACATTTTGGAAGAGACATGTACACAAACAATATTTTGAAAGCCTGAATCAATTATGTTCAAACAAAGAATAAATTCTCATATACATATGTTTATAGATATACATTTAGAAATACTGCTATTATTGCAAATATGCTAAATTGGTCATGGAAAGTAAAAACAAAATCAAGTTTTTAACAAGGACATTACAACAAAGGAGACGTGTTCCCCTCACATCTGAAAAAATATTAATTTGGATCCCCACGCATTTTTAATAAAGTGTTGTTTCTATGGCACTTGATTGATAGCATACACATATTGCTAAAATCAGCAACCTGTCCTAGGTGTATCCCGCCTCTCACCAGTTGACAGCAGGACATTGGCACCAGTCCCCCTCACAACCCTGCAAGACTTAACATGTTAGATAATAGATGCATGGATGGATCGCTATTTAAAAATAATTGGCTTGTGTATCCAAGCTTTTGACATTCACTGTGCATTTATATGAAGAATGTTGTAAGAATCAAATCATACATCCTAAAATGTTAACCTAATCTGTTCCAAGATGCCTTACAAACAACTAAGAAGTTCTTTTCCTACTGACTTTTCTTGTATGTTCAGAAACCATTGGGCATAGATAACATATACCAATACATAAATATTGGCAAATTTATTTTAATGCATACCTTCATGCATTCTGGCATGTGAGTTGGTTGCTATATTTTTGTACTTTCTCCAGAGAAATCATATCAATTCAAAGTTTAAACTGAATTTCAATTCAAATTCTGTTCTGCAAACGTCTTTTTGACAGCGGGATACTCTTTGATAATATTTCTGAGCGGTGTATGCACCTACTTTTTAAATGTATGAAGAATAATAAGCTGCACAACTAGAGATACCTCTACATATCTAAGTAAGAAAGACTTTTAAATAAACAATCAAAATAAATATATAAACAGAATCTATCAAACCAGAGATAAAAGTAGCAAACAGGGTGTTTTAAACTTTTCAGTATTCAGTTTATCAGTTGAGAGCTAAAACTGACTTGAAGCACTATTGAAAAATGTTCCCTGCAGCTGATATGAATATAATAAATTTTCAATTTATTTCTTCTAAAGGAAGAAAATTAGAACAGCGTGAATAGATATATTTTTTAAGGTTTTTGATATTAGAAATGTCCCTTGTCAGACCATTGTCTTTTTCAGTTTTGATCTTGCTCAAAGTTTTATTAGTTTCAAGGATCAAAACTGCTTGATTAAGGTTTGGCAGAGTAATTGCTCCCCAGTGTTGTAATGTGTGTCAGTGGAGTCTATTAAGAAAGAATTAAGCTAAGTAAATTATTACAAGTACAATGGACACAACATGAATAGTGTTCAAACTGTATTTAAACTTTTAATGCTTTGTTTAACAGTTTTGAATCATTTTTGAGCATATAAAATAATTAATCTTTAATACAACTATTATTTTAGGTGTGACTTATAACTATTTCAACAAACTGGTAAAGTTTAGACACCATTCTGGTCTCATGCAGCTTAACACATGAGAAGAAGGGTTCAGTGGAAAAGTCATGGCTTTGAAAATGTGCAGCTTCTGCACATGAAATCTATTTCATTTCAATATTAGATTACACAACAAACATCCCTTCTCAATTGTTATTCAGATTGAAACGAACCAGTGACAGAATTTCATTAGCAGTGATTATCATTCATTTGACTTGCATTCTAACAAGCAACAAACCAGATGAAATCCAAGAATGTCACAATTTATTGGTAATATCAGCAATCCAAAAATGATTCGTAAATTAAAGTATCTGATCCTAAATGTCCCCAAGAAGAGGCTGAGCAGCACCGTTTTCAGTTTTGTTTTCTACAAAGATCTTGTTTTATCCTCTCCTTCAAAATTATGTATTTACAGCATTTTCTAATTTAGCAACAAAGCAACATGTGTTTTTCTGCTGTTTAGGGCTGTAACCAGATGCCACAAGCCCTTGAGTAAAGAAAAGTTCAATCATTCATGTATTGAATTTTTGTCAGCATGACTGCAGCTGGTTGCTTCACACAAAGGGGCAACCATTTGCGACTCTCACAGATTTTAAAACGGTTTGTGTCAGTCATCACTGGTATGTACAAAGGAAAAGAAAAAAACAAGAATAAAAGTCTCTAAGTCAGAGATACATATTTACATAGCTCCTAAAAAATTGTTATTACCTATTAAAATCTAGATATATAATTTTGTGGTGCCAATTAGACCATTCAGTGCTCTGGAGTAATGAAGTTTCACTAACTTGAACTGACATGTGTCCTTGTGAGCTTATTTTTTTATTATTATTATTTGACCACTGCATACAGAGCATTGAATTTTCAGTCCAAAATGGAAAGGTTATTAGTTATCTTTGGGAATATTAGTGACTCATTGAAAGAGTCTCTAAGAACAAAGAAGAGTTAGTCAGGTAAGAAACATTATGTAGTTGCTCACTGTATGTTTTGCACAGTTAATCCAAATACACACAACATTTGTTACAAGGTTGTGCCATAAGTAATATACAAGCTCCGTATTTGTGATAGGACTTGATGTTTCACAAAATACACATCACGTTTTATGTCTGGATGCACATAAAAATATGATTTGCAAATGCCAACAAGTCTTTAAAACTGTGCTAAAATCCCACAGTCTCTCATCTTAAACCTATACCAGGTATCACTTTTTCTCATGATCTAAATGTATTAATGCTGCTGCATGAAAGTAACAATTCAAAGACTTTCTATTATAACATTACTACAAAATATTGGGAAGACTGACGTCTTAAATAGTCCAAGACAAGTCATCGGTGTCCCTCTTCAAAACAGGCAGAAATCATTGTTAACCTTAAGCAGAAGAAACTGCTTCATCAATCAGTATATTTCTAGGTGCCACGTTAGGCAGCTGTTGCTGTGTAAAAATGAAGGTAAGCTGCTCCAAAAATAACTATTTCTGCTTCAGTTTAGTGGACCTGAAGCAAAGACGGCTGCCCGTGATTTTGCTTAAGCACACTTATTCTCATGTTTGCAAAAAATGTGTGCAAGTTTTCTTTAGGCACATTTCTTTCATCCTCATGTGGCATCATTAGCTCTTCAGATATCCCCTGAGAAAAGATGGGAGAGGAAGACTGAGATCAGTTGAAAAAGCTGAAAGACCTTTCTCTTTATGTCCCATGGAAAAAGCACTATGTATTAAAAAGACTACAGTATGGCCATTATAGAGTACCTTAAGCAATCTGGCATGCCAAACACTTCTCAATTATTTATTTGGTTGTTTGTGTATCTGGAAGAAACCCTACAACTGTTATTGGTAAATGTCTTGAAGGGGCAATATTATGTATTTTCCAGGCACAGTGCCATTTTATAGCACAATCAAGTAGCTATATTACCTTCAGTTGTTATAGCAATGCTGTATATGTAAAATATAACTAAATTGGAATTGACCTTTGTCTCTTTCTGACACGGCCTTCAGCATGTCGTTACAACATTGTTACTTCATTATGTGGTTTACAACAATTCTTAGGAGTGTTGGACTGAGAAGTAGTTTGTGTGATAATCTCAGGAGACTCGCAATTTCACCAGGTGTTTGATCATTGCTGCTGTCGCTAGTCTGGGGGAGCAGAGTGGGTGATATGTGAGGCAGAAGCTCAGCTGGAGACTGCAACTCCAAGGAGAAGCTTCGTGGAAATAAGTGGTGCTTTCTATTAGCAAGTGTTTAGGCACCCTATGAATGGGGAGATTCAAGCACTCCTCAAGGATGCATGAAAGATGCAAAGCAACACGACAGATGTTTTCAATAAGGAAATAACATCATAATATGATATAATGTTACAAGTAAGTTTTACAAAATACCCCCTTTAAAAGTTAGCAAATATTTGCAAATAGATTTTCACACCTTCATATCTCTGGATTACCATCGTCAATGTGTTTTCTAAGAAAAAGGACATTTTTAAAGTGAATTGTGTTATAAACTTGCATATTTTCAACTCAAGAACCTAAAATGTCAGAAGGTGTTTTAATTCTGAAAGTGTTCTTGGTAATCTGTGACAGATTGTTAATCAGCACAGCTGTTTCTCTAAAGCAAGGAGTTAAATCTCTGCAAAATGTTTCAGTTTCATAGCACATGAGATGGGAGAATATTTATAGCATGACCCAGTTTTGTCCTCATGGAAGTATCACTTGAGAAGGCAAAGGTGCTACAAGTTTGTGCAAAACATGCATTTCTATGTTCTCTCGGTATGATCTGACAATGTTTCAAAATTCCCCATGTGATGTCAGCAAAGGCTGACTTTCTCAGTCTTCAAGTATCACCATAAATATGCAGGAGGGATGAGGTCAGTAGCCTACTGAAAAAAGTCCTTTGGACTTTCAAAAAACTGGTAAGCTTCTGGTAATTCTTAGATTTTCATTAAATTGTTTGGGCTAAATTATTTATTCTTTTTCCAGCAGCAGATTGGTTGAAATGGTAGTTATTTTGTTTAGAAATTTTTTTCAGTTGTTTCTTTTGCTTAGAGAGTAAAAATAGCTTACCTAATGTGATGCATTTATGTGTTCCTTTTATTAAAATTTTTTTAACTTGAATGTCAAATTTTGCATTCAACAATATCCGAACCCTGAGAATTATAGATATTTCAGTACGGCTTTTTTTTTTTTAATGCAAATGATCCCCTGGAAAAGAGAAATATTCACCTGTCAGATTGAGACTTATATAGAAAATGTTACACTTTTAGGCACCTGTTGATACTGAACACTTGTTCTAATAAAAATGAACAAATAAATTGAATATTTACAATAACAGTGCATACAATCACTATCTGAATGGTGCTGTGCGATCGTTTTTTTCATGAGTAACTTATTCAAAGCAGTACATATCCAATTCACCTCACAGACATGGCAGTGTTGCACCCACACTGCCATTTCTGTAAGGTGCAATGCACACTAATAAAAATGTATTTTATTTATTCTGTGAATGAGAGAAACTAACAAAGCTTTGTAAGTATTCCATTTACTTCTTCAGACAGTGTCATCTCCTATCCTCCATAAACCATTACAGCTGTATAAGAGGACGTGTCTGGTAACCTCAAGGTATTCACTAAGTGGTATCTGCACTGGAGGGATGTACTTGGAGTGATTTCATGGAGTGGATTGTGTCAAGGGAAACAGCAAAGCTTTTTACACATAAAATGTCCCTCTCCACAGGGAAGGAAAAAAGGGAAACAAGAAGCCAAGAGCAGCATGAACTGTTCATTCAGTATGAAGGGAAAGTCAGAAGGTCAAACCAAAAGAAGGAATAAAACATTAAAACATCTAATTTAAAGTTTAGTGTTGAAGAATTTGTTAGCTTTTGAGATAATAGGCTTTTCATAGAAGTTAAGATCTTAACTGACTCCACCCCATATTTTCTCATGCTTCAACCATCTCAGTAAAGTGTCTTGCAGTTCCCCAATCAGAGTAATATATTGTGTCTACCAGTCATCAGCTGTTGTGAGGATTATTTGCAACATTAGATGCAATGACTTTCTTGCTGTCCCCAATGAACATATTTTAACTACACTTCCATTGCCTGCTTGTGTGGGGAGCCTTAACGTTGAATGACATTACACCTAAACATAGATAGATAAAGATAAAAACTTTATTCATCCCTTTGGGATTTACCCTCAGGGAAATTGCAGAAAAATGAGGAACGCTTCACGAATTTGCGTGTCATGAGTAAACATGAGTATCTGGAGGTGATAACTTTGTGTACTGTTGAGAGATAATACTTTAAGCTGACATGTCTGCATGCATAGTGCATCTTTACAACATTGGCTATTTGTTTTTGTGCCAGAAACTGTGGGAAAAACATCCATCTTCCAAATCACCATAAACTCCAGCAGTTCCTTTGTCTTAAACCCTCAAGCGCCCTGACAGAAAACTCATACTGTATTTCTTTTTTTTTAATTAAACATATATTTAATTCTTTTACATTTTTCTTTATAAACACAATTTCATTTAATTACTAATGCAGTTAACTTAATCGCCATAAAAAATTTTTTTTCAATTAATTAATTAATTAATTTTTATTTTCTCTTACCTGCACACTTATATATATCTATGGATAGTTTTTAAATTTTTTTCTTGTGTACTCCTTAGTCAAGCAGCGACATTTTGTTGACAAGTTCACTGTTGTATCTTTGTGCGATGACAATAAAGTAAGTGTATTTGTCGCATGGCTCCACAACACTGGGGCTATGATGGGCTCACAGTGTTTAAATTTTATCTCACAGTGGGCTCACAGTGTTTAAATTTTACCTTTTTTCACTACTGTGACTTATCGCTGCATTCATGCATGGCTGATACTTATAAAGGCTTTGAAACAGTATATTGCATTTGGAAAACATGGGAGAAAAGTTAACAGTTCTATATCAGAGAAGGGTGTTTAGGCTAATGACGGTACAGTCTTAGAATTTGTACAATATCTTTTTTTATTGTTATGGGCTTTAGTGCATCTGAAGCTGATAATCATTGAATTAGAACAAAAATAAACATAATCCATTTATAATATTACCTTTAAGAACATGGGAACTGAGGAAGAACCTGTTTACTGATAAGGTACAAATTACACACTGCATCTGTTTTGTATGTTTAAGGCTAATATAGAATCATTTTAATAAGGCTATAGTTTGCTGTTCTTTAGTTCATAAAAAATAAGGTTGTAAAAATAAAACATTAATTACATTTACAATCAATAACTAAAACTTGCAACTCAAAAAATCAATTTATTCCACTAATGACATTTCTTGACAAATTAACATATAAAGGATTTCCAACCCAAACAACCTAATGGAAAAGTAAGGCAGTGTAATACTGAACAGTACAGGGTTCACTTAAAGTGCAATGTTTTTACTTTTTACTCTGCTGTTCCATTATATCAAATAGTTCACACTGACAGGAAGTGCTTTGCTCATTCCTTTCTCAGCATGTGCTTCAAACAGCAGTCATTGGTGGTGCTCTACCTCCTACTTCCATTTTATGCATAAATTATCATCTTAATCTGTAAATAACTACTCAATGCAAATTTGACAGTCATTCAAAGAATCCTAAAATATTATTCGGAGAAACTGCTGACATTTTTTAGATTTAATTTGTGCTAGGATAGCGTTACCCTCTGTAATCTGTGTTTCTGCTAAATGAGGACACCAAGAGAGGAAACTACTGCAGTTAATATCTCAGCAGTTCAATCTTTCACTTAAAAAAAATGGAAAACATTCAAATTCAGTAATGACTGCTGTTCAGACAGTTACAATAATGTTCATTCCTTGAAACCTCATCAACTGCTCTTTTCTTCTCTTCATTCAAACACATCCACATGATGAACAAATCACAGCTGACACATGGAAATGTATCTATAGATCCAACTGGCAGCTTCACCCCAGACACTCTTTTGACTGTGAAAAAAAAAGGCTACCATGACTAAACTGACAGATCAATCAAAAGCTCAAAGTGACATTTAGCTTTTCCGGTCCCCTTCACTGGCCTATTCACCTATCTCATCTGTTTAGTGTTTAGTTGCTCTCACTCAACGCCCTACAGATGGCCAAGAAGCCAAAGAATATTGAACTTTTGTGACAGATCTGCCAGTATCTCATCTACCCCTTGTTTTCTTTTCTTCCTGTATTGACACAACATACAGAAATGGCCTTTCCCCCTCCTGCCACTCTCCCCCCTCTCTATTTCTCTCCCGCTTGCCTTCAGTGAGGCCTAATTACACGGTGGACAGGCTAATCGATACAACAGTGAGTGAAAGTCCCTAGCAGCCAGCATGAGGACCCTCTTAACTTCCTTCAGTCGACCCGTCTCATACTTAGACCCATACACAAGTAAGCTATCTTGCCTTTTTGCCGACATTAGACTCATGCACACCTATTCCCTCAGCACACTACATGGCGCATAAACAGAGGAAGTGCATTTTGCTATGTGCCTGCATACACCACATGCACATGTCCTTTAAGGATACAGGAGGAAAGTTATGTTGATTATATGTTGCAAATGGTTGAATAAAAACTATTACCTGCTGTGTAATGAGTAATAGGTTGAGTCATGTTTGGAGTAAAGTAAGAAATCCCAGTAATGCTGCATAAAAATATGAAGCTATGGCATAAATGTTCCAGTTCACCTAAATGCTTATACATTCCTTTTAAATAGTGCAATAGATATGAAAACAGATTCAAGCAAAGGTGGATACTTACTAGCTATATTTACTAATTTACACAGTACTTTAAAAAAATAAAAACTTCTAGGAGTAGTTTTACTTCATCAAACTTTTTACGTGTACTTGAGTAATATTAAGTAATTCTACTTTTATTTAAGACCAAATTCTAGCTAATATGCCCACTTCATGTTACTTCACAGAGAAACAAAACAGAAGTGACACGCTTGCCTGTGTCTGGTGCATTTGTAAACAAGCTTTATTGTTCTAATGTTTTCCATCGATCTGCTGAGCCTGTTGTGCCATTTAGTGGTCAGGTGAATGGTAAATGGTAAAATGGTTTGTAGTTGCACAACGTTTTTTAAGTCCACAGAACCCAACAGTGCTTCACACTACATTCAGTCATTCAGCTATTCACACATTCATTCACCTTGATGGTGGAAAGTAACTGGACAGTAGTCACAGCTGCTCTGGGGCAATCTGACTGAGGCAAAGCTGCCATGCACTGGGATCCACCTTGCCCACCATCAGCAGGCAAAGTGGGTGAAGTGTCTTGCCCAAGGACACAAAGACTGACACAGACAGAGCAGCGATTCAAACCAGCAACATAACAGTTACAGCACAAGCACCTTTCACCATAAAATAAACATCAGATATTGTCACTTGAAATATTGGGTAAGTATCAGGTTCAAATGTTTTATGACACTGGAAACTGAGATTTGGAAATACATGTTTCTTCTGCCTGAATTTGTTATTTGGTAATGATTTGTTTTGTTTTGCATTTTTTTTCTTTATTGTTCAAAGAATCAGGACCCACACATAATTTTATATTTTTTTCTGTATTAATACATAATTTCACAAATTTAATTAGATTCAAGTATTCAGTACATAAGTACTTTGATATGGGTGGTTTAGAGTGTACAGATACCATTTATTGTTGAAAAAAAAAGATAAAATAAGAATAGGATTTGCAGTTTTATGTCACAAGAATAAAAGCAGAAATTTTATATTTAATAGGATTTATATGATAGGTGTTATATGTAATTACTGCATCTTAGATTGTGTGTGATTTAAATATACTGAGACAAATGAATAACTTGACCTTTTGATGAATTAATGTGTCTTAAGGGAAATAACCCCAACCCATGTTTCCCTTAATACAGTATTTTTATTTTAGTTTTACTACACAACATGTTAGTTTATTTATTTTCTGGCTGATGTGCATTAGTGTTACATTGTCATTATGGGTTTTTCATGAATAAATTTGTAGGTTATCATTGGCAACCACCACTGAAGCAATTTAGAAAGCTTGGGGTACCTGTCAGAATTATCCTTCAGCAGGAGAAGAAGTAAATGTCGTTAGTTTGTGAACAAATTTAAACCTAACACTGTTAGCTTCTAATAAAAGACTGAGACGAATATCTGACCTTTTGTTAGTGTTCTGCGGTTCAGTTATTGACAGCCTGGGGGTAGAATAAGACTAAGTGGCCAATTAAGACTCCTCATTGAGGGAACTGATGATCAGGAGGACTTTAAGATCTGTTTGAGCTTGGAAATCCTTGCAGGTGCACTATCTGATACAATTACAAGCTAAAATTGTGCCAATTCATTGGTGTCTTTATTAAAAAAAATGCTATGTTACCAGAGCAATACAAGTGTGTCATCTGAGTGAATCATTGGCGATAGTGAGCCTCTCCCTTCTCATTTGGCTTTTTCCAACCCTATCTTTGTTCTGAGCACATCTTGAAGGCAGAACATGCTTGTTCTGACACTACAGGATGAGATGAGAGCACAAAGCCAAGGCTAATTAAAGTAGGCAAACTTCAACAGCCTTGTCCAACTCGTATTGACCTTTATCAAAACACTGGCATTCATGGCGGGCAAATGCAGGCACATTCCACTGAATGTGGTGCAGTGAAAGAGGTAAACAAGCAGAGACTCATTAGGTTGCACCAGGGACTATCCTATCACCCCAGTAATCTTGTGATTCCTAATACACACACATGAGTGTGCTCACAAGTACACACACCCACCCACTAAAGGTATCAAGATGTGAATCTGTTAATGAAGACATCACTGATGTCTGCAAATTAGAAGTCACATTGCTATTACTTGATAATAAACTAAACAAATAAACCATTTGGAGTCACTACTTGTGTCATTCATGGACGGACTGGTCTCTATTTTCTTCATCTCTTCACTGTCACTACTTTCATTAACATATGAGACAAATACTCAAAACTAAGTAAAGATCCAAATTATGTAAAGGGAGTTCCCTGGGCTGGCCCAACTTATAAGTGAGCTTTTTTTTTATTTATTTATTTTAAAGTTCACTTATTGCCAAATGAACTTTGTACTGATTTCAAGACACAAAGAGAAACTGAATTCTCCAAGAACCTGAAAAAAAAATTACAGTAAAAAGATCAGCAAGTAATATAATTCTATATTTTTTTTTTATTTTATTAATACTGTTGCCTTAACTTGATTCTTCAACTCACTATTTACAAAGAAAAAAAGAAAAAAAAATTACATATCTTGTGTAATTACTGAGCTCAGAACACTTTATTGAAATATGGAAATCAGATAATACATGGCTGGATAACAAAAATTAGCACTTTCTAAAGTGCAATTCATGATCTACATATTTTGAAGGAGCTTGAAATGTGTAATTGTGATGCGCCACAGGAAATAATGTTCTCCATTGTTTTAGTGCCAGGCATATATACAAAATGGACTGCTAACCCAAAAGATTTTTTCCAGACAAAAAAAAAAAAAGAAAAAGAAAAAAATTCTACAAAGTTTTGGAAGATTTTAGTTTGGATATTTTTTGAGAACTCCACTCCTTAGACATGGGGAATACAGAAGCTGGTTGGTCCAAGGAAAACACAATCAGGATTTGGATATTTTTATGTCACTGAAGACTGAAAAACAAACACACCAGATGTGCTATACCTATGAAGAAGCTAAGTTGAGAATTCCTCTCAATTTGGGCTCTCTTGGCATATTTTTACAGAGATGTGGTTATGAGTGGGTCTGTAAAATTCCAAGAACATTTTTAAATATTTTTCTGC
This sequence comes from Phalloptychus januarius, assembly GCA_902982915.1. NCBI lineage: Eukaryota > Metazoa > Chordata > Actinopteri > Cyprinodontiformes > Poeciliidae > Phalloptychus > Phalloptychus januarius. The sequence continues at coordinate 11,938,006 of CADWAE010000131.1, forward strand.
CTACAAAATAAAGTAACTACAAAACAGAAAGATGTCATGATGCCAATTTTCTAAACTGAAAATGTGGCTTGAGAGTTGGTGTATCCCTTAGAGGCACTCCCACTTTGAATGGCAATTTTTCACAGACTCTATGGGTTTTAAAATGAAATTTTGGTGTCCATGGCAAACTCTGATCTAGTATCCTGCTAATACTTCCTCATAAAGCGATGTATCAGTAAAGACCTGAGGACACAATGGATGCAGCATACGCATATTTTTTTCACCTGGCTCTAGCTAGACTTTAATGACATGTCACTTTGAAAAATAGAGATTAAGTAAACCTAGAAGTGCCCTGTCTTTTTGCTTTGCAGAGAAAACACACCAGCAGAATTCAACACGCATCCAAAGCATCTTAGACACCCACATTTTCATACCTAGAGCTACAATATTTGCATATTAGGATATCATAGTTTTCTCTGAAATTTTCACTTGGAGCAAGAAAATCTTGTATTTTGCATAGCTATGTTGCACTAATGTAACTTCATATCTATTTTTTAAGATTATATTGCTCAATAAATTCATGGGGGATTAAGCCCATGATAATAGGTAAGCATATTTTGTAGTCAATTTGAAACATCTGATTCATCTGACTAACATAACAGAAATGCAGAAAGATATCAAAGCTGACAAAACATATGGAATGTCTTTCAAATGCAATTTTTTCACTTTATAATTTCTATCATTTTCTCCTTCTCATTTTAATGTGAAAAAAAATGGTGCAGATTTTTAAGTTAAAAAAAATCTCAAATGTGTGGGGGGCAGATGTATTTTCTGTAGAATCAACTGCAGCAAATGCAGCTGAAAATCCTCTGGCATATCTCACTGCTCATCTACTACAGCTTCTGGTGAATTATATGCTAAATATGCTTTGAACTGAACTAGTCCACTTCCATTGTGAGCCTCACCACCTTATGTATAAAGTGAAGGGAGCTAACCTTACACCTAACCTTACCATTGCAACCAAAGCAATGGAATCAGGAATACTAAACAGTTTTCACAAATCTATGTTTGCTATCATATTATAAAACAGACAAACTATCAAGACATATTAACCTATATGACACCAAATTCAGAATGCAGGATATGTAGCCAAATTAAAAATACTTAGACTGGTTTCCTCAGTGTTTTTAAACATGAGAAAAACCTGACCACTGCAGTAGGCGAAGGTTAAGGGGTTATTTTCAACTTCAGCAAAACAAACAAAACAGATATCAATAAAATGACTCACACACTTTGATTATTCAGTCAAAGTACTTCAGGAAAAAGTCTCAGGGATGCATAGTCCAAAGGAGGAAACAGCAAAGTGCTCGTTTCTGCTCATGGATTCCAGGCAACCGAGGGAATGAATTACAGCATAGCCTTTCACCTGCTCTGCTCCCTGTGCACCTTGGCACAGCTCTCTGACCTCAGCTGGCTACCGCTGAAGATTAGCCAAAGGGAAAGATATAACTCACTCTCTAAAAACTCTTTGACTCTTTCCTCTCAGCCCAGGAAATTTAAACGAATTTCAAGAATTTCAATGATAGTCTTTCACATTTTTACTGATTTATTTTGCACCAGTGTTCTTGGATAAAATTTTAAATGTGTGTATTTTTCTGTGCAATGGCAGCAGCTTGTGTCAAGACGAGAAGGGAAGCTTTCATTTCTCCTGGTCTGCTAAAGTAAAATAAAACAGCAAAGGAAATTATGCAGCATTGATGTCAGTTTTTAAGTTGATTTGTGTGGTTTGTTATTTTCTGTAATATTTGAGGAAGGGTTCAAATTGATATTTTTAATACCTTTGTTGATTATAGACCTTAGCACATCATATAAACTACAAATAACCGTTTGTTGTCTCCTGGTTTGAGATTAAGTCACGTTAAACCCTTAATATTTTAGTTTTCTTAGGACTGCTTCTAATTTTTACAAATTGAAAAAAAAAAATTAAACACCAAAGTAAACCAGAAGAAGTTGTTTAGAAAATTATTTTTAATAAATTTTATATTTAGCAGTTGACATAGACAGTTATAGCATTTAATAATAGTGTTGTTTTGGAATCTGATCTGACATCTTGACTGTCGGATTCTTTTAATCGATTGCTGCACTGGCCCTCCTGATAGAACTGATGTAAATGAGTTAGATTTTTAGGCCACTTTGCTTTACCAACCTTGTTTTACACAATGGGAAGCCAGCTATTCAACAGAGATTCCCAACATGATGAATTATAAAGTTTTGTATTAAGAAAGTCATAAATATGTTTAAAGATGCATTGGTAAACAGTACTGATAAACAATTAATCTGGATCCAGGTAAGACATTTTTTGGATCAAGATCTTAGTTGTGATTAATCACTTGGACACCTTTGGTTTAGGCATTGCTCTTACATAGAAAACAGCTCCTTAGTTTGTACTGATCCACAAAAATTACACTCCCATCTTCTTTTTTGTAGAATTAGTTAGAGGTTGCACCAAGCACAAGTCATCAGAAATGAAAGAGAGGAATAGCAAAGCGCATCTCATCAGTTTGAAATATCCTGTTCTGATGCTCTTTCCTTCACTTCAGTACATAGTCATAGAAGGTGTTATCATACAAGAAATCAAATCAATATTGAGCATTGTTTCAAGGAAAGAAACCCTTACTGAAAGTTTTTGTAGAACAAGATTTTGAGTTGGTCATTGATGTTTTCAGCTTGAGTGCAATCTGTTCAAATTACACCCATGCGCTAAGTTAACGATCGGAAGCTTTTAAGTGAGCTTTTAGAAAGAGTCAGTGTGTCTCTTTATGTCTCACATTATACCAATAGGGATTCAATATTCCCAGCGTCTCATTAAGTGTTGGGACTTTAGCTGCTGTAGCATGTCTACAGCATGTGAACTCACTAAAAACCTATAAGACACGAAAATTGGACTGTAGTATTTATTGTGCGCAGCAGCAAGAGCAATTATTGTTCAAGCAGAACCTCATTCTGCTGCCCTGCTCTTCACAATTTTTATTCAGAGAGACCTTCTCATAGCTGAGCCCCTCCTTCTCTTTCTACGCCTCTTACAGAAAAAGGAGAAAATCAATGAAACAGCAATCGGAGTGCTAAACTGCCAAGGCATCTGAAGTTTTCCCCTGCAAGCTTATGTAAAGCTCAAAGTTGAAATAGCAATTTAATTTTACACCTTCATTTAAGAAAATATATAAAGCCATAAGTAGAGACATTTTGTATGAAATTTACTTGATACCCTCTTCTAAACAGTTTTGCATTCGCACTATTTTAGAGCTAATTGAGCTTGAAAGACTTTGACCCAGACTGCCACTTCAGCCTTTTGACATTTTGCGGTTTGTGATAAGGGAACTAAATTCTAAACAACTGAGCTGTCTTGCATATGAAGTAGGTCTGAAAGGACACACATCAGGAATACTAATTCAAGAAGTAGGCAAAAAGTAATGTGAGCTCATATGTGCTTTGGTTTAAGCTGGCGAATTAACCTTTGTTTTCCCTATGTGGTTACCAGAACATCACACTAAATAATGTACATAATCTGTGTCTTATGATTTGACCTTCACAGGTCAAAATTGATAGCCTTGTTTATTATTATCTCATGCTCACTTTTATCTTCTTTGAAGCCAGGCGTAGCTTTGTAACAGTTATCTTGGCTATGCAAAATCGTATTATCAATGTGACTTTACAGAATGAAAAGAAGGACAAGTCAGAGAACAAACCAGATACAAAGCAAAATGTAAAACTGTGCACCCATTTGATAGTGGAAAATTCACTGACACTATTTAGAAGGAAGCTAAGCCACAAAAAGTAATTGCTAAAAAGTAAGGCTCTGTTGTCCTGTAAAGTTTAGTGGAAGGAAAAAGTACAGTAGCCGTCGACACATAAGCAACAAGGACAATCACAGGCTTGAGGGGAATGTGAGGCCAAGTTGATAACAATAGGCACCTGCAATATTTGTAAGACATATGGCTTCAATTAAATACTGCATGTGTTTGAAATATAATAAACATCTTATCTAAGCTAAAGATAAAAAAAAATTTTTTTTAGATGAAAGTAAATTTTTATTTTATTTTGAAATCCACTTCTTAGATTTTGGAGTGTGAGTAGAGACATACATTTGAGGCTGGTTGAAATCAAGGAGGAGGTTTCTTCAGTCAGAAGTGATTTGTGGTGCCATGTCATCTGCTGTAGATGCTCCAATATATTTTCTTTAGTTCAAAGTCAGCACAGCTGTGCCATGGAGTGGTAGAGCTCTCCCCGCTTCCCTTTGTTGACAAACTTTATGGATATGCTAATTTAATTTTCCAGCCAAACTTGACACCTGCCCACACCGCTAAAAGTACCAATACCTGGTGTAATGGCCATTGTATCACTGTGCTTGGCCAGCAAACTGGCCTGACCTATGGTGCACTGTCAAGAAGAAGACTAGAAAAACCAGAGGTAAGAGTCCAGACAAGCTGAAGACTTTTGTGAAAGCATGTTGGTCATCTCAACAGTGCAAAGGGATGAAAACCGTCATGCAGGAAGACATGTGAAGAGGTTCAACCAAATATTGAGTGTGATTATGGACATATGTTTCTGTAGTAATAGAGAAAATAAATCTTTAAGTGTACATAACTCCCATTGACTTTTTGCAATAAGCCATTTATTGTGTATTTGTTTAATTCTGTAATATTTTGAATAAAGTCTTGTCAGTGCTGGCCTCCATAGGTTCAATGTGACTACTACAGGTTTTCCTGTTGTTTACAATGGTACAACAATGGTTTGCTTGGTTAGCTTCCATGACACAGCCTTTCAGGTATAAAACCACCTCAAATGCATCCAGTGGCAAGTCAGAAATTGGAATTGTGAGCATGGAAAGCATTGATTGATAGTGTCTCTCAGCTTTGCACATGTGATTTATTTGCATTGCGGACATGGAGTGAATTGGGTCTCCTCTGCACTAACTTCTGGCGGTGGTATGTGTAATGTATAAGTATAATGTATAATGTAAGGCCGGATTTTCGCAAGGGCTTACCGGGGCTGCAGCCCGGGGCCCCGGCGCTTCGGGGGCCCCGAGAGATGTTTTGTATTTTTGTGAATGAATAAAGTCCGATCGCCTTACTTTTGGCGGTGTTGTTGAAAAAACTGTCTGATTTGTTCTGACCAACGTCCATCATGAATGCTTGATTCTTATTGGTCTAAATTGGACGTTTCTTACACTTTGGGGCGGAGCTTCAGGGAGAGATTTCTCACGATGGTCGCAACAGAATGAATGACAGCGGAGCGCAGGAACGAAAGAAAAAGAAGAGCGCGACCGAGAGGTGATGAAGAAAATATCCAAGCTACCGGGGTTTTAAAACTCATATTAGACACGGCCCGGGGAGTCAGAGGCAGCGGCAGGACGAACTTCTTCTCCAGGTGGAGCGATGACCACGGATAAGCCGTTCAGTACTGATCCTGCGCTTTGGGTAAAAACAGCTTACTGGGCTGAGCAAGAAGCAGAAAATATGGATGTTAATTTGAAAGCATCGGGACATCTTTACAAAGAAACGATTCTTCTCCAGGTCGCGCTTTGAAAGCTAGCTCCAAGTGGTGAGTCCATCCAAACACAGCTGAGTTCTCCTCCGTCCACCGCGGCTGTTTGTATTTGAAACGATGCTAAAAGTCACTGAAGCTTTGAAACGGGTTTCCATGAGTGGAAAAAAGCAACAGAACGATTCAAAGAGAAAGAAAGCAGCTAAAGTCACACGACTGCTCTGCTCGCTCAATGCGAAGTTAAAAAGCGGAACTAGCTTTAGCTTCCAGCTAGCAGCGGCGGAACTAGCTTTAGCTTCCAGCTAGCAGCAGCGGGAGGAACTGGACAAATGAGCTGGAGCTTCTCGCCCTGCCCTGACTGCAGCTACAGTCCAGTCATCACTGAATAAAGGTTCTGACCAGGTTTGACTCTCAGAAGGGAAATAACATGACTGTCTGAAGTTGGTATGGAAAAAAACCTGAAAGTTACAGAGAAAGATTTAGTTGATAAAAATTTAAGAGGGAGAGAGCCAGATAAAGATAGAAATGAAGACAAATAAATATTATGCATAGAGAACGTAGTCAAATATTCTGTTGAACAGACATATTCAAGATGTTCAAGTATTTCTTTAATAACTACTAAGTTTTTTGTTTGTAGTAATGATCTTTACATTCATTAACGGTGCACCGTTAGTAAATTTCCTGCCAATCACTGATCTTTAAAAATCCGACTTGCTGAAATTGTTTTGTGCATTTGTGTGCAAAATATAGCTAAAAAGTTGTCAATCATGGAGTGACTGTTGTAAACCTGGCATGGAGAGATGACCTGGTGGTTGGGACTGTCCATCAGCCTCTCTCATGGTGGACAGTGGTTGATTTTTGTGACCTTGTTGCAAGATAAGGTTTGGATAGGATCAGTTCCAGAAGTAAGTAGGCCCTACTTAATGATGATTAAGTAGGGCCTACTTACTTCTGGAACTGATCAGCCCCTCTTGTGTTAAATTGGAGTATGACAGCCCTCGAGAGATTCACAGTCACTTTCACTGTGATTTCTCCCCAATACAGTTTTGAATCTGTGTTTGACTTTGTGTAAATAGTGTAACATTTTTGCGTATTTTGTATGCAAAAATACAAAAATACAGAGCCAAGGTGGGCTAGAGCCACCTTGACTCTAGCCCAGGGGCCCACACCCTCCTAAATCCGGCCCTGGCTGCAGGACAACTGTATAAGACTGACTGGAGTGATAAGGAAGTGGGAGTGGCTCACATTAGACTCGCTCAGGACAAAACGGGGCCTCAGTGGTGCTTTCATATGTTATTTTCATAAGTCTTCAATAACAGAAAAAAATTGCTTAATTTGTCACTTGTCACTTTTTTGGAGAGAAAAAGTTGCTAAATGTAGTGACGAAGTGTATAAGTAGGCAACTTTGTCTCTATAATTAGTGACAAAATTGCCTACTTAAATATAAATACTATGTAGAGTATACCATAGTGCTTTCACAGGGCGGTCAGCTACACTATATAGTTTCCAATAGCTATTGTTTAAGGTTTAGTATTTACAATGAACAAAAATAAAAGTTATACATATTTGAGTCTATGTGTAATGATTGTAAATATTCTAAGTTTAACTTTTTGAATTTTCAATATAATCCTGTCTTGAGATCAATACTGATAATAAATTTGAAAATAAAACACTAGATGTGTTTAGTCAAGATAAATATTACTGCTTGATAATTTTATAATTTGAGGATGCAAATTACTGACATGCAGTTTTAGACGGGTCACATTATAAAGAAGTAAAATGTGTAATATAGATGACTATACCTGACTCCCCAAGCTGGCAAAAATATTTCCTCCAGTAATTGTCATGCAGCCACAGTCCATAACTACCTTCTCTTACACAAGGTTTGCAGGGCAGCCAATGTGATATAGAGCAGCTTGTGTAATTTTTTTCTGCCTTTATCACTGAGGGGCCTGACTACTGAGTGTGTCTCCTCAGACACGTCTTCTAAAGATATGGCTACAGGTGATTGATTGAATAATCTACTGCAGTTCTTATCTCAACCTTCTTCATCACTCCATTCAGTCTCCACTGCAAATGTCCATAACTCTTTATGGTATAAGATAGATTACAGGCGAACTAGCACTTTTAAGTCTATCTGCAATCTTGGTCACACTTTTTCTCTTCCACTTGTCACTTTGTTTTGTTTCTTCACATGGTTCACAGAAAATCCATAGCTTGGCTTAGCATGAGAGCAGCAAAGCATGTGTTTTTTTTCTACTTTTTCATAATTTAGGCTCCTTTAAACCATTATAGTATTAAATAAAATATCAAACCTGTAAACAGGATTTATTTCTTAAAAGTTTCTTTATATACTTTTCAGTTTGTGACCTCCTTTTTACTAAGGGTTAAGAGTACAAGTCAATCATTGACTCTTCGTTTTAACCTTGGGATGTAATTTGTCTGCGCATTACAGCCAAATTTGACTGGATCTAATTTGGTTAAATGAGGATATCTCCCAGCTGAGATGGAATGAGGAAAGAGAATGCTGCAGCTGCAGCATTTCTGCCTCAAGAAAGATTTACATTGGAAATACTCCGAACTAAATGTATATTTGTTATGCATTGGGTCATCTAAAAATATCTGATATTAATCCATAAGGATAATGAAGGGCTTCCTCTAAATTCTCCATGTTAACCTTAGATCAATCATTTCAATTAGCAAAGACTCGTCAAACTTAACAAAGTTGTTTGAATGGCTTTCCTAAACCTTCAGCCTCAATTATATTGAACATGTGTGGGCTATGCTAAAAACCCAACACTGGACCAGGAGGCTTCCCACTTTTATAGAGTCTTTCTTGTTCTGCCAAGAAAAATGGTACATTGTAACATGCAGCTTACAACTGAATTTGTTTTTTTGCCATTTTACTCACTGTAGACTTTACACCTAGACACACAAAGTAGTCATGGCAATAAACCAAATCTTCACTGGGATAAGCTTCAGTTATTGCTCTGGAGGTGCAAAAATGCACTAATTTATATCCATCTGGATAAACTATCTATATTGACAAAAAATTACAGAATCTGGATGCATTTGTGGGGGCAAAATAAAGCAATGTCATGAGAGATGCTAATTTGACACTGAGCTCATAGTTATTTACTGAGAGTAGTAACTTTTATTGATCAACTACAATGAAATCAGATGTTCTAATTGTTCATATTAAACATGAGATGTTACAGAATATTTGTAATTGGAAGAAAACTACATCTGTGTGAACAAATAAATAGATAGTCTCAATACACTACTACTTCCTAGCTTAACATTGTCTTACTCATGCTTTCTCCTGCATCTTTTTGCCCCATCTACAGTACTTGTGCTTTAGTCACAGGGCTTTTGTCTCTTCTTCCTACATCTTGTGCTTTTTTGTTTTGCAGGTACATCAAATTAATGCAAAATCTTTCTTGCCCGCCAATGGTACTGATTGTTATTCAAGATGTTCTTTATTCTGCCACCAAATCAGTTCAAAGCATGAGTGAGCACCACAAAAGCTGCTTATTGGCATATATTCATAACTGGCGTAGGAGGTCCTGATTGAGATAATGGGAAATTAAATATTTAGGAAGATGGATAATAGAATCTTTAAAGTGTTAATGTGCTTAATAAATAATCTCGAAGAATTAAATCATAGATAAAGTTAGCTTTTTCCACATATATATCACAAAACGCCGTCCTTTTTCATCAACTTTATACTGATCACAAAAGAGAAGTTATTATATCTAATTAAAATATCTGCTAAATTTGTAGATTACCTTTTGGACCAAAGGCTTACTGAATGCTGAAGGATTTGCTCTCTGTCTATAAATAATTGTAAAAACATTGGACGTCTCAAAAACTTTGATGAAATCCACAAAATCATGTAAGTACAAATAGGAAAATCTTTATTCTGAGACATGAATAGTGAGTTGTCTGTTCTTAGAAGTCAGTGTCAAAAGACATACAATATATAATTGTTTATTGTTATTTCTGCACAGATGGGAGACAATTTAAACCTACATTTTAGAAATGAAAATTCAAAATATATTAATTCTTGGATTTTTAACAACATAAATAACAATTGCAATATTGCTGAGGCACTTAAATCTGCTTTATGCATCATAAAACAACACAACTAAATAAAATTAAAGCACAGAATCATTTCTCTCCATTCAAATATAAACCAAAACAGATGTAAAAAGGTTGCCCAATATATATTTTTGGACCTGTCTATGAAGCTAGAGTATAAAACTGTTCATTTATATTGACATTTTCTGAGGTACATCCTCTAACTCTTAAGATTGTTATTTTCATTTGTTATTTCAAATAATAAATGAACTTGTTAAAATTCAGATTTTAAACTTCTTAAAAATTAGATAAAACATATAATACAGGCAATTCTTTTTACCCCAAAATCTAAGACCTTTCAAAAAATAATGCAGAATAAAGTCTCAGGAAAAAGTTTCATGTCTCCTTGACTTAAATGTGACCATGACTTAAACTGCATACATGATCTGCATAAGAAAACTGTTGAAAGGACTAAATCCTCCTTTCAGAGTGATACTCCTCATATCTGCAGGTTCTGCATTTTTTTCTCAGTTCTTACTATTTCTTTTTAAATGTAAGAGTTTGTTTCAAAAGATAAATACATTTTCTAAATCATCTACCATTCTTATGTGGCATACTGAGTGGTGGTAATAAAACAACAAAACTGGATAAACTGATAAATAATAGCAGGCTTTTCTTAGCTCATTTCATTTGATTGACTCAAGCTCACCCTTAAAAGGAAATGAACCTGGGCAGGAGTGACAAGCCTATTTGGTGTAAAGCATCGTGGGCATCTTAAGTCCTCAGATTTGTGCATCTTGTCTTGAAAAAGCCACCGTCTTCTCTCGTAAGAGTGGTTAATGAAGTGTGTTTCTCTGGCTGAGCTGGCAGGTTGATGAACTCACAGAATGGGGCAATTCTTTTCTCTACCCCAAAGAAAGGTAAATAGGTGGATGGCTGTGAATCTGCTAGTTTTTCTTCCTGGTGCAAACAGAAAAGTGGAAGTTATACCAGCTTTGTTTTACATTTGAATACTGCATTTTTGTAAGCAAATAACTTCTTACAACTTCTTAATTCTTAATTAAAAGTGTTAACTTTGAAAGTAATTAATTCAAAGTTAACACTCTGTGAGGCTCAGCTTGGACACTATGGCTCCAGGGAGGTGATTTGTGAAAATAGACCGTGCTTAGTGAAAGCAAGCGTTTTGGCAAACCCAAATGACTCCCGTAGATTAAAAATTTCCTCAAACATGCATGAAAGAATCAAAGCAACAGTACAGGTATGTTTGTGATGAGGGAATGACATTATAGCATGATGTCATTCTATAATGTCTTTGTTTTTTAAAAGAATAATTATTATAATAATAGTGGTTCGTTTATAATAACCTCTGGATAAATTGTTGCCACTTCTTTCTTGGATTTTTTTTATATTGTTTTCTTTTAACTCTTCAATTTCTTTTTAAAGTCTGTTTGGCTGTGAACACAACAGTTTGACCTCAGATACATGAAATAAGTCTAGATTTTGCTATAATTGTTTTTTTCTTGGGTTCAGCAACATTTATGTAAAAGCAAAATGTTGCTTTTACATAACTTTTTAAATTAAGAACAGGTGGGCTAAATGCTAATCAAGTGACATCTGAAAGCAATTGGTTGCACATGATGTTTATTTAGTGGTTTTATAGCATTCTGTTAGTCTTTCACAATAAACCTCAATAAAATATATTTTAATGGGATCTGTTTTTGGACGTTTGTGCCAAAATGTAAATATGGTGCAAGGACATAAATAATTTAGCAAAAGGATTTACTGTCTATTATAAATCTCATTAGTCAGATTTGCTGTGTTTATTGATAATAGCCTCCTCATTATTTTACAGTTAACCATGAGATAATACTGCACTGGACATTAAGCTGGGAAACAGATGAAATAATTTTTCTGTAACAATTTTTGGCAATATTCCAGAATATGAACACAACATTTGGATAGGGGTGAATTGGGCTGTCATTCATCAAGAAATGTAAAGAGAATGAGGTTAGTGATCAATACTATTCTACAACAAGAATAGGACAACCTTGAAATTACACTAGAGAAGAAAATCTGTGATCATAAGATGGGCGGTTGTGGCCAATGGGGTTGGATTTCACTTCGAATAATGTGTGGGTCCTGTACAGGAATACAAGGATTTTATACACTGGCATAATTTAATCTATGAGCTCTGCAGATAATTAGATGTTAAGGTCAGGGCAAAAGTTTCCATAATGCAATGTGATCAGAGGCAGTAAAGGAACAGGGGTAGAGGTTTGCCTTTTAGCAGGACAACCATCTTAAACATGCATGTAACTACAAATAAATGTAGTTCTGGACTTTCCAGTCAAAGTCCAGAACTAAATTCAATGAAGAATCATTGGCAAGACCAAAACACTGTCAACAGGATTGTTCCATGCAACAATCTGACTGAGCTTGACCTGCTTTGAAAAGAAAAATGGGCAAAAATGTCACACTCTACATTTGCAAAACTGTGACAAGACTTTGCTATTGTGATTGCAGTCAAAGGTGGTTCTAGAATTAAGGGACTAATTTAACTATATGCCACATTTTCATATTTGCAAAAACTTTTTAATAAAAAGCACTAGTTACAACATAACAAAATGTGATCAAATACAGGGCATGTGAATTCTTTTGCAAGGCGCTGCAGTTGTCATCATTACTTATTTTTTTCTACAGATTTAAATCCATAAACTTTTCAACAATTTACCTGGACAGGGTAAGGGTATCAGCAAACATATTTAATATGCTATGTGCTAACACATCCATGTAATTCAGATTCACCATATTGCTGAATTCGCATGAGATGTAATTTCCATGTGGACAGAATAAGGAGAGTATGTTATTATACAACCAGCCATCATGTGTAATCATTTCTAAGCCGTTTTATTTTTTTGTCAAACTCAGTGACAATTTTTGTTTATAAGACAGTGAAGCTGGCATGAAATGCTACTATCTGTGATCAGCAGGTGTGTCAACATTCTCCTTTTATCAGGTCATTTCACACCAGCTTGCACTCCAATGAATATTATTTCACATTATCATATGCTTTAAAGATACTTGCTGGTGATATGGCTACGCCTGTCTAACTTTCTTCCTCTTACATTATTTTTAGAGAAAACCAACAGTAAAAGAGCTCAGATGTACTAAATTTGGATAAAACAGAAGATAATGTGTGGTTTAAAGTATGTCAATATGAATATTGAGTTTTACTGAAATAAACCTTCTCTGCGGATTAATTTTTTGCAAATGAAAGCTGATTGTCATTTGAGATCTGATGACATTGCAAATGGCGATATCTAAAATTCCACCAAGATATGGCTTAGGTTTTAGTCTAGAAACACTGTACCGAACAAAACAAGTAGAAACAAAGCTGCATTCATCTGTGAGGATCAATTACCATTTGCTGATATGACCAAGGTCAAGATTTATCTTCATACCTTTGAGCGTTCCTGTTCAGATCTATAATTCATCAGAGACGAGCAGGAATCATAAACACACACAGTGCTGGAAAAAAATGGCAAGCAGTCACTTGCATGTTTACTTACACAAAGTTATAGTTGTTCTCAAGGCAACAAAGGCAGAGTTTCTTATGAATTATGCAGATAGAGTGGATGAAGACCTAGTAGAAGCAAATCAATCTTTCATCTTTGACGAGAGAAGGAGGATTTTACATCCGGAGAAGGCTAGGATCCAGACTTTCAGAGAAATTTCACAAACTGCTCATTGTTAATGGATTTTTTTTTATTTTTTATAATTGATTGTAAGTAGAAAGAAGCAAAGAAAGACATGCAAGATTTACTAAAAAGAATTTCTTGAAAATCCAAAGGGGATTGAAAGTCATTACAATTCGTTGTTATACCCACACCATCAAGTTTGAGGTGTATTGAAATACTATTGTTTTGCAATTTTTGTTAACTTATCAGAATGAATTATCTTTTTTTCACAGCACTCGCAATAAGGTAAAACAAACTCAAAAATGGGTTGAGGTAAGCAAAAGTACCCAAAGGTTTTGAATATTTTTTTATGATTGACAACTTTTAAAAACAGTGGAAACCAGGTATTAACATTCATTGCACAAAAACAAAACAAAATAATTTTTTATCTCAACATCTGACATTAAATCAAACCTTTCTTATTTTAGATCAGGTGAAATAGTGTGATCATGAGACAGTGGAAAAGGTTTGACAGAAAAAACATTTTATCTAGTCTATGTACATATCTCTCTTAAACTGATAATAAAACTACCTCACCTAGACTAAGAATTTAAACAAATCTGCTCATGGGTTCTCTAGCAGAAGGCAAACAAAAATGACATACAATTATTGCAGAAAAACAATATTGTCTTTCTGAGTTGATGCGCATCAGATTTGTCTTTGTGTAAGCCAAAGTTTATTATTTCAGATGAAACCTAAAATAAGTAAAAAATAAGTAAACATTTTTGTGTGCTGTTGTAAATCAGAGGGTCCTTTAAGAGAAAATAGATTGGTTCTGAAATACACTTTTTTCAGATTTTACGATTTTACCGATTTTACGATTTTTTTTTCTTGGTATTCTGCTGTTGATTTTTCAAAATTATTTCACTCACAAATAACATGAAACAAGACTTTAAGACTTAGTTCAAATTTAATTTTGAATATTTTAAGAGGGGTGTATACACTTTGGAGAGCAACTGTACTTAACTGGTGATGTATCTGGGCCTCACCAGGCTCTTCCTCTGACAGATGTAAGAGGCTCCATACCCTAGCAACCTTGAACAGAACAAAGTGCACATAGTGAACAGATAAAATGAATGGTTGTTAACATTTGCTATTTTGAGGATACCAGTACTTTCACACTTTGAAGCAAAGCCACATGTTGTGCTGTGTGGAGACACCTATGCTCACTTTTGGCCACACAGTGAAAATAAAATAAAGAGACCATGTGCCAAATCTCAGAAAGAAGACTGGGAATATGTCATAGGTGACAGCCTTTCCATCACTCTTGAGTCTCAGCAGACACTGAGTAGGTTCATGATTTCTACCTGACTCTGACACTGCATGTACTGCTGAGACGTTGTAGATGTATGGGCAAATCCTAGTCAAGTTGAAAATTTGCTTAAAATGAGGGAAAAACCTATATGAAATATGACTAAATGTTATATTCTTCCCAATGCTATTAGACGATTGCAGTATTTTTCCCTTCTGACTTATTCATTTGTTTATTTGAATTTTATACACTATATTGAAATGATTTATCATGAACTCATTTCTCTTCTCACTTCAAAAACCTGCTGTTTCACAAACAAAATTCATAGGTGTCTACACTTTTGAGAAGTCTGCTGTTGGCATTTTTGACACATTTGTATGAACATCATTGCTTTATGCAGCATGAAGCTAGTACAAAAAAGAACAGCTTAATAAATGGTAGATATATCCATCCATCCATCCATCCATCCATCCATCCATCCATCCATCCATCCATCCATCCATCCATCCATCCATCCATCCATCCATCCATCCATCCATCCATCCATCCATCCATCCATCCATCCATCCATCCATCCATCCATCCATCCATCCATCCATCCATCCATCCATCCATCCATCCATTTTCTGGGGTCGGGAGGAGTGCTGGTGCCTATCTTCAGTGTGGTAGATATATGTAATATATTTTTTCTGAAATTGTAAAGAAAATTTATCTTTTGTTTGTAAAAAAAAAATTACATGGTCACAATAACCAAAATAGTCAAATATGATCTTTCAAAAATATATAGTTTACAGTTGCATCCAATAAGCAATTCTGTTTGTTTTTTCTTAATTTTCTGAATAATAGTTTGTCAAATTTAAAAAAAAAATGAAATGATTATAAAGACATAAGATATTACAAAATTTGCACAAAAGCACTATATATATATATATATATATATATATATATATAAAAGTAAGAATTGAAAATGCATTGATCCTGTAAATCCCTGTGTCTCATGTCAGTGGAGAGAAAGGCAATTTGTTCCAGGCTGTTTGAGGGTGCTTTGAAATCTAGGTTTTAATCAGATATTTAGCATGTAAAAGCATTTCTCATGCATCTTCAGCAGGGTCATTATGTGAGAGTCAATACAATCAGTAAGCTCATTCAAGCCGGACATGTGAGCAGCTCTTAGCAGTCCACACTCCTATGTTTCATTAATTCCTCTGAAATGAAATTCAGAGTTGCAGTGTCCCTCTTCCTCCACCCTAATCTAATAACTGTAATGATACAGATTTCTAAATTCAATCAGCTTAATCTTGGGGAAACAGACCCTTTCGATAGGGAGAGAAAGTGGTCCCAGCTGGTGAGTGTTGAAACTCTGATGGAAAAAAGTTGCTATTTTTGAGGGATGAGTGGTTGAAACATTTGCAAAATGGGGAAAATGTCTGTAATAAATGTGGCTCTGCCTGCTATGCTTCCTTTATGAAATCACACAGAAAATTGGAACTATTGTTTGTGAGACAAAGCAATTTTTTTATCTAAATATGCTTTGGCCCCTTTTGATAATGCAATTTTGCTCTGCTATGTTTGTATTGTCATGCAGACAAAAAGGGGTTCATGAGGAGGCATTTTGCGTTTATTTCAACAATATTGAACCAGATTGGGTTCAAATCCATATTCATGCTATTCTATTAGTAGGAGACATTACAAATAGTTTCAAAAATACTGAAAACTGTTTATAAGAGAAAATGTATTCTTTAAAAATTGACACAGTTTCACAGAGTAACTAATCATTGTTTCAACATAATTAACACAAATACAGTAGGTGATGCTGCAAGCAAGTCTTGTAGATAAAATAAACTAGACGTTATTTCAAATTAATGATCAAACATATTCAAGTGACAATCTGAAAATGTACTTATGCTTTATGTTTTATAAGTCACCTGGTTCGTTGTTGTGTTGTTTTGTCACACAATTTTAGCAGATGTGAATAATTCTTCTCAGCCTCATTTTCAAAACCAGGACCATAAGCATGTTGTTTCTGACTTGTCAGGTTGCTAATCAGCCAGATATATGCAGCTGCACTTGCTGTTTTGCTAAGCTACCTCTGCATTCAATTGCAGTTTATTTCCAAACTTGCAGACTCTCTGCAGAGTTGTTCTTTTTGCAGAAAGTTCTAGTATATGTTTGCTTAAGTTGCCAAGAGGAATGCAGCATATATACATATATAGCAGTATCTGTTTTTCACAACAATAATTGGTTTGGCTGCCTTACTTGTTTATTTGTCTTTTTTTTCCCTCTTTTTGCTGTGATCCAAATGGTAAGTGAAAAACATAGGATTCAAAAGTTTATCAAAGATATTCTTCTATGCTAGTCTGCTTGCATTTTTTGTTTGTGTTGGACTACTTGTCATTTTTTCAAGTAGGATTATTCTTTCATATGCATCACTTAGAGACATTTTGTTGGAGTGCTTTCATCCTGTGTTTGTAAATGTACTCCTAAAATATTTTAAATGGTAAAATGTGTTAAATACCCATTTAGTTTACATTAAGTGTTGTTTTATCACAGTTGGGAAGTAGATGTTTCTCAGACTACCATGCCACTGCAATCTACAAACACTACTGAATCAATGAATGGATTCAGTCACTCTACTTCAACATTCACGACATGTAAACAGTATTTTTTTTCAAAGGATGATCAAATTGGTTGATTTTTAGAACAATCAACCAATTAGGTTATTTATGCTACAACAAAAAACAATTATTATAGCAATGTACTGTTAAACAATAGTAAAGATATTGTTTAACACCACTAGGGAGGTAGATATTGTTGTTACTACCTCTGTAATAACAACTTTTTCAGATTGTTAATGTTCGTAGACCTTCCGATGAGCCATCATTTAATCAGGTATGTTAAACCAGGGAGAGAACTAAAACATGCAGGATGCCGGACACAAGGACCGACTTTGGGAACCACTGGTTTAACATATAAAAACAACAATAAGCTTTTCATTATGCATCATACAATGAAACTGCCCTGATTGTTTTGAATTTTCACAAAATCTGCATCCATCCTTGACATCCTTTCAGACAAGAGGTGGGTTCACACATGAAAGAAAGTTTTCAGATTCAGCCACAGAGGTCAATTGTCGACCAAGTACTTGCCTGAAAGCTCTCGTGGCCAGAGCAAACCTCTCCAGTGTGAGGTTTCTTTCAGTGCAGACCCATAATGGTGTTTAGATTTCTTCCCTGAGCACAATTTGCATCTGCATTATCTTCACTCATACTTTTATTTAGCGATAGCTGTAGAATACAAACATATCAAACTTAGTATTAAGTGGCACATTATGTATGCAAAAACATAGCTAAAAATGTAAAATTTAGTATTTTGCAAAATGGAAAAATACAGCTTTTTTCTTTAGCACAAAATGTGCCAGTACAACAACGTAATCTTCCTCACTATGAATACCATTTGCACTGCGTTTGTGTGAGGTTGCTGGTGACATGAGACACAGAAGGCTTCTCACTGCTGAATTGAAAGACTGATTGCACCTCAATTGCAACTGACATGAGCCTATAGAAATTCATGCGCAAGGCCTGGCTTGTGTGCATGATACGTGCATCAGGCCTGCTTAGTTTCTCTGTCAACAGAAGGAGTTCACAAATAGTGATGTCTTTGCTCATTTGCATTCTCTCTGCCATCTTCATTAAGTCCATGATGCCATAATGCATCTACATGCAAAATGAGGTGTTATATTTAGAATTTGTTCATTTAAGTTTCTTCTTTTGTTTTATCAGAACACTCAATGGCAATGCTTGGATATCGAGGAAATTACAAAGCGTATAGAGCACTGAAATGGCCAAGACAAAACAAATCAAGACAGTCACTACGGACATTTAAATATATTAAAGATTCCAAACACTATTCTGCAAAATGACAATATACTTATTCTAAATATTTTGGGACTTGCAAATGTTTACCCGTTCCTTTTACGTTCTACATTTTGCGATGTTATGGCCACAAATGTCAGTGTATTCTATTGAGATTTAATATTATATCCCTACGTAAAGTTCTGGGTGATTCTTAAGTGGAATGAAAATAATGCATAACATGATGCTTGAGAGTTTTGTGTCTTCAGTCACTTTCCTTCCCTCACAGCTGCAACCGGTTTCTAATCAACCACCTGCTCCTTCTTTAGTAATCAGATCTCAAGATGAAATATCTCTGCCATTGCACAGTCAGAAAATAAATACTTGTCTTTAACAAGGTATATGGTTACAAGGTTTTTGGGATCCCAAATAAGCTTTTTGAAATAAATGTAAATGCTGCATTTTTCAAACTATAGTTTACTCTTTTCTCTTTCTTTTTTTGGGCTGAAAAAGTTTGTAGGAACTTAATACGTTAAAATTTTATGTTTTCTTAAAGAGATCTGCAACTAGTTGTAGACTTTATTTTAGAAACATTTATTTTATATGTAAAACAATACAGTAATAATTTAGGATGTTTAGTGTTTGTAAAGTTTAATAAAATATTGTCACATGATGTCACCATGTTGTTTACGCTGCAATGCATTCTGGGTAAATTACATGTGCTTGTACTTATTGCTCTAGCTCCGTCCACCCAAAACAGAGATGAATAACGTCATTTATTTATTTATCCTTTCAATTTTAACCGGAGCGAGTTCAAATTGATGGGAATGTCGAAATCACAAGTGGTAATGAAGATGAGGAGGACCAAACGGAGGAAGAGGAAAGAACTGGTATAAGAAGCTGGTGTTTGTTTTTTCTGCTGCCTCCTTCAGCTTCATAAATTAAACAATGAATGACAGGTAGCTCTGGTAAGTAGTTCTGTAGCTCTGTGTCCAGTCTCCTGTTTAGGATCTGTGGTTTCACATTCACTAGCAATAGCTCTGATATAATTTAAAAAAGCTTCCAGCGCTGCCTCTAATAATGTGGGTCCTTGTCAAAATGTAAGGCCTTATAAACTTTTTGAAATATCAATATAGTGAAAAGGGTGCTGTTACTTTTTTTCTAAGGGGCCAAAATGAAACCGTTACCTTCAGGTGTTATAAAAATACTGTATATCAAAAATAGCTTAAAATAAATTTTACTTCCCAATTTAATTACTTTAAATTGACATTTGTCTCTTTATGACACTCGTCTATTTGACTTTGCCCTTTCCCCCATCACAATGATGCTCCTCCATGACACCATTTGCAACCTTTTTTGGAAACGAGAAGTAGTTTGCATGATAAGCTCGCTGGACAGGGAGTATCACCAGGTGTTTGCTCGCCTGGTGGAGCTGTGGGGGTGATGTGCTCTGTGGAATGGAAGCTGGAGGCTGCACTTCCAAGGTGGACCTTTTAGGAAAAGGGCAATGCATTGTATAAGCAGGCGCTTAGGCATGCCCATTGGCTGCAATGGAAGATTCAGGAATTTCTCAAACATGCATGCACAAAAGAATGAAAACAACTCTCTAGGTATATCTTTGATAATAACATATAATATCAAGCTAAAAAAAAAGTTGATTTTACATAATACCCCTACACCCTTCTTTAAAAATGTATTTGCCTCTAAAAATATCTTGTTAGTGGGTTCTTTCACAGGGATAATGATCCATGACACGGAAAAATCAACACTGAAATGGGTATTTAAACTCAATCACACTTCATGCTTCTTAATTTCAGCTACAGACCTTAATCCTACAAAAAGAAGAAAAAAAACACTGCTCGGTGAGCTGAATAGAAAGATACATACAGTATAAGAGGACACAGGAAATTGGAAAATTTACCTGAATTGTATAGTCAGACTTCAAACATCTGCTCCAACATTGAACTATTATACAAGAATAAGTGCTTAGGAAAAAGCTGCTGTAGGTATTAGCAGATGTGCAGTGAAGTAGTGATTTTTGTGAAAAATTTATTAAGATTTCTTTCCCCACTTGATAACTTTACTCAGATTAAATTCTCAACAATTTTCATTACTACTGCAATTAAGGATTAATTCATCTTGAGGGTTTTTACACATCTTGACAAGAATAGGATCGGTTATAGGATCAGTTACTGGCTTTATTTCCATACAGTATTGCATACAATTTGAAAAAGTTATTCTCTGTTGCAATTGTTTTGAACATGGCTTACAAAATAAAACGAACTTTGCTATACAAAAACACGGTAACCAGCTTGGACTTTGAACAAAGACAACGCAGACTTTCAGCGCATTCAGCAGAATCCCAGATAAACCATAACCTAGTTAGGATATCCTACTTTATACAGAATAGTGGGTGATCTGGGTTAGTAGTTATTCCAATTTTTCATATAAAGTTGATTTTACCATTAACAGCCGTGAACTGATGCACATGAAAGCAGATGCGCTGTCCAAGGGACCGCATTCTGCCCCTCCCCGGTAGATATCACGAAGAGACACGTGATAAACGCTGTCTGTGGCTCCTGACAGTCGCTGGATAAGCTGAACACAGAAACCCGACTGCACCTCCTCTTCTACAGAGATAACTGGATTTTTTTTTTCGGTCCCGCGCTGCTCACCAACTCCATCCACTCCCATTTTATACATCTAGTTCTCCTTCATTCATACTGTGAGTCACATTTGGAGGACACAATATTTCAGGTAATTTCTCCTTAGCTTTTAAGATTTGAGCGGAGTTTGAGTGAAAGTGGGCACATCTCGCTCTCTCTCTCTCTCTCTCTCTCTCTGACTCTTTCCCTCGCTCAGGCTGATTCTGTGATTCACTTGAAAGCAGATCTTGATCGTCTAAAGAGGATTTTAGACTCGGGCTCTTCAACAGACGCGGAAATATGGACGATGCTGATTATTAGGAGCTTTTCAAATCGTTTTCTCATTTTCTTCGTGCAACTGTTTAGGGGTCCCGTGGAAGTAGAGGTCTCCGCGAAAAGGTAGAAGAATATGCTGCATATTGCTCAAGCAAAAAAATACAAATAAATAAATAAAAATACTTGAATAAGTAATTAATCCCGCATATACGTAAATGTAATCCCTAACCGACTGTGTTGTAGCGGTAGATGTGAAGGTATGGGGGATCAGAGGACGGGGCTTTTTGAGCGAAATTCCGATGACGATCTAATTTATGAGATAAAAGCATTATCATTTTTCAAATCCATGGCGGACACTTATTGTGCAGTTTACTGAGATAATTCAGTTTATTTAAAGTGTAGTTTTAAATTAAAGCCAGCGTCCAACCTTTCTATTAATTAGACCAATATATTTTCATTATTTGAAATGCTGCGGAGAAATTCAAGAGTTTTGCTTCTTTCTCAGTGTAATATTCATTGTTATTTTAGATTTAAGGAAATGCCGATATAAGTGAAATTGGAATGCAATAATATGACAAATGGCTATGAAAAGCACAGTTAGGGATTCTGACTGAGATCCAGAGATTTTTGGGAAAGGTGGTCTTTGTGTGTGAGGGTGACGAACACAAACCGACCATTGTGAATCAAGTGACGCACTTATTCTCATGTTTAGTGTTCAGCCGGGAGCAGAGCATTCAGGGCATGTTTAACGGAATGCTGAGGTAAATGGTCTGTAGATCTTGTCTCACCCCTCCTAATTGTAAATGTCCCCCAAGACAAGATCCGAGTGATGCATTTCTCTTTATTCATCCTTTATTGCCATTAAGACCCAGAATGTGACTGTTTTGAACAATTTGTGACTTTTTCCCTTCATAGAGTATAAGTACTCTGGTGCAGATATATGCTTAGCCGCCGACGAGATGAACTCATATGTGTGATTGTCAAGTGCAGCAGCTTGCTTCCTGGATAGAACCGTGATGGTAATCTGATACAGCTTGTGCTTATTGTGACAAAGGGCTCCCTGGCTATACTTCAACTTAATCACAGTATTAGTCTAATTCTAGCCTGAAGGCATTGCCAAAGTGGACTTGGAAATGGATATGTTAAAAATGCTGATACTGTATTAAATCTGCCTTTTTTTCTTTTCTCTTTTGCAGAGAGGACCAAAGCAGAGAAGTGCCTTGACAGGCAACTAACTGTGTCTTATGCTGAGCTTATCAGCCAACGTGACTCCTTATGGCATTTTTCGACTGCTAGCTAGGACACGGGGTGAAAAGCCCTAAACAAGAATTCCAGCGGCTCGCCAGAGAAAATGCACTTAAACATGAAAATTAAAGCTGCCACTTCAACTTTTCAATATTACATGAAATAGACGCTGTTTATGTACCCAGGAGATATCTGAATCGCATGCTTGAAATAAGCTATGGCAGAGAGAACCTTCGAAGAGTTTAAACTGTTTTGGCGAGAACAGTGAGATATTAGGCCACTGGCCTGGACAGATTTAAGTAATGGTGTCTGCTCCAGGAAGCAAACGTTGGTTAAATCAGTTGTCAGTTAAACCTGTGTTAACATGTAATCTTTTACCTTACAATGCAGCAGTTCACACTTATAAATTTACCTAGACTGTCAGTGCTACTCCAGACTTTTATCACAGTTGACCCAACATACTTTTTTGTATAACCTAAGATACATATATGTAAGTTCATAAGACATTACTCCTAATTACAATTTACCAAGTTTGGAATTGCACAATGGTTGTACAAAAGCTGCATAGTGCCCATTTCATATGGGTTGGGATCCTCATATGCTGCTTTATGGAAATAGGCACCTGTCTAGAATTTACAGGTACTGAGGGACAGTGGGCTAGGTTTCCAGTGTGGAATGCATGTTGTGAAAGTGAAATGAGCTTCAACATGAAAACAAAGAGCTCACACGGAGTTCTTGTTTACTTTGACGATGAGGGATTTTGTGACTTTTTAGAACTTCTCCTAATAAACGGCAAACTCAGCCTTCGCTACTCAATCTTCTGTGCAGAGCCTGCTACCGTGGTGTCTAACACAGCGGTCAACGACAGCCAATGGCACAACGTCACGATTAGGAGAAGCTTTAAGAACACAACCCTTTCTGTGGATGGCGAGATAAAGTGGGTGGAAGCGAAGTCGAAAAGACGAGACATGACTGTCTTCAGCCATTTGTTCATTGGTGGAATACCGCCGGAGCTAAGGTCTGTGGCTTTGCGCTTGACGTCGTCAGTGGTTAAGGATCAGCCACCTTTTGCAGGATGGATAACCGATATAAAGGTCAACAACACGGAGTCTGAAATGATCAACAGCGAGGGGGTCTTAATGGATGTCTGTGGGACAGCCAACATGTGCTTAAATGGAGGAATCTGCAGTTTAATTAACAATGAACCAACATGCGACTGCTCTCACACTGGTTTCCAAGGAAAGGACTGCAGTGAAGGTAAGACATTGACTTTGTAATTCAGCACATCATGGTTTTGACATTACACAAATTAACCCAAATTGTTGAACTCAACATTAGTTCAAAAGTAATGGATTCCCTTCCTTTATCTGGGTAAGCTCTGGTTGTGTGCTATTGATCTGCTATACAGTTGTTTGTAAAGTTAAATCTCCTTGAAGGCCTCATTAACAAGCAATGCAGGTAACTTTCATCCCCCAAAGGTGTCCTCTATAACTATAAAGCAGGTCTGTGGGGATCAGTTGACCTATAAAGTATCTCCAGTGAATTGCTGCAAATTAAAGAGCAATGATTGTCATCATAGTCGATAGAGTAAACATGAGTGATATCATTGATCTCATAAAACAAATTAGATGATGGCAACAGAAGAGAACCCACATGCTAACAGGGTGGGGTTTATGGATTAATGAGAGGATTATAGTGTTATTGTGTTGCTCAAAATACACAGAGCTTGACACTAAACAGGCATTTAGGACAGTATTTTGATTTAATAAACTATAAATCATATAATTTTAAATAATGATTTTAGTTTGAAATAAAAAATATTAATTAAAACAAACAACAAAAAGTGATCCTTATCACAGCTTTTGATCAGACCTTCAAGAAAAGACAGTGTTGCAAATAAGAAAAACAGGGACAAGAGACCAGTTAAATATAAAGACAAAGGGAACATAGAACTCCTTTGAAGGTAATGGAAATAATACAATTAAAATATCTTTCAATAACTACTGATTGTAGCTGCTAATTTGCATGTGTTTGGTTTTCCTTCTTTAGTTCTTATTGTGTAGGTTTTAAAAAATTTTTTTTTCCATGTAGCAACAATTTAATCTGTTTTGTGACTTTTTCACGGCATTAATCTTTACAACTATAAGCTCACTGAGCTACATTCGAATAACTTAGATCTATGGCATAAATTATTCTTAATTAATCCCCTTTTTTAGGGTAATATAAAAACTGTATAAAGTGAGCAGGCTTAATACTGTTTAATCCATTTTTGTTGATTGGTCGTAAAATGTTTTATTAGATTTCTTTACAACCCTTATGCACAGACACAATAAATAATTCCCTCTACAGTAAAGTTGTTTTTTTATTTCTACCACAAACTGTTTCATATTCTATACTGGTTGGAGCTACATGCCATGAACCTTTTCCTTCTGTTTCCTATGCTGCAAGCTCTGGCTTAGAAACTGAAAAAGCGGTGCTACGTAGCACCAACAATTGGCCCAGAGTTTCTTCAAACATGAGCAGCAAGGCAAGCTCATCTAGACAAACCAATCAAAATGTTGGAAGGACCATGTGTTAAACTTCCAAGTTGACTGTGGTTGATTTGCGTAATAATTCTTTCCTAATGCATTATGTGTAACTTTTGTGTTCAGAAGTAAACTAGTATAAATTCACAAACATTGCTTATTGTTTTAAAATTCCACCCATCCATTGCCTGTAACCACTTCTTATCCTTGTGGGGTAAGTAGTCTCATCCAGCAGTCATTGGGTGAGAAGCAAGGTTCACCCTGGACAGGTCGCTGTTTATCATAGGGCATTATTCAAAACGGTATTAGTAATTTAAGATGGTGATATTAGAGACTGGCTTGCTGGAAATTCTAAGTACATTTTTGATTTGTGCAGTTATTCCATCTCCTTGCATTCCAATCCTATTCAGATAAAAATCTTATTAAAACAAAGGTACTGAGTGAGAGCCTAAATATGTGGCACTGAGCATATGATTTGGTTGTGTAAAATCAATCCAGTTCTTTTACACAACCAGTTAATAAATGGCTTTAGCTCGAGCCCTGGTTAACACCTGGAACCACTTTTGTGAAAAAAGCCCTATAACCTCAGTAGTATAACTTGAATATAATACATTAGTTATTTCTTTGCATCAAGCAGCCTGTATCATTTCATCTAACAGATTAAATTCATAAATTTGAAACCAAACATATTTGTGGCAGTACATGTGCTTGGACTTGCCACTATTACAGCTAAAGGCATATCAGAACATCGCAATGACTTTGCCATTTTAAGAGACATCAGCAATATTCAGCAATATTTACTGCCCTTTCAGTTCTAGTATTGGAAGGTATTGTTGCTTATGGTCCTCAATGAATTCTTGGGGAGAGCTTTCTTCTGGATATGCTATTTGATGTTTATCAAAAAGTTGCTTTTTGTTTTTGTCAATCAGATGAAGAAATTGTGATTGTCACATGAGGGCATTTCATGACAAAATACTTGAGCTTAGAAATTTACTGATGAGAAAACAATTTATTTTTTGCTACAGGAGTGTTGAACAGTCACATAAGTGGGGAATGGAGTCATTACGATGATGGCCTGAAAGCTTTTCCTTATTGTTTAAAAGCCCTTTTGAGAATCTGCATCATCATAGGGTGTTGGCTGTAATGGGGGGAAGACATGTCCTGAGAGTTACGTAATGTATATGGAGCACAAGGATGCTTATGAGTTTTAATAGGTGTGACGACAAAAAAGTGGCATGTTTACCTCATTCTGATGGTCTAAATTTAGCATTGTGCATCTGTTCGCTCAGTTTTGATATTTTCAGTCTAAGTATGAACCCACTTTTCTGACCTGATTACAAACCAGCAATCTGTGTAATGTGCCGATGTCACTTTTCTCCTTGTGTTATGCTTCTGGCCTCCTAGAAAGAAATATGCAAATTATAAAATAGAAGATGATCTCTTACATAATTAGAAATTGCTCCCTTTTTGTAGCACTTTAGAAAGCATTGGTGCTCTAGGAGTTTCAAGAGAAATTGTGTGGCCCTTATTGGTATGTATTAACAGTTTTGACAATATAATAAATGCACCCTTATTAAGTTGTTTTTCCACGGAGACAGAAAACTTCACATCCACTAAGCATGACCCAAAACCAATTTACACTTGTTAGTTGTTAACTTTGCTTTATGGAGCAGAGCAGGGCTGTATAGAAGAGGACCTTCATCTTTTTTGATTAAAAAAATTGTTGCCTGTGGCTGTTGACACGGATTCATAAAATAAATAATTATAAAACACACCAACCCTAAAAATCTGTAAGAAAGAGCACTTTTACAAGTAGCATTAGAGTTGGACTGTAAGCACAGAGGGACTCCTGAAATTGCCAAAAGACAATATAATATATAATTGCAATAAGTCAAAATAAAAAGTAAACACAATGTTTGCATGTGTTCTTACACTTGTGAAAGAACAAGGAAATAAGAGCAAGAGTGGAAGAAAAAGTTACTTTCTTTCTCACCAATATGTTGTAAAACGTTTTCTAACCTTTTGAAAATTGACATAGAAGAGGTAACTCTCTTCTAGCTTGACTTGCTAGATACTCAACCTCACTCATTGGCTGGAGAGCATGTCTCTGAGCATCAATTTTCAAGTTGTGCTACAGATTTTCATTTGAATTTAGGTCTGGACTGTTAACAATTGTTTTGACCTAAATTGTTGCACTACAGCTCTGTTTGCCTTTCTGACCCAGTATCAACCCCTATGCGGCCTCTTAAAGATGATACAACTTGCCTTTGCTTGAGGATTGCCCATTATGATGTTACTACCAACAAGATGTCCGTAGTTGCCATGGGCCTTAATGCTGTCCCTGCCTAACCTGTCAGTTCAGTAAAATTTTTTAGTAGTTAATGGCAGCAGTAGTTATTTTAGTGGCTTCATAGGAATGAAAGTTAAACAAAGAAACTCTGAGCCAGTAGTAAAATCTATGGGAGACAGGAATATGCATAGCTTAAGAGAGAGACATGGCTAAACACAGAAATGCCGGGTAAGTTGTATCCTCTGTAGTGAGAGAGCATACCATTATTGGCAGTATGCTCAATAATGCCAATAACAAGCTCAGCTGATGGCTATTTGCAGGAAGATGTCACAGCTAAACAGCGAATCCTGGAAGTAAAAAGTTTTACCCATAACATTTAAGGTAGGCTTTTGCCTCCAAGACTAAAGCTGTTTCCTAGGTGAATTGGAGCATTGGAATATCTACCTCCCTTTTTATGTTCAGAGACTCTGGCATCCATCAGTAGCCCTGTGTGAGAAAAAAGTATTTTGTCAGGAATATAGCAAGCAGTTCTCAAACATGAGATGGACCTTCATTATATGCCTTTTCCAATTGTTTCTTGGATTTGTTGTTGAAGAGTGTAAGAAAAATAATGTTTCAACTTTGAGTTTTCATCAGAACCCTTCCTGCAGCATTTTGGAAAAGCTGAAAGCTTTTTGCTTATTTTAAACTTTGAACATTTACTTGACTTTATTTCTGGTCTGCCTGGTGTGCTTCTTGATTTTTGTAATTCAGTTTGTTGTTTAAGGTTTTTTAGTCAATGCGTCAGGCCCCCACAGAGCAGTGCGGGCCTGTTGTATTATGTTAAGGGATAAACACAACACACCACACTTTCTTGAAGGTTCTTACTAGCTAAAAATTCATAAGCTTATGTTTTATTTGACCTTCACAATTCTGCTACATTCTATTGCTCTATTTTATAAAATCCTCGTAAAATACTTTGACAGTTGTTGTGGTAATTTGACAAAATGGGAAAAGGTCCAAAGGATGGCAAAGATAATCTGTCAAAAAAAAAAAAAGTCAAATTGGGATTTGGATAATTGGGACTGAAACTATATCTTTGTTTGCTGGCAACCTCTTAAATAAATCATCTCATCCATGTTAGCATCAAGCATTTAGATGTGAAAGATACATTTATTAAAAAAGAAAAAGTCAGCAAAGCTTTTCTTTCAACTTCTCCAAATCTAGCTGGTTACTATATAAGGATTTGGTTTAGGAGTATATTGAACTTTTAAACTTATTTGTCGATTGGACAATTTAAAAACTGTTCTGTTACTTTGATCAGATGAAAGGATTATGGGATTTGCCACCAGACCTGTCAACTTCTCCCCATCCAACTGCAAGCATGGACATTACATGACGTCAAACACGAGCGTACACATACACAAATCCCCACAATTGGTTGAAACAATTATGTAAATGCACCGTTCAATCAAAAAAGTTATCTTGAATCTGTCCCTTTGTTTCTCATTAGAGAAATAACATGGATGCATTGGATCAGTACATATTTTATCATTATAAAATATGTACTGGAATGTTTTCTTCATCATGCATTGTTCAACCATAAAGTAGGGCAGACTTCATTGTGGACATAATTTTATTTGCCCTTTTCTGTTATTTATTTTTAATCATCTCACCAAATAGCATTCAGTTGTTTACATAATCTGGAGACAGTACACTGGTACATCTCAAAAAGCTAAAAGTGCAGTTTTTCTTGCCATCTCAGAAAGTGAAACATATATTATCTAGAATCATCACACATAGTTATATATTTCAAGCTTTTGTTTCTTGTAATTTTGATAATTATGGCTTGGAGATAATGAAAATCCTAAATTCAGTGTCTCTGCCAATTAGAATTCTGTGATAAAAGAACCTCCTAGTGTCACACCCTAATCATCTAATTAACTCAAAACACCTGCAAAGGTTTCCTGAACCGTTAAATGATCTCTCACGAGTTGGTAGGCTACATAATCAGTCATTGACACCCTTCACAAGGAGGGTAAGCCACAAAAGGTCATTGCTGATGGTGAAGAGCTGGCCGTTCAGAGTTCTGTATCAAAGTGTATTAACAGGAAATTGAGTGGAAGGAAGAAGTATAGTAGGAAAGGTGCACCACTAACAGGGAGAACCACTGTTTAGAGAAAATAGTCAAATGTAATTCATTCCAGAAGAGCCATTACACAGATGAATACTAGACATGGGCTACAAATATTGTATTCCCCATGTCAAGCCACTCCTGAACCAGAGATATTAGAAGTGTCTTACCTGGAATAAACACAAAACGAATAGTGCAATGGTCTAACATTTTGTCTTCAGATGAAAGTCAATTCTGCATTTGGAAATCAAGATCCCAGAGCCTTGAGAACGAGTGGAGAATCAGAATTAACTTTGCTTGAAGTCCAGTGTGAAATTTTCACAGTCAGTGATGGTGATCGAAGTCATGTCATCTGCTGGTGTTGGTTCACTGTGTTTAATGAAGATCACAGTCTACAAGGAAATTCTAGAGCACTTCATGCTCCCCTCTGCTGGCACTTTGTGTGGAGATGCTGATTTTGCTGGAGTGCAAAAAAATTCTAAGAAAAGGTGGAAGAGGTTTGGACAGGTAATCTTTTGGTTGTCCCAATAACTTATAGGTTCCATCTATTTGGAACTGCAAAAGTTCAGAGTTTACTTTGGCAGATGCATCCCATTGGCAGATATGCTTCCTTATAAACAAAGTTCGGCTCATCAGTGTCGGAAGCAGTTTCTGTCTCAGCTATATGACTTTCTTGTAGTGATACACGGGGTTTTGCTCAATGTGCTCCACGCATTGGTGTTGAGGAACCCATTACTATGCCACAGTAGGGTGATATTGACTTCACGCTATATGGCCTAAAATCAATATCATGATGTATTGAGGAGTTCATCTTGATAACTATAAATGGATGATAACACTATTCCACACTTTAAATTTCTGTCTGCAAAATAAATGAAGAAAATGTTTGCATTATGCATGTAAGGTTGCTAATTTAAGCAAATAACCACAACTAAACAAATTTAGAAGCATTAAATAATTTAACTTAGAACATCCTTGCTGAATCCAATATTTTGCAAGCGACTAACACATTTTTAGGGGATATGAGCTGCTCCACTTCCTACTTGACTAACTCTGCCACCGCCACTCAACATTTAAAACCTCAACATCTTTCACTTATTCTTACAGACTTAATGGATAGGAGTCACATGACTACAGAAAGTAAACATAGCACAGCGTCTGAAAGGGATATGAGCATAAGTCTACTTAGACACAGCCAACACAGACAAAAACAAGTTTTCTTTTAATTTGTTTTAATGCAGAGAATACCATCATAAAAAATAGCGTTGGTTATTGTAACAAATTTTGGTGTTTACATGCCTAGGCCACAAGCTAATTGCCTCTAAGCCACAGCACATTGATGCAGTAAGTCATGCAAGAGGATGCCCAACCAAGGATTGAGTGCTTAGGAAGATACATACTTTTCAAAAGCTTGACATTGTGCTTAAAACATCCATTGCCAAGGAGACTAATATAAATTACTTTGCTGTCAGGTCGTCTTGGTGTTGTAGCTTCATGTCACGCAACCACCTCTCTATCACCCCGAATTTACACTGAATGCGTCACCGCTCCGTTGTGCACATATTATTAACACAGATGAGGTCCATCTCAGTTTTGTCAATTTCTAAACAAATGTGACTTAAAGTTCACTGCAACTTAAGTCTTTTCTCTTCATGACACATTTGTTGACTGATGTGACCTATATTCTGGAACGAGTTATAGTAGAATGGTTATAGTCAAAAAAATGGTACTATTTGAGACCTAATAGCATGTGAGAAATGATAACTGTATAATTTCCAATTAATGCTCTATGCAAATCAGTCAACTTTAGTTTAGCAACATAACACGAAATTAGTGTTATGTTGCTCTTTCGTATTAACACGAAAGAGGTGTTACTGTCAATGCTCTTTGTCTGTCAGGATTAATTACAAGATGACTCCTGAATCATACATGGCAAGTGTTTTTGCATTTCATTGGTACCTTTTGTGGAAGCTGTTATGGTTTCTTTCTTGCAAATTTACTTTATCCCACAAATATTAAAAGGGTTTAAATGGACTTTCTGAGAATGAACAACGAAACTGGACACCATTTTTTGATTACTTGAATCTCTTAACATTTTACTTTAAAGGTGGACTCATCTGTATTATGCATGCATACAAAGATATTGTATTTTTCTTAGTTAAACCGGACATTTCTAAATAACATGATGCCCTCAAAAATAAAATGTTCAGTTAATGTTTCGGAATAAAGTAAGTAAAATTATGAGGATCTTTGCAGCATTGAGGGACTTGGAAAAAATATGAAAAGTAAGAAAGTAAAGGTAATTTTATTTAAATAGCACATTTTCAGCAACAAGGCAATACAAAATGCTTTACAGGAATTAAAAGGAAATGCAAACAAAATAAACCAAAGGAAAGAGCAAAAGAAGAAAAATAATCTAATGTTGATGATGTAAATTTGCTGCTCCTGTTCAGGGTTGCTGATTATCCTCTGGTTTAATTCCAGAGGAAACCTTATCGTTTAAATAAGGTTGGTAAGACAAATAATATGGATCAAAGTGGTGTTACTGGTCCTTAAAGCAATAGCCTGTCCTCTGAGTTCAGAACAGAGGAACACTCTGTCAAGATACTACCTGAAATGCCTACATCCGGCATAAAAAAAAAATCAAGATAGAAATTGTGTAGCTAACAAGTGCTGATAGGTTTTTCAGTAATGATTGAGCGGTCCAGCATTTGAAAAGGGAGAGACTACTTGGCATATTATTTATTTGATTTTATTTTTCTCAACATCAAAGTAGTTTAACTGCGTTTTTGTTTCAGATCCACTTTAGCTTTATTCATTTTGCTAACAATTGATATTTTGTGCCAAGAAAATTTAAGCGCCAAAATACACTGAAGAAATAATGTAATGGCAGTCTTGGTCTGACAGAACATCTGAGACTATCCTGGGGTATCTGATACCAGGATGTTGTTAATGTTAGACATAGATCCTAGCACCCTTTGGGTTTGGCAAAGGGAACTTTGTGGGTTTGGTAACCTTCCCACAGATGCCATCGGATGCTGCTGCATTGGCATCAGGGGTGGCCTGAAAAACACACCATAGCGTTCAATGTGGTATTCTAACAGTTTGTGGCCAATATATTGGAGCTGATCATTTCTGTCTATTCACATATACACCTATAAAGCATGTATATGTGCACACATATAAATAATTATCTACTTAAGAAAAACACAGTTTTGTCTAAGGCATTTCTAGATTCCAGGTCAGACAGACATGGAGAAGTGAGTAACAGAAGTCTTGATTATCAATCATGATCATTTTCTTAAGAAAAATTAACATGGAGCATTGGGGTTTAGCAGTGAGTGGTGCTTTCTGAGTGCTCCTGTAGATTTGAGTTCATTTACAAGTACAGCTCTACACGAATACTTGATTTAACAAATTAGTATTCAGTAGGTTTGCCCTTGTACACATATGAATTTAACTACTGAGAGATTGTGTGGAAGAAGATGAATTATTAATATGAATGAATGCTCCTGTTTCAAGTATGCCTGTCATGTCACAAACCATGTGATTCCACTGTATATCTGAATGATGGACCTTTGCAGCTTTACTCAGAAAAAGTAGATTCACACTACACTTTTATCTCCGAATCCATAAATACATATCAGAATTAAATGATTGGAGGAATTTTCTCAGAGGATTTTTATTATTTTTTACAAATAAACAACTGATTGTCAAAGGGAATTTCTAAATTTCTTTAACACCCTTTTGACAACTTTTAAAAATATATATATTTGTGGCAGACAATAATACCTGTCAGACAGAAAAATACTGAAATCAACAATATATTCAGCATATATTTTTTGCTTTACCTCAGATAAACCAAAAGTGGCTAACACGTTGAGGGTGTTTACGCTGAAGGAGAATCATACCGTCTTTCTTGTTTATTTTTTCTGGAAATGAAATCTAAATTCAGTTTTGCTTTTCTTCAAATGACGCTGTTAATTCATTTAACACATAATGTATTTTTAGATTTTTTTTCACATGTGTTTTTTTATTTATAATGGGTGAAGATGTGGATTAATGGTAACAGTGCTTAGAGCTTAGTTGCATTAATGCTCAGTATGCCTTATTGCGGTATTTTTTTAGGTTAAGCGCAAGAGCCACTATTCAGATAGGGATTTGTTAGACGTCAACAGTATGAGAAGTGGAAACTCATTTTCTTAAGGAAGTCCTGTACTGGCTTAAATAGCCACTATTCTGCACTTTGTAACAAGTTGGAAATATGCTGAGCCTACACTTGCAAACTTTCCACTTGCATTGATTTCTTAATGCCATCTTTCACTGCTAATACCCGTCACAAAAGAGATTGACTCCACAATGGTAATACTATCCCAGATATTGTCAATCCAGGGATTAAGGTTATTAGAACTTCTGTATAAGCTGCTCTGATTATCCTGTTGGATCTCTTCAACCCGTATGTAAGATGTAAAAGAATGGAGAGCACATCTGCTCACACAATCCTCTCTAACGGGTCTGTCTCTTTGGAGATATCTGGATTGGAATACAATGTCCACACACCATCTGCCCTAAGAGCCTGTTAGTAGCTGAATAATAACAGTAATTAAATCACAATCACTAATGTTATTTGAGTGCAAAATAAAACTATATATGAAATGTGTAATGTAGTGTAAATGTAAATGAGTGAACACATACTAAAACATTTCTTGCTTTTTAGGTTTTAAATTAAAAGTTCTCTTTTAATATAGACCCATTGCTAAAAGGAACAAAGGTCTATCTGTGCACCCTAACGGGCATCTTCCATTTTTATAGTTTTTCCCTTTCCCTAGCATGAGTTTGTATTTCATGCTAGCTAAATGCATTTTCTTGCCTGAAAGTGAGAAATATGTAGAAATATTTATGAGAACAAAAGCATGGGCAAGCAGCATAGAATGAAGATTAAGGTTAGATTGGAGTACCCACGTTCCGTAACACCAGATATGAATATTAGTACAAAGCGCAATGCACACTGAAGACAAGAGTGATATCAAAGTCTTCCTTTGATATTTGGACAGCATTTAGATAAATGTGGCAATTTCTTCTTTCTCACACCAGCATTATGTTCATGCGCACAAGTATCAGCACTCTTTTTTTCTTCTACCTAAACTCTGCCATCAGAATAGCTGTTTTTTATATTAGCGAGCCATGCAGTGGATGTAGAAGTTTCACTTTTCTGTACATAATCAACTGTGTTTTGCTTGTGAGGATACAAGTGCAACAGAATAATGTTGCTGTTTTTTCTGAGGACAAGGAATGTCACACTACGCAAACCCTGTGTGTCCACAGGTAGTTTTCTCATCAGAACATGAGCATGTTGTTTTGCCCTAAAAACGTCACTTCAAGTTAATGCTGAGTTTCTTAGGATGGTTAAAGAAACTAATGTAGATGCAGACAACAGCTGAAGTCCAACACTATATAAACTTTGTTGAGACACTGTGAAAAATAAACTAGTTGAAATAGAATGTCGTTTTGAGAAAGCGCTTATTAATTTTATGTGGACATCAGCAGATATTTTGCACTAACAAAACTTAAAAAAAGAAAAGCTAAATCAAGCAAAAGATAGCATTTTCTTGTGTGAAAATCTCCATGGTGACATATTTTCTTCAGGCTCATGCCATCCTTTATTGGCTTGGCAGGAACTGTTCAGCATTCCCGTCCCTCAGATGCGTACTTTCCCTTAAATCCTGGGGCAAAATATTTTTCCAACTGTTTCTTTATGCTTTGATGTTCAACTTCTCAAATAGATAATCATCCTTAAAATTATAATAGACAAACACGGAAAAACTATAATCATTCTAAAACACATTTATTTGCTTGCCTCTTCTTTGCGTGCCTTTTGGTAGCTTTCTCTAACTGAGTTTTGTTTTCAGTAATTCATAAAATGACAGATTGTTCATTTTTAAACCCTTGAATCTTCCTTTTGGACACTGTCCTGTTTGGCAAGGCCATTACCACTGGGAGGATTTTTCTAAAAAGCTCATTCAAAGACAGAAATGGTCTGAAGGTGTAAATGCCCCATCAGTGACTGAATAATTAGAAGTGAAGTTGAAATTAGTCAGAGTATAATTATCCACAGCTGTGGTCGCTATCAGTTTCTATCAGAATGGCTGGTCACTCAGTCCATGCATGCACTTCCTCTCACCCTTTTTTCTGCTGCTTCAATTACATAATTGAGCAATGGGGAGCTTTTCAATGCTATGAACTCCACTTTGCAGATGCATTAGGTTAGTGATATAAAAGGATGAGCAACCCACTTATTACTGTTGATTTTGTCCAAGTTTGACAAGTTGTAATTTAACAACCAATTGATGCTTGGTAGCTTCTGCACTAGTCTTTCAGATTTTCTATCAAAACATCTGCTGCCACTGTTTAAATTAAAATGTCAGTTGAAAGGAATTGAGTTGTGTTGTAATATACAAATGTACATGCATTGTAGTTATTTACTAATTAAACCCACATGCTGAAAATTGTGCAATTCTTGTGAAAAGTATTTTTTTGCGTTCCCATTCCCTTTTATTATTATCTTTATTTCTATAATTCCCCGAACATAAAAAAAAAATCACATATAAATGTTGAATATTTGTAAAACCTTAAGAACATTTTAATTTTTCTCTGGCTAAGTTGTGAATCTGTCTCTTCTTTAATCTCAGGCCAACTGTAAATATTAGACCCTTCAGAGGATTTTTCTATCAAATTGATTATTTATAACCTATTTTAATTTCTAAACAGTTGGGAGGAAATTTCAATCTTTTATTATAAACGAAACCATTGCCTGCATTTACAAAGCAGCATTTTTAAATCAATAATGATATTTTAATTTGAACATTAAATAATTTCAGCTTTTTTTTCTGCATTTATAGATTTACGGTTTTCATGTGGGTTTTATGGAATGGACCAACTTTGTTAAACGTTGCGATTCTTTGGTCATCAAACAATTAACTATGGTGCTCTGTCCATGGTTAGAATATCATTTAATCAAAATTTTTGAAATAATAGAGTTTAGGTCCTGAATGGGAATGAATTGTGACATCACCATGTATTAGAGCACCATTCATTTTGGATGTAATATTCTGTATAGCTCAGTTTTAGAAAAATCATTGATGTGATTCTACTACTGCTTGAACTGTGAAGTTTGTGTTAGAATATTATGACTATACCGAGCATTTAGGAAGCAATTGTGTATTGCTAAGATATAGTTAAACATCATTCCAGGAGCTATCTCTGCTTTTAGTTAGGATTAACTGTTATTTAGAATAACCTCGTCTGTTTGTTTTCTTTGCTACCCAAAATAAATGATTCAGAAAATAAGTGTAATTACAGTGCAAAAGACAAATTCAGCAGCTCATCAGTGCTTATGGCATTAACAGTAGGTTTATTGAACTAGAAAAAAATCTTACAACATTGGCAGACAGCAGGGAAAAAGGAATTACATCTATAGCTGTGTGTGGTATCTAGTGAATGTCACACATGTTTCTTTATTTAAAATGCCACCTGGACTCTCCCTCCTACATCTCTTCAGCCAGATACATTCAGACAGACAAGACAGACTTGCATCTGTTTGTGTGTGGCGATGGCATTTTGAGGGTAGCTTGAATGATGTATCGTAGTGGACTAAGCAAGTCCAGTTTTTTTTTTATGTTTTTGTCTACTGTATATCCTGTCACTTTGGCTTTGAACAGTTGTCACGGTTTGGAGCTCACAGTCAGGGGGGGTCAAGATTGTGTTTTGTCAGAATTATGTCTGCATGAAGCAAAGCGAAAACAAAATCAATTTATAGATTAATTTTCCCATCTGTGTGTGTGTGTGTTTTTCTTGGAGAAATTGTACACCAGATGTTTCATTCAGCAAGGCATTAACTTAGTATTGTAATTATATTCCTTGACCCATAGACTGCTCTGTGTGCATAACACAACAGTGTAAGACTATCAGAGGCGCAGATTGTTTGATAGACAGTTGAGTGCATTTTGGTGTAGAGTTACCAGCACAAAAGCACTAGGATCACTTTGTCAAGGGGATTAAATAGATTTACAACTGTGGATTAGAATGTAACCAGCTGGGTACATTTGTGAAAAAAATGGAAGTGCATTTGCGTGTGTGTGTGTGAAAGAAAGAGAGAGATGAATGATGGTGACTTGCTTTAATGGATCCTATGAGGTGATACTGCTATTAAGGAAAAGCTTCTTTCGCTCTTAAAATTACCAAATGAAATCTCGTTCCATGTGGCCCCTAGAGGTAGTTTGAATTTCATTTCATAAGATGCAGTAGTGAAAATGAGTGCAAAGGAACAATAATATGTTAATAATTTTGTTTTGTAAGTTAATGTCTAAAGAGGCGATTGATATGAAATTTAAACCATGTCAGCAATAACTCAAGTGTTTGATATGTATATTTTATTGGTAAATGCATGTAAAACAGAAGAGAAATACATAAATATAGAATAGCTAAAATGTGAGAGTATTTAAAAAACAATCTTTTCCACTCCCTGCAAATCAATATGATATGCTTTAACCCCAGCTGCTGACCTATGAAAATGTTTCTCAGTACCAAGATATCACAAGAAGCATTTTATATGTAAAACGAAGAGCTTCCTTAAGGCCAAATGTATATTTGTGAAACATACTGATAGCACTGTTTATAGATATACTATTAAACTTCTGAATCTGGAAAAAATAGTTTGGTCAAGTGAGATGCTTGCTGAATTTTTTGGATGTCATTGCGAACGTATTTGGAAAAAGAAAGATTCTGCAAAATTCTATGAACATGTCAAGTATGTATTCCCCGTATCTTGTTGCACAAAATTGATCTAATTTGTAATCATTTTTATAAATGAATCTCACAGCCGAAGTAAAATTTACGTCAATAGATTCTATAGAAATATATTTACTAATAAAATTAGTTTTGTGTTAAACCTACTGAACACAAATAACAAAAATAATTGTAATCCTTTGTCTAATCACACCAAGAAAGTAACTTATTTTCAGTGGTTTCACTTTTTGTAACTAATCACATTCATTTTCATCCTATGGAGGTTAAGAATCATGCTAAGATAATGTTCTCTGATCTGATTTAATACGGAGGCCATAAATATTGTATTTCTTCAAAGCTATAATTAGATTGGATCAATAATTAATAGCTTCTAATTTAAGATTTAAGCTGATAAAAGGAAGGGAATCATTATAATATCATGCTAATCCCTCTGGTATGAAAAAATCATCTAAACTTTAAAAACCTTCCCACACAGACCACTCACAGAACTAAAATACATAGCCTAAATATGTCTCACATCACACATTACAGTTACATTTTATAAAAATGGATGTGTTGTTGTAGCTAATGTGTCAGTGCCTTTGGGGTCTTGACATAAGCAAATGCTTTTATTTATTAATGTTTTTCACCTTTTTTTTTGGTCATTTGCGACTGACAGCCTCATGCTTGCTTTGTCTGAATGCCTTTAATTTCAGCAGCGTGCTTTTCATCGTTGAACTGGGAAAAAAAAAGAGATCAAACAGTTTGCATGTTTATTTGACAGCAGCATCTCATTTATCTATGAGACCTGTTTTAGTTTTAATACTTCCTGTCCATTCACACAGTCTTATTCATCTAACTTTCTCACATGCAATGTATTCTGCCTGATTGTTTAAATATGCATTTGTTTTCCAAAAATCTTAGATAAGTGAGGCAGTATACTGCATTTCCATCAAAATTTGTAAATTTTATTAATAAAGAAAACACCTTTATAAAGAATATGAACACACTTGAATTTTGCTAAGCTTTACAGAACTGGTGTGGTCATTTATCTGAACCAATTAATAGACATTTAATCACTTTTGTACATTGCCACTACCTTTGGTAATTTTATGTGTGATGTCTGACTTGGAAAGGGAACCGAAGGGTATGGTAAGTTTTGGGTCAAAGTAAAAAATGCTTAACTTGGAGCAAGAAACCATTTTGGAGAGGTATGAATTTAAATTGTGGTCAAAACTGGGATCCTGATGGCATGGTTAAAAACTGGGCCGATCACAAGAACCATTATTTTGAGTAATTATAAATGGATGTTGCATGTTGTTTTTGTCATGTTTATACCCAGATATCTTTAAATTTTGTTCTAATATAGCCTGGCTAAGAACTACTCTTTGAGAATATTTTTCCCTTTTTGTAGAGGCAATAAACATTTGCTGTTACACTTTCTCTTTCTCTTATTTTTGCATGTTTGAACTCGCATATTTTTTTTCAAATTAATATATATCCCCTCAGGTGGCATGTTGTGTACCTCACCTATTTGCCATCAGTTTATCAATTTATGTCTCTTTCATTTATGAGAGTAACATATTTCATAAAGTGACTTTCTCACTGCCATAAAACTCACCTTATTGCCAAATTAATAGTGAAGCAACGAGATTTAAGAGCCAATCTTTTGTATAACTGGATGCACTCACTGTTCTTTGCCTTTAATGCTGTAACCAAATCTCCTGAAAATGCCTTCAAAAGATCTCACAAGCTGTTCTGAAACATTAAAGGTCTTACATACAGTATATAGCCAACACCATTTGTTGATATTATTTTCGTTTGCTGTGAATTTCATTACATAGGACATAAACACTTATGGTGATTACTTTGAAGCAGTAGAGATGAAATTATCTTTAAGGAAAAGTGAAATAAATTAAAGCTTTAATGAGCGAGAAAGAACACAGCAGCATGAACCAGGCTCAAGCTGTGTTGCTTTCCTCCCCTTCGCCTTCAGAAGCTTTGTGATCAATCCTGGTTCTTTGATTATTTAAATGTGAAGCCAGTTGTAAGATTTAGGTGGAAGAATGTACTTTTTGCTTATTTATAAACAGTCAAATGCACTCACACTGTTTTAGATCCGTCTGATATTCTAGGACAGGCTTAAGTTTACTAAGCCACAGCTTGCTGCCCCAAAGGTCAGGAGCGGACCCCTAAAAGCACTTTAGTCTGCATAACAGAAAACAGATCTTCAAACCTTCATCTTCAAAGAGGAGTTCATTAAAAATGAACTGAGGTTTGAATTTGCTTCAAGATTTTTTTTACATTTAATTTAGTAAATAAATATAACATTTTAGATTTATCAAAATAAATCTCTATTAACAGGAATTAATAGTTTCATTGGATGTCATAATTTATAGAGTTGAAACACGTTTTCAAAGAAACCTAATTAATAAATCAATCATTTTCTATGCACTCTTAAAAACACAGCTGAATAAACTTTGCCTAAGTTTCTTCTCTCTGTATCATTTATATTTACGAGCTGTAAATCAACCACAACAGCCAAACATATCTATACAATTTATCTAGTCCTACAATAAAATACAATAAATTTGTATTTTCTGTTGAGATGTTGCAATAGGCCACTTGCATGTGATGTTTGCCTTGCATGGTGACAACATGCAATGGCCAGTACTAGCCTGCATGCTGCTTAATGAATATCTCCCTCTCTCTCTCTTTGCCTGCCTATGCCTCCAGAAGACAACAATACCGAAGGTGGGTATTTTCATTCTCGGGACTAATTCTTCTAAAGTCTATCAGATGAATGTTAGAGAATGTTTTGTCTTGGTGATGGTATCGATGTAGCCTGAGTGGTAAGTGTGGTTTGTCATCTTTTAGCTTTTTTTTCATTTAATTATATCCTATTAATAGAAAATTACTTCCAATAATGATGAAAACAAAATTAATCCGTTAATTAATAAGTAAGTTCAAAAATACTCATACCTCTAACAAAGTATCTAAATTTTAAGAACACTTTTATTAACTTCAACATTAACATGAAAACAATATTTCTATTCAGAAATGATTAATAAGTTAATGTGGAAAATAAAAAACTGCAAAAAAATCTCCTGATTCATTTTTGTCTTTATCTGTTTTATTTCTTTTTAAGTCAAGGCTGGACATTTAAAATTTCCCAGATAATTTAAGCAACACTAACTGTATTGCCTTTAAAGCTTGCTGTGTAATGTAGTGCTTATTCCGACTAGTTCTAT
Source organism: Phalloptychus januarius (assembly GCA_902982915.1). Taxonomy (NCBI): domain Eukaryota; kingdom Metazoa; phylum Chordata; class Actinopteri; order Cyprinodontiformes; family Poeciliidae; genus Phalloptychus; species Phalloptychus januarius. The sequence continues at coordinate 11,979,578 of CADWAE010000131.1, forward strand.
AAACAAGTTACTATAAGTTTATCTCATCCATGTATATAATATATAAAACAGCAATAGTTCTGAAAACTCTAAAAGATTACAAAAGCAACCAATCAGTAAAAATCCTCTTTAAAGAATCAAGCAACATTGTATATTTATGTACATTGACATATTAATGGATTCCTTACATCAAGCTTAATATTTCATCAGGCTTGTTTAAAACAAGTACATGCAGATTTAAACTTATATTCGTGGTTGGGTTGTTCATTGTTTTTCTTCAGCAGTTTTGGGTATGAAGATCATTAAGACTAAAATGACAAAGCCTAAAATACCATCTGAATACAAAATATGTTGCAGCAAGCACAAATGTTGTCAACATTAATTTCAGCGTCTAAATCATAAACACAGATATGTTGTGGGCAAAGGAGAATTAGGACAAGACTATTGCTCTGAGGTCCAAAGTCCAATTAGAGGATGGAAAATCATTTTGCATTTCTTTTGGAAACTAATGTCTCCCAGTTTGGAGGAAGAGTGAATAGCCACATAATCCAAGCTGCTTGTAGCCCATTAAGACTTATCCAGGCAGTGGTGATTTGGAAGCAATTTCCCCTGCTTGTGATGATGCATTGTGTTTATGAAGTGCAAAGTCAGTCATCCAAAATGACATTTTGGAGGATTTCAGTGTTTGCTACCAAGCTTCATATGGATGCTTGGAAGCAAATGTCTTTTCAGCAGAACGTACTAACGCCCCACACTGGCAAAATACCAACATTTGGTTTAATAACCATGGTATAGTTGTACTTGTGACCAGAAAACTGATCTGACCTAAACCCCATTGAGAATCTTTAGGACCGTTTTTAAAAGGAAGATGAACAATGCAGAAACATTAAACATATCTTTTGAAAGAACCTGGGCATTCACAAGCTTATTTCCATGTCAAACTCCATTGATGCAGTTATTAATTCAGCAGTATTAACTAACTAAATTTTAAGACCATATGGTATACAGTGTATAGAAATGAATTTCAGGTAGTTGACCATTTTTAATGAATTTCTTTAATATTCTGATTATTTGAGAATCTGAATTTTGGTTTTCATATGAATGTAAGCTGTACTTCTCCAAGGTAACAGAAATAAAAATGTATGTATTCCACAGAATGTAACAAATGTATGTTCTATACTGAAGTAAATGTCTGTTTCGATTGACTTTAGAGTTATTTTAATTTACTGAAATGAACATGCATATAGGTCAGCGTGACTTTAGCTTTCTGAACGATGCATAGTAAGTTGCTGATGATGCATTGCAAACTTTCTCAGTTGCCTTAATGCTCATCAGACTAACCTTGTTTGTGCGTCCTCCACTTGATCTCTACCCTGCTTTTCCCTTATCCCAACACTCCTCAAGTAACAGACATCTACTATCAAGGAGATGCCTGCATGTCAGTGTCACACAGTTTCCCATGATCCCTTGTTCTCTGCTGACTGTACTCTTATTTTCCTTTAAGGTCTGGCACACCTGATGATGGGCGACCAAGGTATGGGCTATGTTTCTTTTTCCTGTCATTCCTCCATTGTTCTTCCTGCTCCTATTGTGCTTAGAAATTTGTGAGCCACTAACTCCTGTGCAGGCTTGAAGCTTCTGATATGGGCTGTTCTCTATCCATTTTTGATAAATGGCTTTTTTTTTTGTCTTGTGACGCTTTTCCATCTGAATTTTTCATAGGTGATCTAGCTTTACTTTGAAGTTTGTGTTTTCTACATGTTTTGACATTTCTGTTAATGTATAGTTTTTTAATGATTACAGTTTAGTATATATTTGTGTCATATGGGTAGTTGTACCGAAGAACAACTTGCATTAACCTTGTTTGGGTGTTGTGAAAATAGCTTACTGCACTTTTAGAGCTAATCCTCATCTGCCCTCACTTCGGTAATGCATGTTGAGAGCATCTGCAGAGACAATTGTCCATTCTGTCTTCGTTTTTCCATTTTTGCAATAGTGCATATTGCCATGGCACAGCAGAGCAGCGATGTAGCTTTCTGTTTTCACTTCCCATAGCAGAGTCCTATTTCCCCCCCTGTATTTGCGCATATTTGCAGCCATCAAGCCTCTCTATCCCCCTGCCCACTGTCCTCCTATTTTGTCAGGACACTTACTGGTGTCTCCTCTCCCTTTGTTCTTCCTCTTTGTCTGGAACCTGCTTTCTTCATGGAACATTTCATCAAATCTCATAGGTAAAAGTAAAGGTATTACCTTTTTTAATTCTCTGACTTCACTGAGCTTTGTGGTAATTTTTCTGGCAATATATGCTCTTGTTGAATGATATATATAAAGAAATATCACTGGGATTTTTAAAAAGTCCTTTTCAAATAATTAACTAGAGGGTTTCAAGGTAGGTGCTGCTTGAATTCACATGCTCGAGCTGTGTCGCTTTCACTTTTTTTTTTATTGCATGAAAGCCATGCAGACTCATATGAATGTAAGCCCACAGTTGCTGCCCTAGTTCTTGTGCACAACTTGCACCCAGGGGAAACTACACTGCTTTTGTTTAAATTATGGGTTTTGAGGTTGATCATAGTGTTGTGGGCCTCCCATCCTGGCTGTGATCCTCACCTCTTCTCTCTGTGGGGTAAGTGGACTTCTGATTTTTCCCATTTGACTCTCCTCCTCAGGGCAGAGAGGGGAGACTTGGCTTGTAAGGTCCCTACTGAGCATACAAGGTAAAATTTCAATTCTTCTGTTATAATTTTTGCAATTAACTCTGATTTAGCAAGTTCACTTGTGTTAAGAGACTAATGTTTTGTCAATACATGTGGAAAGCTAGTTGTAAAATAACATAATTTCCATATAACTAATTAATAATGGACAATGTGACATTTAACAATCATTATTCATTACTTTGACTGAAATCTCTAGCTTGCGTTTGCTTTAAAATTAAATGTTCTATTTGTTTTATAATGAAGTCTAAATATTTGCTCTTAAGAGCAGCTATTAGGTTGCACTAAATGTTCTCTGAAACCATGTTCTTGTGAAGCTTCATTTAAGCAGGTAAGTTTTAAAACTAACCAGTGTGAGGAATATTTTGAACCATTTAATTTGAAGAAAGACATTTTTGTCACATTGTAGGGTTTCTTTATTTGTCTGTAGATTGCAAACTTTTCAGTTGCATTTTTTCACTGTTGGAAGGAATAGGGAAATTTTCAAGTGGTCACAAAGTGTCTGTGAGTAAAGGTAAAATTAAATATGTTTAGCTTAAACTGTAAATCTACACACACTGTCACACTGACATTTTCCCTTCCGCACTGATGTTAGAGCAACATTTTCCTGTTTTAGGACATTTGGTATTATCAACATTATTTCCATTTGTGAAATGTCAGTACCTTTATTAAAATTCAGAAGTTTAGGTAAATATAGTTGCCTTTTAAAATGTTTTGGGTAAACTTCCATAACCATCTCATGGTCATTTTTAGCTCAAACATTTTATTTAGCTAAAGTCTTGGTTATTGACACAGCCTCTCCAAAACATTGACTTTGTTGTCATTAATTCACTTTGTAAATAATTGCCACCTTCAGCCAATGTCGTTATGGTTTGTTTTCACTGTGGATGTTGTTCTCTTAGTAATTTTAGCCAGAATTTGATGTGGGATTGATACACATTCATTTATTCATCTCTGAGACATAGAACCTATACGTTTCCTGAAATGTACAATGGGCCGAGATTCAGTCTCATGCTGTTCATACTCGCATGTAATTTTTTGAAAAGGTTTGAAAAGTTAAACCTGGCATTGCAAGGCATTTTGAAACTATAAGGATAAACTAGACTTGAGGAGGTCCATATTGATTTTGCCTGATATCTGGTCTTTTTTGAAGATTCCCTAAATTCACACATGGCTGCAGTGTGTTAGAGGTGCTATCTAACATAAATTGGCAAGAGTGCCTCAAATTACCTTTCATGTTGTGAATTAACCTATCAGAAGCTTCCAGATTGTGGCATAATGATCTTGGTGTATGTATACTTATGAATTTGAATAATTCTGTTAAAATTATCCAAAAAATCATCATCATAGACAAAGGAAATCCTGCATTTGTCAATAAACTATAAATGACCTACAACAGGAAACCTTTAATAAGTAATGTTTTTTATTACTTTTCTGAAAATATATTATTCTTTCTGCTATATTAATATACTAATTTCTTCTTATTGGTCCTCCCTAAGCATATGTTTGAACCTTATTTACTGGTAATTTGAAACAAGTCATGCAAAACCATATAGCTCAAATATATGGAATGAGGAAGTCATAAATGAGTTTTAAAGCTGTGTAATAAATGAGACTTCATGCATAATATTTGCCCACATGGATACACACATATGCACAAGGTTTTTTCAAGGGCTGAAATATATTCAACTGCTGTACTTATACAAGCCACAGTTACAGCTTTTGTAATTTGCCTTAAGCTCATTCTCCAACTAAGATTTGATAATTATAGTATGGGGATTATATGCAAATACACAAATGTGAAAACTGGAAGGAAATCCATTTGCAACATCTTCAAAGGTAAGTGTCACTCAGAGTTCCATAGTCTTCATGCTTATTGTTTAGAAAATTGCTGCAGATGATTGGTATTCTGATATACTGTCTGACAAATTTGATTTTTTTCTTTTTCTGGAAATGGAAAATTAATTCTGTGGGTGGCTTTTGAAATGTAGTTTTTTTTTGCTGTTCTTGACAAATCCTGTAGACTATTTGTCATTGATTTGCAGGTTAAAACTGGTCCTACATTTATATTCTGTGAATGAAACTCTACATTTTGCAGCAATGGCAGTTAATGCCTGCAGCTCAAATGTTCTTGCAAGGAAAACTACATTCTGGCAATGTCCGGCTCAGATTATGTAACCTAGTGTTTGATACAGCACTTGTGTCATTTATGATAATTATCTACATTGCTTAAGGACTCCATTAGTAACATTTGAATCATCTTCCGATAATGTGCCGTAAAGCTTAGGTACTCACAGCTCTGTATCAACACCAAGCTTGGCTGTGGCAGAAGGAAAGCCGCAGGGAAGGAGTCAAAAAATGCTGATGAGGCACAAATCTGCCATACTCGGCCCACTGCTTCTAATTTGGGGCTTGGTAAGATGCCCCCTGTGTTTTACAGTGTAAAAACCCTACTCAGTCTTTGTAAATGTACTGTTTGGTCATATACACAAATCCCCACATGAGTGGTAAAATTGGAGTGTGGACAGAGCTTGTATTCATTGTCTCCTTTATGCTTGTGAGAATATTGTGTTTTATGTAGGCCCTCGCTGAGATTCTCCTGTGTGACGTTAACCACTTGGTTTGGTTTATCCTCTCTGTGAGGGCTGGTCCTTTGAGCGTTGGCTTTTTGTGTGTATCTGGTGCTTTTAGCTGGTTTACCAACATTGTTTACCTAAAACCTTGTTCCCATCCAGCACCACATAGCAGTGAGTGCAGAGGGATAAGTTGTAATACCGCTGGCACACAAATCATTTGGGTATTTAATTCCTGCCATTGCAATGTGCAGCTTAAGAGGAACTACAGACTGTACAGAAAGGCTTACAGGTACTATGAGGCTATTTCTAAATGAGTGGATTTCCTAATGTAATTGCTTTCACTTTCTAAAGATGGAAATTGTTGTTTTTGTCACCGAGGACATCAAAGGTGATCATATTTGTGTGCATAACAGTTTCAATTTTATTAGATTAATTTGATATTTATAAAGCATTTTTGCAGGGGTTATTTGTATTGTGTAATGGTTATTCACCAGAGACTTTTAAGACAGTTCAGTTCAATGTTTCATATAGCTCCAATTCACAACAAATGTAATCTTGAGATATTTTAAAGAAAAAAAAAACATTTTAATTCAATCATACATTGATTGAATTAAACCTTGTATGATACATTCCAATTGATCTTAGTTATCAAACATTATATTAAGCTCTGTTCATTTTTCAAAGTAGTTTAAAAGGTTTCTGTCTAAGGATACGTAGAAGATTGCATCAAGTCATTTAGCTTTCTGTAGCAACAGCAGAAAATTGCTTGCAATGTTTTAATTAACTGAGTGTCACAGATTGATAAAAGTTCCCAAATGCTTTCATTGTGGTTATCTGCCATATACAGTACATTAGCTGTTATGGTTAATGGAATATCAAATTATCAAGTGTCACAATTTCACATACACCCTGTTATCAGAGTTAACAGGGTATGAATATTTCTAATGTTCTCACATATGAAACTTGCCTGTGGTTTGGATACAGTCATTTTTAATGCATTTTTCATATAAATAACATGTTTTAAGTGCCTATTATATTGCTTTAATATGATAATCATTCAGAGAAACCTCCATCACTAATGTTTAAATATGCTGTAAAATTAACAAGGCAATTGAGAAGATGAATGGCAGATAATCAAGCAAGACATTGTATTCTGAAAGTACCTGATACCAAAAACATCAGTTTGATCTAGTTTTAGAGCTTTAATTTAATCCATTACATGCATCCCTAACCTTGAGGGGAAACTTATGTTGTAAGCAGGTGTGTTTGTGTTTGTACCTTGTTACAGCATAGTACAGTGATGGATAGTACTTATGGTAGGTTTCAGCACAGATCAGTGAGCATGTGACACTGGAGTCAGGTCAGTGAAAATCATTGAAAGACCTTCACAGGTAGGATTTCACCACTCGCTTGCCTCAAAATAAACACTGTACAATTATGCATCACGTATTTATTTAGTTTGTAACAATAATTGAAGAGGTGAAGTATTTTAAGAATAGCAACACTTAGTATTTTGAAAATCAAAACTATTTATAGTTAGTTATATGTTTCAGTTGCTTTTAAAGGTAGACAGCGATACTCATTGAGACTTTCACAAGAAACACTGAAAAAAGAAAAAGGAACGTCCCATCTTTAGGTGTTTGGAACCTAGAAGAAAGATTTTACTGACCAGTTTGGAATATTCCAACCTAGATTTGACTGCTCCATGTATTGGGGAATCTGTGCTTATGTATTTCTATAGTAGTCCTAAAATCTTTCCAAGTTTTTAAAAAAACAATTTACATTCAATAGATCTCTAACTACTTTGCTAGATCTAGTGTAGGTTTCATCTGTCCAAGTATTTTAAATTTCGAACTGTAAAAAATAAAATGCAGTCCAGAATATTTCAAATCATTTCAGATAAACCTGTAGTACCATTTGAAAGTAGATTTAAATTTGACATTCATTAGCTTCTGATGGCAGTCCCTGCATTTACACAGTGCTTACAAATGATTTGTTTCTCACCTGAATATTTGATGTCAATAGTGGGTCACTGTGGGATTGTGGGCATTGCTCATTATAAAACTAATTCCCACAAATCCAGTTTCAATAATGCAAGAATTTCCCATGTACAATTACAGCAATATTTACGTAGACGTTTGAACTAAGACAAAAAACACAACTGCTACACAACTGATGTGCTCCTCCCTTCTCCTTTTAACGTACAACATCCGTCTTCTGTCCCAATAACTCTTATTAGCAAAATCAAGATAATTTGTAACCTAATCAAAACATGGATGACTTGTTAAAATTTAAATTTAATTTTATGTCACCTTTATTTGAAGGTGAAATGAAATGAGTGTTGAAAAACATCACAAGAAAAGGCATTCGTGGAGCTGGAACTGATGTCGGTGATGTTCCAAATTCTTGTTTCCTCCAACAGGTACCGTCAGTGAGGCAGTAGCCTTACTGTGACTTGTATAGCAAATGAAGACAATAATGTCAGTGAAATTGTTACTGCTTCAGGATTACAGATGCTAAGCTTTAACCCCAGACATCAGGTAAATTCAAAGTCATAGCCTTTTTCCTAACCTTTATGTCAGATATTATGGTCACAATTAATAAAAGCAATCTGTGCTTTGTGGAAGGTGGCACTGAACGGTTATTTCAGAAGGTGATTATTTAGTCTTCTTCTGAAGGCCACATGCAGTGTTAATAACACCTTTACATAAGTGGTCATCCACACTCTCATTACATGAAATGTCACTGGAAGACCAATGTGAGAAAATGATGAACATTTTTAACAAAATATCTCTTCTGTGCTCCATGAACAGCACAATGCAGCTGTTATAGAAACTCTGGTCAAATAGTTTGACTAAGACTCTGACAATATAGATATTCTCTCATTCACTGTCTTTTGAGAAAACATTTGGTACTGATTGCCCTGTTGGCTGTACAAAAACACTGTTGTTCTATACCTGAACACATGCAGAATGTTCACAGTATGTGCATAACTAAGTACGCAGTGCAACATTAGTTTAGAAAGTGAACACTTACAACTCTTACTAATTTGGATCATTTTGGATCATTATGATGTAGTTGAGAAAGAAAGGTGGCTCGAAGCTAAACTTTGTTAGTGTACACAATTTTCAACAGCAATAAGACACTTAGCTCTTGCTCCACATAACTGAATTACTCACCTGTAACAAGGTCAAGCTAAATGTAAAGATTACTGCTACTGGAGAAAAATCAACCGTAGCCCAAGAGAGTACATGTATAAAATCCAACTTGAAGGAATCCCTGTTGATAAGAGGGGATTTCCCAACAGCTGCACTTGCTGCTTTCAGGTACAGATGGTACATTATGTTGTCTAAATATCAAAACAACTCGAAAATGATTTAAACATATTTTATTCCCACACATAGGCAGTCTTGATTAATTTATCGTTGACTTTTTAAAAGCCAATGATAATAGTCTGTCTGTGAATCTATCTAGGGATTGAATATGCATGCTTATATAATGAAATATATGAAGGTATCTCATTCACTAATAAAAAATACTAAATATATCTATTTATTAAGAGATTAAGAAACTGGAGAAAAATCCCTCTTTCTAGAATGAAACGATAATAGCAAGTAAAATTCAATCAATCACAGAAAATGTATCAAAATCACTGTTTGGGACAGAGTGAAACGCAGACACTAAAATGAACCACGTCAACTGTAGCTTTTCGTAAGTTGCTGTCTTGAAGTTATTTATTGACAGCTCTTCAAAATTCCAGAATTAAGTTAAAATCTGGAAGGGAACTATCTTACTGCTTTTCAGTTCTGAAAATTAGGTTTATCCTTGAACTCATTCATTTCCACGATATCCTTAAATGAGTTCACTTTTTGTTCCAAAACTCAAAGGGAAACCAATACTGATGTCATAATGTTGCCAGCATCATTAGCTGGAGGCAACAGAAGCCTTAGAGCTACTGCTGGGACATGCTGCTGTTACTCATCCTTGAGTGAATTGATGACTTTGCTAGCAAAACAATAAACATTTGTAAACATTTGTTTGTCTTCCATAACTGTAGGAGATTTAAATGGGTTTAAGGTTATAGGAATTGGGTAGTGGGGGCCTGATAGCTCAAGAAGGATAGGCATTTCACTACCTCAACATCAGTACAAACCATAAACAATACACACAGAATCATTTCTAATAATAATGTATAATTTACATTTAAATTATGCTTGACAGGAAATTTCTAGGTGAATAAAGGGGAGTGTTACACATATTTTAATCATCCCTGTTTATAATCAGATCTTTTATTCATAGGGTCTGGCATAAAACAGCTACTTATGAGCACCAACACACTTGCAATTAAATGAAATAACCATGAACTGTTGAAACATGGCTTTCATGCCAGTAGCCTGTAACCCACAAAACATATAATTTTAGAGCCCTAGTGGGAATGTCTCCTTTTCACATTTAAAATATAAAACATAAAAATCTAATTGACCTTGTCCAGGCTGAACACAGTTATGAATTCTGCCAAATTCAAGGGTGGATTTGATATCAGAAAATTTAGAAAGAAAAGAAATGCTGCATAGAGGAGAGTCATTGAGCCATGTCTGTCACTGTTCTATTGTTCTGATAGTAGCTCTGCTCAGCACCAAAAAGATATTTTATTCAGTGCTTGTCAATAACCCTAAATAGACAGGAAAATAGCATTTATCTCATTCATTTGATCAGATTTGCATTTAAATTAAAATTATTATAATACTGAGAAGAACAGATGGTGAAAAAGACACTAGGGAAATTGTAGTGGGAAAAATGTGAATCCATGCATGCTTGGGATCTATACCACCTCAGTTACTTCTTTTAAACCTTTGTGAAACATTCAAACTTGTCTGATAAAAATCAAGCTAACTTGTTTCTTTGTTGGAATAAATGGCACAAGTGTTAGGAAAAACAAGCAATAAGATTCCTTTCAGCAATTTATTCTTCCCCCTTGGAGATTACTGATATTATATACCCATTTACCATTTTAATCCCTGCAGTGCTTAGCTTGCCTGGTATTCTCAGCAACTGGTGTTTGTAGAAACCAAGGTAATTGTAGCTGATAGGTCACAGTGGCAGTTTTTATTGCAGCAAACATCAGTAAAGCGACTCCTTCGCAATGCAGAGTGAAAAAAGGCCTGTAATTGCCTGGAGTGAGATTTGTGTATCTTGACATGGCAGATTGGCAAGTCTGCACTGAAGCTGCACAGATTAGTGCATTACCACAGATTCTGCTCCTGAGGGGGAGGCAAGAAGACACACAGACACGGCGAAGGGCTTAATGCAGACAGAGAAAGGCATTTACGGTCTAAGCACAAGGAAGTGGGCACAGAGAAGGAAGAGGGGCACCATTTCAAAAGAGGCAGTGTGATAAACTAAGATTATAAATCAAAGGCCTGTGATTGTAATTTACACCCAGCAACATACAGAAAAGATTGAATAAATCAAACATTCAAAGTGTTACCTGGAGTTATTTAAGAAACAGAACTTTCATTTTTGAAGAAAAATACCTCTCTGTTTGGTTCAAATATAATTTTTCATATGTCATACTTGTCACTTGTCTGCTGGGTTTGGCAGATGTGTTTTGGCTCTTTTTGCCAGTCCCAATTTGACTGCCAAAAAGACTGTATAAAAGAATTTAATATCATAGGCTGTTAACAAAATACATCAACACTTTTTACTCATCAATGGTTTTCCCAAAGAATGTCTCTTTATGTAATATATTTTTTAAATATGACAGGTATATAATTTTTCCCCTAACCAAAGGAAAGAGGGAGAGTATAGAATAAAAATGAGGGATCAATATGAACAAGGCTCATCTGGCTCCCCAGGTGGAGTGGAAGGAGATCTGCTCCAGATCAATAATGCTGGTCGATGCCAGTGAGAGACTGCAGTGATGAAAAACTCCCTTTCTTGGTCTCCAGAAGGAAGTGGATGAATTGCAGCAGAAAATAGATTAAAGGTAGATACCTATACCTCAGCTGTAGCCTGTGAAATGTATCCTTTGCACATCCTTTTGTTTAGTTATTGCTCAGATTCAGGATCATAAATTATAGCCTTTTTATTGGACTTAAATGATGGAATGTTCTCAAGTGGTTTTTGATACACTGGATATACTTCAGACTATCATTTCTTTCTTTCAATTGTTATTTTGAAAAAAAAAAATCCTCATTTATAAAGTGTGGTCTTATGGATGAAATGTATGAACAAGCTACTGGCTATCCATCTTAAAGAGATTTGTTTCCTACTAGGGCTGATTGTTCATGTATGACAATTCCACTGAAAGTCCTTTACACTTCAAATATAGTATTCTCTAGACATTATATTAAAATACAATCTGTGTGCCACATTTAAAATAAATCAAATTATTTATTTAAGAACTGGAAATGAATGAATCTGTAATAGACCAGATTTACATTTCTCTTAAGCTGGTTTGTATAGTGCCTTGGTTTAGCTCTTTCCACAGATGTTCAATAGGATTTAGATCAGGATTTATAAAAGCTCAGATCAGGATAGTGGAAGGTTTCGTGGATATTTTTAGGCATGTTTTGGGTTATTATCCTGTCAGAAGACCCATGACCTGCGACTCAGACTAAGCTTTCTAACACCAAGCAGTACATTTCTCTCTAGAATGTCTTTATAGTCTTGAGATTTTATCTTACCAGATGCAGCAAAGCAGCCCCAGAACATACCTGAACCTCCTCCGTGTTATAGTAGGGACACTGTCCTTCTTTTGATATGTTTCAGGTTTACATCTTTGAACGTAGAGCTGATGTGAATCTCCAGTTGAGTCCCATCTGTCCAAAGGACTTTCTTCCTGACACTGTGTGGCTTATGAATATGCATTGATAAGCATATTCTAGTCTCTCATTTTTTAGTCTTGCTTTGTAATGCTTGGCTTTCCTACTTGTTCGACTCCCATTAAGTCTATTTTGGCTCCATCAGTGAAGGATGGTGTGAACTGACACTAATGTACTTTGAATTTGGAGTTCATGTTTAGTTTTTTTGGAGGTTTCTTTGAATTCCTTGGATACCATTCACCTCAAGGCTGGATTTTAGCATGAGCTTACCGGGGCTGGGGGCCCCGAAAGATGCTTTGTATTTTTGTGTATGAATAAGGTCCGATTGCCTTACTTTTATCACTGGCTAAGAGGATTTTGGCGGTGTTGTTGGAAAAAAACTGTCTGATTTTGTTCTGGCAAACGTCCATCATGAATGTTTGATTCTTATTGGTCCAAGTTGGACGCTTCTTAGACATTGGGGCGGAGCTTCAGGGAGAGATTTCTCATGATGGCGGACAACAGAATGAATGACAGCGGAGCGCAGGAATGAAAGAAAAAAAGAGCGCGACCGAGAGGTGATGAAGAAAATATCCAGGCTATGAGGGTTTTTTAAAACTCATATTGGACATGGAACAGAACCATCGTTGTCCCTCTCCGCCAGAACCTGGACTGATCCGGTACCCGGGGAGTCAGAGGCGGCTAAAGGGCGAACTTTTTCGCCAAGTGGAGCGATGACCACGGATAATCTGTACAGTACTGATCCTGCGCTTTGGGTAAAAACTGTGTGAGCTTACTGGGCTGAGCAAGAAGCAGAAAATATGGATGTTAATTTGAAAGCACCGGGACATCTTTACAAACACTGGAAACGATTCTTCTCCAGGTCGCGCTTTGAAAGCTAGCTCCAAGTGGTGAGTCCATCCAAACACAGCTGAGTTCTCCTCCGTCCACCGCGGCTGTTTGTATTTGAAACGATGCTAAAAGTCACTGAAGCTTTGAAACGGGTTTCCATGAGTGGAAAAAAGCAGCAGAATGATTAGCTAAAGTCACAGAAAAGTAATGTGACTGCTCTGCTCACTCAGTGCCAAGTTAAAAAAGCGAAACTAGCTTTAGCTTCCAGCTAGCATCAGCGGGAGGAACTGGACAAATTAGCTTGAGCGTCCCGCCCTGCCCTCACACGCAGCTACAAGTTTGACCAGGTTTGGCTCTCAGAGGGGAAATAACCTGACTGTCTGAAATTGATAAGGAAATAAACCTGATAATTACAGAGAAATGTACAGTTGATAAAAATTGAAAGAGGGAGAGAGACAGATAAAGACAGAAATGAAGAAGGATACATAAATATTGTGCATAAAGGATGGATAGAGAACATTGTCAAATTTTTCTTCCTTAGGAAAGCTCTGTTGAATAGACATATTCAAGACGTTCAAGTATTTCTTTAATAACTACTAAGTATTTTTTGTTTGTAGTAATGATCTTTACCTTCATTAAAGGTGCACCGTTAGCAATTTTCTGGCTGATCGCAGATCTTTAAAAATCTGACTTGCTGAAATTGTTTTGTGCATTTGTGTGCAAAATATAGCTAAAAAGTTGTCAATCATGGAGTGACTGTTGTAAACCTGGCATGGAGAGATGACCTGGTGGTTGGGACTGTCCATCAGCCCTGTGTCATGGTGGACAGTGGCTGATTTTTGTGACCTTGTTGCCAGATAAGATTTGGATAGGATCAGTTCCAAGTAAGTCACGGCCAAATATATATATATATGTAACTGTATAACGATGATAAAGTAGGGCCCCCACTTTGGCTCAAGCCCAGGGGCCCACACCCTCCTAAATCCAGCCCTGATTCACACTATTTTTTTTCAATTTGTCATCAATTTTCATAACTAGGGAGTTTGGCTAAGGTCCCATGGACATTAAACCTCTAAATAATATGCACAATTGTAGTTATAGGAGCATTAATCTGCTGAGAGATTATCCTCTAGCCATTGCTGTCTTTTTAAACTCCTGGGACAATTCTCTCCGTTCCTTCTTGTAGTCAGTGTTCAATGTGGCACACATTGTTGCAAGCAACATTTTTATCTTGTACAGCAACTTTTCAGACCCCTCTGGCAACTTTTTTTAAAGAGACTAGCAACAAATGTAGTGAATTTTTTTCTGTGTTATTGGTGACTGGCAACAGAAGTGGAACTTCTGCATTGCAAAGGATGTAAATATTATTTCATCTTGCTTATTTTTTTAACTGAAAATATCAGCTAAAACTGAGCTAAACCCCTACATTTGATCCACACAGCCTCCTCCACTGTATTGTCTCTGATATGTGCTGCTTGGTTAAATTTGATGTAAGCATTGATTTATGCAGTGTAGGTTCAGGAAAAGTAGACTATTTTCATTAAATGTACATTGTTAAATTATTTAATAAGATTTATTTGTAATTCTATTTGTAGTAACTAATGTAGTTCTAAAGTATTTTTAATCACTACTTGTCTTGCCTCAGTCGAGATATGTTCTTCTACAGCCTAATTCGCAACATAGGCAATGCCATCATTCAACGACATCGAGCAACTTTTAGGACAGCCAATAGTTACTTCCTTGCTTAGGAGTTGGCAACACACTATGTTACCAAACAATAGACCACTTGTCAAAGCTATAAATAGTAAAAGTGCCAAATAACAAACTTGGAGACACCTGTAACGCTAATTAGATGACACGTTAGTTTGACATGTTTCTATGGTCATATTATTTTCATTTTCTGTTTCAGAAGTGCCATCAGCTTTTTTTATTGGTTTATTTAAAAAAAAGAAAAACACATTTATAAAGCAATGCATTGTTTTCATTGGTTAATTTTCAGAAAATGTGTTATAACTATTATGGATGGATGGTCTACATGTTTACACAAATAAGCATAAATCTGTCAGTACTTAGATTGTCTTCTAATGTGATTTTATGTAACTTTAACTAAATGTAAATGTGATAATTACCATTAGTAATTAGTAATTATACAGTATACCACTTGGTATACTGTATAACGTTAAGAGTTGTAAAGTAGCCACATAAAACCAACTTTTGCTATTGTCATTTGTTGACATGACTAAATAATCTACACTAAACATAAAGCATTTTACTAAGCTCATGTACAATTATTCTTTTCGTTTTATTTATTTGACAAACTGAACATAAAAGTGCAATGCCTCCTTCAGAGACCTGCAGTGTGGAAATTGCAAGGCTTCCTGAGGAAAATTGAATAGTCCATTTCCAATTGAATGTGCCCTGGAAAATCCATGGAGGTCAGTTGCAATTTGTCCTGGAAGGTCTACACTGAAAGTCATTGCACTCAAGATCAACATGTCTCAAGGGAAAGAACCATTCTTAAAGGGTAGACTTGTATTTCCTTTTCATACACAAACTATTTCACTTTCTTTAGTGCATTCTCTTGCAAATAGATTGGACAATTTTCTTCCTTATTTAGAGAAACGTGAACTGCAGATTTTTTTAAAATTGTGGTTATGACCACAATACCATACTTTCATTTGTGGAGCTACTCACCACAGCAGCTTTTCTTCCTGAGTACCTCGTCTTTGTACAACAAATTGCTCATCTCTCTTGTTTAATTATACGCAAAAGTGCCATATCTACTCTTCTCCAGCATGGTTTAGATTACAAGTGTCATGAATTTTAATGGGCAAACGGTGCTGCTATCAATCATTATAGTTTGCTCATGTTTGAGCTGTTAGCAAGTGACTTTTAAGCAAATATTTCCTGACAGATAAACTCAAGATAATTTTCTCAGCATATGCTGCATGGCTTCATTTTTTATTCATCATGCATTTAAGTATATGTGTGTGTTGTAATTAAAAATCACAGCAGCAGGTTCCTGTTAAAAATCCATTTCCCAACACTAAGAAATTGTCTCGGTGCTAATTAATAACCTGGACAGTGAAATGTTTTGTTAGGTGGACGTAGAAGCAATTTTGCTTTATTGCTGCTGGTCACTAATGTTGTCCTTTATGAGTTCTGTTTGCAGTAATATGAAATGGGGATTAATAGAAATGTTCAGATAATACTGTTTAATGAATTCAGTGGAAATGAAAGAAGCCAGGCCACATCCTCCAGTAAAATGGAATATGAATATAATTAAGAGCTAAATGTGCCTGTGCCTTTGCAAAAGTAAAAAAAAAGAAAATCTATTTTTGACTATATTTTTTCCAGAAGATCACCTTTTTTTGCTTGTGTTGCATCTTATCAAATCAGAAAAAGGTTTCACAAATGGGTTCACAAGTATCACTGTTTTTATTTTTTTGTTTTTAATCCAGTCACTCTCGTTTATAAGAAGACTTTGAATAATTATTGATGCACTGTAGGACCATTCAACATATTGTCAGTTGTTTAAGTGGAAAGCCAACTTTCAAAACCAAGCACAGTTTTTTCTGTTGCTCCGTCTCCTACTGCTGCTGGAAAAATATTTTTCCCTTATGTCAAGAAATCTCTTTTGCCTCTGTGTAAGTTCTTTGCCCTCCTAGCTCATTCCCTGCCTTTTACGTTCGCCTCCACATTCTGTAAATCACTCATGCTTTGCCTACATATCTGTACAGAGAGTAAGTTGGAGAATATATGGCCACACTTGGTCAATAGTAGCATAAACGATTTTTGCTTTTAGTGTTTTTTTTCTTTGTTTGGCTTGTGGATGAAATGATTATGAGGATTATGAAAGTTTAACACCTGGTGTGTTGTATTCCAGCACATGATCTGTGTCTTTCACACAAATTCTAAGACTTTATTTCCTACAGTATGTAGCGGGTTTTAAAATGACAAATTAATATTTAGCTGAAATAATCAGAATGTAGGTCAGGCTGGAAATGTCTGTAGGTCTGTTGGAAATCCTCTAATAAATTTTGATGCAAAGATGAGTTGGTGTCTTACATCACACAGACAGCTTAGTTATTATGTGGCCTGAAACTGAATCATGCATGGTGTTTTGTCATTGCTTCGACTGTTGAATAGCACCTAAATAAAGTTTGTAGCTTACATGGTCAGAATGGTGATGCCAAAAAAACCCTGCAGTATATCTTCATACTTTATCAAATTCATATTTTCAATACTTTGCTTCTAATATATGGAAGTTAAGAGAAATATTAAAGCTCAATGTTGGCTAAATGCAACCAGCAGAGTTATTAGAAATTGTAAATGGTCTTTCATATTTATGAGTGAATTGGCTATTGCAGATTGTCGCTCTTTGTTTCATATCTAGAGATTTTTTTTTATTTGAAGTAATTGAACTTTTCCGTCACTCTATAGTGCCAAAAGACATGTGGTCATATTACCTCCATTGTGAACACATTTGTGGGACAGTGCTAAGTTACAAAAATTTTAAAAATTGATTATATCTGGATGATATTTATAGAGATAATTGGCGTCAGTGAAAACTCTGTGTGCAACTGGCCCAAATCGACAGGCTGCACTGTTTGAAAAACCGCCACTGACACTGTAAATGCTGTAGTGGAATGGCTCAGCAAAACTATTGCATGCTGCAACAGAGCCCAACTCTGAAATTTTATAGGCTCATATTTCTGCTGCAAAACTGAAACAATTAGTACTTTCATTTTCCAAATGATTACAATCAATGTAATTAATGAGAAAGGCACAGTAGTAAACAAGCCTCTCACACCTGTGAGTTTGTGGTTGCCATGTAATTCTAGATCTGTAAATAGAAATAGATCAATGGCATGGATCCATAAAGACAAAATAATTTATTTCATTTTAAGCTGTTTGTCTTCAGAAAATGTGAATAAAGTCCAATTTCCATGACAGTTTTGGGCTTGAATGCAGCTGAAAAGTGGGAAATAGTTTTACTTTCCAATACCTATGGCCAAAAGCCATCTAAAAAAAAGTATTTGCGATAAATACAAAAAAATTAAGAATAAATAGTCCTTTTTGCAATAATTGCCAATAAGGTGAATACAAAGTATCTTATATTGAAGACTTCTATTTAAAACTATATTTTAATTGTTTTGTGGATTCCAAAACAATTAAGATATTTAACTAAATGTGACAACAGAGAAATTGTAGATTTTTATTGAAATTTTAATATGTTTTCATTGGAAGGGAAATTGTGAATAATGTCTTATTCTATTCTGTCTTAATAAAATCAAATTCACAATTTTCCAAAGCAATCAATAAAATCAATAAATATAATTAAATGATTGGAATGACTCAAAACTAGAAACTGGTGCTACGGACTCATAATGAAAAGATTTAAGACTTCCAATCAGTAGGAAAGTATTGTGATTATAACCTATGTGTAAGTTGTGAGTGATTTATATAACTGTGTGAAAGTTATATAACTTCGGTTTTCTGAATGCCATTTCCACTTTTTTTTATGAAAACTACTTGTTTTAGTGTATTTGGAAGTAAAGACATTCAGGAATAGCATAAAGCTAGTTTTGCTTTGTGTGCACAGTAGTAGCGTCTTCAGGAGCGCGTCACCAACAAGGTTTTTTTTTATTGAATTTGAACTGAATTCAGAGATTTTGTATTGATTCCTTCACTAGTTCTTGATGCAGTGCTACCACAGGCAAGGGGAGGGAACAGGCATTTTCAGTTAGATTGGATTGTTTGACATTGCAGTGTGAAAGCCAGCCAGAGCAGCTGAAAATATAATTTTGCAAATTTTTGTCCCCAATCAAACCGAGTCTACCGAACTATCGAGTGAAGTTCAGTATTACGTAGAATACTACAGGATTTGTGCATTTTAGTGCTCGAAGCACTTTCCCAGCTTTGAGTAATGCCATTATGAAGTGTAAATATACTGTAGTTCTCTCAGGTGGCTATACTGATAGGGCCATAATTCCCTGTCCCAGAGCTTTGGCGAAGGTCACCAGAGAGCTTTCAAAATGTCAACATTCCATGAAGGTATTACCATAGCATGGCTCCAAAGAATTAAAGTCCCTGTCTGAATGAAGCCAGTTTGGATCATTAACTTTCCATTTTTTTCCACAGTTGGTCTTTATTTATCCCTGGTCTTTTTATTTTATCCTTGTGGGAATGAGCCACATTTTTATGACTTGCATAGTCCATAATGGTCTTGGGACCTCAACATTGCAAGAATTTAAATTCATTCTGCCAAGTGTAACAGCATTTGTTTATAATGCCATCCTTTATAATTAACAAAGAAACCCAGAAGCAAGCAAATAGTGGCTTAAAGTGCACTATTAAATTTTGTGATACAATGCAATATTTTTTGTGAGAGCAGCAAACTGTTCACTGTTGTGTTATCCCTGATTATCTTTGTCCTATTTTTATTTTTCATCAAAATTATGATTGCTTTGTTTACTATACATGGGCATCCCAGACATTATAACAGTTTTCCAACAAGATAAAATTACATCATTGCTTTGACAATAGTCACATTAACCTCAGAGAATGTAATAAATAAATAAGAGCCCGGTACAAAGTGATGAGCTAACCACAAGGGGACGCTCTGTGCAGAAAGAAACTTCCTACAGTATAACTGTAGGAGGCAGAGTAACTTTTTCTGTTACTCTGCCTACTAAATGGCAAAATTTGACTTATTGTGTGATTTTTCAGAAAGTAAATGATCTGTTCCAAGTGTTTAAGCTTGCACAGCATTTAGTCTCCCTGTATTTTGTGATGTTTTATGTTTTGTTGTAAAGAAATTGTTTTGCATCATCTGAGATTTTTATGATTTTCATTCTTTTCAGCGTGTACAATTTGATGATGCACTGTGGATTTTGAGCATTGAAATTTGGTATCTGTATGTGACTGAACATGGCACACATGAGAAGGCGGTCTTCTGACTGTGTCAAATGTCAGCACTGACATAGAAAAGTGCTCCTGGTACAAATGTCTGTGAAAGACCTAGACTTTTTAACTTCTTGAAATTCCCCATGGCTTGATGTCCTTTCAGTGAGATGCCAAAAAAGTGTCAGTGTGACTGTTTTCAAAATAGCTGGCAATATGTGAGAAACATTTTGGATTAGCAGCAGACTGCAGGCTACCCAGGCAGATGGCCTGACTAATTAACCAACAAATACAAACTTGTTTTCTCCTCAGTGTTACTATGTAAAAAGCAGAACAATATAATAAATTGTGGAAGAAACATGTTCTTTTAAAAGCTATTAATAGATATAGACGATATTTGATCATTTGCAGCTTGAATCGTTATGTTTTCACAGCGGTAGAAATGATTGTTGCATTCGGTTAAATAACATGTTCTAAAACTGTGATGCTTTTCTTTAAGCTCAGCATAGAGCGAGAATCACTTACCACCACTTACTTAGAAATGAATGAATTTAGAGTGATATAAAGACTTAGCAGAAAAATCTAACTTGGGAAGACATTTGTTTTAATTTTGGGAATCCTGAACATTACATGCTGTCATCGATTTAATCTACTTTTAAAAAGTACTAAGTACTATAAAATAAATACTAACACAAAGGTATTTTTGCTGATGATTTATTCGTTCAATAAGCTAGCATCAACTACATTGTGCATAAACTCGTGGTTTTATAGTGTTTCTACGGTTTTAGCAAATAAAATAACTTTTAATGTAACTCCGTTTTCTCTTAACATATACAGATCTGGCAGGGTGCACTTGAGAGAGCAAAAGATTACAAAAATTATAGATCATTTACGTTCAAGTGGCACAATTAAACCTAAAAAAACCTTGGGTAATTTAAAGTTACCCAAAATATGTTTCTTAAAAACTCACACCAAAATATTTTTTTTAAATTTATCTCAAATTTATGTTCTTTTGCTCAGCTACTGGTTGAAAATCTTTCTCCATAATGGATTTTATTATTAATGTGTGGAATTCCATCCAGAAAATGTATGACTCTGGATTTTGACATTATCTATGATTGTTTGTATCACAGGTGGAAAGAAATCATGCATGTAACATTTAACAGCACAAGAGAAGTATTTGCTGTTGAGGTGTGATTTTGAAGCAATGTCAGGTACTAGAATAGGCCTGTAGCTAAGAGCCGAGGATGCCTAGCACATCATTAAGTGTGAAATATAACAACATGCCCCTGAGCTTCCTACTGTTCCCCTGGAGGGGCGACAGCTAGATGGAGTTTTGTACAATTACGACTGCGAGAACCGCAAATCTATCTTGCTCACATTGCTTCGTTTTAAAGCTGCTGTGATTGGGGAGCACACAATAGTGCAGAATGCCTGAAATTATGTTTTTCCTCCAGTTTAAAAACTGTTGCAAAAATGATAGCACTGTGATTGGGCTTTTGTTTCCCACAATGACACATAAAATATTCTACTTATATCTTTTGTAAAAAAGCAAAGACTATTTTTATTTTAATAAAGCATATGGTATGCGGTATTTTTAAGACTGGGTCAAAGCCCACCTTTTGACTTTGAGTGTGCTTTATATGTGTAACTTCAGTGATTCTGTATCAGGCGATAAGGGCTTACAAAACATGGGTGACCTACAATTCGCTGCTACATCAGAGAACATCCTGCGTAAACACAAGCAGAGCTCTCATGCTCTGCTAACATGCTGTTAACACCCTGCCTCTGGTCTCGTTGAAGTGCAAGCGTCTCCGTTTGCAGGTACAGTTGTGCTTGAACCCAGAGACAGATTTACAGTGACATTACTCCCTGGAAATGTGATGTTTCATATGAAGATGTAGGGCTACAAAACTGGAAAGCAAAGTTTTTCCTTCAAGAGGCGCTCTGTTTTGCTCTTCTGAGTCATCCTTTCTTTTTTATTTTCTGCTTAGTGTGAGAGGCATGACTATATTGCTCTGAAACTGCCTGCTTATTATAGTGTTTGGCTTGAAATGTTGGCAAAGCAGCATCATTGTCATATTAGCTTTTAAATATAATCAAGTTTTACCTCAGTGAGTCATTTCATCACACATTCGGATTAGCAGAGTAGTTTGCAGCAGCATGAATGCATACTGTTTATATGTGTGATGACATAATTCATCTAATTCATGTGAACATAATTTTACTAGCACGATATTCTCTCTGTGGCCAGCTGCACATACATTCATTTGAAAAAAAAAAGAACAGGAATAATTTAAACAGTGAATGCTACATTTGTTGTCATTTGTTTTTTTGTCTTATTTTTATTTTTTATAATCTTTTCTACCTCCCACCCACTGCAGAGCCCATAGGGACACAGAGATGAGTTAGAGGAAAAAAAGTCCCCTAACACTGGTTTTTCAGAGTGCTGACAAGCTGTTCTTTGGCTATTAAATCCATTCCTCACTGTCAGTAGAGCTGAAGTAGCTTAGACCTGACTGAAGAGATGCTGGAGCTGCTGCTGCTGTGGGACCTACATATAGATATAGCACACTGGGGGCTGTGAAGTCCATACGGTGCATCATGCTACGAGTAATCTATAGGAGCAATGTAGAGCTGAAGTAACCACGATCTGAAATATTTCTTCAATAATGATGTTACCATGTCATTACAAAGTTTCTTCTGGATAATAACAAAAAAATGGCCTGATTACAATTTCTCCCAAAAAGAAAGGAAAACTATTCTGGAATTAATTTAAATTATCCAACTCGGTTCTGCTCAGTTTAACTGAATATGATGATCCTGTTAAACTCAATTCAAATGCTGTCAGCTGGAAATGACAATTTGTAGAGAGAATTGGTGGCAATCAACAATTTCCAACTTGATACCCGTAATAAGGAAAATACCAGATACCAAACATAATTTTAGATATTCC